>OX451219.1:19976990-20704419 GCA_949628195.1 Phasia obesa | reverse complement strand
AAGTGGCTAAATAAAGTACAATAAAACATGTTTTTCCCGCACTAATCAATTTTAGTGAATTTATAATTAAATTTTAAGGGCCGATGTTGATTTTGAATAAAACACAAATTATTTACAAAATTATAGTCATTGCTTTTTATTTTTATAATATTGGTATGGTTCAATTATGTATGGCTCAGAATATCGGCCAAATGCCTGCCGCGACCCTGGCGGCACACCTCCATCCGATTCTCTAAATTTTCGATGACGCTGAGGCATAGTTGAGGTTATATGCCGTTAATGTGCCGAATTATCTCATCGTTTACCTCTTGAATTGTTGCTGGCTTATCGACGCACACAATTTCTTTCAAATAACCCCAAAGAAATAAGTCCAACGGTGTCAAATCACATGATCTTGGCGGCCAATTGACATCGCCACCACGTGAGATAACACGGCTATTGAATTTGGCGCGCAAAAGAGCCATTGTTTCGTTAGCTGTGTGGCAAGTGACACCGTCCTGTTGTATCACCCACATCCATATCTTCCAATTCCGGCCATAAAAAGTTCGTTATCATCTGACGATAGCGAACATCATTCACAGTAACTGCCTTACCGGCCTCATTTTGGAAAAAATACGGCCCAATGAAGCCGCCAGCCCATAAACCGCACCAAACAGTCACTCTTTGTGGGTGCATTGGTTCTTCGACAATCACTCTTGGATTATCATTTACACAAATGCGGCAATTCTGCTTATTGACGAATCCACTGAGGTGGAAATATGCCTCATCAGTGAAGATGATTTTCTTGGAAAATTAAAAATTGAAGCCAGAATAACTTTAACGCATTGCTCGATTGTGTATCTCTCCATGGTTCAAATTTAGCTAGTCTGAAATTAAGAAATGTCAAATTAAATGCGGAAAAAACTTGACGTTCGGGTGTGGTTCACATTCAAAATTTAATCAACTATTATTATCTTTTAATTTTGAGAGATTAACAAATATAAGTCTGCTTAAAGTACTTATAATTTATTACGAATATTTTTCCAACAACAAATAACCTTAATCTTAATTATTGTCTTTCTCTTTCTCTCTTGATTGATTAATTTTCTTATCTACACAAAAACCAATTAATATTCTTGATAATAAGCAAAAATGCATACCCTGGCATATTTAACCTCTATTTGAACATTTCTTTTTTATTTCTTATATTTCAGCATATTTTATCTTATATTCATTTGGCTCTGCCAGCTTGTCATTATTGTTTTATTAACTATTTATGAAGGACTTAGAATATATGAATGTAAATAAAAAAAAGCAGGAGCTAAAGTCATTTGCATAATGAATTCTTAAAACATAATTTCCATTTTTTTTAATGGAAACGACAATAAAAAATTGAAAAGGGTTCTCCTGTAGGAAACGTTGAAATTTTACCATATTGTCGAAGCTGTCATTTATTCAGTTTGTTTTAAGAAATCATCATATATTACGATATAGCGTTTAACAACACTTAAAAATGGCAATGTGTTTTATCATAATTTTTGCAAAAAAAAAACCGACTTCAAAACAGATAGAAGGGCACCAATTATAAACTAAAAATGTAAGAAGTAATCTGTAAGAATTGGATTTAAACCAAATAATAGATGCGCCAAAATTAGCGGAAAAAAGTAAAGACTATGTGAATGTCAAGCATCTACCTATTACTGTTCAAAGTTTAAGCTATTTTCACCAGCATCCGTATTTTATGGGGACACCATTCAAGCCTCTGTCTATAACGGTTTCAAAGATAGGGTCACCAAGATCAAATAACATCACCTATTCGGACACCTTTTAATTTACAGTTTTAAATTAAAGACCTGTTGTTATAGAGAACTTAGCCACACAGATTCTTTGTAAATTTCAACTATCTGTCTATAACGGTTAAAAAGTTTAACCATATATATCAAATTACATGAACTATTGGGACACCCTTTACATTATAATTCCAAATATTTATACTTGTTATCATACCAGAGAAAGTAGTGGAAATTCTGCCTAATTTTTAAGTGTTTGTGTTTAACGGTTCAAAAGATAGGATCATATAGATCAAATTACGTAATTTATGGGGACACCCTTTAATTTCTAAATTCAAATTATATACTTGCTATAGTGGACTTTGCTATACAGGTTCCTTGTAAATTTGAACTGTCTGTCTCTAACAGTTCAAAAGTTTGGCCACATACATAGAATTACATTAACTATTGGGACACCCTTTTAGTTCCAAATTAAAATTTTATACTTTTTGTTATAGCTGAATTAGCACTCCAGGTTCTTGGTAAATTTCAGCGGTCTGTGTACAACTGTTCAAAAATATGGCCTCATACATCAAATTAACTATTGGAGCACTCTTTACAATTTTGAATATTTATACATTTTATTATAACGGTCAAAGTAGTCGACATTCTGTCAAATTTTCAAGGTTCTGCCCATAACGGTTCAAAAGATAGGCTCAAATAGGTCAAATTACGTCACCTATGGGGACACCCTTTTAATTTTAAATTTATTTTTTTATTAATTTCTGATGTTGGCAGCTATAGCGACACGAAATTTTTTAAAATTTTAATTTGGTGCCCTTTACGGTTCTTAATACACGTAAAAAACATGTATGTTGTATGGGGACACCCTTTAATGTTTAATATAATGAACTGATTTTAAAATGGGACCAACCTGAAAGCATAACATTTAAAATCGGTTCCAAAATGGCTGTGTTCTGCGGTTACATACATAAAAAAAAGCAACATTCAGACGAATAGATAACCTCCTTCTTTTATGAAGTCGGTTAAAAATGGGTTAAGTGTTTGTTCTGTTCCTGGCAATTTTTATCAAGAAATCATCTTCAGTAATGAGACCAATTTTTGAATGAACGTCAACAAACAAAATTATCACATTTGAGACGATACTAATTTAAATGACATCCAACGGCGTCCAATTCATCCATAGTTACGGTTTGATGTGGATTTTTAGCTTGAGGCGATATGGGTCCATATTTCTTTCTTTTCTTTTGCTTGTTCTGATTGAATGATATGGACATCAATGACATGTGGTTTGAACATAATGACGCTACGTATCACACAGCTCATGATACATTGAATATTTGCATTTTGAGTGCATGCTCAAGTAACATAGTGATCTTCCTTCCAACTAGACTATATCTTGAGGGGTTTTCTTAAATCAAAGAATACACAAATCGTAGCGGCCCTCAAAACCATCGGATAAATTCTATATGATTTATTTGTATGTCAGTGTCATGGATAGTTGGACATATCGGATGCGCGCTATCCAGTCAAGCCGGGGCAGATATTTTCACGATATTATAGTTGATATATAATGGTATAGCTCGGTCTTTCAAACAAATTAAAACATTTTGATTTGTTTAAATTATAAGATTGGAAGCACTTAGTGATAGACCCTGTATAATTGGACTATTAAAAGTAAATTATGGAAATGTGACTTCGATAAAAGTTTGTCGTACAAAAATTTTGTTTTAATTATAAGTTATGAATTGCAGTTGTTATAAATAATTTTAACTCTTAAAACATGCAACATTTTGCAAAAAAAAATCTAAGTAAGAATTCAATTTTAAAATATTGCTTGAAGAAATATGTATATTATTTACACGTTGTGTGCGTTTTTGCAATATTTTGTTCGATTTTGCTTTCAAAGTAATTCACACCAAGTTCTAAGACTCTTACGTATTTACTTTATATAAAGGTACCCATCCCTGGATAAAATTCTAACATTTATATAAATTCTAAAAATATCTCAAAATGAGAATCATCTAGTAAAGGGTGATCCATTTCGAGATATTTTTTTCAATAGTTTTTTTTTTGACGGATCACGTGAGAGTCGTGTAATGCTGTCATGTTATTTTTCTTTAGTATTCTTTGGCATTTCATAATGGAAAGACTTACGCCTGAATTGCTTCGCTCTATGGGCTGATGAAAAGTTCCAAAAAGATCCGACGTTTTCCAGGCAAGTTTTGTTTAGCGATGAGCCTATTTCTGTCTCAATCCATATGTAAACAAACAAAATTGCCGCATTCGGGACAAAAAACAACCTGAAGAGATTCAAGAGCTGCCACTTCATGGAGAAAAAACAATGATTTGGTGTGGTTTGTGGGCCGGTGGAATCATCGCTCCATATTTCTCTAAAATTGATGCCGGTGCGATCGTAACCATCAATGGCGACCGTTATCGTGCCATGATAACCGACTATTTGATGCCTGAAATTGAAGCTTGTGATCTCGGCGACATTTGGTTTCAGCAAGACGGCGCCACTTCGCACACATCACATCAATCAGTGGATTTATTTAGAGAAAATGTCGGTGAGCACATAATTTCATGTTTTGGGCTGGTCGATTGGCCGCCAAGATCGTGTGATATCACACCGATAGACTTTTTCTTGTGGGGATATGTAAAGTCTAAAGCTTATGCGGATAAAACCCGCTTCGATTCAGGACTTGGAGAAAAACATCACGTGTGTCATTCGCCAGTTACCAGTCGAAATGCTCAAACGAGTCATTGAAAATTAGACTCAACGGATGGAACGTTTGATAGACATAATCTTCAAACAATAAATGCCAAAGAATGTTCTTTTACATGATAATAAACATTCTCCATTAAATTTGAATTTTCTGTTTTTTAACCGACTTCAAAAAAAGAAGGAGGTTATCAATTCGTCTGAATGTTGCTTTTTTTTTTATGTTTGTGCCTTCAGAACTCGGTCATTTCTGAACCGATTTTAAAAATTTTTGCGCCATTAGAAAGGTTATGGCTACAGATTGGTCCCATTTTAAAAACAGTTTAAAAGTTTAAAAATTAAAGGGTGTCCCCATACAACATACATGTTTTTTAAGTGTATTATGAAATTTGTAGGTCACCCATTTAAAATTAGAAAAAAGTGCGTATCACTATAGCTCCCAATAACAAAAAGTAATTAAAAAATATAATTAAAAATTAAAGGGTGACCCCATAGGAGACGTAATTTCACCTTTATGGTCCTATCTTTTGAACCGTTATAGACAAACACTTGAAAGTTGCACAGAATGTTCGTTACTATGTCTGTTATACTAAGTATAAATATTTAAAATTAAAAATTAAAGGGTGTCCCATTAGTTGGTTTATTTTGATATATATATGGCCAAACTTTTGAACCGTTATAGACAGACAATTGAAATTTACAAAGAACTTGTATTGCTAAGTCCGCTAAAATAACAAGTGTAAAATATGAATTTGGAAATTAAAGGGTGTCCCAATAGTTAATGTAAAAGTGATATATATGGCCAAACTTTTCAACTGTTATAGATAGACAGTTGAAATTTACAAAGAACATATATTGCTTAGTCCGCTATTACAACAAGTATAAAATTTGGATAAATTAAAGGGTGTCCCAATTATTGATGTAATTTGACCATTATGTCCTCATCTTTGGAACCGTTATAGACAAACACTTGAAATAGACAGAGTGTTCACTACTATGTCTGGTATAACAACAAGTATAAATATTTGCAATTGGAAATTAAAGGGTGTCCCAATAGTTGATGTAATTTGATGTATATGGACACAAAGTTAAATTTTACAAAGAATCTGTATGACAAAGTTCTCTTTAACAAGTATTTATATTAAAATTTGAATTTAAAGGGTGTCCCAATAGGTGACGTCATTTGATATATATGACCCTATCTTTTAAATAGTTATTGACAAACACTTAACAATTAGACAGAATGTCCATTACTATGTGTGTTAAAATAAGTATAAATATTTAAAATTATAAATTACAGGGTGTCACAATAGTTTATGTAATTTGATGTATATGACCAAACTTTTAAGCCGTTACAGACAGACGGTTGAAATTTACAATGAACCTGTATTGCTACGACCGCTATAACAAGTATAAAATTTGAACTCGGAAATTACAGGGTGTCGCAATAGTTAGTGTAATTTTATGTGTATAGCCAAACTTTTTATTCGCTGTATACCGACAGTCGTTTGGCATTGGTTTGACCTGAAAAAGCACAGAACCCTGGGGTCTTGTGCCCCTATATACTCCGGAAGTACTGCTCCCCAGGTAGAAAATCGACTGATATTTGTTTCAGATTATTGAATTCAAAAATTAGTTTTTTTTTATCTGAATTGACAGTTTGTGCAATGACATTTAAAAAATCCCGCTACAATCTTCCTCGACTATAATATAATCATTGTATAATTACCGTCTTAAAGAAACATGATTTTAAGTTTGTCTGTTTTGAAGTCGGTTTTTTTTTGCAAGAATTATTTTCTTTAAAAGTTAGGGAACTTCGAAATGAATCACCTAGTATATGTGTATGTAAATGTAAGTATATTACAAACTCGTCATCTGTTGTCTTTACATATGTATGTATGTACACATTATATTTATATTTGTTCAAGCAAATATGCCTTTGTAACTTAGCCCAACTGACAATACTAAAACCAATATAGTTACTTAACCGCCTGGGTAGTCACTTGTGGCTTGTAGTTATTAAATTAATAACTTAATATGCAGGTGCTGCTGTGCATAGCTGGTGCCGTCGTTAATATTAAAACTGTGCTCTTATTATGTTTTTATGCTTTTTATACGAGAATTCTGTTAAACCCATATGGCTAAAAATTCTTAATTGCAAATAGGCTAACTAGAATTTTATAATAAGAGAAACTTCAACGAATGTTCAACTATAGATGTTTGTGTAGCCTGTGCAATCCTTAATTCCAAAAGTATTAAAAGCCAAATAAGGATTAAAAATAAAAAAAGATTTATTTAAATACTAGCTTTGTGAGCTTCCTTGCATTATTTTGTTTGATTTTGCTTTGAAAGCAATCGACACCAAAAACCCTTACTTTTTTAGTGCCGCCTTAAACTATGCTTCAGTTATGGTTATATATTTACATCTGTTATTGGGTAATACTTCAGTGATGGTTTATGTATTTACTTTACTACTAAATTAACTGCGTACTTTCACTGCTTTTCCCCACTTTTTCTTGAAAATAACATATGTATATATATTCTAGCGGAAAAAAAGTATCCTGTATTGAAATCAGGATACTTAGGTATCTCCTCACGAAATTTTGTTAAAATTCATGCAGTAGTTTTTACGTGATGCGGACGCAAAACAAAAGCAGACAGACATAGGTACAGACAGACAGACAGACGGAAATGAGTTATTATTTTATTATAGGTGTAGATTGAATATTTGAAAGTTTAATAGTCGAACTATTTTATTTACATACAGATGATATTTGAAGTCGGTGCCTCGGTAGGCTAGTAGAGAGTGTGCAGTCTGGGGTTGTGGGTTCGATTCCTAGCAAAGACTCTGGAATTTTTCACTAGGTGATCACATGTTCACAAGTTGCCAGGAAGACCATGAAGGAGCTTGTATATAATCTGGATGCCTACAAATAGATAACTGCGTTAGAATAGGTCAAGTTAGGACTCTAAAGTATTATCTGGCCAAGTTGAAAATCGCGGTAAGACTATACTTGCAGACTGTTCTTGGAAAAAGGCTAACATATAAAAAGGCTTTGCACCACGGGCAGACACATATTATATGGAGATGCTGAGGAGACATAGCCTTAAGCAAATATTAGCAATTAATTAATTAATAGACTTTGTGATGAGGAAGAATGTCGGCATGTATCAGTCGCCAGTCTGAAATCACTACAGTCGAGAGTAAAAAGCTAGTGACAGCACGGGATTGTAGGAAAGTGAGGCATTCGCAAATTTACAGTCGGTTACCAGAAATTCATTGGTGGAATGAAGGGGGTCGAAATTGGACCCATGGAGTTATGGGCTGCTTCGGTACCCCCCCCCCCCCTTTAAAAAAATTTTAAGTCACGCTTAAGTTCGCTTGCTCTCTCTAAGAATGAAAATTTTTATTACAAATTTATTACAAATTAGGTGATCAATAGGTAGGGGGGATAGGACACACCCTTATCTTACACCTGTTTTAATGCTTAAGTTTTCACTAACTTAACCTTCATGCAGCACTGGGCAAGTTGCATCCATATACAAACATTCCAAGAGTCTGATTTATTTATGTGGAACTACTTTACACTGCATCGCTTTCCATACGGAAAAGTGGTAGAGTGAGTCAAATGCACGTTGAAAATCTGTTAATATGAAATACAAAGTCGATAGCCATTCGGTTATCTGCTCAGTCATTATGCGAAAACTGTTGATGTTGTCTATTTAATATCTACATATTTGGCCTATTCTTAATTCAGGCTCTGCCGCCTCATATATGCTATTAAATAATAAGATACCTGCTATAATCTTGTTAACCATATTTAAAAGAGTGACTGACCCCTCTCTAATTTTTGTACCCCCTCTGATTTCCTCTTTTGGAATGTTGCTTATTAATCCTTCCTTAAGGGCACTCGGCAGCGGCTCATTCTGCCACAAGTGTTCTACTAAAGGTTGCCTTATACTTGCCCAAAGGGATATATCAGCTTTAAAAAATTTAGGGGGGGGGAGCAATATTATCATGCCCTGCAGCCTTGTGGTCTGTTAGCGATGTTATTGCTTCTATTATTTCTATGTAGAGGCTGGGTGTTTACATAATTTAATTGGTTGTGATCGGCGTGTTGCCAAAGTTCAGCAAATTCATAATCGTCGTTTGTTCTATTAAGTATGTTTCGTTAGTGTTCTTTCCATACTCGCAGTTGATTTTCTGTTGTATATTCAAATTAATCTTTCGCATTACGCAGGTTCTTGATACTGAAATGATTATGACCAGCGAGTAATTTCGCGATCCTATACATATCTTTCGGCCTGTTTTACTCATTGGTTTTTTTTCACCTCTGCAGCCATATTTTCTGTCCATTTCCAGTTTTATCATTTTTAGCACTTCGTTTGATCATTCGATTTGCGACACTATATTGCTGTTGCAGATACAATTTAGCGTGCCTGGTTTTGGTGTTGTTAATACGTAATTTAATCTTCTTTTTATCCTGAATAAGATTAAAGGTTTGGTCTGATTTCCCTAGTTTCACGTATTTAGTTGGATTACCGAGACAATTTTTGGCGGACTCAAGAAAGGCATTTCCAACCTATTTCCAATACGTGTCGAGATCTGACACATTATCTTTAAGTGGATCAGTTTTTAATTCGAGAGAGTTTGAGAAATTAAGTAGTGTTTCTCTGTTCGTCGTTTCTTACTCTGATTTAAAGCTAATCGATTTACGAAGAGTAGCAGTTAGTGTGGATTTTGGAGAGTTTCAATCGTAGGCCAATTTTATAAGGAATGTTGCTGTAAACGGCATTTCAGTCAACGGTGAGCGCTACAAAGTCATAATGATAAAAGTTTTATGTCGTGAAATATGAAAGATATAAATTTGTTTCATCTTTTTAGTGGGATGTAGTGCAGCTCATTAAACAATTGGTCTGTTGTCAATTCTTTCGGTAATCGTATTATCAGCCTTGTCGGAGCTTCGATTTGAACCCTTTAGTGTTTTCCTTGTGCGGCACCTTGAAAGGTAGACGTCGTGCTAATAATCCAGAAATGTATGAGTTAATGCCACTACGCATCGCTGTGAATTAAAACTTGGGACTCAATCTTGGCATTTTAAAACGAAATATGTACGATTGCGTTTGTGTGAAATGAATCATTGGTAAATACATGAAAAGCGAACACTCACCCATACACGTATTTATGTAAACATTTGCACAGACATGCATACTCACATACTTATGTGTTTCCTGTAATATGTTGTAACCATTGTTTACTTTTTTGTATTTGTTACGTTTAAAGATTTTTTTCTAAGCAGTCTTAGAAGAAAACAACACTGGTTATAATTTATGTAAATGTATTTGTGTGTTAAATTACATTTACAAGTTTATGTGCGAAATAGTAAGAAAGTTCATACTAAAATGAAAATGATAACGAACAACAACTAACCATGACATAAAAAGAACACAACTTTTCAAATTTAAATAAAAAAACATAAAAAAGCATGTAATAATGTTTGTTTTATGAGGTGATAACTAAAATTATGTGAACGTTAAGTTGTAAAGTTTAACACAAACACGGTTTATGATGATGAAATCTCGGTTAAAATTTTTTCTCTATTTATTTATTTTTCATTTGAGAGTTTTAAATGGGGGAAGGAAATCAAGTTATTTAAATGAATAAGAAAAAAATCACGTTTCCCAAAATGCACGTAAAATTTTAAATTGCCGCTGTTGTGAGCAGTAATGTTTTGGCAAAAATCCATACAAAAAAAAAGAAGAGAAAAATTAGAGAAATGGCTGCTATGGGTCAGGGAAACCGAAATAGCTGAAAAATATTAAAAGTATTTCCAAATTAATCCGATTTTTGCTGGTGTAGTCGGTTTATTGATTAAATTTATTTTTGGAAAAATCAGATTCTATGTATCGATGCAGGGCATCGAAATAACTGTTATTTTTATTTTAATAACAAATTGGTTACAGAAAAAATAACCGTACAAATTTCGGTCCTGAAGTAACAGTTATAAACAACCACAAAAATGTGGTCCTGCCATAACCATTATAAACAAATTTTAATTTTTAGGTCTTTCATAACCATTATAAAAGATTTTTATTTATTCTGGTTTTTTATATCTATTATAAAATATTTTTAATTTTTTTGGTCTATTAACCATTACAAAAATTTAGTATTTTTTGGCCTTCTTTAACCATTATAAATAACCAAAAAGTTGTTTGGTCTTCTAAAGCTGGTTAGTCAATCGTTTTGGTATAGATCTTGTCAAAAACTAATAAAGACTTAATTCATTATCATCTTTATTAGGGTTTGTACTCTAAAGTTACAAACGTAACCCTATTGTTTTCGCTAAAACACCAGTCCGTTCGTCTGTCTGTCTGTCATCGCCTTTTATCTCTGGAAATTTTCACAAAAGATGTATAACTTTTGCCGCTAGAGCAACAATAGAGACGTATTATTCACGTATATGTGTTTATTTCTTTAACTGCAGGAGGCATACACCTAAAATTTGCAGACAGTAAATAAAATCTAAAAATTAAAGGGTATTTTTAACCGTAAGAGGTAGACTCTTGAAGTTTTTACAGTAGGATGTCTGGCCATCGCCGCTATAACAATTAAAGAGTGTTTCGCAATAATATATTTTTGACTTATATTGCCACATTTTTTGAACCGCAATAGGTAGGCTCCTGATATTTTCATATCGGCGTACTTTCTTTCTTCTTTTTTTTACTTTTTCTTAGAAATAAGATATTTTTGCGTACAATAGTAACCTCCTCACAAAATTCTGTTAAAATCCATCGCGTAGTCTTTACATGATGCGAACACAAATGAAGAAAGACAGACAGATAGACAGGAAATGAGTTACTATTTTATTTTGCCATTTAAATAGTTTCAGAGCTTAGGTTATATACATATACACCTAATTCTGTTTTTACACGGTAGATTAGTTCCAGAAAAATCCGTGTAAAATAAAACCGTGCAAAAAAGGCATCGATCATATACAAAAATAGGTGATTGGTTCCTTATCCCTAAAACCTATTAAAATTAGTGAAAAACGAGAATTTTTTTAAGAACAAGAAATCATGTCTATTTTACTAAATCGTATAGGTAATGTGTATTTGCACCGTTTATGTGCATTTTTAGTGTATGATGAAAACTTAATAGATAGTTTCGTTCCAGAAATCAACGATTGCCTAATTGAATTTTTTTTAGGGTTCCGTACACAAAGTGTAAAAACGTAACCCTATTGTCATCGCTACAATGTCTGTCCGTCTGTCAGCGCCTTTTATCACTGGAACCGTAATTTTCACAGATGATGTATAGTTGTTGCCGCTATAGCAACAAATACTAAAACTTATAGGGTGTCCCAATAGAGAGGTGTTGTTCACGAATATGTGCATATTTCGTGAACTGTAGGTGGGAAACACTTGAAATTTACAAACAGTAATAAAAACTTAGTTCACTATATAAACAACTATAAAAAAATTAAACTAAAAATTAAAGGGTGTTCTGATAGTTGTGTGATTTGCATGTATAAGGCCTAAGTTTTGAACCATAATAGGTAGACTCTTGAAATTTTCACAGAAGGTGTATAGCTGTGACCGCTATAGCAACCAAAATTAGAACTTATATTGTGGTCCGATATAGGGGTGTTATTCACGAATACGTGTTTATATCTTGAACTGTAGGAGGCATACACTAAAAATTTACAAACAGTAATTAAAACTTAGTTCTCGTTATAAACAAGTTTTGAACCATAATAGGTAGACTCTTGAAATTTTCACAGAAGGCGTATAACTGTGGACTATAGCAACAAATACTAAAACTTATAGGGTGTTCCGAAATTGACGTGTTATTTACCTTGATATCTTTATTTCTTGAGCTATAGGAAGCAACCACTTAAAATTTGCAGTGATTTAAACTATGTTCGCGTTATAAGCAAGTATACAATATTAAACCTAAAAATTAACGGCTGTTCCGTTAGTGACGTGATTTGTATGTATATGGCATAGGTTTTGAACGATAATAGGTAGACTCATGAGTTTTTACAGGATGAGTATTACTATGGCCACTATAACAAATAGTAAAAATTAAAGGGTGTGCCGAAAGTGACGTGATTTGCATTTACATTGAATAATTTTTTAACCATAATAGATAGACTCTTGAAATTTTCAACCCCTATAAAGACAATAAAAATTTAAAGGGTTTTTGACAGTGACGTGTTTTGCATATATAACGACATATTTTTTGAAGCGTAATAAGTAGACTCTTCCAGTTTTTATAGAAGGTGTGTTGCAATGGCCGTTATATCAATTACTAAAAATTAAAGGGTGTGCTGACATTGACATGTTTTTCACGTATAGTAACTTATTTTTTTAATAGTAATAGGTAGACTCTTGATATATTCATAGAAAGAGAATTGGCATGGCCGCCATAGCAAACAAAATAATTAAAGATTTGTACGTAAATAGCCTTATTTTTTGAACCGTAATAGATAGACTCTTTAAATGTTTACAGTAGATGTTGTACTTCGGCCGCTGTAACAATTACTAATATCTAAAGGGTGTTCCATCAGTGACATGTTTTCTACGTCTATTACCTTATTTTTTGAACCGCAATAGGTAGGCGCATGTATATTTTTATAGATAGAGTATGGCCGCTATAACAAAAATTTCTAAAATTTAAAGGGTGTTCCAACAGTGATGCAATTATGACTTTAATTTTAAAATTAAAGGGTGACTCATAAGAAATGAAAAAATTAACAACTTGAATTTTTAAAGTTGTACTAAAAATAGTACGGAACCCTAAGTGTATGAGTCTAACTCGCACGTAACTAATTTATTTTTATAGTTCTTACTGTAGCTTCTTTTAAACCGAAATTTTTTCTCATAAATGTTTAGCCTTCTCCATTTGAAAGACGATCTAAAATTTTCTAAACAAATGGCTTTACGTTGTAGTTGAGATACATTGATAGTTCGCAAAATATTAACAACATTTAAATTGCTCTAACTAACTTCTAAATAAAAATGCTTGTATGCACAAAAAGGGAATTCCTCAAAATTTTTTATATAAAAATATTGCGCAAAACTTAAATTTTACAAATAAAATATAAGCCCAAATGATTTTGAATCATTTCGGTTTAAACGAATCGTGTAAAAAAATTATTTTTTTATTTTCAAACCGTATTAAATCAAAAACGTGTAAAAACAGTATTGGGTGTACTTACTATTCAAACCAAATACAAAAAAATAAAAATAAATATTGGTTACTAATATTTTAGTCTATTAAAATAACGATTAAAATAACGATTATATTTAACTACTTTAGATAATATTCAATTAAAAAGATTAAAATATTGTTATTAAAAAATTTATTATCAGATCTGCTTAATTGAAAACTGCAATTCACTTTTGTAGTTTTCAATTTTTAAAGTTTGCGAACAAAATTAAAGAGAAATATTTTCAATAGAAAAACATTACTTTACTTAGCATCACAAATTTGTATTTTAAACTTGATTTTTAAATTTTTTCGTTTTCTTGTTTGTAACAAATAATTTATTTGAAAAAATCTGAAGTGGCCTACACTCAACTTAACCATACCCAAATGGATACATATATTTTTATGGATATATTATACAAGGAATATAAGTTCAAAGTATATTCGAATCGAAAAATTAATTACTTTCGGTTTGGGGCCCCTTCCCGATTATGCCCAAAATTTATACAGGCTCTTAATCGCCATAAACCAACGGCACATACTTAATTTCAATTTGATTTGTCATACGGTATGACCTGTAGACCTGGGAGTAAGTAAACTACCTCTTACCCCTTCCCGATTATGCCCAAAAAATTTACACAACTCTTTATCTTCATATATCAAAGGCACAAACTAAATTTCATTTCAATATGTCATACAGTATAACCTGTACAATATCCAACAAAATTAAATTTACACATCGGTTCTACCACCCATTGCACAGTGGTTTTAAAACGATTTATTTTGGTCATAATTCGGTATCTCATGAACCACTGAAGATATCTTAATAATATTTCACAGAGACAAATCAGAGGTGATTTACGTGGAGTGGAGCTGCGAGCTGCTGACCACCTAGGGTAAAGGGGGGATACTGGATAAGCCGCCAAAGTTGGGTACCTTGGACATATATTTTTTTTGGAAATATCATAAAAGGATTACTTACTGTATATAAATGTTAAGAATTTTTAAATTTAAGCAGACCTTGAAAATATCTATAAAAAATGTGCTTACATGTGTAGGTTATCTCATTTTTACATACAAAATGAGGAACAAAAATCATGAGTAGGCCAAGTTTAGAAAGCTCCTATGGCTTAAATATATGCTCGATTTACATATGAGGGGAATCTGCGGAAAGCTCTTGACTTCTACATTAAAAATATTATAGTGATTTTATCGCTCTACATTTTTTCAATGATATTTACCTCAAAATCTGAAAAAATCACATTATGGTTGTTTTTTGAGAATTAAAATATAGAATTTGAATTGCCGCAAAATCTAAACGGATCGAGATATGCTTACAAAATTTTTTAAGTTATATAGATCTTTTATCAATATAGCTTTTATTCAAATGATTTAATAAAATTTAATTTTTTTTAACATATAAATTCACCGACTGGATTTTTAGTGACGTTAAACAGTCGCGTGGATTGGCTTAAATATAAAAAATATCTCAGTACTCATTGCTCACAAAACATATTGCTAAGAACACCAAATGACATCGAGTCGTGTCTTACTGATCTTGATAAAAAACTAAAATTAGCTGTTCAACATGCAACAATAACGCGGCAACAAACAAGATATAATCGAATTAGCTCTGCAGACGTCGAACTGCTCTTGGCAGAAAAAAGAAGAATTCGAAGGGAGTGGCAAAATTACAGGTCGCCTCAACTCAAATTCAGACTAAGGGAAATAACGAAACGGCTAAGAGAGCTACTAGAATCCCGAAGGACTGCTTCAATAAAAAGATATTTGGAAGGCCTCGACTCTAGCCCACAATCGGATTACTCATTATGGCGTGCAACAAGATACCTTAAACGACCAGTCATACGTAAGCCTCCCTTGCGTACTTCTTGTGGAGGCTGGGCAAGGAGTGATATCGAAAAAGGAAACTTATTTGCTAATCATTTAAAAACCGTATTTACCCCGAATATACCTTCTGCTGTAGTGGAACTGCCACCTATAGATGATGAAGCAGTAATGCCCCTTAGATTTAACCTACAAGATGTCGAAAGGGCAATTGCTAGTTTGAATACCAAGAAGGCTTATGGTTTTGACAAAACAAGCAACAAGATGATAATGGAACTTCCCCAGGTATCAGTTAGAATAATTCTATTTATTTTTAATGCCATTCTACGCCTTGAGCATTTTCCCTCAGAATGGAAGGTATCCCTTATTACTATGATACCTAAGCCAGGAAAAGATCACACAAAGGTAGACTCCTATAGGCCAATAAGTCTGTTGTCAAATATGTCAAAACTATTTGAGAAAATACTAATTACTAAGCTAAACCCAATTCTGAGAGAAAAAGGATGTATTCCGAACCACCAATTCGGTTTTAGAAGACAGCACAGCACTATTGAACAAACGCACAGATTAGTGAATGTAGTAAAAAGGGCTTTCGAGGAAAAAAAATATTGTTCTGCGCTTTTCATAGACGTTTCTCAAGCGTTCGATAAAGTATGGCATGAAGGCCTAGCTTACAAGTTAAAGCAAAACCTGCCGACTAATTTTTATAAATTGTTAAAAAGTTATTTAACTGATCGTAAGTTTATACTTAAAGAAGGAGATTTTTTAAGCTCACCTCAACCAATTAAAGCTGGAGTTCCCCAAGGAAGTATTTTAGGACCCGTTTTATATTTGCTGTATTCATCCGATATGCCAACTAGCAGTCGAGTCCACACATCAACATTTGCTGACGACACCGCTTTTTTAAGCATTCATGAAAGCCCCCAAATAGCATCGAAATACTTACAAGACCACATTTCTTATTTGGAATTATGGTTAAAAAAATGGAGAATAAAAATTAACGAACAAAAATGCACTCACGTAACCTTCACACTGCGTAAAGACTCATGCCCTCCAATACAAATTAATAACCAGACCATACCCCAAAACTCAGAGGTTAAATACCTCGGCATACATCTCGATAGACGCTTAACCTGGAAAAGTCACATAGAAGCAAAATTGACCCAAATGAAGTTAAAAGCAGTGCAAATACATTGGCTCATGGGCAGAAACTCAACCCTAAGTTTAGATTGCAAACTTCTACTTTATAATTCAATCCTTAAACCAATATGGTGCTATGGCTCTCAGTTATGGGGTACTGCCTCAGCTTCAAATTTAGAAAAAATTCAAAGGCGCCAAAATAAGATTTTACGAATAATTACAGCCGCACCCTGGTATATTAAAAACTCGAACATCCACAAAGATCTAAACGTGCCACTAGTTAAGGCAGTAATAGCGAAACATGTAACAACGTATCTGAAGAAGCTTGAAACGCATCCAAACCCGTTGGCCCGCAACATCCTAAATGATCGTGGTTACGTTCGACTAAGAAGGAGGAATATTGCTTCTCTTGGCCGAACATCATCGATGTAACTAATTTATTATAGCAACAACCGTGTCATCATATAGTATTTTGTCTAGCATTGGCTGGACTTCAGTATATATGTTCATATATGTATTTTAGTTTAGTTTAATTTTATTTTTTTGTTATTTTTTTGCTTTAATTTTTTACTTTAACTTTTAAGATTTGAGCACTTATTGTTAGTTCATAAAAAATTTGAAGATACAATAAATAAATAATATGAATGAAAAAAAAAAAAAAAAAAAAAAAAAAAAATATAAATTCGCGGGAGAACGGGGAAAAAAGTCCAGCAAAATTATTGTTTTTTTACAAAGTGGCTACCCTGCGTTCACTAATCACGTGGCTGTCAAATTCTTTTCCAGTATGTAGCCAACAATTGAGGCCGCTTCCGATTTTTAAACGATGCTTTGCACTACATGGAATTTTACAAAAATCTACAAATTTTGTTTTAAAACTAGCTGTTTTTGGATAGGGCTGGAGAGAGAACCGCTATAATCTTTGACCTAACTTTTCTTCTATATGCATTTGCGTTAGATTATCTTTAAAATGTTTTAAAAAATTTACCAGTACCAAAGTAAGTTTAAATTGCATATGTAAAAAAATACCACCTTTTTGGAAAAAAAACCTAAAAAAAATTACATTTTCAAAAAATTATATGCCTGAGGTACCCAACTTTGTGGGCTTTACTCTAGGAGGCCGGTAGTGCGTAGCTCAATTCAGAAACACCTCTGCTTTGCCTCTGTGAAATTTCATTAAGATGTTTTTAGTGGTTCATGTGATACCGAATTGTGTCCAAAATAAATTGTTTTGCAACCACTGTGCATTGTTATGTATGTATGTGTTGTTTAAAGGGAGGCATTGAGAACGCAGTTTCATAGGAAAACTCTTGCCAAGGTTAAGGTGCAAGGAGAATTATACCTCAAGCAGCTTTGGACATTATTTTGTACCTACTCCCCAGTGAGGGCTTTGTGGTTGCAATGGCGGTGAATGAGGGTTTGTGAGGCCGAGTAACATGGAGCACACAAAGATTCTGCTTGAGGTTGGTCTCAATGGACCGTTTCCATTAACCCCTGGATTAGCGTAATTTATGATCACGGCGTTCGATTACGGCAGGACGACACCTTTAGTTGTATTCCGGGAAACGGAGGAATGATTGGGATCTGGGGCTGCGGAGTACACAGAGAGTTCACGATGAAAGCAGGCACCGGTGCTAGGGTCCACATTCTAGCAACTAGTAGACGTAACTCATTAAGACTACCAGATGAATGTTGTGTGTTCAGAAGCATTTCTTGGCTCAAATATAGGTTATTTTTTTCCGCAAAAATATCTCATTTGCTAGAGAAAATAGATAAAAAGTGGTGAAAGTACTCAATTTTACCGATTTAAAGGTACAGTCTACTGTGCAGCACCTTTGACTTTTGAAAGTGGGATATTTTATACGCTATTCACAGAACTCTACAATAGTTTCAGAAGCACTATAAAAGTAAGAGTCTTAAAATTTGGTGTGGATTACTTTTGAAGCAAAATCGAACAAAAATTGTCAGGATGGCGACGACGCGGCGATCACGAAGTAGTACAATATAAAGATTTGGATATCAAAATTTGAACAATTTGCTTAAGAACATACTTAAGAACTGGATCTAAAGTATAGGTTTAGCTCCATTCCATTATACAGGTATGAACACTCGTATTTATATCTGCATATTTTTTCAGTGTAGGGTATGTAGCATTCGACAAGCAGAGTTGGAAACTTTTTTATAGTTTTCAGTTTTAATAATTGCTAAGATTATAGCAACCATCATAAAGATAATAATTACAAAAACGCTCTCCTTAAGCCAGCTACTTATATGAAAATTTAAATAAGTAAGTGGAAGATTATCATAGCATGAACTGCGATTAATATTTTTCATAAAAACACAAATAATAAATCAGATACCAAAATATGTTTTACAATCTTGCAGGTTCTAAAGTATTAAATAGTACTAATTATGGTGGCATCCAAAACTTCTTTGGGTTTGAGTTGTGTGTAGTCCCCCTCGTTATTTTTAACTTCTTCATATAGGATTTACAACATTGTACTGTAAATAAAAACTGAAAAGCAGAAAGAAAAAAATGGTAATTTCTTAAACCAGATGCTGTTCGTTTGTTTTAGTTAAACAAAAAATATTTCTACATGATTACAAAGAGACTCGGCTTGTTTTTTTATGTTCATGCCTTTGCCCCTTTTGTACATGTGCCATACTGTTTCTTGTGGAACAACTTGCATGGGGAAGCAAAACGACAACAAAATATTTACTGACAAGTGTTTTTCATGTTTGCAAGGTATAAATTTTGCAAACACTTAAAGGTTTGCGACAATAGCCACACATTCCATGGACATTGAAAGATGATTGCTAAAGAAGTGAAAAAAAGCGGAAGAAGAAGATATACGGCAATGAACAACATCAACAACAGCTACATCTTACGAACAGCTTAAGTAAAAACAAGTAACATGGCCATGACGAATCTTATATACCCTTCAACATAGTAATGTTAGATATTGTGTTACCATCTTATCTGTTTTTTTTTTTTTTTGAAAAATTTTTGAGAATTTTTTGGAAAATTTATTAAATTTTTTTTAAAATATTTTTGTAAATATTTTTTGAACAATTTTTGGTAAAAATTTTTTAATTCAATATTTCTTTTAACATATTTTTTTAAATATTTTTTTGGGAAATTTTTTTGGAAAATTTTTTGTAAAATTTTTTTGTGAAATTATTTTTTAAGTTTTTTTTAAATTTGTTTTCAAATTTTCTTTAAAAATTTTTTTTAATCTATATTGCGTTAGAATAGTCAGACTAAATAAAAAAGTCTTTAAAAAAATTTCCTCATATTGATGTCGTCTATCCGTCTGTCTGTGGTCGGATTGTAAAGTCAATTCCCAAGGCATCAGACGAGATACAGAAGATTTAAGCTCAGCAATCTGCCAGACATACATAGTCTCATAGATCATTCCTTTGGAGGCTGCTGGCAAAAAATCACATTCACCTATATTATTTCATGAGTTTTTACAATTCTTTTCGGTTTTAATAAATCTCGTTTGCTCTCGTTAGGTAGATCGCAAGGAGTGCATACAGATCTCGGGGGATCAATAACTCCCTGCTAGGATCGATTTTCAATTTATTTTTTCTGCTTTGATTTATATTAAAGGCCTTTATAGAAAGCAATACATATAGAGGTAGCCAATGTTTACACAGGGTGCCCACTGTTTTTTCTCTCGTCTGACCTTTTTAACGCAATACAGATTGCAGGAAATTTTTTAATAAACTTTAAAAAAAAATTTTACAAAAAATATTCTTACAAAAATTAAAAAAAAACTCCAAAAAATATTTGCAAAAATTTTTTTTTCGTAAAAATATTTTTTTAAATTTTCAAAAAAAACTGACAAAAAATTTTCAAGAAAATTTTTAAAAAATATTTTAACAAAAAGTTTTCAAAAAAATTTTTACAAAAAATTTAAAAAATTTTTAAATATATTTACAAAAAAAAATAATAAAAAATTACAAAATTTTTTTTTTATAAAAATATTTATTTAATTTAAAAAAAAAATTTATAAGAATATTTTTAAAAAATATTTTAACAAAAAATTAAAAAAAAAGTTTTACATAAACTTTAAAAAAATTTCTAAATAGATTTACAAAAAATAATACAAAAAATTTTTACAAATTTTTTTTTTATAAAAATATTTATTTAAATTTTCAAAAAAAATTTCAAGAAAATTTTTAAAAAATATTTTAACAAAAAATTTAAAAAATGTTTTACAAAAAATTTAAAAAAACAATGTTTACAAAAAATTTGCAAAGAAACATAAGAGGGTAACACAATTTCTATCATTAATATGGTGAAGGGTATATAAGATTCGGCATGGGCATTGCAGCACCTTTACTTGTTAAAACTACCTTTACCTAATATAATGTATAAAGATTTTCTAGTGAGCTAAATTAAGCACTACATACATAACTGGCCTGTAATAATTTAAGTAAATTTTGAACATATTTTAATTTCAAAAAAATATTGTTATAAATTTTTATATAATGTTGATTATAATAAGTATAAATCGTATTATTTATTTAACATGTCATGAGGGCTTCAATAAAGACTTGTCAACTATAGTGGTTTTGCTATTTTGACAAATATTTTCCACGTCTGATCTCAGTTATATCCTTAAGTGGATACCTGTGCCTGGTCAGACATTTTTTACTGTTTTATATTTTATTTAAATTTTAAATTTTTTTTCAATTATAAACGAAAGATATTTAAATTAAATTTTATGTAATCATCAATAAAAGTGTTTTAATCAAAAAACTAACTGTATGTATTTTAAAAGCATGTTGCTCAAATTAAAATTTTGTCTTACCACCTGGGCATTACTAGTGCCAGTCAACTTTAATTCGACACTTAAGTGGGAGCCATAAGTGAAGCTTTACTATCAAACTAACCACCTGTGTTATCTACCAATAGTCCTTTCCAAAGGAAGTAACACAGTTAATACAGGCATTAAATGCCTGAGTGTCACTTCTCTTAAAAAAAATAAATAATTATGTAAGCTGCGATCACACATTTTTCTAGTGAGAACCTGATGCTGATATCTACAAGGGAGCCCTTATTAGATTTGTATTGGCTTCCTGTAATGAAATGGTATTAGAGTTTGAGTCACGCCCATAGCCATAAATGAGACTTGACAGTCCGGGTCTTGATATATTACTTCAACCTACTCTTCATACTTCCGTACCATATCTGGATACGATACTGGAAAAGCTATTTATTTATATAGTTTGTTTTCAAACATGTTTCAATGTTAAAATGAAATTTAACTTATGTAGATTATTTAAAACATTTCCGATTAAATTTATATTGGATTTTCTACTTTTTGGATTATTCTATAAAAAATTTTTTAAGAAATTTTTCTTTTCAGCATTTGAGCAAGCTTTCTTCCCCTAGGTTGTTTTTCGTAGAAACTTTCTTTAAACAAACGGAATTTTTTTTTTAACGCTTATAAAATGAAAAAAGCTAATATTCCTTCTGGGGTTATTTATTTATTCTTTTTGTTCTTAGCGCCACCTTTCGCAATGAAAAATCATTTGAAAGTTATCCTTTAAAACCACTTTTCTGTGGAATTGTACACCCAAAAGCATTTAAAGTAAATCATCTTAGGAATAGGATTAAAGTTTCCTTAAAGTTGCATAAAGTGCTGATTAAAGATGAACTAGATGCGAGCTAAATGTGGTGTATACGTAGGTAATTACACATGTGTTTTTTTGTAGCAGAAAGTAGAAAAAAAAATACGTATACTGAAGATGATCATAATGATGCACTTTAATTAATTAGACTCTGTGCTGCATACACATGACTATAATTTGTAAATACTCAACAAGTGGCAAAGTGGCAAAGACAGCAATGCAAACGTAATACAAGCATTAGCAATACAATTAAGCTTGAATAAGCATATGTTGAACTGAACATATGGAAACTAACACAGACACACTTTCACACCCATTTAAAAAAGCAGCTGACGAGTAAACAAAGACACGTTATATCAACAAATGCAGAAGCTAGTGCAACAAATAAAAAATTTATCGAAGTTAGAATAAGAAACGTTGGGTTCTTTTTACTGTGTGATAATTTCTAAACCAGATATGCCGACGGGCATACTAGTGCGACAATCATAGTAGTTTTCCAAAATAGCTTTATTCTGACAGTTTGTATTACGAAACTGAAGAAAAAATAAAAAAAAATATTTTCTAACTTGGATTTTGAGTCCGCACTACATGTAGTACGCTCGGCACATATGGAAGCAAAACACAGTATTTTCATGTAACTTGAATTAAAGTCGTTTATTATCCCAATAGTTGATGCAATTTGCTGTATAGGGCCAAACTCTTGAACCGATAGAGAGTGACAGTTAAAATTGCCAAAGCACCTCTACTGCGAAGTCCGCTATAACAAGTATAAAATTTGAAATTGGAAATTAAAGGGTATTCCCATATTGATGTAATTTGGACTATATGGCCCTATTTTTTCAACCATTATAGATGAAAATTTTAAATAATTAGTTTTAGAAATTAAAGGGTGTTCCAATAATTTATGTAATTTAAACGTTATATTTATACAGTTAAAATTTACAAAGAGTCTGCATTGCTAAATGCTCTGTAACACCAAGCAGGGTTGTCAGATTTATTTTCACCTATTTCACCAAAATCGATGTGAAAAATCGCCAAAATCGCCAAAGTAGTTATTTGTAAAAATTTGGCTCTAATATATACAACATTTTTTTAATTTTTAAAATATTTTTAACAAATCACAAAAAATAAATTTAATCGAAATAGATCAAATTCGCCAAAAATACCAAAAATAGAAAAAAAGTCGTCAAATATTTTGTTTTTTATTTAAAAAGAACGTACCCATCTTTAATGTATTTGTCACCGTGTTCTTATTTAGAATATGTTTTATATGAATTAAATTTATTTAACATTTTAATTCATAATATTTATAGCATGTGTTTTGCAGTCGAGTTTTGGTGGAATTTATTATTGAAATCGATCATTCTATCCGATTTTTCTTTCAAATTAATCACCTAATTTAAAAAAAAATATTCTTTCAACTTAGAGAGAATTAAACGAACTTAATCTTTACCTCAAAACTTCCTTTTTATATAAAAAAAATAAGCATAAAAAATTCATTGGAATTACTAGCACATCAAGTACAAAACTAATATTTTTTTTATAATATTTCAAAAACAAAAGTAAATATTTTCTATTATGGTTAATAAGTACCCAAAACTATGTTAGGATTTATAAAAATTTTTGATGTTTTTGGAACATTTTAAAATCGAAAGATGTTTGTAAAGTTTAAATAAAATTTCCAGTTTCCAAAATAAAATCATATTTAGGTACGAAAAACATTTTTAAAAGAAATGGAAGGATGTTCGTGAACTTTAAATAAATTTATGTTTCGAAAGTTTCCGGTATGATTCCAGAAGTAAAATCATATTTAAATATGAAAAACAATTTACTTTTAAAACTTAAATTTCTTTGTTATTCATTTTGATATTCCTTAACTCAGTTTCTAATGTTTGCCAAAAGTCAATGAAAAATCGCCAAAAATATCTCCAAATATTTAAAAAATCGCCAAAAATTCGCCATGGCGCCAAATCCAAAATTTGATCGCCAAATAAGATTGAAAATCGCCACGTTTGGCGTGAAATCGCCAAATCTGACAACCCTGACACCAAGTATTAAATCGGAAATTAAAAGTTGTCGCAATCGGTGATGTTATTTCATGTACATGGTCTTATTTTATGAACCGTTATCGACTGACGCTTGAAATTTAAGCAAATTGTGTGATGCTGTACCAACAGCAATAATTGTAAATAAAATTAAAAAGTGTCCTCATAGCAGACGAAATTTGTTGTTAGAATCAAGCTAGTAACATTCAAAAAATTCCCAGATCGTTTCTGTGAATATATCGGGTAAAAAGGACCTTTAAATATGAGTCGCCCGCCATATTGCTTTTATTTTGAAAACAATTAATTGTTTTATATGATTTTTATTTTAATTACTCTTATGTTGGTTCACATGTTGTTTCCATGAAGAAGTTTCGCCAAAAGTAATAGGATTCAACACTCCAGAAGACGATTTGATGAAAGGTTTTTGTTCTTAGATTTGTGTTAAGAAGGCCAAAATGCTCTAAAACGTATTGTTTCAAATCTGTGCAAAACAAAAAATTTTTATTATAATTTTGTATTAAAAAATTTTGCAAAATTTTTACAAAATATGTCGTTTAAGTTTGTTTTAATTTTAGCAAAATACCTGTTCGCTGTGTTATAGCTGAAATCAAGTAGTAATTTTTTCGATTTAAATCTATAAAAAGCTTTTCCGTCTGTAATCCTTAATATTTTTTTTTTTTTTGTGTGTAATATTCAACCCTTAAAATGTTTTTATAAATAATTATCTAAATAAATTAACATGCATACAGTTCCTTTCCACTTAATTAGTGTTTTTTTTTTCGTATTGAATTTTCCTTCAATATAAAAGGGGTGAAAACGAAAAATTTTTGGAAATAATTTCCAAATAATATGAAACAAAAGTAAAGTTTTTTGTTTAATAATATGTTTAAAATTAACATAAAATACACAAAATTATTTTGTATCAAGTTCCAAAGAACCGAGTTTATTTTTCCAAAGGCATAACTTTTTAATGGTGTTGATTTTTTTTAATATTTTGTTTGTGTGAGTACCAATGTGTAGGTAGGTGTTGGTGCTAAAGATTTTTTAATTACGTTATAGTGTTGAAGAAAAAAAATAACAAAAAATAAATAATATTAATGTACGGGTACTTCTGAAATAACTAACTGTGCCCACACACGTTGTGTGCGTTCTAACAACATTTTGTTCGATTTTGCTTTGAAAGTAATCCACACATAATTTTAAGACTCTTACGTATTTACTTTATATAAATGTACCCATCCCTGGATAAAATTCTATAATCGCTATAAAGTTAAAAAATTCAAAAAAAAATTATTGTAAAGCTTTGTAAAAGGGGTTTGAAATATTTCAATAACAGTGTAATTCCACAAAGTAAAAATAAAAATCAAATAAAAATTTTTTTTTTCATTTGGCTATTTGGCAGTAAGCAATTCATATTTTGTCATTATGTATTTTAAAACAGCGCCATCTGTTGCGCAACCGTGTTTAAAATATACCACTTTCAAAAATAAAAGATGCCTTAAAGTATGCAATACCTTTAAATCGGTAAAAAATCGGCTTGTTTTCACTGCTTTTTCTCCACTTTCTCTTGGAAATAAGATATTTTTGCGGAAAATTTATGCTATAACGGAACCAGGATACTAAGGTACCTCCTCACAAAAATTTGTTTAAAGCCATTCACTACTTTTAACGTGATGCGAACACAGTCATCAGCATACTGGCATGCTGATTCCAAATATCGATACCTTCCAGTAAGAATGTATTAAGCGACACTTTTTTCGAAAATGACTTTTTGATGTGGAAGTATACTAGAAGTAAAGCGCCACATTTTGGCCCGGGTTTCGCTGCCCTATAATGGATGCAAAGGAAACTCGAGAAAAAATAGAATTGTATCAACCGCCAAGTTTTCTTACTAGAATAATGTTGCTCCCTAAAATTTGTATTATGTCAAGTTTTGTATTCGGAAAATCGGTTTTAAAATAATAATTGGAAAGCGTTCTTCAGAATACATATTATGATTCTTTCAATAAAATACACAAATAAATAACACAGAGCAACACAGAAAAAAATAACCATATACGGACACCACTACGTGATAAAAGACCAAAAAAAAGACCCCTGTCTCCCAGTTTTGCCCAAAGTCCTCCAGGTTTTTTTTATGGGCCCTCAAAGATGTGGGGCCTCGATGTCATTTTTGCAAAAAAATGATCATTTACTCAAGCTCATATTTTGCAAACTGTTTGGAATTTTGATATACTCTCTGAGGCAAAGTTGTAGCTCTTGTCATAAAGAACAAAAATTGTTAACATATAAAATCAAAAAAAACTTCATCTTCAAGGTCAAAATCGCAAAAAAAAAACTTTAAAAATTAAATTTTTTTTACCTTTTTTCCCCTGTTCAGGTCCATAGGTAGCAAACCGTTCAAAATTCAAGGAACCAATCCACTACAAAAATGAACCTAAGATCTCAATAAACAACTTTCTAGAACATATGAACTTCCTAGGAATGATTCTTAACATCGTTTAGGTAGCGCTTAGGTAGCCGGGAATTTTTCACTTTTGCGGCTTTTGCTTTTGCTACCTATGAATCTGAACAGGGGAAAAAAGGAAAAAAGGCTTTTTTGATTTTATATGTTCACAATTTTTGTTCGCTATGACAAGAGCTACAACTTTGCCTCAGAGAGTACATCAAAATTCCAAACAGTTTGCAATATATGAGCTTGAGTAAATGATACTTTTTTTGCAAAAATGAAATCGAGGCCCCACATCTTTAAGGGCCCATAAAAAAAACCTGGAGGACTTTGGGCAAAACTGGGAGACAGGGGTCTTTTTTTTTTTGGTCTTTTTAGACGTAGTGGTGTCCGTATATGGTTATTTTGCCATGACTTAAAAAATTACACAGTGTGTAACTAAATGAGACGTTTTTTTTGTTTCCTGAACAAGTTCAGAAATGTCGCTTAATACATTCGTATGGGAAGGTATCGATATCTTCTAACCTAGAATTAAGAACACCAATGTGGATCAGTGCTCCTGGATCATATAGCAGAGAAGACCACGATACTGCTTGTCACAGAACAAATTGAATTGCCAACCCCCTGATAACATGTTATATACCAAGTGTTATATATCTCGGTTCTTTCGTAGACTCAGCTTTTTCGTAGACTCGATGATCACAGCGACTGCCCAGAAATTATTGCATAAAAAGAAAGTCACTGCAATTTCAAAGGGATGAATAAATTCTTAATGCACATCATCTTGCGATTTAGTATAATAAGCGGCTACTAATCAGGCAAACTTGATTAACTCGGATGATAGAGTATACTCAACTATTACCAAAACGAATTAGAAGTCTGCACATATATATTAAAAATGTATGGTATGTCTTAGGCTATGGTTCAGTGGAAAAAGAGGTGCAATAATGTTAGTAATACTTATGATCTGGCGAGAACATCATTTTAAACTCAGCATAATGAATCAGTTTGTGAAAGCGCTTGACATAAGTAGCGATTGTTTAAAATTTCTTTAGTGTAAGTTTCTAGGATTATGTACAGAACCATTAAACACTGGTGTTTTTTATGGCTAACAGATTAGGTAACTCATGAACGACCCTAATTTTGTAAAAATCAATGCCTTAAATGAAATTCAAAGCTTGGTATTCATTAAATAAATGAATATATAATTACCGAACTTTTTTTCTTTTTGTTTTTAATTTTACAAAGTAGACCGGGGTTGAACTTAGGATGGCAAGTTAAAAATTCTTCAATGTTGTCCTACCTTTCGGTAATAACCATCGTAAGGGCCTATTTATTTAATAGAGCTGGCGAGCGCTTTCGATATGAGGACATCATGGCTTGGTACTATCTTGTGCTATCTTGCAAGCTAGAGAACTTAGTTACTATCTTCAAATATAACATATACTCTGAGAACAACATGTTTTTTCGATTAGCCATACTTTTACTTGCAATCACTGATTTACTTGATTTCAGTTTGTGTCGATGGGGGCAGAGAAGCACACTGGGAATCTATATAAATAAAATCAAATGTCGTTCGTTGGTAATCACATCACTTAAGAAAGGCTGCAACGATTTGACCAAATTTTTTAAATCTTCATTATAACCCAAGTTAAATTTTTGCAGAAAGAAAATTTTACCACGCCCACTTTTACGCCCACTTATTAAGAAGCTGTACATCTTTGAAATTTTACACGAGTAAACCGCTTATTAATATACATAGTTAAGCGAAACACAGGCTGGATTAGAATAGTGGGCGTGTTACCTCCCATACAAAGTAAACAATTATTATTGTCTACCTGGAGATCTGCAATAGCTAAAGTCTTGAAACTTTGCAAAAGTAGTCGCCATACTATTGTGTATAGTCTAACAAAATACAAACTGGATTGGGACGGTGGACGTGGTACCTCCCATACAAAGTGAAGAAATATTATCGTGTGCCTAGAAAACTACAAGAGATAGAGTCCTGAAATTTGGCACAATTAATCCTCATACTAATGGCAATGTTAGATTGGGGCAGTGGGCGTGGTAGCTTCCATACAAAGTGAAGAATTATTATTGCATACTTAGAGGACTACAATATGTAGAGCCTTGAAACTTGGCACAAGTAATCCTCATACTAATGGGCATAGTCTGGCAATATTTAGACTACATTAAGGCAGTGGACATGGTAGCTCCCATACAAAATGAAAAATTATTATTGTATAACGAACCCTTATACTAATTAAGGAACAAAATTAACGTGAGTACCTGCCTAGTTGGCCTAATCTTACGGTGGTCTTACCACCGAATGAAATGTAAGCGTAGACTAGCGCCCCATTGTGTAGTATAACAACACTTTACGATTGCCACCAATCGCAATTTGTCTGTGATACAGTCACAATGAGTAGCAATTTATATAATATGGCAAGCCTTATCCAAGGCAAGCCTAGATCCATATTATAGCCTCTTGCTTAGCGGTTTGGAGACTATCCAAACTCCGTCTGTTGAGAGTGCAACAGCACACTTGATCGACCTTGCACCATACCTACATAAATCGATCTTAAACCACAACCACCACGTGTACTCCCGAAGGAGACCTCACCAATAACAGGTCACAGAGAGGATAGGCTCTCTGTGGGGCCACCGATTCCCGTGGTACCAGTCCTTTGGGCACTGGTCGGGCCTCGAAGAGAACCCGTATGTTTTAACACATAGACCTTTTCTTCCAGATTTAGGTTCTAGGAACCCTAGCGTCTGGAGCCCCTATTTTCCCCGAGTGAACCGCGTCAAAGCATTTGCCATACCTGCAGTAACAATTGGAACCTCCGGGGGTACCCTTATACTAATATGCATAGTCTAGCAAAATACAGACTGGATCAGGATAGTGGGAGTGACACCGCCCATAAAAAGGAAACAGCATGCAAACTGAAACAGTTTTGTCGTGAGAATAGCGTGCGTTTTCGAGATAAAGGTTAGACAGACTTGTCTTCCATGTTTTTATTGTATTTTTTGTGGATGGGTGTAGCGAGCTGCAGCGGGATAGCTAGATTTTAATATATTTTATTATAAAATAATTCAAATGATTTTAAGATTTTTGTCAACTAACTTTCTATCTATTATTGCAAGAAGTTGCAGTTAAAGTTTTTAAATTTTCATATATTTTTTTTTTGTAAAACAAACCTACTAAACGCAAAGGTTTCACAGGTATTTAATTGGCGTGTAAAACTTTATAAATAACCCACTTCTGTATTATCCTTGCAAAAAGGCATATTTGAAAACCACACACGCACACACATACTCCGCTCACATTTTTACCTTGCGGCGTTATTAAATGAAACAACAATTTCAATGGAAATAAATCAAACTGCTGGTAGAAAAATAAACTTTTGCATAAAAATTGTTTAAAAAATACAACATTTTATTTTATTTGTTTTGTTTTATTTTATTTTTCAGTAAGTTTCTTTATTGCCGTCCAACAAACAGCCATATGTGTTTTCATTACACAGATTTTTATCAGCTTTTTGGTTTTTTGTTATAATTTTCTCTTGTATGTGAAAGTATTTTTTATTTTTTATTTTTTTAATATGCATCATTATTTTTTATTATTTTTATGTTTTGTTTTCGCATTTCTCTTTTCCAACCCAACTCAACTCATATTTATCTTAATGTTCACAATACCGTAAAACTGAATTTAATTTATTTGAAATTAAGGGGAAAATTTTTAATTGAAATTCAGAGAGAGAAAGTTTTACATTCTATGTAAAATATAAATAATAAAAATAATAAATGTCAGAAGGAAATAAAATGTTGCTGTTTATTTTGTAGATTGACTATTACAGATTTAAAACATATTTTAATCTACAAACAATGTTAGTAAAACTGCATTATAACTGTTGAGAATCATAAATATTAAAAAAAAATTTAATTTTTAATAAATGTCATGTTACATTTTCACATTATGATACAATCAAATGGTGTCCTTAAATGAAAAAAAATCATGTTCATTTATTTGTATAAAATAGTTAACAAAAACAAAATTGTAAAAAATATAAAAGTAAATGGTTTTAAAATTTCAATAGTTTTTAAATTTGAAGTTTAAAAGTACAATCATGCTGAATACATTATGTACATATAAGGGAAATTTCTAACGCTTTTGAACATGTGCCCTTCTGTGCTTTTTCCATTCAGATCCGGCTGGAACTTAAGTAATAGTATGTTGTAGAGTTTATATAAATTAATGCAGGAGATATATCGAAGCAGACCACTTGCTTAAATGTATTCCTCTTCGATTCCCTTCCGTCGAATGGTAACCAACAGTCAGTCAATCTGCTTTCGTATCACTGAGTCTCTAGTAATTGCATGGCATTCACATTTAAGAGTTTCAGGCCGTGCTCTAAACCTTATGCTATTTATTTATTATTTTTAATGTAGGGGGAATAACGAAGCAGACCACTACTAAATGGGTCCCTTTTCGACCTTCTTCCGGCCTCAATAAATATAGACAACTGCCATAACTTGCAGCAATCTTACTATCATTAAGTCTCGTGCTACAGACAGCCTTTAATATAGACTCTAGTGATTTCAGAGTGTCTACTGGGAATTATCGGCATTCTTTCTCATCACGGTGTCTTTAGTGATTGCTAGCAATTGTCTTAGGCTTAGTTCCCCCATGGCATCCACAATTAACAAGCTTCTGCCCGTGGTCCTAAGTCCTACGCTAGCCAGTGCTGGACGTTCACACAATGAGCGCTACCGTCTTAGTGTCTTCCAGGCATAGTCTGCAAGTATCATCTTCTTCTTTTTGCTAGTTGATCTGCTGAAAAATTTTCAGCAGTGCCAATGTATCCTTTAACCCACATCAGTGTTACCTCCTTACCGGAGGAACATCTGTTAAGCTTTAAAACACATTCCAGCACTAGTTTGGAGTACACGTCCATCTGCTTGATGCATTTTATAACCGATTGGTTGTCAAGTGCAATAAGAACCTTTCTTCCCTGCACCCGACATTCCAGCAGGTGATCCAACGCATGTAGCAGCCCAAGCAATTCTGCCTGGTAAACGGAGATGTACTCCCCCAAACGGAGACTACAGGTCAAGTTTAGCTCAACTGAGTGTACACCTGCTCCTGCTCTACCATCCAAAGCCTTATGCTAACTAGTGTTTGTATCAATTTCTTCCATTTTCATCTTGGATAGATGATACTTACAAGTTTATATACTGAGTTCATGGCCAATACTAATCGATCTTTCCGATTAAAAGTACAAGCTAGGATTGGTTGTTTTAAAAGGAAGCAATACAATGAATGAGAATGTACACTACTACAGTGCAGTTTGAAATAGATGCAAATAGAATATATCGATCATTTAACGAATATTGCATAAACATTATGAAGAAGGAAGAAAAAGCAACACATCTTTTTTCTGAGTAGGATAGGTTAGGTTAGGTTAAGAAGAGTTGTGCCAGAAATGGCACATCCACTCGGAGACCCGGAGGGTCCTTTGTTATTCCCTTCAGCTAACTAAAAGAAAACAAAAGGAGAAAAAGACCTATATGTATTCTGCTACCCATCACTCAGCCAACCGATTTCCTTCATAAAGCCGACGATATCTTCGATGTAAAACCTTGCGATTTCCAAGAGCCCATCGAGAAATCTATCACTTAGCCATGTAAGTCTTCGGCTTTGTAATACCGGGCAGTGTATGCCTCACGATATGTTTCACAGGTTCTGACTCCTCGTCCTCGCATATCCTATAAAAGGCCCAGCGATCCATTTGCGGATTCTTGCGCTAGTGGCGTAATTGGCAGTGATCACACATGTCACGTCTGTTAGGACTTTCGTTATCTAAACCCTGAAGTAACTTGGTTTCGCAGCGTCCAGTCGGGGTCCAATTGCCCGTGAGACTCTGCAATCTTCCCTTAGTTTCCAAGATAAGTTGGTACTCCTAAGTGAGAGCATGAGTATATGTGATACAATGATAATGATACAGTCAATTGAGGCAATGTTAGAATTACTGCCGTTGGACTTCTTTCTTAGGTCAACGGTTGCAAACGTATGAAAATCATTTAGCATAGCTTTGGGCCGAACATCAGACATAAGAGCATTCTGGACATAGTTAGTAAGGAGGTAAGGAAAGCTCAAGTGACGTTGGAATGTACGAGTAGAAGAAAAATAGTCGAAAGACTGCATCGGACGCACATTGCGGAACGCGTTATATACCATGAGAGTATAAAGAACAATACCAGCATTTGGTTTTCTTAGCAGGTATACGGGTATATTTAGCTGAACTTAACCTGCTTTGTAGTGTACCGGGCAAAATTGTTTGGGTTTCTGAATGCAATCACCTGTGGAAAAGTGCAATAATTGTTACTAAAATGTCAGTTTTGACATACATCTGGACATTGGTTATTTTAAATACCACTAACGATTGCGGTCTAAGAATTAATACAAATAAAACAATGATTCTCACTTTATATTAGTGAAAAAAGTATGCAACTAAAACTCATTTCTTCACATAGAATATTATTGCAAGATTAAAAATGAGAAAACCAAATTTAACTAAGAAGTATAACCTACAGCTTTCCATTTATTGGAAACTTTGTGGTAAGGCTAACAATTTGGTTATTACTTTATTTATGCATAGCGTATACGTAATTTAATTAAACTTTCAAATTAAATATTAGTCATACGCTGTACGGGCCACACTGGTTTTAAAATAAAATTTTTAGCATAAATTCGAATAATGTTGGTAAATTTTTCTCGGCATATAAATATATATAAATATATTAAGAATGCCAATTTATTTTGGAAAAATACTATTTTTTATTATTATTTTTTTTTTTCATTTATATTCAAAGACACATGATTTTTCACTTAAAACGATTCGATAAATTTTAAATATAATAAGTTTTTTAACATCACTAAATGTAGCACAATAACGATTCGTTCTAGTTAAATCTACATGTTATTTTATGAAATTTTCTCATAGTGTTTTTAGTGTCAGAAATATTTCATATTTATTGTTTGCCTTTAAACTAAAAATTTACTGACTAAACCTAAACACTTCCATTAAAATGTCACTTACGAATTTGTACTTGTTCTGATGTTTCTAAATATTAAATAAGTTTCATACAAAATAACATATGAATTTCCATGAAATTATTCAATTATATTTTATTTTGATTATTTTTGAGCTAGAATAAAGCAAAATAAATTTTATGATTATTATGTTTTTTTTCATCTTGTAGATATCATCGTGTAGATATTTAGTGAAAACTCTTTTACACTATATATTATTATTATTATTATTATTATTATTATTATTATTATTATTATTATTATTATTATTATTATTATTATTTTAGGAGGAAAATCGAAGCAGACCACTTCCCAAATTTTAGGCAACTGAAATGTAATTTGCGGCAACCTTCCTTAGGTTCTGTTCCTTAGGTACACTATAATGATTAATTGCTGTGTATATGAGGTACCACACTCATTGTTTCAATGAAGCCAGATTTTTGTTAAAATATGTAGTTCTTTAAGAGAGTTACTTGAACTGAATTATTAGGATTCTACCTATTATGTATGCCAACACGATGATAAATGTTTGAATGGTATACTCGTATTTATAAGTTTGCCATTCCGTGAGTAATTTCTAATAAATTTATTTCCGACCCCATAAAGTATAAATATTGCAGTTCAACAACATCAGGCGATTCTATTCGATGCTGAAAACAAAAACTACACCCACCTATAGTCTTTAACGTTGTTGTTATATTTTTCGGATATAATGATTCTCTTTTGCTTTTTTTGTCGAATAAATACAAAAACACCAGGAGGAGTCAACAGGCACATTTTGGAGGGAGGAGTTTTTCGTCAATATGGGGAAAGATTTTGTTGCCATTTGGAAATTCTAACAGAATATAGATTGCAGAAAATATAATTTTTACTAAAAATTAAAAAAAAAAATTTGAAAAATAAAAAAAAAATTTTACAAAAAAACGATTACAAAATTTCGAAAAAACTTATATTTTTGAAAAAATATTTAAAAAAAAAATTTTCAAACAAAGTATCGGAAAAATTTTACAAAAGATTTTCAAAAAAATATTTTTACAATTTTCGATAAAATTGTTACAAAAAATTAAAAAAAAAAATTTTAGAAAAAAAATTTTCTATAAAATTTTTTTTAAAAAAAAAAAATTTTTCTAGAATTTTTAGAAAAAAAATTTTTGATAAAACTTTTACTAAAAAATGTTGGATAAAATTGCTACAAAAAACTTTCAATAAAATTTTTACAAAAAAATTTCGATAAAATTTTTACAAAAAACTTTCGATAAAATTTTTACAAAAATTATTCCATAAAATTTTTACAAACATATTTTAATAAAATTTTTACAAAAAAATTGGGTAGCATCTTCAGGAAATAAAAATGATAAAAGTTATAAAATTTTAAATGATTAAAAAAATTCAATCATTTAAAATTTTATTTTTTGAAAAAATTCAATCATTTAAAATTTTATAACTTTTATCATTTTTATTTCCTAAAGATGCTACCCAATGGTGTAGCGAAATATTGTAAATAAAAATTGTTTTAACATTTTTATATAAAAAAGACCTTGTGCTTGATAAAAATAGAATTTAGAAATTTAGATTCAATTATTAAAAAACAATTTTGGTCAAATTCTTTGTAATATAGAAATTGAAAATCGTGAAAGTAAAAAGAGAATGCAAATTATTGTGAAATTGGGAAACATAACAGAGTAACGGAATATTTAACATTACTATGGTGAAGGGTATATAAGAACCGGCATGGCCGAATATAGCACTCTTACTTGTGTTTTTTTTTTCAACGATTTGATACAAGAAATGGCCTAATAACTACTAAATTATTAGTTTTTAAACAAAACCATAATAATAAAACCCTTTCGTTAAAAAAAATATATTCTTATTAAAATCATAAAAACTAAACACAAAAGAAAACCAAAACCAATATATTTTGCCGAATTTTCTCAACCTTTAGCTCTTGAATTGTTGCTGGCTTATCGACGTACATCTTTACTTTAAATAACCCCAAAGAGAGAAGTCCAACGGTGTCAAATCACACGATCTTGGCGGCCAATCAACATTGCCACCACGTGAGATAACACGGCCGTTAAATTTATCGCGCAAAAGAGCCATTGTTTCGTTAGCCGTGTAATCAAGTGGCCGTCCTGTTGAAACCACATATCGTCCACATCTATATCTTCCAACTCGGTCCATAAAAAGTTCGTTATCATCTCACGATAGCGAACACCATTCACAGTAACTTCCTGACCGGCTTCAATTTGGAAAAAATACGGCCGGATGATGCCGACAGCCCATAAACCGCACCAAACAGTCACTCTTTGTTTTCGCATTCGCCCAAATGCGGCAATTCTGCTTATTGTTGAATCCAATGATTTGAAAATGTGCCTCATAACTGAAGATGATTTTCTTCGAAAATTGATCATCCAACGTTGCCATTTTTTGCCAACATTATGACTATTGGTCGATTGTGTGTCTTTCGACGGTTCAAAATGAGTTAGTCTAAAATTGAGAAATGTCAAATTAAATAAAGAAAATCTACCCTTAAACCTTGGATTCAGTCTAGTTAAAGTCCAGTTAAAATTATTCACCATATACACCTAATTCTGTTTTTACACGGTAGATTGGTTCCAAAAAAATCCGTGTAAAAAAAACTGTGTAAAAAAAGACATTGATCTTATACAAAAATATGTGATTGGTTCCTTATCTCTAAAACCTGGTAAAATTATTGAAAAACGGGAATTTTTTTAAGAACAAGAAATCATTTTTATTTTACTAAATCATATAGGTAATGTGTATTTGCACCGTTTATTTACATCTTTAGTGTATGATGAAGACTTAATAGATAGTTTCGTTTATATAAAAAATCAACGAATTTTCTCTTATAATTAACAAATATTATTAGTATGAAATATTATTAGCATAAGTAAATTCGTCCAAAGTCGTTAAAAATACACTTTTAAATTGAACTTGGCACACTTTTTCAAAACTTCTGCGTCAAGCATTTTGGCCAGCAATAAGGGTAAATACCACCAGTTCCAGATTTTAAGGAATGCGTGTACATAGATGGCTCTGCAAAAAGAAAGAAAAAATGCATAAAATATATATTTTAAATAAATTTTTTATTTAATTGTAAAAGAAAAGTCTTATGAACATGATACTCTTTACAGCGTAAGCAGTAAAGATCTTGTTAAACTGGATGAGCTCTAAAAAGTATGAGTTTTCTTTTTTATGTTGCATGATAAATTACAAGAGAATAAAATTTTGAAAATTTTATATGCGAAAGCTATTTTTGAATTATATTATCGCAGCTTACCTTAATAAAACAAACATAGGTCCCCATTGTAAATTGAACATGGATAACATAATTTCAATCAATACACATCCTCAGCGATACCGAAAGTTGTTATTTCATCTGAAAATTAAATTAAATTATCATAAAATATTTTAATATAGCTGGAGTATTAGTTTTTCTGAATCTACAGTAATTACAATTAAAAAAATGAAATATTTGCAATAAATACAATAGCTCCCTTCACAACTTTGAACATTTTAAATTTCAAATTTATGAAAGTTCTAAACATTTTCTATGAATTATAAAAGGCTTCATATTTTAGTTTAAAACACATTTGCTGCAAGACACGATACAAAACACAGCTGAATGGTAAAGTAGGGAACTACTTTCTATTGGAATTTTGTCTTTAATAAAAGGACTAAGCATAGTCGAAAAAACTGCTGAAGAAATTATTATTAACAAGGGTATGAATTATTCCAATTAATAAAATATTAGCGATCCCCGGTGCGCTTCGCAACAAAAAATAAAATAAATACTTGTAAGTAAAACACGCATTTTCACGTCTACTAGACTAAGGCCCATTATTATAACTAGCCATTAGCTAAAGTTAGGATTTTATCAGGGTGATAAGTAGTTTTTCGTTATTATAAGTATACATTAGAAGTGACTGAAGAACATCTTGCCTTTAACTTTTTTTTTATTAGATATAAGAGTTTGAAGTTGCCATGTTTCGTCATCTATAAAGTTGCCGTATTTTCTAATCTATGAAGAAAAGTAAATTCATTTTAATTTAATTTTGCATTTGAAAAATAAAAATGGAAAACAGATCTCCTTTGTTAACCGACTTCAAAAAAGAAGGAGGTTATCTATTCGTCTGAATGTTGCTTTTTTTTATGTATGTAACCGCAGAACTCAGCCATTTCTGAAATGATTTTAAAATTTTTTCCTTTATTTGAAAGGTTTGCTTTCAGGTTGGTCCCATTTAAAAAAAAGTTCATTATATTAAAAATTAAAGGGTGTCCCCATACAACATACATGTTTTTTACGTGTATTAAGAACCGTAAAGGGCACCAAATTAAAATTTTAAAAAATTGTTTGTTGCTATAGTTCTCAACAGCAGAAATGAATAAAAAAATAAGTTTAAAATTTAAAGGGTGTCCCCATAGGAGACATAATTTGACCTATTTGGGTCTATCTTTTGAGCCGTTATAGACAAAACCTTGAAAATTTGGCAGAATGTCGATTACTATGACCCTTATTATAAAATGTAAAAATATTCAAAATTTTAAATTAAAGGGTGCTCCAATAGTTCATTTAATTTGATGTATATGGCAATACTTTTGAACAGTTGTACACAGACCGCTGAAATTTACAAAGAACCTGTAGTGCTAAGTCAGCTATAACAAAAAGTATAAAATTTTAATTCTGAACTAAAAGGGTGTCCCAATAGTTAATGTAATTCTATGTATGTGGCCAAACTTTTGAACTGTTAGACAGACAGCTGAAATTTACAAGGAACCTGTATTGCAAAGTCCCACCTGTATTGCAAGTATACAATTTGAATTTAGAAATTAAAGGGTGTCCCCCTGATATGATAACAAGTATAAATATTTGGAATTATAATGTAAAGGGTGTCCCAATAGTTCATGTAGTTTGATATATATGGTTAAACTTTTTAACCGTTATAGACAGATAGTTGAAATTTACAAAGAATCTTTAATTTAACATTGTAAATTAAAGGGTGTCGGAATATGTGATGTTATTTGATCTGTGTGCCCCTATCTGTGAAACCGTAGACAGAGGCTTGAATGGTGCCCCTATAAAAGACGGATGCTGATGAAAAGAGGAGAGGCTTGACATTCAAATAGTCTTTATTTTTTCCCTATAAGTTTAGCGCATCTTTAATTTGATTCAAATCTAATTCTTACAGATTACTTCTTTCATTTTTAGTTTAGAATTAGTGCCCTTCTAACTGTTTTGAAGTCGGTTTTTTTTTGCAAGAATTATTATATATAAAATCTTTTCGGTTTTTTGTTGCACTGATAACTAATTTGTGGTTTGTTAAAAGTAAACAAATAATTGGAAGTTATGGCGTTGCCACTGCGTTTTTAAGAACCAATTTATTTTGTGTTTATTATTGTACTGCCATATCTTCAAAAAGATTAATTTTATTTTACAAGGAAGTTGTAATAACGAAAAATAGTTATTGTTCACTTTATCGCTCACTTAAGTAGAATAATAATGGGCCTAAGCCTATTAATATGATATGAAAAAGTGCAAAATTTCAAGATCATACCTATTATAGTCCTCTAGATACATGATAACAATTTTTCACTACAAACAGAAAGTACAACGCCGATTGATCCAAACGTTTTTTGCTACACTATTTTTCAGATTCTACCTATATAGTTTTAAAGGTACACACGATAATAATATTTCACTTTTTATGGAAGGTAACACGCCCACTAGTTCAATGCAGCCAGTTATTTGCTCGATATTTACTCGCACAATTTCGAGATCTGACATATTGTAGTTCCCAAGTATCCAAGGTTGAAATGTAAAAAAACGTATGTGCCTTATTTTACCCACCGCATAACTAATAAAAAAAACTGTACAAATTTCAGAAAGATTGGGCCACTGGTATGAGCAGCTATAGCTTTCTGACAAACAAACACATTTTGTTCTTATTGCTCGTACATGCATATACATACAGTGGTGTTCCATAAGATAGAGCCAGTCTCACTTGCTAAAATTTTACTGTCCTTAATTCACTTGAAGAAACTTTGTGGTCTGATAAATCGAAACTAACTTTATTTAACTCTGACAAGCAGCCAGTGTATACGAAGGCCACCAAATACCAGACGTCTTTCTTAATATACCATAAAGACCATTAAACACAGTGGCGGAAATATTATGGTCTGGGGGTGTTTTTCATATATTGGAACTGGGCCTATCGTACGTACGGGTGGAAGAAAGAATGGATTCTATTTTTTACACAAATATGCTTAACAGTTATGTGATGGCTTACGCAGAATAAGAAATGCCGCTTGGATTAGTGTTTCAGCAAAACAATGACCCGAAACACATATCCAAGTGGGAAAAAGATTGGTTTGAAAAATATGTGGTTGATGTTTTCTGTTACCCTGCTCAGTTGCCAGTCTTAAACCCATTAAGAACTTGTGGCGAATAGTTAAATCAGCTCTTAAGGAAAAACATGCATCCAATAAAGATCACTTGTGGGCATTCGTAAAATGAGCATGGCGTAATATTCCGATTGAGAAATGCCAAAAAATTGTTGACCCTATGCCAAAACGGTGGTCAGTCGTTATCAAAAATAAATTATATTCCACGAAGTACTGAAGTAATTTGAAAATAAATAAAGTATATTATTTTAGATAATTGAAGTGGATGGCTCTATTTTTTTAGACCTAAAATCTTGAATTTTGAATGTTTTGGCGTACATTATAAGTTTTTTTTTTATCAAAACCGGTCTATATCAATTTAGTTGGTCAGTTGTTCGGTCTCACAAAAATAAAATATATATAATATATATAAAACAAAAATAAAAAAATTCAAATCCCACAAAATTTATTTTATAGGAGTCAAACAATTTTTTTTTTTTGCAGCACAGTGTTAACAAAAAAGGATACAAGTTGCCTTGAACACTAAGAAAAATACTATTTATTATTCTCTGACGATAAACCAACAAACAAACAACAAACATTTAAAAAACCACTTTACAAAATGAATCAAAAATCAATAAAAACCAAAACTCAATCCGTTTTCTCTATATTTTCCTTGAATTTATTCATGAGTTTAAACAACGTCATGCTTTAATTTTTCAATCAAAAACCAACAACAATTGCAAACAAATAACACAAGGTAACAGCATTTTTGTGGCATGAAATATGATAACTAAATTATACTTCCTCAGGGTGCTGCTTTCAGATCTGAAGTCAGATTGTTTGTTTTGTTAGCTTTAGTTTTTGAGATATAATATGACATTTCCAAAAAATTATATACCTGAGGTACCCAACTTTGGGGGATTACCCAAAAACCCCTTTTACCCTGGTTGGCTGACCGTACACAACACTACGTTCAGAAACACCTCTTCTTTGCCTCTATGAAGTTGCATTAAGATATCTTTACTGGTTCACGAGATATTGAATTATATCCAAAATAAATCTGTGCATCAGTTCAATATGCTTCCCCTAGTTTTCATCCTTTTTGTTTCCTAGAAAATTTTGTGCAGTTAAAACGCATTAATTCCAGGCATATTTTTTTCGATATCAGTTATATAACTATTAAACTTGGCATCCTTAATCAACCTTCTTATTTCAGGACCATCATTAATTCCGCTTCAAGTTTCTCTGTGCTCAAATTATAAAACTTTTTCGAGATGTAATTAAAATAATCACCATCACAAATTGTTTCATTAGCCCTGGTTTGGAGTGTAAAGGTATTATGCGATCCCTATGTCTAAAAACTCTATTTCAAAAACTAAAGCTGTTAAAGAAAAAACGAAGGCAAAATTGAAATCAGCGCCCTGAAGTTAACAAAAAACAGGCATAAAACTCCATGCAACAAAAGATTATTTTTGTTTCCTTGTGTAATCAAACAAATTAAAACCACAATTTTTTTTTAATTTGTAAAAAGAGAAAGAAAAATATTTAAGGTATATTTTTAAGCATTAAAGTAGGATACATTTTTTAACTTGATTTTTTTTTAAAATACTCAAATTTATCATGGAATTTATAAAAAAGGATTGGATTGCAGTTTTAATTGTTCATACTTTCAAAAGTAGTTATTTTTAACCGACTTCAAAAAAGAAGGAAATTATCTATTCGTCTGAATGTTGCTTTTTTATGTTTGTGCCCGCAGAACTCAGTCATTTCTGAACCGATTTTAAAAATTTTTTCTTTATTAGAAAGGAAATGCTTACAGATTGGTCCCATTTTAAAAGAAGTTCAGAATTTTGAAAATTAAAGGGTGTCCCCATACAACATACGTGTTTTTTACGTGTATTATGAACCGTAAAGAGCACCCTTTTAAAATTTAAAAAAAACTACATATCACTATAGCTGCCAATAATAGAAATTAATAAAAAAAATAAACTTAAAAATTAAAGGGTGTCCCCATATGTGATGTCAATTTAAATATATGAACCATTTGAACCATTGTAGACAATCACTTGAAAATTGGACATAATGTCCAATATTTATAATCAAAAATTAAATATTTATAATTAGAAATTAAAGGGTGTCCCAATAGGTGATGTAATTTGATGTATATTGCAAAATTTTTGAACCGTAACAGAGAGACGGTTGAAATTTACAAAGAACCTGTATATCTAAGTCCTTTATAACATCAAGTATATAATTTAAATTTGGAAACTAAAGGGTGTCCCCATAATTGATATAATTTTACCTATCTAGCCCTATCTTTTGAACTGTTATAGACAAACACTTGAAAATTAGACAGAATCTCCACTACTATGTCCCGTATAATAACATTTATAAATATTTAAAATTTTAAAGGGTGTCTCAATAGTTGATGTAAATGGATGCATATGGCCAAACTTTTGAATCGTTTTAGACAGACATTTGAAATTTACAAAGAATCTGTCCTTTAAAATAAGATTTTAATTTAAAATTGTACATTAAAGGGTGTCCCCTAGGTGATATTGTTTAACCTATATGGCCATAACTTTGGAACCGTTACTTTTTATTGCTGTGGCAGTAATAATAAATATAACAAATAAAGGGTGTCCTCATATCTGAGGTAATTTGTCGTATATGGCTTTATCTGCTGACGTATATTACTTTGTCCGTTAGAGCAACAAGTATAAAAGTATTTGATTTGAGTACTATTTCTTACTTCCTTTTAAATTTTTAGTTAATAATTGATTCACATATGTATATTTGTTTTGTAGTCGGTTTTTTTTTTGCAAGAATTATATAAAGCATTGTGAACTGCTTATTACGACCGTTTCCTCAAGGGTTTTTAAAAGGCCTAACACAGTGGCTTGTTTCTTAAAATATTAATTTGAAAAAACAACAATCAATAAGCTTATGAGATCGTTTACAGATTATCCAAATAGAATTAATTGTATAATTCTAGGAGAACAAAAGGTAAAATGAGAGATTGACTTTATAAAAAGTGTAACAGCTAGAACCAGGGGGAACCCGTTACGTAACTAGCTATTTGTCAGTTCTTTAAGATTCGTTAACCTCAATTATAATAATGAAAGCTAAAGTAAAGTGAGAAAAGTTTAGCACAAATAGAAGCAAATAAATTGTGATTTTATTTTTCGAACTTTTCTCACTTCGCACTACTTATGTCAAGTGTTTTCAAGATAAATTCAGTTGGATGATAATAATAAAATAAAAATCCAAAACAGAATATAGTTTTGGCAAGATTATTCAAACAAACTTCCCGCTCTATCTAATATGGTTCTAAGAGATCTTTATCTAATCAGGGTCCTCATTGTAAAGCCCAAATTTGAAATGTCAAGGTCATCAGATACACTGAGACAAAAATCTAACTAAATACTATAAAATGGGGTGTAGAATTGAAGAAAACTAGGATAGTATACGGCTAACATTCTTTTAAGTCAAATCTACAGACGATTTTTGTAAAAAAAAAAATAATTTCTTTAAATTCCTTATATTGAAGAAATTCCTTCAATATGACCGTTTTGAGCGTAATGTGGAGATTTTAAACTCCTCGGTTAAGCTAGCTTTCAAATATGATCGTCCCTTGACAGTAGTGGATAAGAAAGATCCGTCACTACAGTGGAACGGACAACTTGAATCCATAAAAAGGACACAAGAAAGGCCTTTAATCGATACATGAGGGAGAGAAACTCAAACTCATGGGACGATTATAAGGACAAAAAAAGAGCTGAAGAGAACGATACGTCTACAGAAACGGAGTACGTGGAGCGAATTCTGCTCTAATATGAGGCATACATCTGAAGTATATAGAATACAGCAGATAGTATCTACACACCCTGTCTCAAAGATTGGACTCATTCGCAAAAGTGATGGTCAGATGACTGAGACAGTAGATGAGACAGTGCAGACGCGTATGGAGGTTCATTTTTCTGGAAGCTTCAGTTCTAATGACTCGTAGACTCCTGTTAGTAGGGGGCTAGTGAGGGAAGACGGTCGGAGGCTGAAAGGATTGTGACTCTAAATAGTGTTAGAAGTGCAATACTAGCTTTTGCATCATTTAAAGCGGAATAGATGCAATTTTCCCTGCCCTACTACAGTGGGTATAAACACCTTGCTAGAACTTATTAGGTAACTATTCATGGCCTTTCTAGCGACGGGTTATATCCCGGTGGCTTGGAGGGAAACTAATGTTGTTTTCTTCCCAAACCAGGTAAAAGGGACTATACGGAAGTCAAATCCTACAGGCCTATTGAAGACAATGGAGAGGGTGTTATCCGACTTCCTAGAGAACCACATGATGACGCATAGGCCCTTGAGTAGATACCAACATGTTTATAGAGCAGGTATAGCGGTATCGCTCTGCATGAACTCGTCAGAGTCACGGAAAGAGAAATTCTCAATGGTGACGCTGCATTGTCTGTATTATGGATTCTCAAAGTTGAGCCCATTATTACAAAATGCATCAATGCTATCGAGAACTATAAGTCTCAGAAATGGGCATTCCAGAATACGCGGCAGGGTGGTCAGGGTTTGCCCACAGGGAGGATTATTGTCACCTCTTTTGTTGAACATCACCGTTGATGGCCTTCTCTAGAAACTGGACTCATTAGGCATCCTAACGGTTACGTATGCCGACGATCTGGAATTTGTGGTTGGTGGAAAGGTTATCGATACCACCCAAGGCATGGTGCGATGAGCAGGGGCTAACCATAAATGCTTGCAAATCAGACGCTGTGCTCTTCACTCGTAGGAGGAAGGGTATAGAGGTTGGATCCCTAATGCTTTTCGGATTGGAAATCAATTTGTCAAGGAAGGAATTATCTGGGAGTTACACTGGATAAGGAACTTACCTGGAACGAACATATTAAAATGAAGTTACGGGAAGCGAGATGCATAATAACTTATGCATCTGAGGTTTAGTGGCCAAAAGCCTCTCCGATTGCAATTAAGCACAAGTTAGATGAGGTTCAAAGGATTACTTGTATGAGTATATGTTGCGCGATGTGTACTGCTCCAACATAGGCCATTGAGGCAATGTTGCGATTGCTGCCGTTATACTTATTCATTAGGCTGCAATGTCGGCTTTGCGTATGAAGAGCGATGCCATTTGGCATGGCTTTGGGTCGAATATCGGGCGTAAGAGCATCCTGGACCTATCAACATCTTTACTGATGGTTCTCTTACGAATGGTAGAGCAGGAGCAGGTATATACGCAGCTGAACTGAACTTGTCCTATAGTCTGCGTTTGGAGGAGTATGTATCCGTTTACCAGGCAGAACTGTTTGGGCTGCTGCATGCGTTGGATCACCTGCTGGCATGTCGGAACAAACAGTCGGTTATAAAACGAATGAGGCAGTTGAACGTGTACTACAAACTAGTGCTAAAAAGTGTTTTAAAAGAGATGTGCCTCGGTTACTGAAGTAACATTGATGTGGGTTAAGGGACACATAGGCAGGAAGGCCATTAAGGTACTGAGAAAGTGTACTCTAAGCTGGATGACTGCGTTAGTGACAGGTCATTTAAACTTCAAGTATCATCTAGCCAAGATGAAAATCGAAGATAATACTTGCAGACTGTGCCTGGAAGAGGCACTGGCTAGCATAAATCTTAGGACCACTGGTAGAAGCTTATTTAATGTGGATGCCATGGGGGATCTAAGCCTCGAACATATGCTAGCAATTACCAAAGACTGCGTGATAAGAAAGAAGGCCGACAGTTACCAGTCGACAATCTATAATCAGTAAAGTCAAGATTAAAGGCTTGTTGTAGCACGGGACCTCTATGAGGGTAAGGTTGCCGTAATAACATTTCGGTTGTCTATAATCATAGAGGATGGAAGGGGGTCGAAAAGGGACCAGTTATTGAAGTGGTCTGCTTCGATATCCCCCCTATATAAAAAAGAAATGATAAACAAGATATGATTGGCCTACTAAAAACAGTTGTTATATTTACCTTTCCAAATTCCTTTAATTGATCAGTGCATATATAAAATTTGACAATAATTGTCAATTTAAAGAAATACTGCAAATTTGTATTGATTGGGAATATTTGAATTTCTTTTTCATTAACTTTTCTTAGTATCTTACTGCCAGTAAAGCTTATTAACACCAACATACATACATACATATCTATGTATGGTACAATATAACTTTAATTCCGAATATTAGCTTTTACATACATATATATGTTGTATTTTAACTAACCCAACTACATCACCTAACGAACCCATCACATTAACCTTAAATGTAATAATTTATGTACCTTAGGAAGCCATTTATCATTTTCCCTCAGAGAACAATTAAAAGAGAAATAAAAGACTTTTCTTCTTATATCTTTTGTAATTGGAATCCTAAAAGAAAGCAGAAAGACATAAAATGTTGTTGTTGCAACAACAACAAAAATTGGAAAAATACCTTTTCATTTTTATGAAGGCTATAAACGGTGTCAGGCATTATCAAGTAAATAAAAATAGTTAATATTATCGACAGCCTAGTTGTTGGGATTGAAATTCTCTTTTTTTTTTTGCGATACCTATTTGTAATGGTCAAGTCAAAATGCCAATAAAATCTACTTTTACTTACTAACAGTTTTTATAGCTTAAAATAAAAAAAATATATTGGGTTTATCTCAAGTCAATTCGAAACAAAAAAAATTGATTTTCACTCCAAATAACAAAAAATAATAAAAACTTTCAAAACCTAAATGTCAGTCACATTGCTAGAAAATGTTATTCGAACTTATCGAATTTATTGGAAAAACTAAGTTATTATGTTTCATGTTGTCAATGTTAAGATCTGGAAGTTAATTAAATACGAAAAATTGTTTTAGTGTTTTGCGGAACTGAATTGAAATCTTATCTGCATTTTGTTAAATTGGTTATAGTTTACAAGTTATAATGTCACATTCATAATGAAGGAAACAATGCCACGACACACTCAATACATGTTTAAAATATGCTGAAATAATCTTTTTCCTAAGATTATAGGGTTTGTTCATTTAATGAACAAATAAAACACACTTATTTACTTAACTATACTTTTCTTTAAGAACTTCAAAAAAACTTTGTACTCGTCCGGTAACTTAGTACTGAACAGAGATACTTGTCGGTTTGAAGGCAGAAATCAAAGTGACTTTATTCATAAAATTCATGCTGCTTATATACTATTTTGAAACACAGTTGTAAACAAAAGTAGCAAATGAAATGTGGCAACAATGCAAAATATATCCGTTAATTTAAATATTACTAGTGAAAAGTGACAACAGTGCAATATTATTTCCGTTAATTTAAATATTATTTAAGTTAGTATGCAGAGTTGTATTTAATTGAATTCCGTTAAAGTTTAACTAGAAACTATTGTATAATAAATGAAATAGTAAATGAAATAATGAATGAACTGCTTCAGTCTCCCCCTTTGATGCTAAAAGCGTCCCGATGAAGCATCAAAACTCACTTTCTAGGTCGACCTCTGGTTCTTATTTTTCTTATGGGTTGGGCAGGACATCTGCTTGACGTCACTAATGGTGTAAGAGCAGAAGCATGATAGGTCCCTAATGGTAGTTGTAAGTCATCTTCATGTGCAATGGTATAAGAAGTAGTTCCATTTTTCTGTATTATAGTGTAGGGTCCATCCCTCTTTGGAACAAATTTCGAAGTAATGCCTTTGTTACTGTTACTTAAAACATGCGTTGTTACCAATACTTTCGACCCAATTTCCAATACAGGTTGACTTCGTCTATGGCTATTGCTATTTCGTTTGTTATGGTCTTGTTGCTTATAAACATTTTCTTTTACATCTTTAAAAACATTCACCATGCGTTTTAGATAGGGCGTTATTTCCGCTAGAAAATTTTCATTCTGGATTACAGATTTTAAGTCATGTTGAACTTCATCCAGTGTACGGAGCTCTCGACCAAATGTTAAGAAGGCTGCAGTGTACTTCGTTGATTGGCATAATGTTGTGTTCATCGCAAATCTGATACTAGGCAATTCTTCATCCCAGGTCTGGTGATCGTTTCCAACTAAAATTGCAAGTTGAGTCTTCATATCTCGGTTTTTTCGTTCCACTGGGTTAGCTTCAGGGTGGTAAACAGGAGTGAGAACGTGCTCAATGTTGAGACAGAAAACCACCTTTTGCATTATTGCTGAAATGAATTGAACGCCGTTGTCACTGATAACTTTTCTTGGTACTCCATATCGTAGAAATACTTCGTTGATTAATGTTTTCGCACATGCTTCAGCTGTGGCAGTTTTCAAAGGAAACAGTTCAACCCATCGGCTGGCAATATCCTCAGTTATAAAAATCCATTGAAACCCATTGGATGTTACGGGTAGTGGTCCAAACAGATCAATGGCAACAATCTCAAACCTTTGGTTGCTCGATACAGTTTGGTAAAGCCCTGCAGGCTTAAGGTTCGTGGCTTTGTATCTCTGGCACTCCAGGCATTCTTTGACGTGCTTCTCAATATCTTTTCTGATTCCAGGCCAGTAGTATCGTGAAGTAATTTTCCTAAGAGTCCTTTCGATGCCATAGTGGCCAGCGGTTTTGTCGTTGTGATAGTAATTTAGAATGTGTGGTCTTTCTTCAGCAGGTATCACAAGTTGGGCATCCTCAGCATCCTCATCATGGTAACAATAAAGAACACCTTCGTTTACAACGTATCCTCTTTTTGACCAGTACGCTTGATCTTCAGTTCTGTTTTCGATGCAGTCGATAATTTTTTTAAGTTCTTGATCTTCCAGTTGTTTTCCTCTGACTTCACTAACATTTTTCCTAGGCATCTCGATTGAAAAAGCGCAAATCGCACAAGAATTTGATACTTCATGATTATCTCCACATGGAGGCCTAGAAAGAGCATCAGCTATGACATTAGTTTTACCTGGTTTATAATCGATCTGGATGTCATAGGATTGCAGTTGCAACGCCCAGCGGGCCAAACGTCCGGTTGGAGTTTTGATTTGCATCAACCATTTCAAAGGCTGATGATCGGTAATTAATTTCACAGGAGCTCCCTCAATATACCCCCGGTATTTATTAACAGCCCAAACAATTGCCAGAGCCTCGCGTTCTATTGTAGAGTAGTTACGTTCTGCGCTTGACAACAATCTACTGGCATATTCAATAGGGTGTTCATTAGGGCCCTCCCCCTGGAGTAAAACTGCTCCCAGAGCGTAACCACTTGCGTCTGTTTTCAGTATGAAAGATTCATCGTCACTTGCTTGTTTTAAAATTGGAGCTGTTGTTAATAAGGTCTTCAAGATATCGAAAGATTTCTGTTGTTCATTACTCCAGGACCACACAGCATTCTTTTTTGATAGGGCTGATAAAGGCTTGGATACATCAGCAAAAGACGGTATAAATCGACGATACCATGAACATGCTTGTAAAAATGATAGCAGTTCTTTAACATTTCTCGGTTCTTTACGATTATTCAGGGCTGCCACTTTTTCAGGATCTGTCTTTATACCTTGTGGTGTTAATACATGACCTAGGTATCGAACTTCACTGCATGCAAAACGGCATTTTTGTAGATTAACTTTAAGACCAAATTCTTTAAGTTTCTGAAAAATATTCCCCAAATCGCACAGATGTTGCTCAAAACTGGAAGAACAAGAAATTATATCGTCTAAATACGCCAGCAAAATTGTTTCCCCTAGCGAAGCTTTTAATCGGTCTATTAATCGCTGAAATGTTGCGGGAGCATTTCGCAGTCCAAATGGCATGCGCGTAAACTTATACATACCAAAGGGTGTAACAAAGGCAGTTTTTTCTTGGTCGGAAGGGTGAACTCCGATTTGCCAATACCCACTCTGTAGATCAATAGTTGACATATATTTTGTTACCTTAGCCTCGTGAAGAATGTCATCTACCCTGGGTAGTGGATATCTATCAGGCTTTGTTATGGCGTTCAGCTGACGGTAATCAACACAAACCCGAATCCCATCATTTTTCTTCGGTACCATGACTACAGGGGCAGCCCATGGTGACTGACATTCCATAATCACTCCCAGTTTAAGCATCTTTGTTATTTCATTTTTGAGGGCAGATTTCATGGTTAGGGATAAACGGTAAGGAGGGATTGCAATTGGATCATGTTCTTCTGTGTGAATGCGATGAACTGCATATGGCGTAGCACTGGATGGCTCTTCAAATATAATTTTATGTTGAACCAACACATTATTTAGCTCATTTTTTTGTTCGGCGGTTAGGTCAATACCATCAGAATCCTTGAGAATTTTTATATCCATTGAAAACAAGGGTGTAAAGTAATCATACGTTTCTTCAACTTTGCGAGTTTTGGGTGGCGGTTTGTATATGGCGGATGAGTTTAGATGGGTTTGTACTTCATTTGGATTTTTTGTTTTAAATATGGATTGTATGTACTGTGGAGATTTTTGGTAGTCTTGTGTTGTTGGTAAAATCCTAGCCATTAACTTTTCTTCAATAAGCTTTTGAGATGCATATGAATCATCTTGATTTTCAAATGAAGGCGTTTTGGGCAACAGTGAAACATTTTTGGTTTTTGGTGTTCCAAGAATAGGTGAAAGTATTTTTTTCTCTTCCATAATTTCAATGAATGATGAAATCTCTTTCAAAACTTTTGTGCATGGTGATGACTCTTGAGTAATTTGCATTGAACAAATTGTCGTTTCCATAGGTGTTGTAAAATTGTACTTTAATTTGGGTTCGTCCACAAAATACCAAAATTTTTGGGCCATATTAAGAACTATACCTGCTTGCTCGAGAAAATCCGTGCCGAGTAACGTTCTATTTTTTGTGGCGTTTGGAAGGCATATAAACCTAATTTTGCGTACTCTGTTTCCAATCAGTATATCGCAGATAGTTGACAAAACCTTGTTTGTTGACACGGACCCGTCGGCAAGAGTAATTTCGGCGCGGACTTCTTGGAAATGACATTTATTTGTGGTGAGTATTTTGGTAAGTTCTAGGCTGGCAACACTGGTTTTTGCTCCACTGTCAAAAATAGCTTCACCTTTAATACCAAAGAATCCAACATGAGTTGTTGGTAATGAATGTCCAATTACAGTTGATGACAGTGAGTTAAATGCTAGGTACTGTGGGCTAGCTGAGGCAGCTGGGTTTCTACTACAATTAGGACAGTTTGACCTATATACCCCAGGTGCACCACACCCATAACAAGAAAATATTGGCTTTTTGACAAGATCCTGCTTCTGCGGTTGATTTTGGTGAACATCTTGCTTGCGTTGTGGTTTTTGTTGATGATTTCGCTGATCGTCATGCTGTTTCTTCTTAAAACACATTTCTATAGAATGTCCCTTAAGTCGGCAAAAACTGCAGCGTTTAGAGGTTGGCAATTCCTTTTCTTCGTCAGTAGCAGTGATTAATTTTACCTCCAAAAGAAACATTTCTGCATCACGGCTGGCTGAAATCAATTCCTCAAATGTAGTGACAGCTTCACGACGAACACGATCTCTTATACTTATGTTAAGAAGACCGTACAACATATTTATTTGAATGTCTTCACTTGGGGCATCTTTAAGCTGCGAAAGCAGAAGTCTCTTCTTGCATACAAAGCTATCAGTTGGCTCTGCTTTCTGCTGTTTGGATTCAAAAAAATCCGCATATATGCGCCAGTCTGGAACAGGAGGCGTAAACGTCCTTCGAATAAGGTCTGTAGCTTGCTTGAAAGTTTGTATAGAGTCTTTTACACCGATCCACCAAGATGCAGCATAATCCTCCAAAAGTAAAGGCATCCCACGTAATGCATCGACATCAGAAATCTTTTCAATGTCCTTGAAAACACACACGGCTGATAGAAACTCTTCAACAGCAGAAGGATCTCTTTGTCCAATAAAACGGGCAGTGCAATGTGAAAAGGATCCTCCTCTGGAGTTTACAGCCATTGCAGCCAGGATTTGTTGGAATTGTTCATCCGAAAAAGTCGCCATCTTTATGGTGTTGCTTTGTTTATCTTCTGTTGCGTTTTCTTCTTCTGGTGTAGTTTCTTCCAAGTTGACTTCTGTAGAAGTGGTTTCCGTAGCCACTAAGTTGGGCGCCAATGAAATAATCTTTTTCCTAAGATTATAGGGTTTGTTCATTTAATGAACAAATAAAACACACTTATTTACTTAACTATACTTTTCTTTAAGAACTTCAAAAAAACTTTGTACTCGTCCGGTAACTTAGTACTGAACAGAGATACTTGTCGGTTTGAAGGCAGAAATCAAAGTGACTTTATTCATAAAATTCATGCTGCTTATATACTATTTTGAAACACAGTTGTAAACAAAAGTAGCAAATGAAATGTGGCAACAATGCAAAATATATCCGTTAATTTAAATATTACTAGTGAAAAGTGACAACAGTGCAATATTATTTCCGTTAATTTAAATATTATTTAAGTTAGTATGCAGAGTTGTATTTAATTGAATTCCGTTAAAGTTTAACTAGAAACTATTGTATAATAAATGAAATAGTAAATGAAATAATGAATGAACTGCTTCAATGCTTTGATATTTCGTAGCATAGTACCACAATTTATTTGTAGTCGTTATCATAACATTACGATATGGTCAGCAATGGTTTGGAGCGTGAACGCCCGTATTGAACGTAATCAAAAAAAAAAAGCGCCGATCTATTACTGATAAATCAAGAAGTTTTTGCTCATAGCAAGAAGACATTCTAAAAAATAAACTTCGATTAAAACCCTGCAATATACTAGAAATTTATGAAGCGCTTTTGTATGTATCATAAAAAAAAACTTTATATTTTTATGGGAGATAAAAAGAAGAAGGCTTGTTTAATAGGTCCCTTTTTGATCCTCTTTCGTGCTCAATGATTATAGGCAACAGATTTGTAATTGACAGCATCCTTACTTTCATTGAGTAACGTGCTACCACCAACCTTTACAATTAACTTTAGTTATTTCAGACTGTCGACTGGTAACTGTCGACCTTCTAACTCATCGCGGAGTCTCTAGCGTTTGTTTGAGGCTTAGATCCCCCAGGGCATTCACATTTAGTAAATTTTCTGCCCGTGGTCATAGTAAATTTTCTGCCGGATAAGGGCATTCAGATTTTGCAAATTTTCTGTCCGTAGTCCTAAGCCTTACGCTAGACAGAGCCGGATATTCACACGCAATTTGCGCTACCGCCTCAGCTACCGCCTCAGATAATTTACAAGTAAAATCTTTTTCGATTTTCATCTTGGCTAGATGATACTGGAAGTTTCCATGACCTGTCACTAACGCAGATATCCAGATTAAGAGGCTTCTATGCACCTAAATGAACTTTTTGCCAAGGGGTATGCTGGGGTTTGGTTTATTTTTGCAATATTGCGTAAATTATTTCGTAATTTTAAATATAAGTTTCAAATTGTAGAATTTTTGTGGACGTTTTAGAACCACGATGCGTCACACAGATGTGTTCTAGATTAACGTGGACTCCTGCCACGGTGGCTTTATCCCACGGTGCTCCAAACACCAAGTAAAACAAAGACGTAGACTAGCGCCCCCACTGTGTAGTAACGGCGCACCCTACGATAAAGTGCCATGTGTAACTGGCACGATATACGTAATTCAGGTGTGCCGCACAGTCACAGTGAGTAGCAATTCTTAGAACATGGCAAGCCTGGACCCATGTTCTAACCTCTTGCTTAGGGGTTGGAGCCTACATAACTCCTTCTGTTGAGAATGCAACAGCACATTTTGGTAAACAATGTATCCACCTTGCATACATCGATCTCAAACCACAGCCACCACGTGTACCCCCGAAGGGGACCTCACCAATAACCGGTCACAGAGACCGGGGAGTCTCTGTGGGCCCACCGATTCCCGTGGTACCAGTCTATTGGGCACTGGTCGGGCCTCTAAGAGAACCCATGATTTAACACACAGACCTTTTCTTCCAGATTTGGGTTCCAGGAACCCTAGCGTCTGGTGCCCCTATAATGCGTCACACAATGTAACGACGCGTCGCGACGTAGTGTTTTTTGGGACAAAAATAGGAAACGTAGTCCGATGTGAACAAAATTTTGCACAGAGGTGTTAGTCGTCGCCATTAAAAAAATATAAAATGGGGTGTTTGGGGTGCCCACTATCACGCCTCCTGTCCACAATCCTTACAAGGTTTATAAAAGTAACTGTTTGGCCGTAATGGGTTAAAAAGTTTTTTCTTTGTTTATAAATATGTAGATACATACAAATATAAGTGTTTTGGAAAAATCACTTATACAACATCAACATCATAATGCTCCTATTAACACTACACATTCAGTAAAAAAGTAACTTTAACTATTTTTGATGCATTAGTCAATAAGAGTCCAAACTCGCAAAACCTAAATATAATAGAAACCGTTTGGGATGGTTAGCCCAAAAAGTATTAAAGTACAGGAAACAATAAGAAGCCAAACCTTAAGTTTGAATGGAAGCCCTGCAAAAATCCTGCCACACAATAAATAATTTAATTTATTATTAATCAAGTGACCAATAACGGTGCAAAATGTTTTATGTCGCGACAAAATGTTAATAATTCTAGGGTGGGCCACAGCAACTCTACGGTGGCCATTGTTTTCTCGGTGTAGGTATAAATTTCATAGCTTATTTACAATTAGATGAATTTATTCTCAATCAGACGCAGACTGTTATACCTCCCATATAACAGATAATTCCATTTCAAATAAATGATATTAAATGAAAGATTATTAAATCATTTTTAAAATGGTCTTTTATTCAACTTTGTATAGAACTGGAATTACAATATAAAGGGTAATCCATTTCGAGGTACTTTTTTCAGTAGCCCTTTTTTGACAGATTGTGTGAGTCGTGTCATGCTGTCACGTTATTTTTGTTTAGTATTGTTTGGCATTTCATAATGGAAAGACTTACGCCTGAATCGCTTCGCTATATGGGCTCTTGAAAAATTCCAAGAAGAACCGATGTTTTCGAGGCAAATTTTGTTTAGCGATGAGGCCCATTTCTGGCTCAATGGGTATGTAAACAAACAAAATTGTCGCATTTGGGACGAAGAGCAACCTGAAGAGATTCAAAAGCTGCCACTTCATCCAGAAAAAACAACGGTTTGGTATGGTTTGTGGGCCGGTGGAATTACCGGTCCATATTTCTTTAAATAACCGGCAATGGCGACCGTTATCGTGCCAACTATTTGATGCCTGAAATTGAAGCTCATGATCTCGGCGAAATATGGTTTCAGCAAGACGGCGCCACTTTCCACACATCACATTAATCAATGGATTTATTGAAAGAACATTTCGGTAAGCACATAATTTCACGTTTTGGGCCGGTAAATTGGCTACCAAGATCGCGTGATATCATACCGTTAGACTTTTTCCTGTGGGGATATGTAAAGTCTAAAACTTATGCGGACAAATACGCTTCGATTCAGGCCTTAGAGGAAAAAATCACGCGTGTCATTCGCCAGTTACCAGTCGAAATGTTCGAACGATTCATCGTTCGATAATTGGACTCTACGGATAGACCATCTAGGATATATCAACGGCCAACATTTGATAGACATAATCTTAAAAAAAAATGCTAAAGAATGTTCTCTAAATGATAATGAACATTCTCCACTAAATTTGAATTTTCTGTGGTTTTTTCTTAAAAAAAAAATTGGGAACCACGAATTGGACAACCCTAAAAATTTATTAAATTAAATTTATTTTCGTAAATTTATAGCTAATCAAATATAAGGGATAGAATTTGTTTAAAAATATATTTGAATTCAGGTAATCAAGGAATATAAATAAAAACAGTTTCAATAAAATGTGAAATAGTAAATTGAATAACAATGTTTTATTGTTGATTTGACATGGAAGGACCCATAACAAAAATCACAATTTTTAAAAAAGGCGCAAGTATACACAAACCTTTTTAGGGTTTTGTACCCAAAGGGTAAAAATGTAAAGCTATTGTTTTCGCTACAATGTCTGTCCGACTGTCCTTCCGTCTGTCAGCGTCTTTTATCTCTGCAACCAAAATAGGTGTAGACTCTTGAAATTTTCACAGAAGATGCATAACTGTTGTCGCTATAGCAACAAATACTAAAACTTACAGGGTGTTCCCATAGAGACGTGTTATTCATGTATATGTGTATATTTATTAAACTGTAGGAGGCATACAATTAAAATTTACAAACAGTAATTACAACTTGATTCGCTATATTAACAAGTATAAAAAACTAAACCTAAAAATTAAAGGGCGTGCCTACAGTGACGTGATTAGCATGTACATATATTTAAGTTTTTTGAACCATAATAAGTAGACTCTTATTATTCTTGGCCGCTATAGCAACAAATACTAAAACTTATAGGGTGTTGCAAAAGTGACGTGTTATTTAGGATTATGTCTTTATTTCTTGAGCTATAGGAGGCAACTACTTAAAATTTGCAAACAGTAATTAAAACTATATTCGCTTTATAAACAATTATAGAAAATTTAACCTTAATATTAAAGGGTGTTCCGATAGTGACGTGGTTCGCATGTATATGGCCTAAGTCTTCAGCGACAATTGGTAGAATCTTGAAATTTTTACAGGAGTTGCATTACTGTCACCGCTATAACAAATAGTAAAAATTAAAGGGTGTTGCGACAGTGACGTGATTTGCATGAATATGGCCTAATTTTTTTACCATAATAGATAAACTGTTGAAATTCTCAAAGATGGAGTATTACTATGCCCCCTGTAAAAAACAATAAAAATTAAAGGGTTTTCCGGCAGTGACGTGATTTACATGTATAACGCCTTATTTCTTGAACCGTAATAGGTAGACTCTTGAAATTTTGCACAGAAGATATGTTGCCACGGTCGCTATGACAATTACTAAAAATTAAAGGGTGTTCCGACAGTGACATGTTTTTCACGTAGAGTGACTTATTTTTTTAATCGTGATAGGTAGACTCTTTATATATTTATAGAAAGGGAATTGCCAAGGCCGCTATAACAAATAATAAAATTAAAGGGTGTTCCATATAATTTTTAGGTAAATAGCCTTATTTCATAAACCGTAATAGGTAGACTTTTGAAACGTTTACAGTAGATGTGTTACTTTGGCCGCTATAACAATTACTATAAATTGAAGGATGTCCATTAGTGACATGTTTGTCACGAGTATTACCTTTGATAATTTTATAGTTATTTCTATTACATATATCGTTTTTTTTTAAGACAACACTACCTCTGCGTAGCTTCTTTTGCTTGGCTGCAGAAAACACCCAGAGTCTTTGGCGGGAATCGAACCCGCAACCTCCAGACTGATGGACTAGCGCGCTACCAATCGGTTATTGAGGCACTCTAGAAAGCCTATTACCTATGTCCCCTATAACATACCCCCGGGGGTTCCAATTGTCACTGCAGGAATGGAAAATGCTTTGACGCGGTTCACTTGGGGAAAATAGTACCAGACGCTAGGGTTCTTAGAACCTAAAACTGGAAGAAAAGGTCTGTGTATTAAAACATACTGGTTCTCTTCGAGGCCCGACCAGTGCCCAAAGGACTGATACCACGGGAATCGGTGGCCCCATAGAGATCCTATCCTCTCTGTGACCGGTTATTGGTGAGGTCCCCTTCGGGGGTACACGTGGTGGTTGTGGTTTAAGATCGATTTAAGTAGGTATGGTGCACGGTCAATCAAGTGTGCTGTTGCACTCTCAACAGACGGAGTTTGGATAGTCTCCAAACCTTAAGCAAGAGCCTATAATATGGATCTAGCCTGGCCTTGGATAAGGCTTGCCATACATTTCACTCGGTGGTAAGACCACCGTCAGATTAGGCCAACTAGGCAGGTACTCACGTTAATCTTGTTCCACAATTGTCCCCTATAACAACAATTACTAAAATGTAAAGGGTGTTCCAATAATGATGCATTACTAAATTAAATTTTTATATTTTACTGAACGCAGTACGGAACCCTACGTGTGTGAGTCTAACTCGTACTTGACTGATATATTTATTTATTCTCACTTTAAAAATTTTTAAAACCACGCATAAACATTTTTGAGAAAAGCACTTGTTTTAAGTTAACGGAATATCGAGAACGAACTAAAATTGAATTTTGTGTTCTTACAATATTCCATTCTTTAAAAATACACCAATTTTGTGCAAGATTGCATATAAAATTATTAGAATAACTGCCTGTCGAATTGCTTCACTTTGAGAGCAACCTCTGTGAAAGTTAGAGGGAATTAAAAACAAATATTTTTTACGTTTCTTATTTCGACTATTTATTGTCAAAATACAGGAAAAATATATCGCACCCTAAATACAAAAGGGGCACAACTCAAAATACTAAAATTTTCAGGAGAGATAAAAAACTGTTTATGTGCAGCAGCAACACACTTATCACAAAAATAGACATAACTGTATTTTATCCAGTTAAAGAAGATAGTGATGTGAAAAAAATTGTTGCAGTAGATAGAGATATGTACTCAAAATTAACTTATGGAAAAAAGACAGTTTTGGAAAATTTTGAGTTGTGACCCTTTCGTATTTAGGGTGCGATATGTGAATCGCGTGTCATTTAGTTCTTATTTTTGTCCCTTTGGTTACATTGTGCGTACAAGTTCGTTCAAATAATGAAATTGAAATAAAAAATCCTGCCTTTTTTTTCTAAATAAAAATAAAATAATTAATTTAACTAATTTATAATTTAATTTAAGTCAATACATACATTATTAATAAATTGTCTTTTTAACCTTGTTTAGTTAATTTTTAAAGTTAACTATTGCATTTGCTGCTATACATTTAAAATGAAAATATGTTTTACTTATTTTGAATAAGACTTCAGTCATAAAATATTTAAATAAAAATTTTAAAGTTTTAATTTTAACTTTTTCTTTATTTTTTAATTTATTTATACATATATTTCAGTCTCTTTTTTACACATTATTTTCGTTATGAATTTATTCTTGAATATTTTTTAAAAATTTTTCGTAAAATTTTTATTGTTTATATAAAATTAAATATGTATAACACTCTCCCAAGTACCAAATCGTTTGAGTATCCCGGCAACACTGAAGCCACTCTGCTAAGGAAATTTATAAATTGCCTGCATTTCCCTATTTTGTTCACATTGTGTGTATTCTGCATTTTTGAGTATGGAATTGTTTGTGTGTTGGAAATGGTTACCAGATGTAAACATTGATCATCATGTCGAATGTTGGACGATTTTAGCCACCAATTTGACAATAAGTACACAGAAAGATATATCTTTTGAGAGTTATTAGATAACTACAGCCATATTTAATTTTAATAACTACAGACATATTTAAACACTAACTATGCCCGCCACGTTGTAGGCGTCCTGAGAATATTTTGCTCGTTTTTGCTTTGAAAGTATTCCACACCAATTGTAAGGCTCTTAGTTTTATAGTACTTCAGTTATGGTTTACATACTTACTTTATATAAAGGTACCCATCCCTGGATAAAATTCGAAAAGTTATGAAAAATTCTAAAAAAATTTTGTAAAGCTCTGTAAAAGGTGTTTAAAATATTTAAATAACAATGTAATTTCACAAAGTAAAAATAAAAATCAAATACAAATTTTATTCAATGTTAAGCCCAATGTTGCGCAATAGTTTTTAAATTATCCCACTTTCAAAAATAAAAAGGTGTGTTGAAAATATTCCAGTTTTAAACCGAAAATTTCAGTACCCTTAAACCGTAAATAGCTTTTTAACTGCTTTATCTCCACTTTATCATGGTAATGAGATATTTTTGCGGAAAATAGTATCCTATATTGGAATCAGGATACTATAGTACCTCCTCACAAAATTTTGGTAAAATCCTTCGAGAAGTTTTAACGTGATGCGAACACAAATGAAAAGCAGACAGACAGAAAGACGGAAATGAGTTACTATTTGACTATGTGACGATTATCTTATTCAAATTGCAGTTTTTTTTCAGGCAAAGAGAATTAAAAAGGCAAGTTAAAGTCTCAATCAACATTGAGCAAATATGAAACTTTATAAACTTAATAAAGGTTTGTGCAACAATGCACCTATTCCTTTAAAAATAAATGGTTGTCGATTTTTCTTAGCCGACTGTTTGGTGTTTGGTGGCCAAAGCTTAGTAGGTTCAGTGGCCAAAATTTAGTCCGTTCGACGAAAAAATCTTATTACAGATTAACGTCAGTAACTGGCCGTGCTTGTATAGCAACACATTAAGCATTTTAAAAGATAGTTTGCAGAAACATGCTTACACCTATTTTTCACGAGTTGGAGACCATCTTTTACTATTTATGTATTTAGTAGTTGTGCTTAAAGTGTGCGGTACCTTTAAATCGGTGAAATATCGGCGTACTTTCACTTTTTTTCTACACTTTCGCTTGGAATCGAGATATTTTTGCGGAAAAAAAGTTTTATATATTATTATCGACGTTTCTCAAGCATTCGATAAGGTTTGGCAGAAGTCATAATATTTAAGTTAAAGCTGAACTTGCCCGAAAACTTATATAAGCTCTTAAAAGGTTATTTAACGAATCGGAAGTTTTTACTAAAAGAAGGAGATTTTTTAAGCTCGCCACAGCTCATTGAAGCCGGAGTTCTCCAAGGTAGTATTTTGGGACCAATTTTATATTTACTGTACACATCAGATATGCCAATTAGTACCCTAGTCCACACATCAACTTTTGCAGAGGACACTGCTTTTTTAAGTATTTATGAAAGTGCCCAAGAACAACTTTTACAAGACCACATACTCAATTTGGAAAAATGGCTAGAAAAATGGAGAATAAAAGTGAATGAACAAAAATGCACTCACATAACTTTCACAATGCGTAGGGACTCATGCCCTCCTATTTGCATAAATAACCAAATGATACCACAGCTTTCAGACGTTAAATAGCTGGGTATATATCTTGACCGTCGCCTTACTTGGAAAAGCCACATTGATTTCAAGTTAACACAAATGAAACTAAAAGCAGTACAACTAAATTGGCTTATTGGCAGAAACTCCACCCTGAGCTTAGATTGTAAACTTCTACTGTATAAGGCGGTCCTCAAACCAATTTGGTGTTATGGGATTCAGTTATGGGGCACTGCCTCAGCTAGCAATGTAGAAAAAATTCAAAGGCGCCAAAATAAGATACGACGTATGATTACATCTGCTACCTGGTATATAAAAAATTCGAACATCCACAAAGACCTAAACATGCCATCAGTTAATGCAGAAATAGCGAAACATGCAGTCACATATCTACAGAGGCTGGAATCTCATCCAAACCCTTTGGCGCGTAACATGCTGAATTTACCTGGTTACATTCGACTAAAGAGAAGAGATACTGCTTTTCTTGGCCGTACATTAGAAGAATGACCCGCAAATGATTGCAAAATCCGTGAAACAAAAATTCTTTTGGTCTAGCACTGGCTGAATTTAAAAAGAAAATTTTATTTTAGACTTAAGATACGAGTAATTATTGTTAGTTCAAAAATATTGAAGATATAATAAATAAATTATGAAAAAAAAAATATATATATTATAATCAGGATACTAAAGTACCTCCTCACAAAATTTTGTTTAAATCCATCTATTTGTTTTTACATGATGCGAACAAAGACAAAAAGACAGACAGCAGACAGGAATGAGTTACTGTTTCATTATAGGTATAGATGAAGGAAATATTATAATTAAAAATATCCAGTTATTTCAAAAATCGTTATCGTATTTATCGTAAAATTGTATTATATAATTTTACGATAACGATTTTTTAACCATTTGTGTACATTAATCGTTTTGACGATTTTTTTTTTAGTTTGTTTAATGATTCCCTAACACGTTTATATGGCAACTTCAGCAGTGTAAGCAATTACTCACTAACTTGTAACGAAAAGGCAAAACCACTGTTTAGGGCCAAGAGTTTTATGTGGATTGTATGCTTCTCAAGAAGTCACTCATTTACTCATTTTCCAAAAAAAAAAATTGTGGAACTATTTCACAAACTGTCTTTTTTTGGTGTTTTAGGCAGAGAGTACATTAGGTAGAGAATAAACAGAGAGAGATTATTAAATCTTGCAAGAGAATAGTTTTAAAAGTTAGATTTTAGTATACAGTTTATTTGCTCCCCTGTGTGTAATAGCTCTAGTTGGATTGCATTCTTCACTAGTACAGTTCATTTAAATGTTATGAATATTTTTCTAGTTCTTCAATCGCCAAGAAGCTTTTATGTGAGTAGGAGGTTGTTTGTTATATTCGAAGGACCTTTTGATGGTCAAAAATACAAATTGCAACATATGGATTTATTTTTGATGCAATACTTCAAAAGTATGTAGTTAGATAGATGTCAGTCAATATTTGTGTTACAGAAATATGTATGTATGAAATATTCATCAGAAATTTCAAACAGAAGAATTTCAAAGGTTTAGTTTAAGTAACTTTTTTTTAGAAAGAAAAGCAACATTAAATTTTGTTAAAAAAAAAAATTTATTAAAATTTTGTTGAAATTCCTAAGATTAATTTGTTACTAAATGCTTTTAATTTTTATGAAAATTTTCACATTTTATTAGCATTCTGTAGTTGGGAATTTAAAGTTAATACTTTTGATTTTTGAAAATTTTTAATTATTATTAGTAGCAATTTTATAATTTAATTAATTCTTTCTTAGAGAGAATAAAAACGAACTTAAGCTTGACTATAAATTTCATTGTATGTTAATACTTTTGTTTCATATTTGTCGAGCTATTTTATTATATTTTAATGATTTTTTCTTAGGCTCGAGTTCGTATGCTAGGCATTAGTTTTAAAGGAATATTGTTTTCTTAAAATTATGTTATTTATTTTTAAAGACAAGGGAAAGGAAAAGAATAACGCGAAACTTATGGAATGTAAATTTAGTACATATATTGTTTCCCTCCTATTCGCATATATAACCAAATGATACCACAGCTTTCAGACGTTAAATATCTGGGTATACATCTTGACCGTCGCATTACTTGGAAAAGCCACATTGACTTCAAGTTAACACAAATGAAACTAAAAGCAGTACAACTAAATTGGCTCATTGGCAGAAACTCCACCCTGAGCTTAGATTGTAAACTTCTACTGTACAAGTCGATCCTCAAACCAATTTGGTGTTATGGGATTCAGTTATGGGGCACTGCCTCAGCTAGCAATGTAGAAAAAATTCAAAGGCGCCAAAATAAGATTTTACGTATTATAACATCTGCTCCCTGGTATATAAAAAATTCGAACATCCACAAAGACCTAAACATGCCATCAGTTAAAGCAGAAATAGCGAAACATGGAGTCACATATCTAAAGAGGCTTGAATCTCATCCAAATCCTTTGGTGCGTAACATACTGAATGAACCTGGTTACATTCGACTAAAAAGAAGAGATGCTGCTTTTCTTGGCCGTACATTGGAGGGATGACCCGCAAATGATTTCAAAATCCGTGAAACAAACATTATTTTTGTCTAGCACTGGCTGGACTTAAAAAGAAAATTTTATTTTAGACTTAAGATACGAGTAATTATTGTTAGTTCAAAAATATGGAAGATACAATAAATAAATTATGAAAAAAAATATATATATATATATCGTTTCAGTTCTAAGGAGTAGTAAGGATTAGAACTCTAGCCTGAAAATTAATTGTCTATTTGTTTAAAGTTCATTTAAAGCACAAACAAGAAATGATCAAATGAGCGGTCGGCTGGCGGGCATAATAGTTCGATTTATACTGTTAGGGCCGGTAACAGACTTTTAGCTAGATCTTGCATCTGCTAGGAAACGGCCTCAATCAAGGAGAGCCAACTCTGGATATCTGTCGACCCACAGTTTTTTTTTTTTTTTTTGTTTGGTGTAAACTTACATCTGTGCTATCCACCAACTACTTTACTGGGAGTTTTATAATTCTGACTTGTGATAAAATCAGACAGCATCGTGAGTATCCGACAGAAATGGAGGTGAAGTGTTCAGCTTCTGAAGATTTTTATTGACCCTAAGAGATGAACAAAAATACCTCTCACAACGTATGTTTCCAAACTTCAGAAAGTTGCTTGGATAATTACGTTTTTACCAAGCCCTATAGAAACTTCTGGTATCACCTGGCCAAGTTACAATTGCAGACTATGGAAGAGGCTGAGACGGCAGGTAATGAGTGAATGTCCAGCACCGGCTAGCACAAGTCTTAGAGCCACGGCCAGACATATCTTAAATGGAGAGCTAAGCCTTACACAATTGCTATTAGCCTTAAGAGTGTCGATCGCCTTTGTATTATTTATATGATAACATTATTTGACATCTCTCTCGACAAGAAAAAGTACAAATTAGACTTATCCTTTTGGTTTTGGTCGCAAATTCGAGCCGGCCACTCACCAAGACTCGTGATAACATTATTACCGAACTTAGGGTCCTGTTGATTGGATTATTTGGAAAACAAAGATTATCCAAGTTCATATCTTCCATTTAAAGCTATAAAAAGTCTATAAGAAATAACATTTCTAGCATAATTTTCAAATAAAGCCCAATTATGCCATCACTTCAAAATGTTGGTGAACTGCTATCCCAAAATTTTCGAAACTATGCCTAACAGACTGGTGCCTTGGCAAACGATATTTCAACGTCAACACCCACAGACGGACAGACCGTCAGACGGACAACGCTCAATCAACTTTTCTATGTATAAAAATTCAGAATATATATACTTTATGGGGTCGGAAATGAATATTGTAGAAATTACACACGGAATGACAAACTTATATCGGTTGGTTAAATTTTAGGGGCTTTTGACATTTCTCAATTTCAAACTAACTCAATTTGAGCCATGGAAAGTGATTGGACACCGTTGAACTTTCTTTTTCTTTGGGGTTATTTGAAAGAAAAGGTGTACGTCGATAAGCCAGCAATAATTCAAGAGCAAGAACTTCCTAGGAATGATTCTTAACACCGTTTAGGTAGCGCTTAGGTAGCCGAAATGAATTTAAAAATTTTCGGGAAATTTTTCACTTTTGCGGCTACCTAAGCGCTACCTAAACGATGTTAAGAATCATTCCTAGGAAGTTCAAATGTTCTAGAAAGTTCTTTACTGAGATCTTTCATTTCATTTCATTTTTGTAGTTAATTGTTTCCTTGAATTTTGAACGGTTTGCTACCTATGGACCTGAACAGGGGAAAAAAGGTAAAAAAATTGAACTTTTTAAAGTTTTTTGCGATTTTGACCTTGAAGATGAAGTTTTTTTGATTTTATATGTTAACAATTTTTGTTCTTTATGACAAGAGCTACAACTTTGCCTCAGAGGGTATATCAAAATTTCAAACGGTTTGCAAAATATGAGCTTGAGTAAATGATCATTTTTTGCAAAAATTACATCGAGGCCCCACATTTTTGAGGGCCCATAAAAAAAAACCTGGAGGACTTTGGGCAAAACTGGGAGACAGGGGTCTTTTTTTTTGGTCTTTTATGACGTAGTGGTGTCCGTATATAGTTATTTTGCCATGACTTAAAAAATTACACAGTGTGTAATAATAATAATAAGTTACAATTAAAATTTTATTTGGCACTAGCAATTATGTTTTGTTCTAGACTATGATTTTATACTTTTATTAATAGGAAAATTTATCAATAGTTTTCAATTACATTTTTAGCATCTTAAAGCTCATAGCAGTCAATGTACACATTACAATTTTTTCGACATTAGTTTGTTTTTAACTTTATATACATATCTGCATTCTATCGACATGTTTATATAACTACAAATTTTTATAGTAAACAATTTCTAACATGTTCATATACATTTTATGCAGCAAAGCAGACTCTCTTAAAACTTAACTTTTAAAATGTTTATATGCTTTAAATTTGGATTGAGTTATTAAATACATTTGGTTATAAACATAATGTTGCATTCATGGAATTTCTTACAACTGTAGGGTTTCTAGTTAAATTTTTATTTGCCTTTTGTCTGTTAAATGCAAAAGAATTGTGTAATTTTTTTTTTTTTTTTTTTTGTGAAAATTGTTAAAATATAAATTTGAAGTGATCTAGTGAAGATTTAAGAACTTATTACATAAATCACTTTTTTAATTTTCAGACATTTAGATAATCGATCTGTAGAAATTTAATTACATTTCGCCTTAAGGAATAAACAAATTTTATTTTTATTTGTAATTTTTATTAAGTTTTCATAGGAAAAAACAAAAAAACTGTAGAAAAGAAAAATCATAACTTTACAATATTTTAACTGGTCTTCGTAAATAAAGACTTTAAATTTTCGTACACCCAAAGGGTAAAAATATAACCCTTTTATTTTCGGTGCAATGTCAGTCCGCCTGTCAACGCCTTCTATCTCTGGAACTGTAATAGGTACACTCATGAAATTTGCGCAAAAGCTGTTTTACTATGACTGCTATAAAAACCAATAAAAAAAACAAGTATACAAAAATAAACCTAAAAATTAAAGGGTGTTCCGATAGGGACGTTAAGGACTAAGTTTTCAGCCATAATAGATAGACTCTTCAAAATCATAGAAAGTGTATAACTGTAGTCACCGTAGCAAAAAATTATTTAAACTTATAGGGTGTTCCAAAAATAACATGTTATTTTCGTTTAAGTCTTTATTTCTTGAGCTGTAGGAGGCAAACATTTAAAATTTGTAGACAGTAATTAAAAATATTTTCGCTTTATAAACGAGTACACAAAATTAAACATAAAAATTAAATTAAAGGGTTTTCCAACAGTGTCGTGATTTGCACGTATATAGCCATATTTTTTGAACCCTAAAAGGTAGACTCTTGAAATTTGTATAGAAGATATGTTGCCACGGCCTCTATGATAATTAGTAAAAATAAAAGGGTGTTCCGACAGTGAAATTGTTAACATAGGTAGCCGCAAAAGTGAACAATTTTTGCGCTTTTTGTAGTTGATTGTTTTCTTGAATTTTGAACGGTTTGCTACCTATGGACCTGAACAGGGGAAAAAAGGTAAAAAAATTTAATTTTTTAAAGTTTTTTGCTATTTTGACCTTGAAGATGAAGATTTTTTGATTTTATATGTTAACAATTTTTGTTCTTTATGACAAGAGCTACACCTTTGCCTCAGAGAGTATATCAAAATTTCAAACGGTTTGCAAAATATGAGCTTGAGTAAATGATCATTTTTTTGCAAAAATGACATCGAGGCTCCACATCTTTGAGGGCCCATAAAAAAAAAAACCTGGAGGACTTTGGGCAAAACTGGGAGACAGGGGTCTTTTTTTGGTCTTTTATGACGTAGTGGTGTCCGTATATGGTTATTTTGCCATGACTTAAAAAATTACACAGTGTGTATTGTCTTATTTTTTGAATCGTAATAGGTAGACTCTTGATATATTCATAGAACGGCAATTGTCATGTCCGATATAATATACAATAAATTTAAGGGGTGTTCCGACAGTGACATGATCTGGTCGTATATGGTCTTACTTCTTTAACCGTAATAGGTGGACTCCTGAAAATTTTGCAGAAGATCTGTTGACCTTTTCCACTCTAAATTTGAATATTGCAAATTATATTTGTATTTATATTTATATTCTATTTATATTTATATACTAGACAGACTAATTAATATAAATGTTAGATTGCTATGTACCTTTAATTTTCTCCTAAGTAAGCCCATAAAAGTTTATTTGTCTAGCGTAGGATTATCAAAAATGTTAATTCTTTAAAATGAAATAAGAAAAATGATTTCAATATTACCCAGTTTTACACTTTTTGTCAATTTTGCGGTCAATATCTACCAAAAAATTTCCTCACATAAAACACAAAAATAAAAAAAAATAAAAAATATCATAAGATCTAATGTTAAATAAAAAAAAAAATCTTATAAATCAACTTAGAAATACTTTTACATCTTCCTCATCTTTGTTATTAAAATTCAAAAGAAATTTTATTTCAAAGCCTATCCAATTATTAAGGTGTTAAGCTCCTTTCACGTTTACACTAGGTGTATTAGCATTATACTCGAGTAATTATGTTAAACATATTTTGCATGTTGCTAACTAATTGGGTTAATATTGCAATTTTACGAAATTCTTCTTAACTCTTACTTACATACAGTTTGTTTCACAGTAATCAACAAGAGAACAAAACGCTTTCTAGTTACGAATTTAAAATTATATATTTGCCTATTTCGGCTTTTATGACTTAACTACACCATAAATCATTAAAGAACGAAGAAAAACATTCCACGTAGCTACTAAATTAATTTTCTAATTTTTTTTTTCAGGAGGGTGGCTACACACTACGCCAATCAAATAAGTTTATATGTATGAATGTACTACTCCTATATTTTTTACTTCCTTCAAAGAAATGTTTAAGAAACTTTTTAGGATTCCGTACACAAAGGGTAAAAACACTATTATTTTCGGTAAAATGTCTCTCCGCCTGTCCGTCCGTGTGTCTGTGAACGCTTTATATATCTGAAACCGTAATAGCTACACTCTTGATATTTTCATATAAGATGTCTAAATGTTACCGCTATAGCAACAAATACTAAAAATTATAGGGTGTTCCGATAGACATTCATTATTCACGCATATTTAGTTCTTTTTTGAACTGTAGGAGGCGTGCACTTAAAATTTACAATTTGTAATTAAAACTTAGTTTGCTACAAAAACAAGTCTAAAAAATCAACCTAAAAATTAAAGCGTGTTCCGATAGTGACTTGCATGAATTACGCCCTCTATATTTATTTATTTAGGCTTAAGTTCTTAAATATAAAGAGATAAAGAAAACTTAGACACCAGCAGAGCAGAATGCATTTTCTAGACAGCTACGTCCGTCATCAGTACTCTTCGTATCTATCTACTTGGTAGGGGGTGCTGTGGCTTAAGTGGTTAGCACGTTGATTACTAAGCAATGGTCACGAGTTCAAATCTCAGCCGCAGCAACATCAATTTTTCTGATATGTATTAATTTCTCTTTATAATAATGCATATCACAACGCCCTTCTTCGCCGGTATTACCGCATAGCACTAAATCGCCGGCGAAGTAAAATAATTATAAAATAGCTATGCTAGCTTCAGACTAATTCGCTCAAATAACACCAGAGGCGCTGCAATACTGTTCTAAAAAAGATCATAACGTGCAATTACAGTGTTGTCAGATGCAAAGCTTTACTATCACACTAACCATCTGTCTTATCTACTACTATCCCTTTCCTAAGGAAGTAACACAGTTAATGTAGGCATTAATTGCCTGAGTGTTACTTCTATTAAAAAAAAAAAAAAATAAATAAAAACAGGGTGGAGTTTCTGCCAATAACCCAATTTAGTTGTACTGCTTTTAGTTTCATTTGTGTTAACTTGAAATCAATGTGGCTTTTCCAAGTAAGGCGACGGTCAAGTACATCTTGACCCAGGTATTTAACGTCTGAAAGCTGTGGTATCATTTGGTTATTTATGCGAATAGGAGGGCATGAGTCCCTACGCAGTGTGAAGGTTATGTGAGTTCATTTTTGTTCATTCACTTTTATTCTCCATTTTTCTAGCCATTTTTCTTGTGAAAGTTGTGATGGTTCTTGGGCACTTTCATGAATACTTAAAAAAGCTGTGTCATCTGCAAAAGTTGATGTGTGGACTAGGGTGCTAATTGGCATATTCGATGTGTACAGTAAATATAAAATTGGTCCCAAAATACTATCTTGGGGAACTCCGGCTTCAATGAGCTGTGGTGAGCTTAAAAAGTCACCTTCTTTTAGTAAAAACTTGTGATTCGTTAAATAATCTTTTAAAAGCTTATACAAGTTTTCGGGTAAGTTCAGCTTTAACTTAAATATTAGACCTTTGTGCCAAATCTTATCGAATGCTTGATAAACGTCGATAAAGAGAGCAGAATAGTATTTTTTTTTACATTAAAGGTCGTTTTAATTACATTTACTAATCTGTGTGTTTGTTGGATCGTACTATGTTGTTTTCTGAAGCCGAATTGATGGTTCGGAATGCATCCTTTCGCGCTAAGAATTGGATTCAGCTTAGTTATTAATATTCTCTCAAATAACTTTGACACGTTTGATAAAAGGCTTATAGGTCTGTATGATTCTACTTTTGTGTGGTCTTTTCCTGGTTTAGGAATCATAGTTATCAAAGAGACGTTCCACTCTGTGGGAAAGTACTCAAGACGTAAGATGGCATTAAAAACAAACAGAATAATTCTGCGACCTATACGGGACAACTCAACTAACATCTTGTTACTTGTTTTATCAACGCCAGGGGCTTTTTTGGTGTTTAAATCTGCTATTGCCCTTTCTAAATTCAAATCTTAGGGGTACTACGGCACTAGTCGCTTACAGATGACAACTCAGCTATATCATTACATACATTTGGGGTGAACACCTTCTTCAAATGTCCAACAAATAAATTGCCTTTTTCGGTATCATATCTTGCCCAGTCTCCACAAGAAGTTCGCAAGGGTGGCTTACGTACGACTGGCCTTTTAAGGTTTCTACATGCACGCAATAATTAATAATCTGATTGTGCAGTTGCGTCGAGGTCTTCCAAGTCATTTTTCAGAGATGCTACTCCTCGATATTCTAGAAGCTGTCATAACCGTTTCGTGCAATCTTTAAGTCTAGATTTGAGTTGAGGAGATCTGCGTGCTTGCCACTCTCTTCTAATTTTTCTTTTTTCAGCCAAGAGCCGCTTGACATCTACAAAGTAAATTTGATTGTATCTAGCTGATTTTCGGGTTACATTTGCATGTTGGGCAGCTGGTTTAAGGATTTGATCAAAATTAATAAGACTTTGATCCACGTCTTTTGGTGGTCTTAGCGGTATATTTTCCGAACAGTGAGTACTGAGATACTTTCTATATTTCAACCAATTAATGCTTGTACTAGTTGTTGGTGACATAATATTTTGCTGGTTCCATATATAGACAATAACGGGTGAATGATCTGAGGATAATTCAAATGACGCTTCAACTTTAAGCATTTCTCTCGGAATACCCTTAATCACTCCAAAATCAATAACATCCTGTATTTTTTGCCGATCAGTAGGCCAATAGGTGGGTTGTCCACTCAATATCACATTCAAACGCATTTTTGAAATTGTGTCAAACAAAACACGACCTTTTGGAGTTATTAGGCGTGATCCCCAAAATGTATGTTTAGCGTTGTAGTCGCCTGATGCTATGAAACAGGGACCTAGTGATTTGAAGAAGTCGCTATACTGACTATCTGATACTTGAAGTCTGGGAGGTGAATAAATTGAAGAAATAGCAAAGTTTTTATGAAATTCTTCAAGGCACATATTTGTTACTTGAAGGTAATCCTCACAAAAACTACACAGTAAATAATGTTTGATTCTGGCCTTTATAAGTATTGCCGATCCACCACATGCTCGTCCGCGAGGGTCCTTGGTATTATATCATTTTCAAATAAAAGAAAATATATAAAGAGAATGAAAATAAAGAAGTAAAAATGTTTGCTTGGTAGTAAAAAATAAAAATAAATAGCGTTTAAAAGTGTCAAACAATTTCAAAAAGCTCTATCACCTATGAAATTTAATGTGAAATTAAAATTTCTCATATTCTATTTCTTTGATAAGTTTGTTTAAATAGAAAATTAATAACAATTGAAACTACCAGGTAGATAGATACGAAGTGTCCTGATGACGGACGTAGCTGTCTAGAAAATGCATTCTGCTCTGCTGGTGTCTAATTTTTCTTTATCTCTTTATAATTAAGAACTTAAGCCTAAATAAATAATTTTTTCATTTAAAAATAGTTCAAATAAAATTCAAATATTTTTTTTTTTTGATATTTACAAATGTATGTTTTTTAATGCGGCTTAGTGAGTATACCAAAAAGAAAAACTACATACATATATTTCAGTTTTAACGAATATTTCTTACCTTTACTACCCATTAAAAAATGACTATTTTTCAGTTTGAAATAAATCCAAATGAAGTTTTTTTAAGACATCTTCTGATCCCACCATTGTACTACTTTCAATTTTTATGGTGTACTCACTAAGCCACATAAAAACAAATCTAAATTTAAAACTTAAAAAACACTATTTCTAAAATTTATTTTTTTTTTGATTAAAAAAAAAATTAATTTATTTAAATAAATAAATAAATTTAAATAAATAAATAAATATTTATTTATTTCTATGATTGATATCAAATTAAAGCTTATGAAATCCCATATAAAACGAGCTCCTACTCAATACTCTAGGGTTTATACAACTGGATTTAGAATATATTTTAGCCTCGAGCTTTAATGCAATAAAGCGATATTCTATTGTTTTCAATAATTTAGAGCTAAAAAACTGTAAGAATTGTAGATTTTATTTTGAATTATATTTGGATTCAGGGAGTCAATAAATAAATAAAAAAAGTTTCATTGAAATCTGAAGTAATAATTTTGCGTGCCATGTTGATTTGACATGGAATAACCCATATATAAAAAGATACTTAAAAATTATTTTTCATACTGCGTATTATCTCAATGGAAACCTTTTTCCGTAATTTTAGTTCTAAATAGTTTTTGATTCAAAAGAAAATAATTTTTTTTTAAACAAAAAATTATTTTACACAATCTCAGTGGAAATATTTTTGAAAGTTTGTTTCGTAATTTTTGTTAAGAAAAATAATATTTTTTTTTAAATAGCTTCAGGGGAAATAATAAAGCGAAAATTTTAATATTTTTTAGAAGAAGTTTGACAGTTAAACTTTTGTTTAAGGGGAAAATTGTAAGTCTAACTGTCAAAATCCGTATAAAAAAATTTTAATATTTCCCCTCCGTAGTGAGGCTATCTGATTAATGTGCCTCTTGGAATAGAGTTTACAAAATAAAATTCCATTAAGGGAGATCGATCACACGATTGCCGAAAATGCACCAATTTAGCCCAATTTTTGCTCTGCTAAATTGCCGCACAATAATATTGTTGTCCCAATCTTATTCTCTTCATTCACATGATTGCCCCTTTGTGTACATCTTTGATTGCCGCAAAACGTCAAAAAATAATTGAGCAACAATAATTGCCGCAGCCTAGTCACACGGTTGTGTATTGCAATTATGAGAATCAGCTGTTAGCGAACTTTAAAAATTGCTTCATCTTTGTAATATTTTTGTAAATTAAATATACAAAAAAAAAATTAACAAAAGAAAAATAGAAATGAAAAAAAGTATATGGGTTAGAGACTGGCTAACAATAAGAGCAACTGATGGCGCATATACGAAGACCCTAAAGGAATTTCGAGAAATAGATAACCAGCAGAAGTTTGAAAAAATTTTATTCGTATTTACAAATTTTATTCAAATGAATGATGAAACTTTCATATTCGTAAACAGGGCACATACGAGCTCGAAAACGCTTAGCTGATTCACTTTCTAGCTTCCGGAGATAGTCTTTCGGTTTTTTTTTCAAATTGCACCAAACACCATGTCCCTATACCGGCTGTTTGTAATGTAATTTATAAACCCCTGAAAGGTGTATAATTAAAAGTACAATAATAAAAAAAAATTATTTATAATATAAAATAAAATTATTTGCACTTACAAAAAAATATGAGCACGTAGCAAAATCAAGTTATTTACATGTCAATTACCGCGTAGTGGTAACGTCTATTGCCGCAAAAGATCACAATAAATGTTGCCGCGTTTTTTTTTTTTTTTTTTATTTCCACATGGTTGCTTATTGACCAGTCACACTCTTGCCGCACCAGAGTTGCATTTTATTGGGCAAAACTAGCACAATATCGGCCTCGATTGCCGCATGTGCTAATTGATTGTGAAATCACACGATTGGCGCATAATATAAGGCAATATTTGGTGCATTGCGGCAATCGTGTGATCCCAACTTTAAATTGTCACTCACTGCAAATAATATAATGATTGGGAGCAAAAAAATTAAAACTGTTTTGTTTTTTTACAAAAAGCCAAACTTTTTTTTTTATAAATCTTCTTAAAAATTTGTTTTAAGCTAAATATAATTTAAGGTGATTAATTCTTAAGAACGACGTGCTTTAGAATACCAGAAAGAAGCGTAAAAAAAACAAAACAAGAAGTTCACATTAATCTTTCAATTATATTTACTCCACACCCAGATCAGTTTCCATTTTAAACTACCTGAACGAAGAACGGTGTTAAGAAAATATTAATTAAAAATGTTTTTAAACATTTAAGACTAAATCAAAAAGCATCTAAACACACACAAGTGAAGATATTAATCTTAAAAAAGTGTAAAATGTGCAAATAAAACATTTCAATTTAAAAACAAAGAATTGAGGCAGTGAAATAAGAAAAAATAAAATTAAAAAATATATAAAATTTCTTGACTACACAGAAAAATTTTTTTGCTGCTATTAACAACTTTAATTAGTTTCAGATAAAAATTTAATTCATTTTTTAATTAGAATCTCGAAGAGTAGCATCTCTGAAAAATTACTTGGAAGACCTCGACGCAACTGCACAATCAGATTATTCATTATGGCGAGCATGTAGGAACCTTAAAAGACCGGTCATACGTAAGCCTCCCTTGCGAACTTCTTGTGGAGACTGGGCAAGGAATGATACCGAAAAAGACAATTTGTTTGTTGGACATTTGAAGAAGGTGTTCACCCCAAATGTATGTAATGATATAGCTGAGTTGTCATCAGTAGAGACTAGTGCCGTAGTACCCCTAAGATTTGAATTTAGCGATATTGAAAGGGCAATAGCAGATTTAAACACTAAAAAAGCCCCTGGCGTTGATAAAACAAGTAACAAGATGTTAGTTGAGTTGCCCCGTATAGGTCGCAGAATTATTCTGTTTGTTTTTAATGCCATCTTACGTCTTGAGTACTTTCCCACAGAGTGGAAGGTCTCTTTGATAACTATGATTCCTAAACCAGGAAAAGACCACACAAAGGTAGAATCAGACAGACCTATAAGCCTTTTATCAAACGTGTCAAAGTTGTTTGAGAGAATATTAATAACTAAGCTGAATCCAATTCTTAGCGCGAAAGGATGCATTCCGAACCATCAATTCGGCTTCAGAAAACAACATAGTACGATCCAACAAACACACAGATTAGTAAATGTAATTAAAACGACCTTTGAAGAAAAAAAATACTGTTCTGCGCTCTTTATCGACGTTTCTCAAGCATTCGATAAAGTTTGGCACGAAGGCCTAATATTTAAGCTAAAGCTGAACTTGCCCGAAAACTTGTATAAGCTTTTAAAAGATTATTTAACGAATCGCAAGTTTTTACTAAAAGAAGGTGACTTTTTAAGCTCGCCACAGCTCATTGAAGCCGGAGTTCCCCAAGGTAGTATTTTGGGACCAATTTTATATTTACTGTACACATCGGGACATGTGGACTAGGGTGCCAATTAGCACCCTAGTCCACACATCAACTTTTGCAGATGACACAGCTTTTTTAAGTATTCATGTAAGTGCCCAAGAAGCATCACAACTTTTACAGGACCACATACTCAATTTGAAAAAATGGAGAATAAAAGTAAATGAGCAAAAATGTACTCACATAACTTTCACACTGCGTAGGGACTCATGCACTCCTATTCGCATAAATAACCAAATGATACCACAGCTTTCAGACGTTAAATACCTGGGTATACATCTTGACTGTCGCCTTACTTGGAAAAGCCACATTGATTTCAAGTTAACACAAATGAAATTAAAAGCAGTACAACTAAATTTGCTTATTGGCAGAAACTCCAACCTGAGCTTAGATTGTAAACCTCTACTGTACAAGTCGATCCCCAAACCAATTTGGTGTTATGGGATTCAGTTATGGGGCACTACCTCAGCTAGCAATGTAGAAAAAATTCAAAGGCGCCAAAATAACATACTACGTATGATTACATCTGCTCCCTGGTATATAAAAAATTCGAACATCCACAAAGACCTAAACATGCCATCAGTTAAAGCAGAAATAGCGAAACATGCAGTCACATATCTAAAGAGACTTAAATATCATCCAAACCCTTTGGTGCGTAATATGCTGAATGAAACTGGTTACATTCGACTAAAAAGAAGAGATACTGCTTTTCTTGGCCGTACATTAGAGGGATGACCCGCAAATGATTGCAAAATCCGTGAAACAAACATTATTTTTGTCTAGCACTGACTGGACTTAAAAAGAATATTTTATTTTAGACTTAAGATATGAGTAATTATTGTTAGTTCAAAAATATTGAAGATACAATAAATAAATTATGAAAAAAAAAATTAATTGACTCAATTATATAATTAATTAAGAATAAATTCAATAATATTTCAATTAAGTAGATAATTGAATTAATTAAAAATTAAAATAAAAGTTTTATCTGAAATTAATTAAAACTGTTAATAGGAGCAAAATATTTTTTCTGTGTATATTATCTCAACAATTTATAAAATTTCTTGACTATATTATCTCAACAATTTTTGCTGTCCTTTACCAATTAAATTTAAAATCGGCATTAATAACATAAGAAACAACAAACAAACAAATAGCAATGTCGCGATAAGCTTTTTCTTGTCAGATAATTTTTGAATCATTGCGGAGAATGTATTATCGTGGTGAATGTGTCACAGTAGTGAAGCAACTAGTTACATATCGTGGGCACTGTCCTTTTAAACAGAGAAAAGAGTCGCAACGTTGCCAGCTATTATTTTTATTTTTCTCGTATTGGCTATTGAGTTGTTGAAACGATATAACAACAGCGGTTATATTGCGTAAAACGGCTGGAATCATTAACTTTTTAACAGATCTGGAGCTGATACATTCGATAAAGTTATAAGAATTTGTACATACGAGAAAGCCACGATGGCATCAGGTATTATTATATAAGATTTTGTATATATCGGCGCAAATCCATATGTGAGTTTTACTAAAGAACTAGAGTATTCGCATGGGTATGAGGGTGACTTTTACCTACTTTCAAGACCATACCTATTATAGTACTCTACGTAAACGATAATAATTTTTCACTTTGTATGGGAGGTACCACGCCAAATTTCCCAATTCATTCTATATTTTGGTAGGTTTTACGAATTTGCACCAAGAACACTATAACAATATTTTTTTTTGTATGGCACGTACCACATCCAATATTCCAATTCAGTCTGTACTGTGTAAACAGTAACGTTAATATGGTGGTTACTGGTATGAAATTCCAAGGCGCTACCTATTGCAATTCCCTAGATACAGGATAATAATTGTTCACTTTGTAGGGGAGGTACCACACCCACAGTCCCATTTAATTCTGTATTTTAGTATATTATGCGCATTAGCAAAGGAGTTACTCGAGCAAAGCTTCAAGGCAATATCAATTGTAGTTTGCCAAGAACGCAATGATAATTTTTCACTTTGTATGGGAGATACCACGCCCACTATCTCAATTTATTCTGTATTTTTATTTGTACAGGAATTACTCATGCAAAGTATCCAGGCGCCATCTATTATGGTTCGTCAGGCACATGATAATAATTTTTCACTTTGTATGGTAGGTACCGCGCCCTCTATTCCAATTCACCCTCTGTTTAGCTTGACTATGTACGATAATATGGGCGTTACTGGTACAAAATTCCAAAGTTCTACCCAATTAAGTTCTCTAGATACAGGAAAATAATCTTTTACTTTGTATGGGAGGCACCACGCCCACTATTCCAACCCAGTCTATGTTTCTCTAAACTATGTACATTAATATAGAGGTTACGGGTGCAAAATTTCAAGTCGCAACCTATTACTGTCACCAAGCTACACAATGATAAATATTTACTTTGTATGGGAGGTGCCACGCCCAAGTCGAATATGGAAAAAGATAAATATCCTATTTTACCAACCATATATCTAATAATAAACTGTGAATATTTCAGAAAGATAGGTGTAATGATGCTGCCTACACCATATAGTTTTTCGACAAACAACCACACAAACACATTTTGTGATTTATATGTATATCGATAATACAGACCGGAATCTAAAAGAAGATGTATTTTTTGTTAACGAATTTTCTATGAATCTTATAATCACACTGTGTAATTTTTTAAGTCATGGCAAAATAACAATATACGGACACCACTACGTCATAAAAGACCAACAAAAAAGACCCCTGTCTCCCAGTTTTGCCCAAAGTCCTCCAGGTTTTTTTATGGGCCCTCAAAGATGTGGGGCCTCGATGTAATTTTTGCAAAAAAATGATCATTTGTCATAAAGAACAAGAATTGTGAACATATAAAATCAAAAACACTTCATCTTCAAGGTCAAAATCGTAAAAAACTTTAAAAAATTCAATTTTTTTACCTTTTTTCCCCTGTTCAGGTCCATAGGTAGCAAAGCGTTCAAAATTCAAGGAAACAATCAACTACAAAAATGAACCTAAGATCTCAATAAACAACTTTCTAGAACATATGAACTTCCTAGGAATGATTCTTAACACCGTTTAGGTAGCGCTTAGGTAGCCGCAAAAGTGAAAAATTTCCCGAAAATATTTTAATTTCTAAACGATGTTAAGAATCATTCCTAGGAAGTTCATATGTTCTAAAAAGTTGTTTATTGAGATCTTAGGTTCATTTTTGTAGTTGATTGTTTCCTTGAATTTTGAACGGTTTGCTACCTATGGACCTGAACAGGGGAAAAAAGGTAAAAAAAAATTGAATTTTTTAAAGTTTTTTGCGATTTGGCCTTGAAGATGAAGTTTTTTTGATTTTATATGTTCACAATTTTTGTTCTTTATGATAAGAGCTACAACTTTGATTTAGAGAGTATATCAAAATTCCAAACGGTTTGCAAAATATGAGCTTGAGTAAATGATAATTTTTTTGCAAAAATGACATCGAGGCCCCACATCTTTGAGGGTCCATAAAAAAAACCTGGAGGACTTTGGGCAAAACTGGGAGACAGGGGTCTCTTTTTTTTTGGTCTTTTATCACGTAGTGGTGTCCGTATATGGTTATTTTTTTTCCGTGTTGCACTGTGTAAGAGAAGAAATATCACGTAAAATTAATCTCCTCTAAAGTAGTCTGTGAAAGCATTTTTTCAAAGTGTTCTGACTTTTAAATTAGGGGGTGTTGTTTTTTTTTTTTTTGTTAAATTCGAATAATTGGTCGAATAGCGAAAATTTAAAACAGGTGTTCGAATTGTAAATAAAATTTATTTGTAAGACTAATTCTTAAGCCCGTAATACATGTACTCAGTGTAAAAACTTAATATATTGGGAAATATTTACCCACTTGTGTCGAATGCCTTTTATTTTTGAAGCACAGGTTTGTGCTTCATTCGATATCATCCATCATCTTTAAAATCGAACAATTAATGTTGAAAAAGTGTTATACGGTTTTTGTGAACTTTATAAATTTTACAAAGTTAATTTTAGTGTTAACCAATTGTATAACTTTTACACAAATAATTTACGTATTAATTTTAATATGATTCATTAAACTTCAATTTGATTTCCCTTCAAAAGGCTTTCTGTTTAAATTTGCCAATTGATTTGTTATTATCTGTAAAGCTGCGTGCAAAGCTTATTAATTTTTTTTTCTTGTTTGTCTTTTTTGTTGTTCTTGTATGTTTTTCCTTGTAATTAAATGTTTAATTAAACAATCACCGTTGACTGCCACAATAAACTTTTTCACGAAACACTTCGAATTACCAGCCATTAATGGATGGCTGGCTGGCTGGATGGCTTGTTGTTGTTGCTTTACCTTGAAACAAATATTTAAATTAACTTTTCTTAATGCCAAAAACAAAAGTATTTTTCTCAATAACCTCACGATCTGCACAATAAAATATGTAATTGCTTTTCTTTAGCGTTGCTCGTCGTTTTGATTCTTTTTTTATTTTGTTTATTCTATAGCGAAGAAAGTTAAGAAAACTTTTACTTATTTTTATATATTTTTTTTTTTAATTAGATTTTGTAAGTTGGTTTTCAGTTTAAAATATTTAAAATGCTTTCAATATGAAGATTATTTTGAAATTTATGCAAGAATTTCTAGATCCTTATACGACGTAAAGTAAGGGGTGGTTAAATTTTAAGGGGCCGATGTTGATTTTGAATAAAACACAAATTATTTAGGAAATTATTGTCATTTCTGTTTATTTTGATAATATGGGTATGATTCAATTGTGTATGGAACAAAATATCGGCGAAATGGCGGTTGAGATCTTTTCGGGACACCTCCATCCGATGCTCCAAATTCTCGATGACGCTGATGCATAATTGAGGTTCTATGCCGTAAATGTGCCAATTTATCTCATCCTTTAGCTCTTGAATTGTTGCTGGCTTATCGACGTACCGATTCCGATTCCCATATGTGGCGATTTTGTGTATTGATATAGCTGCCAATATGACCAGGCCACAGTGGGGCAGAATCGAAATATTTTGGAAATAACTCAGCCATTTGCAAAGGGCTAGGCCATTTGATCCAAAATTTGGCACGAGCATAGCAGATGAGTATCTCAACTTAAGTTTGGACGGTGGGCACCATCCACTTACCTGGGGTGGAGCTATGTGGTCTCAAAGTTGGGTACCTTGGCCCTGCAAATCCTTTTAGAGCTTGGCATTTCTTCAATTTTTGTTAAAAATTAAACATGGTCTTAAAGGTCTACTCAATACCCATAAAATGTGGTTTAATCTATAAATTATGTTTTAAAATGAGCGAGCATTATGAGCTTTTTAAAATTGAATTTTTGATTTTTCGATACCCTGGTTCAGTTTTTTCAAAATATTTTAAACAATTTTTAAAATTCTTTTTTTTATTTTTTTCCCAAAGTTAGAGAGCTAAATTTTCAATATTGTGGAAAATTTTCAAGATTATATTTGTTCTAAATTAAAAACTAGACGATTTCCAATTAAAAAATTCCAAAATTATTGAATTTTTGAGTATTTTAGTCTCAAGAGGGCCGTCAATCTTAGTTTGTTAATAAAAAAAAAATTTCTAAAGCTCTGTAGATCTTAAAATATTGTCAGAAAAATATACAGAAAACGTTTAAGAATCGTGTGAACTTACAATTGTTGTTTGGCAATATTGTCGGAAAAAGCATTGTCAGACTTCAAACTAACAATAATAATGCCAGATATGTGACAATAGTGTGTGCAGGCACAATGTTAGGTCTGACAATATTGTAAGATCTGACAACCGTCTGTACAGAGCTTTAAGGAATATATAAAAATTTGATATTTTTGTTGTTTGTTGATATGTACAGTGGCACAGAAAACACTGTAAAAAGTCTGTTTGTTATTTAATTGAATTTAGACTTTTTTTCTCGTTTTATTCTTGGTGCTTCGCGGTTAGAGCCACCAAATAAATGTCTTTTTATTTTTGTTTGTTATGCTTACAAAAGTCTTTTGCTTATATACTATTTGGTTGAGTGTTTTTACAAATAACACTCAACCTCGTAATTTTATTCTTATCCTCCTAATTAGTCTAAACCTTAATATATAAAAATACCAGGCAATCATGAATTTTGAGTGATTTACAAAATTCATGATTGAGTGGAAATTCTAAAATTTAAAGGGCCAAATTCATAAAAAATTGTTTTGGTTTATAAAAGGTTTATTAAACAAATTTTATATGAAAATTTATTTTATAAACCTTTTATAAGACAAATATATTTTTTATGAATTTGGCCTAAAGTGTTTAAATCTATGGGAACCATATGGGAAATATGATCTATTTATTAACAGTTTTTATTTTAATAATTTTTATTTAGAACTAAAATATTTTGGGGTGTAATATGAAGGGTGCTGATCGGCGTGTGCGGACAACAAAGTCAAGGCCATTTTATTGGTGCATTAATTTGAAGGCCACTTGACTGTTGTTTATTTAAACTGTGTGTGGGAACTTATTATTGTTAATGAAATGCAACAAGAACAACAATGTATGTTTGTTTGTTTCTCCACACGCAAAGAAAAAACATGGTTATTGTATGGTCACGGCAACCACACTATGTTCTCTGTAACAATAGATGTTTGCTGTGAAAAAATTATAGTTATTTAAAACAATACTTTGGTCACGATAAAAAAGTTTTTTGTTAACAGTTAATCATTCAATGGTTATACGCACCAAAAAAGCAACATGGTTGATTTCAAACATATTAAAATTCAAACCACAACCAAATTATTTTTAATATTTAAAAATTATAACCATAATATATTATTATTAAACATAGTATGTTAAGTTTGACTAAAAATAAACAAATAATGTTTGGTTTTAAAAATACATATTTTGGTTTTGACATTTTTTCAGTTCAGAAATATGTGTGTAAGCTATCGGTTCATCTAAAACATTAAATACATTGTAAATAAGATAGCATATTTGACAAAAATAACAAAAATCCTATTTTTAGAAGTTAGAAGTGCTAATATTATCAATAATGCAAAATAAACAGTGCTACAAACTTATGTTAGCTCTTAAGAAATTCATAGTTACTATTTTATTCCTATTTTATAATAATATTTTTATAAAAAAATTAATAAAATTGATAAAATGTATGAAAAAGGAAAGAAATATGTTTGGAGTTACTTATGCTTATTGTTAAGAATCAGGAAGGTGGTATATCTCTTCGGAAAAGTAGTGAGTTAGTTGTATATTCTAAGGCAATTGTACAAACTAAAATTAAAAACTATAAAGAAATCAAATACCTTGAAACTAAGGCAAGGAGTGGACCATCCACCTAAAGTAACTAATTGTATAAAACGCCAGCAGTGGAAGCCACAAAATACCTAGAATTTAATAATATTATGTCAATTTACCCAGAAAATGTAAATGCCCGAAGTGTACTTAGAAGTTATGGATCTCATAGTCGTATGCCCAGACAGAAGTCATACATCAGCGATATTAATAAAACAAAACGCATTTCACTTGCAAAAGTTCACGTTAACAACTAAAACCCTTTCTGGGCTAATGTTTTGTAAAGTGACATCAGTAAATTCGGTTCTAATAAGAGACAGAGAGTTTGACTTAAAGAAATGATGAACTATTGCTTACTTCTAGTTACTACAACATTTACTTTCAACTGTGATACATGGTGGTGGTAATATCATGCTCTAGGGTCGCATATCAGCTGCTGGTGTGTCAATTTTGTATTGATTGGGATCAAGATGGGCCTATTTGTTAATTTAAATCTTCTTAAAGAAAATGATAAACAAATTGAGACTAAATACTGGCTGCTATTTTTAGCAAGACAGCTATACCAAGCACAATGGGGGCATTGTAAAAGAATACCTTATATATCATGCACCTCACCAACTGCATTATTCATCTTAGTCGACCGATTTAAATTCCATTATTTAAAAAAAAAAATAATAATTCTTGCAAAAAAAGCCGACTTCAAAACAGATAGAAGGGCACCAATTCTAAACTAAAAATGTAAAAAGTAATCTGTAAGAATTAGATTTAAACCAAATAAAAGATGCGCCAAAATTATATGGAAAAAAGTAAAGACTATGTGAATGTCAAGCCTCTCCCTATTACTGTTCAAAAATTAGGCTATTTTCACCATCATCCGTCTTTTATGGGGACACTATTCAAGCCTTTATTTATAACGGTTTCAAAGATAGGGTCACATATATCAAATAACAGCACCTATTGGGACACCCTTTAATTTACAATTTTAAATTAAAGACCTGTTGTTATAGAGGACTTGGCCAAAAAGATTCTTTATAAATTTCAACTATCTGTCTATAACGGTTCAGAAGTTTGGCCATATATATCAAATTACATGAACTATTGGGACACCCTTTACATTATAATTCCAAATATTTATAAGGAGTGTTTTTTATAGAGGTATAGAACTTTAAGTTGCAATAAAACAACGATGGATTATTCGATTGACATGAATTTTACTTATCCGAAAGATAATCTTGTGGCATTACATTTTAACTATGATTTCTGGCATATGACCGCCACGGCTGGCGCAGATGTAGTCCAATCTGGACGTCCAATTTTCGATTACTTTTTCCAACATTTGTGGCCGTATATTGGCAATAACACGGCGAATGGAACTAAACTGAAAATATAACCTTTCAAATAAAGAAAATTAAAAAAAGAAAATATTCAGACGTATTGATAACCTCCTTCTTTTTTGAAGTCGGTTATGAAATAAACATAATCTAAAGAATTTAATAACTGAAGAAATGGAATTTTAGGAGAAGTTTTGGATTTTTTCATGAGAAATAGGCTGGAGGCGGTAGCCACAAAATATTAATTGCAACTTCGGAAATATTTAATATAGACATTAAATTATTTTTTTAAATTTAGTATTGAGATTTTTCTATGCCTTAAAAATGATTATTTGCTGATTTTTTAATAAATGAATTAAAACTTGATTTTTTTATTGACTATTATTACCTGTTCCTAATGCTAGTTTATTTGGTTAAAAAAAATTTCTACATCTTTGCTTATATTTCTTAGAATTGAAATAAAAATAGGGGGTACGTAGAGTTTTTTGTACCACTGTACGTACGTTTAAACCACATTTCGTGTAAAATTGATCAACCTTGTTGAAGATGGAGGTCGTTTAATTTGACCTATTTTACAGCAAAATTTTGACTTTAGCCTATATGTTCTTAAATTCCAAAGCTGGAATCGGCTATATATTCTCTGAAAGCATTTTGCTAAAAGCATTTCATGACCCCTACCATATGTGGACTTTATGGAAAAAAGACTAAAACAAACCAATTTGGGGAGTTTTGGAAATTATTTTGGGAATTTTGGGATTTGAAGAAGTGCCAAGCTCTAAAAGGATACAAATCAAATACAAATGCCTGAGTTATTTCCGAAATATTTTGATTCTGCAGCACTGTGAAGGGTCGTTCGATGTTCTCACTTTTGAAATAAAATTGCAATATTTCCCAATGTTGTTCAAGTCAAAAATCTATCAGTGTCAAAATAACATATGATTTAAAAGCATTCTTGTAAACTGTATTATATAGAGAATTTATAAACACATTTTTTATGTTTTTAAATCCCTTTAAACTTTATTTTATTCTGTATGTGTATGTGTTTGTTTTTGCTTTTTTGTTATTGTTATTGTTACTATTTTATTCATTTATTTGTCGTTACTTTATTATTTTATGTTGTTTGCAAACAATCGGAATACATTTCAATTTAAATGACCAAAAATCTGCTTTCAATGTTGAGATTAAAATCAAAAACTAAAAGAACAGATTTAAAAGCAATGAAAAATAAATATCAATTTGTACGTTAGCTTCATGTTGGTTTTGTATTTGTATTTGATTTTTTTTTATTATTAATTTTGTTTATTCATTTGAATGTTTCGACAGCAGTTTATTGTACTGTTGAGAAGGCAAATATAGGAAAACGGAATTCAATGATTATATTAATCTGTTTTTAAAATAATTTTTGTTTTCTTTTTTACGATTTTTTCTTTAATTTTTTTTTTTATTATTTTTGCTTGTATCTTTTTGGTCCAGAATGTTTCTACATTTGAGTGTTATTGTATTTGTCAGATGTCCAATGATATAAATATTTAAGTTAATATACATATATTGATTTAAAGTACAATTTAAGTTCGGCGATAATATTTAATGGAATAAGTAATAAATCTTAGACAAAACAACTTTGTTTTTAATTTGAATAATTTGAACAACTTAAGCCTAACTGTCCTAATACTTGTACCCCCGGGGGTTCCAATTGTCACTGCAAGAATATGGCAAATGCTTTGACGCGGTTCACTCGGGGAAAATAGGGGCACCAGACGCTAGGGTTCCTAGAGCCTAAATCTGGAAAAAAAAGGTCTGTTTTTTTATAAAACGGGTCCTCTTCGAGGCCCGACGAGTGCCCAAAGGATTGGTAGCACGGGAATCGGTGGCCCCACAGAGAGCCTATCCTCTCTGTGACCGGTTATTGGTGAGATCCACTTCGGGGGTACACGTGGTGGTTGTGGTTTAAGATCGATTTATGTAGGTAAGGTGCAAGGTCGATCAAGTGTGCTATTGCACTCTCAACAGACGGAGTTTGGATAGTCTCCAAACCCCTAAGCAAGAGGTTATAATGTGGATCTAGGTTTGCCTTGGAAAGGCTTGCCATATTATATAAATTGCTACTCATTGTGACTGTATCACACACAAAAGCGATTGGTGGCAATCGTAAAGTGTTGTTATACTACACAATGGGGGCGCTAGTCTACGCCTAAGTTTCACTCGGTGGTAAGACCACCGTGAGGTTAGGCCGACTAGGCAGGTACTCACGTTAATCTTGTTCCACAATTGTCCTAATACTTGTGCATGTCATCATCCTATTTAGGAGATCAGCGAAAGTTGGTCACCTTTAGGTTAGCTTAGGTTAGGAAAGTTTGTGCGGATAGGTTGGCAGTTTCAACGGTTTCTAACTTCTCTTCGGGCATATCTCAGAAATCTGATGTTCGGTTAATCCATCACACCTACAATGACCAGATTCTTTTAAGGTAATCGAACTCTCAACCCGGAGAACCCTTTTTATAATTGATATACCTGATTTTATTTAAAAGCTTTGTTAAAAATACTTTTTTGTCCTAATCTACTAAAAAAGAAATCTAAATAAATAGACTGCACTTTGCTAGAGATTAAGGGATGAAAGATGGGACGCCGTGCATTACTGGAAATCTATATTTTACACTGATGGCAAAATAACTTCATTTGGACGAACCCTATGGTTCTACTACTTTACTGAGACCCTGCTTTACTCAGCTTTTCTACAAGTTAATATTGCATTTTTTAATTATAAATGCAAATAATGTTTTTATATTTACACTCTAAAGGAGCATTGACTTTTAACTATAACAAGCTGTGCCCACACACGCTGCATGCGTCCTGACAATATTTTTTTTCGATTTTTATTTGAAAGTAATCCACATAAAATTTTAAGACTCTTGCAGTACTTCACGTATATGTGAACTTTATCTGAAGGATCCCTGGATTAAATTCTGAAATTTATATAAAATTATAAAAATTATTGTAAAGCTCTGTAAAAGTGTAATTCCACAAAGTAAAAATACAAATCAAATACAAATTTTATTTAATTGGCTGTTTGGCGGTAAGCAATTCATATTTTGTCATTGTGTATTTTAAAACAGCGCCATCTGTTGCGTAACCATGTTTAAAATAAGAGGCGATTCCTTAAAGTATTTTTCATATTTTGTCATTATGTATTTTAAAACACTGCCATCTGTTGCGAAACTGTGTTTAAAGTATAACAGTTTTAAACCGGAAATTGCGGTACCTTTAAACCGGAAATTGCATACTTTTACTGCATGTTCTTTAACTTCTCTCGGAAATAAGATAAAAGGTATCCTATATTGAAATAAGGATACTAAGGTACCTCCTCACAAAATTTTGTTAAAATTCATCCAGTAGTTTTGACGTGATGCGAACACAAACAGAAAGACAGACAGACAGGAAATAAGTTACTGTTTTGTTATATGTATAGATATAGATAACTACTTTCCGCGGAAAACGATATGACTTCGAATTATAATCTTTTGCCATAACTCTAGTTTACAATTTATCTGTCGAAAATAAACTTAATATTTAGTTCGAACGTAATAATTTAAAAATTCTTGTAATTTCTGAAACACATCTCGTATAGGACTTATAAGTGACTTTATTACAACATAAAGTCTCACTGATCATCAGCATAATCATCGATATAAAGAAAAAAATATAATAAACTAAAAATGTACGTGACCCTTTGCTGTTGCATGTGACTTTTTTAGTGGTTTTCGATAGCAACGTATAAATTTAGTTTTATTGGTATTGAACTTTTCAAAACTTTCACGAGTTGTCAATGCAGCAAAATTTTATCAAATCAAATTATCATTTAATTCGTGGTTGTTTTACTGCTTGCTACATGTAATTTTGCGTTACATTTTTATGCTTATTTTTGGTGAGCTGCAAAAATACGAAAATAAACAACGATATGTCGAGAAACTTAAATGTGGGGTGAAGCTTAATATTATTTGTATAAAATAAAATGAAATAAAATAAAAAATTGGTTTTGATCGAATAAAAATACTTTACTTTTTTGATAGTTTATGGTTCCCTAACCATTTTAAGACCAACTTCGATTCATCATTATACAGGGTGGCGCAAAAATAACCTTCCGATGTTTTTTGGCTGTAATTTAAAAAAAATGAAAAACTTTGATTCTTCTTGTGGATTATTTTTATTTGGTCTTTTAATTTTTTTACATCTTGTCGAGAATATGATGTCATGTAAATGGCCGCCACCACAGTTGATTGTCATTTGAGCCCTTTTTATGACATTTTCCATCACTTTGGCCAAATAGCGCTCACCATTCACAGTAACCGTTTGGCCCGCGATGTCTGCGAAGAAAAAAGGTCCGATGACTCCTCCAGCGAAAACAGCACACCATACAGTGACTTTGAGCCGGTGTAATGTGTCTTCGTGGGTTACACCGGATTTACAGTGCCCCAGAAGCGTAAATTTTGCTTATTTACGTACCCGCTAAGATGGAAATGGGCCTCATCACTCATGATTATTTTTGATGAAAAATTATCTTCCTCTTGGTGTTGTCGCAAAATTTCAGAGCGCTACAATGACTCCTTGTATTTAATGCCGGCATTGTCTCACTGTGTGCTGTAACAATATCTTATACTTCCACTTCTCCTTCCTAGGCCACAATACCCTTAACAATTTATTAAAGAGGTATCATGTATTTTAAAAGAATGACCAAATGGCCTATATTCCATTATCTACAAGAAGATCTTGCAGCTGCTCTAATCGTTGATTCAGCCATCAGAGGTCTCACCAATGACAAGAGATGTTATACTTCATGTCAGTAAATGTTAACATTAATGGCTGCTTATTATTGTAGTGTAGTTTCCAGGACAATGTGTTGTATGCGAGTAATCATTGATAACAAAATTTTAATTTGTAAATTATTTCTTTATACAGCTTTGTAATGTAATACTTTTCAAAATATTTTTATGCTTTTAATAAAATTTAAGGAAACACTGAAACTCTTATTTTGTTTATTTTAAAGCAAATCATAACAACAAAGTTTTTTAATGATCATAAACAGCATCCAGCACTTTAGTTGAAGCATTACAACAATAAAAAACAAAAAAGTATAAATGTAACAAATTATCAAATCTGTGCTACAGAGATTTAAATTCTATACAACACTATAGTCTTTTCGGCACTTATATGCCAAAAAAAAAAAAACTATGCAAATCCTTTGATGCGACGTTATTTTTTATGCAAATCTTTTGGAAGAAACTATACTAAAATCAACAAGAATAAAATTTAAAAAATTCACTACAAATACTTGATATACCAACAAAAATGCAATAATGCCAAAAGAAAAAAAAAGAAAAAATATCTTTTGGGTAAAAAAAAACTACATGAATAAATAAATAACACAGCCACCGCTACAGCAGTAACACTAGCAATTGTTGCAGTAGTAGCAAAGGATAGTTGCAACAAGAAAAAATTATAAAACCAACAACTAAACAACAGAGCCTTGCAAACGTTTGAATGTAATCCCTGCAGCTTAAACTGGTAGGGGTAACGAAACGAGAGAGGTAGGGGTAAGGAGAGCTTAATTATCATCAATACTGCATCAAATATTTAAATGGTTATGCGCCAAATTTTGCGATTGAAAATGCAAATACAAAATCGATTTTATCACTTTCTAAAATCCACAGTAAAATACAAGGCAGTAGCATTTTATGGTAGACACTGATGCCCTTATGCAAGAGAAATAAAGTCTACTTCAAGTCTACTTTATGAGAAATTTTATATGAAAATTTTAATATAACCTACACTTCAAATAGAAATTATGAATTTTGCATAAGGACATACTTATCTGTTTAATTAATAAAAAAAAAAAAAAAACTTCCTAAAAAAATCAAGTCGGACGTTAGGACGTATCAAAACGAATACGGTTTACTTGCGTAGACAGTAAATTTTTTTTTACAATTTTATTTTTATTTATATACATAATTTATATAATAATATGATTTGGCTACAACCAAATAAGTCAATGATATTATTTAGATTTTAGTTTAGCACACACAAAGAAAAACCCTAGTTATGGTATGGTCACCGGAACCACATTATGTTCTTTGTAAAAAAATATATGGTTGCGATGAACAAATTATAGTTGTTTTGGTTAAAATTGTATCATTAAATGGTTACTACGTACAAAAAATTCAACATGGGCGGTCTTAACTATTTAATTTTTGCTCCACAACCAAAGTTTTTTCGTAAGTAACCAAAGAATTGTGAAACACAAATATTATTTGTTTATTTATGTCATCAGAGTTTATTGGTAGACCGATTGGTAGCGTGCTAGTCTATCATTCTGGAGGTTGTGCGTTCGATTCCCACCAAAGACTCTGGGAGTATTTTCTGCATACAAGCAAAAAAAGCTTCGCGGAGGTAGTGTTGTCTTTAATAAAAAAACTTTAAAAAAATTAATAAAAAATATTTAAACAATTTTTTCGGGAATTTATGTACGAGTACATGTTTAGTTATTTCCTTTTCCCTATTAAATTGAGCACATGGCAAACACTTTCTCTGCAATCCCGCAATTTGCGTTCTCTCGGAGTGAAACTGTAATTTATTTTTAATTTTTATACCACAAAAAGTAATAAAACCATTAAGTCATTATCAAGGATATCATGACTGATGATGAAATGTTGGCAGATATTAGACCAATCGAAATTGATTGATGATGTAATTTACGAGGTGACATTAAAATTGAAAATTTCAATACCTCAGCTGATGAAGCTGATGAGGGTCCCAACTCAACCGTACAGACTGGCGTTGATGTTCTTCTCAATCACCGTTTACTAGAATGCTTTGCTTTCGGAGACAAGAAAGACTTTACTTTGTAATTGAAAAGCTACATGAAAAATGTGTTGGCTGAATTGGAAAGAGATCCCTCGATTAAATTGATGTCTTCAAGAATAATATCAAGAAAGTAATGAAAGGAATTCTTGAGCCGCTTTAAGGTACGGATCACGTGCGTATGCCGCGAAATCGATGCCTAAAGTGTTCCCGCCATTATGTTCATGAAACACGGTTTGGAAGAAGAAAAATGCTAATTCAATGTTATCAACTAATTATTGTTCGCTCATATACATACATATGTATGTATTAATAAGATCATCTGTATTTTATATAAAATCTAAACATATAATAAAACAGTAACTCATTTCTCGTCTGTCTGTCTTTCTGTGCGTGTTCGCATCACGTAAAAACTAGTGACTGGATTTTAAAAAACTTTTGCGAGGAGGTACCTTAATATCCTGATTCCAATATGGGGTACTTTTTATATATCTTATTTTCAAGAGAAAGTGGAGAAAAACCAGTTAAAGTACGCCGATTTTTTCACCAATTTAAGCCATCTTTTATTTTTGAAAGCGGGATATTTTAAACACGGTTGCGCAACGGATGGCGCTGTTTGAAAATAATGACAAAATATGAATTACTTACCGCCAAAAAGCCAATTGAATAAAATTTCTATTTGACTTGTATTTTTACTTTGTGTAATTACATTGTTATTAAAATATTTTAAGCACTTTCTACAGAGCTTTACAATAGTATTTGGAATTTTAGAAATTTTTATAAATTTTTGAATGTTATCCAGGGATGGGTACCTTTATATAAAGTAAATACGTAAGAGTCCTAAAATTTGGTGTGGATTACTTTCAAAGCAAAATGGAAAAATATATTGTCAGGACGCACACAACGTGTAGGGGCACAGCTAGTCGTTAATAAAATAATAATAAAAAATTGTGTGTTTTTAAATGTAAAAAATTTACATAACCCATATGACATTTCATAGTTTGTAACCATATTATAATCATTTAATTTAACCATATAATGTTTATATTAAAAATAATTTGGTTTAACTACAACCATATAATTTAACCATAATATGTTGTCCTTAGTTTATGGTTACCTTAACCATGTTTTTTATTTGCGTGCAAAAATAAAGCAGCTTTCAGTAACATATTTAAAGAAACTTGAAACTCATTCGAATCCGTTGACCCGTAAATTACTAAATGAACCTAGATATTTTGGATTAAGAAGAAGGAACATTGGGGAAGATCCGGAACGAGGGAAGATCTGCAGATGATAGTATGAACAGTGAAACATATAGATTTTTTTCTAACACTGGTTGGACTTAACAAGTATTTTTTTTTTTTATTTTAGATTTAAGATATATTTATTTTTAGTTCAAACATTTTGAAGATACAGTAAATAAAATAGGAGAGAAAATACATTTCTAGGAGTTCGTTTTTTTTTCCATTCCACAATATGGAAGAAACCAAGTTCACCTGCACTGTGCTCTATATTCTGCAGATAACACTAACTGTATTAACACTTACTGAACTTCGAAGTAAAAGTTATGTAGCAATTATTACAAGAAGCTAGTTTCTAGTCGTCTACACGTGAATGTATAAGTCGAACTTCTGACCATTCTTAATTCATATCTATCTACTAAGTACACTGGTCGGCAAAAAATAAAATAAAAACATATAATACTTTTATGTGCTGAATCCAAAACTGTTCACAGATTTTTTCTATCTATTTTTAGATATTTAGTAACTGTGATAACAATAACAAAGATAATAATGGTCGGCAGAAAAGTCGGGAGCTTGTTATGTTATTTTAATGGACTTTTATGTGCTGCATCCAAATCTGCCATATTCTGTAATTCTCGTAGCTAAAACTATAGCTAAAATTCTAAAAATGTATTAAAAAAATGTGTGTATTCTTACATTTTTAGTTTTAAATACTGTTTTTATGTCCTTAACATGAGTGTTTAAAACTAAAAATGTCAAAATTTGTAAGAATACACATAATTTATTAATGTATTTTTAGAATTTTAGCGAAGCTTTAGCTACGACAATTACAGAATATCGCACCTGGACTTAACATTTATTTTAATTTCACATTTAATATATGAGTAATTAAATAAAATATAATATAAAAAAAATTTAATAGGTTGTTATTACAACTAAAGTAAATAATAATAATGTGTTACATAATGTTTGTCAAAGTAGGTACCTGCACTTTACCTATCTATCTATATATAAAGCACAAAATGTGTTTGTTTGAATGTCGATCATTCTGAAATTTTCACAGTTTGTTACTGGATATACGGATGGTACAATAGGTTACTTATTTTTTTGATATTCGACGTGGGCGTGGCACCCTCATACAAAGTAAATATTTATCATCGTTTATATTGGTAAGAGTAATACGTAGCGCCAAGAAATTTTGCATCAGGAACCTCTATATCAACATACATAGTTTAGAGAAAGATAAACTGGATTGGAATAGTGGGCGTGGTACCTCCCATACACAGTAAATATTTATTATCGTAAGAGTAATAGGTAGCGCCATGAAATTTTGCATCAGGAACCTCTATATCAACATACATAGTTTCCCATAAAAAGCTAAAAATTATTATCGTGTATCTAGAGAACTACAATAGCTAGCACCTTGCAATTTCGCACCGGTAACCCCAATATTAACGTACATAGCCAAGCTAAGCACAAACTGAATTAGAATAGTGGGCGTGGTACCTCCCATACAAAGTAAAAAATTATTATCGTGTTCCTGGCGAACTACAATAGACAGAGCCTTGAATCTTTGCGCGAGTAACCCCTATGCTAATGTGCATAATTTACATAAATACAAAATTAATTTGGACAGTGGGCGTGGTACCTTCCATATAAAGTGAAAAATTATTATCCTGTATCTAGAGAACTGCCATAGGTAGCGCCTGGAAATTTCGTACAAGTAACCATCATATTAACGTACATAGTTTAGCCAAACACATACTGAATTGAAATAGTAGGCGTGTTACCTCCCATACAAAGTGAAAAATTATTGTCGTGTTCCTGGCGAACTACAATAGATAACACCTTGAAACTTTGCATGAGTAACCCCTGTGCAAATGCGTATAATCTACCAAGATACAGAATGAATTGGGACAGTTGGCGTGGTACCTTCTAAGCAAAATGAAAAACTATGATCGTTTACATAGAGTACTATAATAGGTATAATCTTGAAAGTAGGTAAACGTAACTCTCATACCCATGCAAATACTCTAGAAAAACATAGGCTTGATTGGGACAGTGATCACGGTACCCCCTATACAAAGTAAAAAATTATTCTAATGTAACTATAGAACTGCAATAGGTAGCATCTGGGAATTTTGCATCAGTAACCCCTATACGAAGATACATTGTTTAGAGAAACACAGACTGATTTGGAATGGAGGGTGTGTTACCTCATATACATAGTAAGAAATTATTATCGTGTACCTAGAAGACTGCAATAGATTGAGCCTTGAGGCTTAGCACGAGTAGCCCCTATGCTAATGAACATAGTCTAGCAATATATAAACAAAGAGAAAAATTATGACTGGATTGGGACAATGGGACACTTAGTGTGGTACCTTCCACACTAAGTGAAAAATTATTATCGTGTACCTAGAGAACTACAATAGCTACAGTCTTGAAACTTTGCACAATCAACCCTCATACTAATGTGGATGGTCTAGTAAAGTACAGACAGGATTAGGATAGTGGTACCTCCCATAAAAAGTTAAAAATTATTATCGTGTTAATATGTATAGTCAAGCAAAAAACAGATTTGTTGGGAACAGTAGGCGTCGTACTTTGCATATAAACTATAACATTTTTAATGTGAGAATAGCGTTTTCGAGTTATAAGTTGGCCATACTTTTCTTCCAAGTGTTTATTGGGTTTTTTGTGAAAGGGTGTAGCGAAGCGAACCGTGGATAGCTAGTAGTGTATAAAATCAACATTTGTCCATCGATTTATACCATTTATGGTTTATTTTATTCCTAGCATACCTGACTTTCCGAATGAGGACAAAAACGTAAAATATATGCCGATATAGATAAGTTTTTTACGAGTTTTTAAAAACAAACGAAAAATATTTTTCCATTAAAAATATTTTTTTTCACCACCAATTTCTATATAACTCCGAAACATTGGAAAATGAAAAACAAATTATGTAAAGTTGACCCGCATCTTTTGGTTTTTCAATTATTAGGGGAAAATATTAGCCACGCCCATACAAAAAATTGTACGTGATACGCAAAAACTGAAAGCGGATTTGAGTTTAACGAGTTGAGATCACTGTATTCCGCATATTTATGTTCAGGGAGCATTTTTTTCAGACCAGTGGTATCTGGGACAGCTCAATGGTAAATTAAATTAAATTATTATAATTAAATTAAAAATTAAAGTAAATTATTTAGATAACGGAATTATTATTGTGGCGTTAAATATTAAAAGCTTGTTTAAAAGGTATAATAAGCTTATAGGTCCTACATAAATATAGACCATCCAATTGACTACAAAATGATTAGCTTACTAAAGATTTTTTGCAAATTTTTTTATTTTAAAAATAACAAAGATTGCTACAAACTCACATCATTAGTGCAATAGAATACAAATAACAAGTTTGGATGAATTAGATCATATAAGGTCTTTGAATTCCAACAACACTCACAGATAAAATTAATTTATTTCCTGACAGTTTTTCATCCACGATCAAGTTTCTGCAATAATGAGGTTCAGTCTCTTTTCGAATGAGGCAATCAAAATAGTAATCTGATCCACGATATGAAAATTAGAGGCAAATTAAATCTTTCATATGGAATCTGCTTTTCTCTCCGGCTTGCAGATATCTTAAATTTTTTGTTAGTACAAATTACAATTTAGTCTAGTAGTTAATCAATTGATTTTGATCTGTTCATTTTTCCACTTACGAGTAAGTTTTTATGTGCTGGAACATTTTTTTTTTGTTACATTAAAAATCAACTTCAATCAATGCACATTGGGTTGAACGGTAGCAAAAATAAAGATAAATTCAAAATTTTACATTTTAATGTTGAAGTAAATTTTTAAACCGGCTGACTACAAAAATCGACTGAAAACACAACTCCTAATCAGTAGCTTTCAAACTTTTTGCTTTAAGTTGTTTACATTTCTTACAGTCGTTGAAAATACAAGCAGCATTTAAGATTAATTTTTTTTTTTTTTTTTTTTTTTGGTTTTCTAAAACTACATATTTTCCATTTTTCTAAATAAATTCAGAAAAATTCAGATATTTGGCTAAATGTTTAGACAAATCTAAATATATATTATGTTTTTAAACTTTTCCAAAAAATTAGGAATTTCAGAAACACACGTTGAGTTTCAAGGAGTTGCGATCGGGAAAAACTTTTTGATTGAAGATGAGATCGTGAAAACAAATTCTGTACCAGTTGACTTTGTGTAAAATAATTAATATTTTCAACCGACTTCAAAAGAACACAAGGTTATCAATTCGTCTGTATGTTGCTTTTTAGGGTTCCGTACCCAAAGGGTAAAAACGTAACCCTATCGTTTTCGCTACAATGTCTGTGCGTCCGTCTGTCAGCGCCTTTTATCTCTGATACCATAATAGGTAGACTCTTGAAATTTTCGCAGAAGATGTATACTAAAAATACTAAAACTTATAGGGTGATCTGATAGAGACGTGTAATTCACGTATATGTGGTTATTTCTTGAACTGTAGGAGGCGTACTCTTAAAATTTACAAACAGTAATTAAAACTTAGTTCGCTATATAAACAAGTATAAAAAATTCAACCTAAAAATTAAAGGGTGTTCCGATAATGCCGTAATATGCATGTATATGGCCTAAGTTTTAAATCATAATAGGTAGACTCTTGAAATTTTCACAGAAGGTGTATAATCGTGGCCGCTATAGCAATAAACACTAAAGCTTATAGGGCATTCCGAAAGTGACGTGTTATTTACGTTTATGTCTTTATTTCTTGAGCCATAGGAGGCAACCACTTTAAATTTGCAGTCGGTAGTTAAAACTATGTTCGTGTTTTAAACAAGTATACAAAATTAAACCTAAAAATTAGAGGGTGTTCCGTGATTTTTATGTATATGGCCGAAGTTTTGAACGGTAATAGGTAGACTCTTGAAATCTTTACAGGAGGTGTACTACTATGGCCACCATAACAAATAGTAAAAATTAAAGCGTGTTCCGACAATGACATGATTTGGACGTATATTGCATTATTTTTTTAACCGTAACAGGTGGACTCTTAAAATGTTTACAGTAGATGTGTTGCCATAGCCGCTATAACAATTAAAGGGTGTACCGCAATAACATATTATTCACTTATACTGCCTTATTTTTTGTACCGCAATAGGTAGGTTCCTGATATTTTCGTAGAAAGTTCTTATATTTGAACAGTAATAGGCTGACACTTAAAATTTAAACAAATAATATATTTTACAATGTTTACTGTAACAACAAGAAATGAAAATAAATTTAATAAAAATAAAAGGGTGTTCCCTAGATGTCGCGAATTTGAGAATTTTGGATTTCTCCTCTCAACGTTATTATTAAAAATTATAGGGTGCCCCATAAGACGTGATAAATTAATAACTTGTATGTTTAAAGTTGTGCTGAATATAGTACGGAACCCTACGTGTGTGAGTCTGACTCGCACTTGACTGATTTTTATATTTTTATTGTGCCCGCAGAAACGAGTTTTAATTTCTCTTAATTGCATGTTTTTGGTCTTATTTCTATTGTTTTAATAGAAAAAAAATCGTAAGGTGTTTGAAAAGATTTAGGGAAACATATTCTTGTTTTTCAAAACAAACACACAATTTTTTTGTTTCATTTAAATTTTTAAATTTTCTGTATGTATGTCTTTCATTACAGTTTAACCACTTTAGCCAAGATAATAAGAAATGGTAAAAACGCAATATTTTCCGAGAAACAAAAACTCATAAAAATTTAAAAAAAATTTTTCATCCAAAATATTGGAATTTTATTTCTTATCTCTTTCTTTATCTCTTCAAAAAAAATATTATTTTAAGATTAATGCTGCGGTGAATTATTTCCTGTTTTGGCTATCTTTCAACCCAATGTGCGACGACATAAAATATCAACTTGGTATTTAAATTAAACCTGAGGTTGTTATTTAAAGTAAAAAAAAAATAAATAATGAATGAGTTAAAATATCAATTTCAAAGTTTGCAAAAAGAATTTAAAGATTTAGTTTGTGTGATAAATTTGTGTGTTTTTCATATTTCTACATTAGCTTTGTTATTTATAGCATGTTTTTTTTCCATTGCAACGTGATTGATCTTTCCATTGCAACGTGATTGATCTATCGGCTGCGAATTGCTGTGTACCACAATTTCTGTACACGCAAAGAAAAAAGGTTGTTGTAACCATAATCTAAGAGCAACATATTATGATTAAATTATATGGTTGTAGTCAAACCATATTTTTTTAATATAAACATTATATGGTTAAATTAAATGATTATAATATGGGATAAGCCAGTTTTTTTTTACATTTAAAAATACAAAATTTATTATTGTTTTATTCATGATTTTATATAAATTACAGTTGATTTTATTAATACATAAATACATTAGCAAACAATATTTATTTATCGCCAGTAATTATAACCTTGTTGATTTCTACATATGATACCGATTTATTGTTTTTTTGTGGTAAAAAAGTTTTATTTTTTCACGTCAAAATAAAATTCTTTTTTTTTAAACTTTCATTTGAACTTTTATTTTTACGTTGAAAAATTACTGTTAACTATGGAGTTGAGATCGAGTTTTTAAGATCACCACAGATTCTGAAAGAGCTTGTCAACAGAAATCCATTGATATATAGTATAGATCTCTGTTGACTCTATCATAAAGAGTTTTTTAATTTTAATTTATTTTTTGATAACTGTTATTTACGGTCCTTCTCCTAAATTTTTAAATCCTCCAAAAAAAAATTCCAAAAAATTTTAAAACACAAATCACAAAACTTCAAAAAACCAAAAACTATTTGTTTATTAACCGACTTCAAAAAGAAGGAGGTTATCAATTCGTCTGAATGTTGCTTTTTTTATGTATGTATGTAACCGCAGAACTCGGCCATTTCTGAACCGATTTTAAATTTTTTTTCTTTATTTGAAAGGTTATGCTTTCATATTGGTCCCACTATAAAAACAGTTCTTTATATTAAAAACAAAAGGGTGTCCCCATACAACATACATGTTTTTTACGTGTATTAAGAACCGTAAAGGGCACCAAATTAAAATTTTAAAAATTGCGTGTCGCTATAGCTCCCAACGGCATAAATTAATAAAAAAATAAATTTTAAATTTAAAGGGTGTCCCCATAGGTGCCGTAATTTGACCTATATATGCCTATCTTTTGAACCGTTATAGACAAAACCTTGAACATTTTACAGAATCTCGATTACTATGACTGTTATAATAAAATGTATAAATATTCAAAATTTTAAATTAAAGGGTGCTCCAATAGTTCATTTAATTTGATGTATATGGTCATACTTTTGAACATTTATACACAGACCGCTGACATTTACAAAGAGCCTGTATTGCTAAGTCAGCTATAACAAAAAGTACAAAATTTGAATTTGGAAATAAAAGGGTGTCCCAATAGTTAAGGTAATTCTATGTATGTGGCTAAACTTATTAACTGTAATAGACAGATAGCTGAAATTTTCAAGGAACCTGTGTTCCAAATATACAATTTGAATTCAGAAATTAAAGGGTGTCCCCATAAATTATGTAATTTGAATTATATGGCCCTATTGCTTGAATCGTAAAACACAAACACTTGAAAATTAGGCAGAATGTCCACTACTTTCTCTGGTATAATAACAAGTATAAATATTTGGAATTATAATGTAAAGGGTGTCCCAATAGTTCATGTAGTTTGATATATATGGCCAAACTTTTGAACCGTAATAGACAGACAGTTGAAATTTACAAAGAATCTTTGTGACCACGTCCTTTATAACAACATGTCTTTAATTTAAAATTGTAAATTAAAGGGTGTCCCAGTATGAGATGTTATTTGATCTATGTGACCCTATTTTTGAAACCGTTATACACAGAGGCTTGAATGGTGTCCCCATAAAAGACGGATGCTGGTGAAAATAGCTTAACTTTTGCACAGTAATAGGCTTGACATTCACATAGTCTTTACTTCTTTTCCCTCTAATTTTGGCGCATATTTTATTTGGTTTAAATCTACTTCTTACAGATTGCTTCTTACATTTTTCGTTTAGAATTGGTGCCCTTCTATCTGTTTTGAAGTCGGTTTTTTTTGCAAGAATTATTTTTAGTTATACTGTTTTTAAGTACGAACAAACTTATCATAATTTGTTTACTGGTTATATTTTTTTGGCGTAGTAACCATTTATTGATATAAAAGCAATGTTTTTTTTATAATTTTTCATTACAATAAATAATCAAATATTCTTCATTCGAGATACATAATACATTAATATTATAGTCTCAAGAACAAAACTATTTAATATTTATAAAAATCGAAAGCTCTATAAAGGGACTTTGTATATCTTAAAATATGTATGTTAACTAGTTTTTATATAGTTTAATCGTTATATAAAATGTAAATAAAGAAATAAATAAAAAAAAACACCACTTAATGATCAAATAGTAACAAAAACTTGTATATCGTGACCATAATAATGATTAAAACCAACTACAAGTTGTACAACACAACCACATATTGTTATAGAACTACATTAAATAAATTTGACCTTTTCTTATATAAATTAAAATTGCTTTTATAAAATTAAACTTTTATTTATTTTGAGTCATTTATTAAACAATTTTTCTGCAAAGAGTTATTGAAGGATTTATTTTAATTTTTGTCTGTTTCCTACACTCTTTTATTTGATTTGGTTTTAGAATATAAATTAATGTTTTTTTTTTTTCAAAGGGTTCAGTTTTGTCGAACCATTTGTCTCCTAATAAATTGTGTATTTTGTTGCTTTTGTTTTGCATACATACATACGAGTATATATTTTTCAACTGGTTGCGGCTAACATTGAAATATTTATGAGTACCCGCATGTATAAATGTAATTTTTCCCCTTTCAGCAAACAAATAAAATATAAAAAACCAGAAAAATATAAATAGGACATTCATTTTTGTTGCTGAAACAAGCCACACAATTTTTCTCTAATTTAAATTTATCTTTTACAAAAAAGAATAAACGAATATTTTTTCAATAAAATATTATTTAACATGACATATGAAATACATATTTGGTTTGAAGAGCCATCCAAAAACATAAGTGAAGCCGAGCTGAATCTCGGTAAATTTTTCAATTTGTTTTATCTTTATGTTGTTGTTGTGTCAGACAAGCATCAGTTTATGCCTTTTTGCTTTCAATATTTTGTGCTTTTCAGTTCAACTCAATGATTGTTGCCATTGTGCGCTTTTAAATAAACAGAAAATAGATATTTCTCGAATTGTTTTTTGTTTTATTATTTATGTCAAATTTTTTTTTTAGAAAAATATTTTGTTGGTTTTAACAACCTCGAACTTTGTAAGATTTTAAATGTAAAATGAACTTTAAACGAAAATTTAAACAACCCTTTTTTATGGAAATGGAAAAAAATATTTAAAAATATTTGATTGCAATGGTAAATATGTACTCGTATATTTAATTTATTTTTTAGCTTAAATGGAAATAGATTTGTTTTATATAAATATTTAAAATATTTTTGCTTTGAAAGAAAACCACACCAAATTTTAAGGCTCTTACGTATTTACATTATATAAAGTTACCCATGCCTGGATAAAATTATAAAATTTATATAAAATTCTAAAAATTATTTTAAAGCTCAGTAAAAGGAAATGAGTTACTCATTATTTCGATAAGGGCCATCTGTTACTTAAAACATAAATGCTTTCAAAAACAAAAGATGCCTTAAAATATGTAGTAACTTTGATGGGTAAAAAATCAGCGTACTGATCACTGCATTTTCTACACTTTCTCTTGGAAGTAAGATATCTTTGCGGAAAAAAAGTATCCTATATTGGAACTAGGATACCAAGGTACCTCCTCACAAAATTCAGTTGAAATCCATCCAGTAGTTTTTACGTCATGCGACCACAAAAAACGAAATGAGTTACTATTTTATCATATGTATAGACAATAGAATTCCACACAGTAAAAAATACAAGTCAAATATAGGCTGGTTAAATTTTAAGGGCCGACGTTGATTATCACACAAATTATTTAGGAAATTATTGTAATTTCTTTTTATTTTGATAATATTGGTATGGTTCAATTATGTATGGAACAAAATATCGGCCAAATGGGCGCCGTGACGTCGTCGGTACACCTCCCTTCGATGCTAGAAAATTTTCGATGACGCTGAGGCATAATTGAGGTTCTATGCAGTTAATGTGCTGAATTATCTCATCCTTTAGCTCTTGAATTGTTGCTGGCTTATCGACGTACATCTTTTCTTTCAAAAAACCCCAAAGAAAGAAGTCCAACGGTGTCAAATCACATGATCTTGGCGGCCGATTGACATCGCCACCATGTGCGTTAAATTTGTCGCGCAAAAGAGCCATTCTTAAGTTAGCTGTGCGGCAAGTGGCACCGTCCTGTTGAAACCACATACCACATCCATATCCATATCTTGCAATTCGGGCCATAAAGAGTTCGTTATCATCTCACAATAGCGAACACCACCATTCACAGTAACTGTATGACAGTCCGTATTTTGGAAAAAATACGGCCCGATTATGCCGCCAGCCCATAAACCGCACCAAACAGTCACTCTTTGTGGGTGCATTAGTTTTTCGCCAATCACTCTTAGATTATCATTCGCCCAAATGTGGCAATTCTGCTTATTGACGAATCCACTGAGGTCAAAAATGTGCATCATCACTGAAGATGATTTTCTTTGAAATTTGATTATCCACTGTTGCCATTTATTGCCACCATTCTGACCATTGACGAGGCCTTAGTTCAAGGGACTTTAGTTCTTTACTCAATTGCGCCTTTTAAGCTTGTAAATGCAAGTTTTTGTGCATAATGTTCATCAACAACGAACGTGAGAGATGCAATTATTGGGCACGACGACGAGTTAAGGTGAACGGCTATTCAGCCAAACTATCGCGAACAGAAGCAATATTTTCTGCAGTACGAGCTGTACAAGCATGCACTGTTGTTTTCACATCTCCTACATACCCGGTTTGCTCAAATTTTTGCATGATTTTTTCGATTGTACGCACATTTAGAAGATTAAATTGACCGAAAAAATCACGTAGTGTATCTTTCCATACTTCAAATTGAGTTAGTCTGAAATTGAGAAATGTCAAATTAAGTGCAGAAAAGAACTTGACGTTTAGGTGTGCTTCATATACAATTTAATTTAATTACTCAATATTTTTGCAGAAAAAAAGTATCCTTTATTAGATTGGAAGGTACCTTAGTATCCTGGATACTAAGGTACCTTCTCACAAAATTTTGTTACTATTGATCTAGTACTTTTGACGTGAATCCAACACATACAGACAGGCAGGAAATAAGTTACTGTTTTATTATATATATATATAGATTTATGGTTCTACAATATTTAAGAAGTTTGTTCAAAAATGAGTCATGATTTTTTCAAACCTGTAACGCGAAAAAACCTTTATCATCAATATCGAAATGACTAAATCTATGTATTTCTATACACATTTTAATGTTCCTTTCATCAAATCATCAATAATTGCAACATAACTGCCAATATTTTGTAACCTTAATTTCACATCAATTTTAGTACAATTATTTTTTACTTTGCGAGAAAGAGTTGTTTTAAAGCTTCAGCTAGTTTTAAATTTTAACTCAACATTAACGTCAAAATTATACTTTAATATGTCTAAGAATAAGATAAAGTCGACTTTAGCTCCTTAAAGTATACTTTATTTTTGACTACGAATATGGGCCATTGATAAATATAATATATATTAATGAAGGGGGAATTTCGAAGCAGACCACTTCCTTAACGGTTCCCTTTTCGACCCTCTTCCGTCCTCTATGATTATAGACAAACGAAATGTTATTGCGGTAACCTTACCGTGATAGAGGTCATGTGCTACAACAAGCCTTTAATCTTGACTTTAGTGATTTTAGATTGTCGACTGGTAACTGTCGGCCTTTTTGCTCATCACGCAGTCTCTGCTAATTGCTAGCATATGTTCAAGGCTTAGATCCCCCATGGCATCCACATTTAACAAGCTTCTACCAGTGGTCCTTAGTCTTATGCTAGCCAGTGCCGGACATTCACACACAATGTGCGCTACCATCTCAGCCTCTTCCAGGCACAGTCTGCTTGTATCATCTTCGTCGATTTTCATCATGGCTAGATGGTACTTGAAGTTTCCATGAGCTGTCACTAATGCAGTCATCCAGCCTAGAGTACATCTATTGTATCTCAGTACCTTACTGGCCTTCCTGCCCATTCTTTGAGCTCTTTGAGCACCATTGGAGCCTGCCTACACGTAGTAGTCTCCATCCACCTTTTCAGGTTTAATGAGTCCACCCATTGTAGGAACTTAGCTCGTATTACGCCATTACCCAGCGCTACTCTTACAAAATTACATACTGATATAAAAAATTATTTTCAATTTTTTTAAATTGGTTAACATTTTAAATAAAAGTTTAAACTTTATTTAGCACAAATGTAAGTTTAAACAACTGACGTTGTGTTAATTTTTCGCCTATCTCGTAGTACCAATAACACATTTCAAGAAACAAATTTGCGTTATCAATTGCTGTCTTTTATGTTGTACTCTGTTTTCATTTTTCCATTGTTTTTACCTTTAGGTGGATTCATATTTTTATCGTAGCAACATTTTTTGAAAGGTTAAACAATAGGCGAAACATTGACAGTGGCCGCTTAAAAGAAAAACAAATCATACATCATGGTCATATGCACTCATGCTTAAAACCAAACCAAACAACCAAACTACCAAACAACCAGCAACTAACAATTCACCAACCAAATAAACGCAACGGGAGCAAAAGAAATCAACAAAAAAAAAATATTCTTTTATGGTGTAACGAACGTGTGCTAATAAACACAAAGAAGTGTGCTTTCGAAAGTATCAAAGGCCAAAAGATAAAATGCATATACCACAGCCGTTGTTTAGGCAACCATGTATGGTTGAGGGAAATTATACATCTGGAGACACCTAAAAAGTTCATAGAGTGTTTTTTTCAAACAGAAATCCTAAGACCAGTTTGTAGATTGAAGGTCGGGGCACATAAATCCCGTCATAAGTTATACTTTGAAGTATTGAAATGTGATTAAAGTACCGACGCACAGAGGGGTATTGTGCCAACCTAGCCGGAAATTAGGCCAAAAATTAATTTTGTTAAAAATTAAAGTACGCAGCGCGACAGACAACAAAATTCTGCATCGTATAGTGAATTTTTAAGGCTTTTGCTCGAAATTTGTGTTTTTGGGACATTATGAAAATCAGGAAAGATAAGTAAATCGCATACGTTTTTATTGATTTTATACGATTTTGAGAGGTTTGCAAAATATTTTTTTGTGGCCACACGAATATATATTTTGTATTGATTTTTTTTTCCTGGCTACTTAGGCTAATTTTTTAAATTTTTATAATAAAAAATTCTTTTGAAATTAAAAAGATTATTTTTTTGTAAAAAAAAAAGTTAAATGGATTTTGAGAGTGAGGGCCATCGCGATCCTAAAAATGTTATACTTATATCACTATAAAATCTATGATCTCCATTTTTATACTATAAAAAAAAAAAATTTGGGCGTTTATGCGCCATTTTTTTTGCGATTTTTTCCAAATTTCTCCTTTTTAACCGACTTCAAAAAAGAAGGAGGTTATCTATTCGTCTGAATGTTGCTTTTTTTATGTATGTAACCGCAGAACTCATCCATTTCTGAACCGATTTTAAATTTTTTTCTTTATTTGAAAGGTTGTGCTTTCAGGTTGGTCCCATTTTAAAATCAGTTCATTATATTAAAAATTAAAGGGTGTCCCCATACAACATACATGTTTTTTACGTGTATTAAGAACCGTAAAGGGCACCAAATTAAAATTTTAAAAAATTGCGTGTCGCTATAGCTCCAAACAGGAGAAATTAATAAAAAAATAAATTTAAAATTTAAAGGGTGGCCCCATAGGTGACGTAATTTGACCTATTTGAGCCTATCTTTTGAACCGTTATAGGCGAAACCTTGAAAATTTGACAGAATGTCGATTACTCTGACCGTTATAATAAAATGTATAAATATTCAAAATTTTAAAGGGTGCTCCAATAGTTCATTTAATTTGATGTATATGGACATACTTTTGAACAGTTGTACACAGACCGCTGAAATTTACAAAGAACCTGTATTGCTAAGTCCGCTATAACAAAAAGTATAAAATTTGTATTTGGAAATAAAAGGGTGCCCCAATAGTTAATGTAATTCTATGTATGTGGCCAAACTTTTAAACTGTTATAGACAGACAGCTGAAATTTACAAGGAACCTGTATTGCAAAGTCCACTATAGCAAGTATACAATTTGAATTTAGAAACTAAAGGGTGTCCCCATAAATTATGTTATTTGATCTATATGGCCCTATCTTTTGAACCTTTAAACACAAACACTTGAAAATTAGGCAGAATATCCACTACTTTCTCTGGTCTGATAACAAGTATAAATATTTGGAATTATAATGTAAAGGGTGTCCCAATAGTTCATGTAACTTGATATTTATGGTTAAACTTTTTAACCGTTATAGACAGATAGTTGAAATTTACAAAGAATCTTTGTGGCCAAGTCCTCTATAACAACAGGTCTTTAATTTAAAATTGTTAATTAAAGGGTGTCGCAATAGGTGATGTTATTTGATCTATGTGACCCTATCTTTGAAACCGTTATAGACAGAGGCTTGAATGGTGTCCCCATAAAAGACGGATGCTGGTGAAAATAGCTTAAATTTTTAACAGTAATGCTTGACATTCACATCGTTTTTACTTTTTTCCGCTAATTTTGGCGCATCTATTATTTGGTTTAAATCTGATTCTTACAGATTACTTCTTACATTTTTAGTTTACAATTGGTGCCCTTCTGTCTGTTTTGAAGTCGGTATTTTTTTTTGCAAAAATTTTTTCTGTTTTTGCTCATCTTGCGAATAAGAAACCATTTTGTCGGCCATAAAAAATTTTTGGTTTCTAAGTTGTTTTAAATAAATAAATTATTTTAAAAAAATCATTATTTTAAATAAAACTTATTGTTACTAGTGTAAGTAATTTATTATATATGAATTTAATAAAACTGTGATTTTTTGTCTGTCTATCTGTCTGTTTGTGATCGCATCACGTAAAAACTACTAAATGAATTATAATAAAATTTTATGGAGAGGTTCCTTGGTATCGTGTTTAAAATATAGGATATTTCTATTCCCATAAAAATATCGTATTACCAAGAAAGAGGAAGAACAGTTAGTGAAAGTACGCAGTTTTACCGATTCAATGGTACTGCAGACTTGGCAGCAACTTTTATTTTTGTCAGCGGGTAATATAAAGCACTATTTACAGTACTATACAATAATTTTGGGATGGGTACCTTTGTATAAAGTAATTACATAAATTATATCTGAAGCACTATAAAATTAAGAGTCTTAAAGTGGATTACTTTCAAAGTAAAATAATGTCGCTGACGAGTGGCGAATAAATAAATAAATTATTCTAAGGTAAATTAAATAATGGGTGATTCAAGTAGAGATACTTTTTTCAATAGCCTTTTTTTGACAGATAACGTGTGAGTCGTGTGATGCTGTCATGTTATTTTTGTTTAGAATTATTTAGCTTTTCATACGCCTGAATCACGTTTACAAATCGTTCAACTTTATTACGAAAATTCACGTTCTGTGAGGAATGTGTTTCTTGCACTTCGCTCAACTTATGGTCAACATAATCGGCATACTGAGCGTACTATTCGCAACACCATCACCCATTTTGAGATGCAGCATTCATTATTGGATAATATTCGACCGAATAGATTACGCTGTGAAGAAAATACAAGGGCCGTAGCTGAGAGTGTACACAAAGACCGTGGAGAGTCGATTTGGCGCCGTTCGTAGCAACTCGAACTGACGTATGGAACGACTTGGCGCATTTTACGTCGAGATCTTAAATTGAAATCATACAAAATACAGCTTGGGCCACAACTGAAGTCGCTCGACCTTCGCTCTATGGGCTCTTAAAAAGTTCCAAGAAGATCCGACGTTTTCAAGACAAATTTTGTTTAGCGGTAAGGCCCATTTCTGGCTAAATGGGTATGTAAATAAACCAAATTGCCGCATTTGGGATGAAGAGCAACCTGAAGAGTTTCAAGAGCTGCCACTTCATCCAGAAAAAACAACGGTTTGGTGTGGTTTGTTGGCCGGTGGAATCATCGGTCTATATTTCTTTAAAAATTATGCCGGTGAGAACGTAACCGTCAATGGCGACCATTATCGTGCCATGATAACCGACTATTTGATGCCTGAAATCGAGATCTCGGCGACATTTGGTTTCAGCAAGACTGCGCCACTTCCCACACATCGCATTAATCAGTGGATTTATTGAGAGAACATTTCGGTGAACAGATAATTTCACGTTTTGGGCCGGTTGATTGGCTACCAAGATCGTGTAATATCACACCGTTAGACTTTTTCCTGTAGGAATATGTAAAGTCTAAAGTTTATGCGGACAAACCCGCTTCGAAACATCACGCGTGTCATTCACCAGTTACCAGTCGATAGACTCGAACAAGTCATCGAAAATTGGACTCAACAGATGGACCATATGCGACGTAGCAACGGCCAAGATTTGATAGACATAATCTTCCAAAAATAAATGCCAAAGAATCTTCTTTCAAATGATAATAAACATTCTCCATTCAATTTGAATTTTCTGTGTTTTTTCTTTAAAAAATAGGGAACCTCGAAATGGATCACGCATTACTATAAAGTAATAAATTACGAAAATTCTTCTCTTCGACATAAAAGCTTAAAAATTAAAATTTTTTGGGAATTAGCAAGCACGAAATACAGAAACAAGGATGAAAGGACATAAGAATGACATTAATAAACAAAAACAACCAACAGCTTTGGCGCAACACATACTAGAAGCAGGTCAGGTGGAATTTTTTAGAGAAACTTGTCCTGTAGGAAAAACGATATTCCAAGAGTGATTGTCCGAAAACCAATGCGCCCACAAAGAGTGACTGTTTGGTGCGGTTTATGGGCTGGCGGCATTATCGTGCCGTATTTTTTCCAAAATGAGGCCGGTCAGGCAGTTACTGTGAATGGTGTTCGCTATCGAGAGATGATAACGAATTTTGTATGGCCTGAATCGGAAGATATGGATGTGGACGATATGTGGCTTCAACAGAACGGAGCCACTTGCCACACAGCTAAGATCATGTGATTTGACACCGTTGGACTTCTTTCTTTGGGGTTATTTGAAAGAAAAGGTGTGCGTCGAGCCAGCAACACTGTTACAATTTGAAGCCTTAACATACATAAATTTATAACTTTTCCGTGACTAACTGTATAAGGCAGCTGAAAATTTTAAAATAATGCATATGACATATGTATGTATGTACTCGTATATACACACAAAATTGTTGCAATACATTGTCCTCGTTTAATGGTCTACTGACGTTGCTGACTTTATATTGTTTTTGGTTTGTTTTCATTACACTTTCGTTACACTTTCAAAGCCTTAACAATAACATGTTAATCATGACAAAATAAATTTGTTTTTGGTAGCAAATGCTGTTGATATATGACGATTTATTTTGTAACGAAACGAGACACAAAATGCACAAAATTTGTGTAAAGCATTCGTTTTAAGTTGATACGAATTAAGCTTAAAAATGTTGGGATTAATTAAAGAAGTTGTAGTGAAAAGGATGAAATACATATCTATAACAACTACAAAACGTTTGTAAAATTTTGTTTTAAATTTATTTTTTTCTTTATATTTCCTCTCATTTAATTTATGTTTTTTTTCTGTTCATAATGGTCACACTGTCAGCTGGTAAATATAAACATAAATACATTTATAAATTAATTAATTTATGAAATATGGTATAATATTATAGAAATAATATAATAGAAACTGATAAACAATAAATGTTTATATCAGTGTTCGAAAATTGACTGAACATTATTTTGTCTAACGTACACAAACCCAGAAACTATATTTATTTTTTAACCGACTTAAAATAATTCTTGCAAAAAAAAACCGACTACAAAACAAATATATGTACATCAATTCTAAACTAAAAATTTAAAAGGAAGTAATCTGTAAGATATAGTACGCAAACCAAATACTTCTATACTTTTTGCTCTAACGGACAAGTAATATACGTTCTGTACATTCAAATGTCTATCCATAACGACAAATTACGTCAGACATGAGGACACCCTTTATTTGTTTACAGTTATTATTACTGACACAGTAATAAAAAGTAAAGGTTCCAAAGATATGGCCATATAGCTTAAACTATATCACCTAGGGGACACCCTTTAATGTACAATTTTAAATTAAACACTTATTTTAAAGGACAGATTCTTTGTCAATTTCAAATGTCTGTCTAAAACGGTTCAAAAGTTTGGCCATATGCATCAATTTACATCAACTATTGAGACACCCTTTAAAATTTTAAATATTAATAAATGTTATTATACGGGACATAGTAGTGGAGATTCTGTCTAATTTTCAAGTGTTTGTCTATAATGGTTCAAAAGATAGGGCGAGATAGGTAAAATTATATCAATTATGGGGACACCCTTTAGTTTCCAAAAATTATATACTTGATGTTATAAAGGACTTAGATATACAGGTTCTTTGTAAATTTCAACCGTCTCTCTGTAACGATTCAAAAGTTTGGCAATATACATCAAATTACATCAACTATTGGGACACCCTTTAACTTCTAATTATAAATATTTAATTTCTGATTATAAATATTGGAGATTCTGTCCAATTTTCAAGTGATTGTCTACAATGGTTCAAATGGCTCATATATATAAATTGACGTCACATATGGGGACACCCTTTAATTTTTAAGTTTATTTTTTTTATTAATTTCTGTTATTGGCAGCTATAGTAATAAGCAGTTTTTTAAAATTTTAAAAGGGTGCCCTTTACGGTTCATAATACACGTAAAAAACACGTATGTTGTATGGGGACACCCTTTAATTTTCAAAATTCTGCACTTCTCTTAAAACGAGACCAATCTGTAAGCATTTCCTTTCTAATAAAGAAAAAATTTTTAAAATCGGTTTAGAAATGACTGAGTTCTGCGGGCACAAACATAAAAAAAAGCAACATTCAGACGAATTGATGACCTCCTTCTTTTTTTGAAGTCGGTTAGCATTTTAATTTAATTAGTTTTTAACATTTTTCTTTATTAATAGAAGAAAGACAAACTGTTGGTTAACTTTTCATTTTTCGGTCAGAGTGGACCTTTCTCTGGAATTGTCCTTATTTGACAATCCTGTTTCTTAGCAGCGAACATTAGAGTACAAGTTCTTAGACGGAACCCACTAGATTTTTTTTTGTTTGTTATTACCACGGCTGGCTTTTTTTATTTTTCTGCTTTGCGAGTTATACGCATTTTAAAATAATCATTTCACATTTTTTTTTATAAAATAACTTATATGCAGCATTTTTAAAAATCTGATCCATTGTATTTTTATCCAAGACACAGCTTCTCTATTGACGTTTCTCTTTCTACTGGGTGGCGCAAAAGTAATCCTCCTATCAGAAAATGCTATAAATTTTGCGATTGGCCCCTAATGTCAATTCTGTTTTGACATTTGTGTAGTAAACTCTTGCGAAATACACGTTAATAAACAATGTTACGCTATCCTTAATCACCACCAAGAGGAAGATGATTTTTCATCAAAAATAATCATGAGTGATGAGGGTACGTAAATAAGCAAAATTTACGCTTCTGGGGCACTGTAAATCCGCGTGTAACCCACGAAGATCCATTACATCCGCTCAAAGTCACTGTATGGTGTGCTGTTTTCGCTGGAGGAGTCATCGGACCTTTTTTCTTCGAAGAAGTCGCGGGCCAAACGGTTACTGTGAATGGTGAGCGCTACAGAGAAATGATTAACGAGTTCTTTTTGTCGCAACTTGATGAATTGGGATTGGAAAACATGTGGTTCCAACAGGACTGTGCATCGGCACACACTGCACGTGCCACAACCGATATGCTGAAGGATGCATTTCCCGGGCGCCTAATCTCCCGTTTTGGCGATTTGCACTGGCCAGCAAGATCGCCTGATTTGACCGCTGCAGACTTCTTTTTGTGGGGCTTTTTGAAGTCGCGGGTTTATGTCAACAAGCCTCAGACTCTTGCAGCTCTTAAAGACAATATCCGTCAAGAATGTGAGGACCTATCGCCGGAAGTTTTGGCCAAAGTGATGGAAAATGCCATAAAAAGGGCTCAAATGACAATCAACTGTGGCGACGGCCATTTACATGACATCATATACTCGACTTGAATTAAAAAAATTAAAAGACCAAATAAAAATACTCCACAAGAAGAATAAAGTTTTTCATTTTTTTTTTTTTAAATTACAGCCAAAAAACATCGGAAGATTATTTTTGCGCCACTCTGTATTAGTAGTTGATTCTCCCAATTGTTTCGTCGAAATGAAATCTTTCTGAGCCATTTGTTCTAACAAAAATGGGTTTCTCTTTTTACATAATTCTATTGAACTATAATAATGCTCGGGGATGTATAATGTCTATAGTTAACTATAAATAGTGCATTTTTTGCATTAATAGCATTACCTGATCTTACCTGAACCGTTATCTGAAGACATGATAAAATTACTAATAATTATTTTGCTAAACTTTGTAAACAGACTGACTTACACCACTATTAAAATATACAGTAACTGTATTTTGTTTACCAACCAAAAAATAAACTCAATTTGTCAACTTAAATTTCATGACATACTGCGAATTACTTCAGATTATGTTATTTTATTAGGAATTACTATGAATTAGCTGATAAACTAGATTTTGATAATTTTTTGTAAAACATTTTGTAAAAATTATTTTTAAAAATTATATGGAAAATTTTCTTTGTAATTTTATTAAGTTTGTAAAATTTTTAAAATTTTTTTTTGAAATTTTTTTGTATAATTTGTTGTCTAAATAGTTTTTTAATTTTTCGTAAATTTTTTTTATTTTTTGTATTATTATTTTTTTCGAAAATTTTTTTATAAAATTTTTTCGAATTTTTTTTTTTAATTTTTTGTAAAACTTTTTGTAAAAATTATTTTTATAAATTATATGGAAAATTTTCTTTGTAATTTTATTAAGTTTGTAAATTTTTTTTTAAGTTGTTTTGTTTGCTAATTTTTTGTATAATTTGTTGTCTAATTAGTTTTTTAATTTTTCGTAAATTATTTTTTTTAATTTTTTTTTTATTTTTTTATTATTTTTTTTAAATTTTTTTGTAAATTGTTTTATAAATTTTTTTCGAATTTTTTTTTTTTTATTTTATGTTAAAATTTTTTGTAAAATTTTATTGAAAAATTGTTGTAATTTTTTTTTAATTTTTGTGTAAAAATTTTTCGTAAATTATTTTTTTCAAAATCAAGAACTCAATTTATTTAAAGATTCAAGCATCAACAAATTAATCCCTGTGTTCAACCCAATGTGCGCCACCGCTGCAAGGGGTGATAATTTCTTTCCAATTAGTTAAATTGATTAAGGAGCTATAGAGTTATTTTTAAATAATTTGTAATCTTCCTTATCTACTTTAAATAGCAATTTGTATATTAATAACAAAATATTTCAAATGAAGTATATTTACTAAGCGTACCTTTTTTGCTTTTTGTCTCAATTTTTCATTATTCACACCCATATTTACATATAAAATTTCAAATCAAAGTTATTGTTTACGTATACGGTTGTTAGTGTTTGGCCTTCCCTTAAAATAGTTTTTTTTTACAATATTTTGTTTATTCACTCACAGAATTTGACAGCAGGAAGTTCCCTGTATTTTAGTCGCAAACTTTAATTAACAAAATTACAATTTTTTTTTTTTTGTTTAAATTTTGAAACTTCTATCACATCTAAAAAAAAACAAAAAAAATAATGTGGTTGTAGAATCAAAAACTTTTTTCTATTTCATAGTATTATTAATTGACCTTAGGGTTATAAAAGCAACTTTAATGGTAACAACTAGAATATAAAAAAAATAAAAATCTACAACAAAAAGCCCTTTGTATATTCATGGCAAAATTACACGCATACATCTACACTATCATATACATACATGTGTAATACATGCGTCTAACAGGGAATATAAAGAGAAGCAGCATGACCATTGACATCATCATCAGTAGCATCAGTCACGTTGTCACTGCTGACTTCTACGTATTCAATATTATTAATTCATCTCCTCGGGAGACAAATGTTTTTGTCTCCTTTATTTTCTATTCTATTCAATGCTCAACAATGTGTTTGACATTGTTTTTATCCAAAAAGCAGGGGGATGTTCCTAACCGAAATAAATGAGTTTGAAAAATTTTTTTGTTTCATTCTTCATTCTTCATTTAATTTTTGTGTTTATGTAATTTTCTATTCACGTTTTTATTTTTTGTTTTTTAATATAAAAAGGTTTTCCAAGGATCATTGGTATTTAGAATAAAATCTGTTTGTTTAAAAATAATAAAATCTTTCTAATGTGGCAAATTTTGGAGGTGTGCTTCAGTGTGACATTTGACAAATTAAGAATAAAAAAACATAAACATTAAGTAAAATAATATATTTTCTTGAGAGTCTTAAATTCAGAGTTTCAACTTTTTTTACATATTTTTATAGGATGTATATTGTATCTTGAACTAACAATAAGTCTTAAGGAAAAACCTAGTATGCTTGCAAAGTCAAGCCTGTGCTAGACAATCAATTTCATGTTTCACGGGTTTTGTTATCATTTACGGGTCATTCCTTTGATGTTCGGACAAGAGAAGCAATATCCCCTCTTTTTAGCTGAATACAACATTTTTGTGGGTTTCTATTTATTTTTAAATAAAACACAAACTTTATTTAGATTTGTTATCCTTTAGAGTCCTTTTTGCGAAATAATTATAAAGGATAGATAGGAGCCGATGTGGATATTGAATAAAACACAAATTATTTAGGAAATTATTGTTATTTTTTTTTATTTTTATAATATTGGTATGATTCAATTATGTATGGAAGAAAATATCGGCCAAATGGTCGCCTTAACTTCGGCGGCAGACCTCCATCCGATGCTTAAAAATTTCGATGACGCTGAGGCATAATTGAGGTTAATGTGCCGAATTTTCTTATCCTTTAACTCTTGACTTATTGCTGCCTTATCGACGTAAACCTTTTCTTTCAAATAACCCCAAAGAAAGGAGACTGACGGTGTCAAATCACAAGATCTTGGCGGCCAATTGACATCGCCACCACGTGAGATAGCACGGCCATTCAATTTTTCGCGCAAAAGAGACACTGTTTCATTACCTGTGTGGCAAAAGTCACCGTCCTGTTGAAACCACATCTCGTCCACACCCATATCTTCCAATTCAGGCCATAAAAAGAATTGCCTGACCGGCCTCATTTTGCAAAAAAAATACGGCCCGATGATGCCGCCAGCCCATAAACCGCACCAAACAGCCACTCTTTGTGGGTGCATTGGTTTTTTGACAATCACTCTTGGATTATCATTCGGCCAAATGCGGCAATTCTAATTATAAACGAATCCACTGAGGTGAAAATGTGCCTCATCACTGATGATAATTTTCTTCGAAAATTGATCATCCACTGTTGCCATTGTTGCCACTGTGGCTCTATTCTGTATCTTTCTTCCGTATGGTTCAAATTGAGTTAGTCTGAAATTGAGAAATGTCAAAGTAAATGCTGAAAAAAGCTTGACGTTTAGGTGTGGGTCACACTCAACATCCACCCTTAAAATTTAAGCACCCGATATAATTATCTTTCTTTAATTTTACATTCATACTAATTTATATTACCAACGACATAGAATCTTATTAAAAACTAGCTGTACCCATACACGTTGTGTGCTTCCTGAAAGTAATCCATACCAAATTTTAAGACTCTTACGTATTTACTTTTTATAAAGTTACCCATCCATGGAAAGGTACCCATCGTGTTGGCAATTCTCCTTCTATGAATATATTAAGAGTCTTCCTATTACGATTCAAAAATAAGACAATATACGTGAAAAACATGTCACTGTCGGAACACCCTTTTATTTTTAGTAATTATTATAGCTGCCGTGGCAATATATCTGCTGTACAAATTTAAAGACTTTATCTTTTTAAAAAAATAAAACGATATACGTGCAAATCACGACACTGTCAGAATACCGTTTATAAAGGCCATATTAATACACATTTCAAATATTAGACCACATAAATGCAAATCACGTCACTGTCGGAAAACCCTTTAATTTTTGCTATTTGTTATAGAAGCCGTAGTTTATTTATTATGGTTTAAAAATTAGGCCATACTTATGCAAATCTAGTCACTGTCAGAATGATCTTTAATTATTACTATTTGTTATAGTGGCCATAGAAATATACCTCCTTTAAATATTTCAAGAGTCTTTCTATTATCGTTCAAAACTTAGGCCATCTACATGCAAATAATGTCACTAACGGAAAACCCTTTTATTTATATGCCTCCTACAGTTCAAGAAATAAACACATATACCTGAATAACACGGTTCTATCGGAACACCCTATAAGTTTTAGTATTTGATGCTATAGCGGCAACAGTTATACATTTTTTGGGGAACTTTCAAGAGTCTACCTTTTACGGTTGTAGAGATAAAAGGCGCTGACAGACGGACGGACGAACATTGTAGCGAAAACAATAGGGTTACGTTTTTACCCTTTGGGTACGGAACCCTAATAAACACGTTAAAAATAAACAACTCAAAAATTATTGCCGTTTATTTAACAAATTTTTTTACGGTTTCGAAATTCGTTGAAACAGGCTACACTACACTTGTCGTGTTTTTTAACCGACTTCAAAAAAGAAGGAGGCTAGAACTCAGCCATTTCTGAACCGATTTTTTTTCTTTATTTGAAAGGTTATGATTTCAGGTTGGTCCCATTTTAAACACAGTTCATTATATTAAAAATTAAAGGGTGTCCCCATACAACATACATGTTTTTTATGTGTATCAAGAACCGTAAAGGGCACCAAATTAAAATTTTAAAAAATTGCGTGTCGCTATAGATCCCAACAGCAGAAATTAATAAAAAAATAAATTACGTCACTTCCCTATGGGGAGGTGACGTAATTTGACCTATCTGGGCCTATCTTTTGATCCAATATAGACAAAAACTTACAAATTTGTCAGAATCTCGATTACTATGACTGTTATAATAAAATGTATAAATATTCAAAATTTTAAATTAAAGGGTGCTCCAATAGTTCATTTTATTTGATGTATGTGGCCATATTTTTGAACAGTTGTACACAGACGGCTGATATTTACAAAGAACCTGTATTGCTAAGTCCGCTATAACAAAAAGTACAAAGTTTGAGTTTGGAAATAAAAGGGTGTCCCAATAGTTAATATAATTCTATCTTTGTGGCCAAACTTTTGAACTTTTATAGACAGACAGCTAAAATGTACAAGGTACCTGTATTGCAAAGTCCACTTTAGCAAGTATACAATTTGAATTTATAAACTAAAGGGTGTCCCCATAAATTATTTAATTTTATCTATATGGCCCCATCTTTTGAACCGTTAAACACAATCACTTGAAAATTATGCAGAATATCCACTACTTTCTCTGGTATGATAACAATTATAAATATTTAGAATTATAATAAAAAGGGTGTCCCGATAGTTCATGTAATTTGATATATATGGTTAAACTTTTTAACCGTTATAGACAAATAGTTGAAATTTACAAAGAATCTTTGTGGCCAAATCCTATATAACAACAGGTCTTCAATACAAAATTGTAATTTAAAGGGTGTCCGAATAGGTGATGTTATTTCATCTATGTGACCCTATCTTTGAAACCGTTATAGACAGAGGCTTGAGTGGTGCCCCCATAAAAGACGGATGCTGGTGAAAATAGCTTAACTTTTGAACAGTAATAGGGAGAGGCTTGACATTCAAATAGTCTTTATTTTTTCCCCTCTAATTTTGGCGCATATTTTATTTGGTTTAAATTTAATTCTTACAGATTACTTTTTACATGTTTTAGTTTGGAATTGGTGCCCTTCTATCTGTTTTGAAGTGCATTTTTTTTTTTGCAAAAATTATAAGAAATTGTTTACAGTTTTTGTTTTTTTTTAACAGTGGTGTCAACAGAAGTTATTCAAAGCTAAATAAATAAGGTGACTTACACTTAAATTAAAATCGGTGTGTTTTTATTTTGCAATTACGAGAAGCTAAAGTAAAGTTATAGTGTAAAAATAATTTAAAAAGCATTTGCATAAAACTTTTAAAGGGTGAACAATTTTATCGGAATTTAGCAAGACATACCCTGTGCCAGCTGGAAGTTAATAAAATATAAAAAACCTTCAGTTTATGTTACTCGTATGTACTTTCAATCATTTAAATAAATTTAAATAACACTACGAAAGAAAATTTATTTGTTTTAAACTCACATTTCATTGTGGGTTAAAGTTTACACTGAAATGAAACTTCATACTGTTTTCAACTACTCATCCTATCGTCCATTGAATCATCTTTCCGTCTGTCCGTTCAACAGAAACAGCGACAACTGCATGAACAAAAATAACTGTCCCCTTTTCGCCGTCAAGTGGAATTAGCTTTGCACTTATATACATTCCAATATAAGATACATAATACACTTCCTTAGGCAACAATATATGTAAATTTTGAAAAGGGATAATTAATGTGCGTAAATAAGGAAAACTTGTTTAAAATTTTTTTTAAGACCGCTTTAATGTACTTGAAAGGGGCAATTCCTTTGCACGTTAGGTAACATAAAGAAGAAATTCTTAAGAAATAAATATATAAAATAAACCAATAAATACAATGACTATTTGAGTTGAGAGAAAATAAATTGAAATATTGTTAAATTGCCCTGAGCTTACGACAACGACAGCAACCACTTGCATACATATAGCTAAAGGAGATACGCAGCTACAATTCTAAGAAATTTTGGGTATATTCATACTTCTTTCAATTCTTCTTGTTGTCTCCTCTAAAGAAGTGAGAAGACTTACTATAAAACTGAAAAAAAAACAATATTAACGCATTTGTTATAGAATATAAAAGAACATGAAACAATAGCATCCCAGGTTGGGAATATAAATTGCAGTTTAGTTAACATAATTTGAAAATTTATGGGGCACCAAAAGTATTAAATGTACAGTGTATTTTATAAGCAACAAGAATCAATGTGTTTATCATCAATATTTTCTTATTTCACCTTATTAACGAATTCAAATAAAGAAGGAGGGTATCAATTCGTCTTTGTGTTGCTTTTTTTTTGTATGTTTTTGCCTTCAGAACTCAGTCATTTCTGAACCGATTTTAAAAATTTTTGCGCTATTAGAAACGTTATGGCTACAGAATGGTCTCATTTTAAAAGAAGTTTAAAATGTTAAAAATTAAAGGGTGTCCCCATACAACATACATGTTTCTTACGTGTATTATGAGCTGTATAGGTTACCCATTTAAAATTAAAAAAAGTGCATATCACTATAGCTCCCAATAACAAAAAGTAATTAAAAAATAAAATTAAAAATTAAAGGGTGACCCCATAGGTGACGTAATTTCACCTTTATGGTCCTATCTTTTGAACCGTCATAGATAAACAAACTTGAAAGTTGCACAGAATGTTCGTTACTATGTCTGTTATAATAAGTATAAATATTTAAAATATAAGAAATTCATGGGTGTCCCATTACTTGGTTTATTTTGATATATATATGGCCAAACTTTTGAAACGTTATAGACAGACAGTTGAAATTTACAAAGAACTTGTATTGCTAAGTCCGCTAAAATAACAAGTGTAAAATATGAATTTGGAAATTAAAGGGTGTCCCAATAGTTAATGTAAAAGTGATATATATGGCCAAACTTTTCAACTGTTATAGATAGATAGTTGAAATTTACAAGGAACCTATATTGCTTAGTCCGCTATTACAACAAGTATAAAATTTGGATCTACAAAATTAAAGGGTGTCCCCATTATTAATATAATTTGACCATTATGTCCTCATCTTTGGAACCGTTATAGACAAACACTTGAAAAATAAACAGTTTGTTCACTACTATGTCCGGTATAACAACAAGTATAAATATTTAAAATTGGAAATTAAAGGGTGTCCCAATAGTTGATGTAATTTGATGTGTATGGACACAAAGTTAAAATTTACAAAGCATCTGTATGAAAAAGACCTCTTTAACAAGTATTTATATTAAAATTTGAATTTAAAGGGTGTCCGAATAGGTGACGTCATTTGATATATATGACCCTATCTTTTAAAAAGTTACTGACAAACACTTAACAATTAGACAGAATGTCCATTACTATGTCTGTTATAATAAGTATAAATATTTAAAATTATAAATTACAGGGTGTCGCAATAGTTTATGTAAATTGATGTATATGAATAAACTTTTAAACCGTTACAGACAGACGGTTGAAATTTACAATGAACCTGTATCGCTACGACCGCTATAACAGGTATAAAATTTTAATTCGGAAATTACAGGGTGTCGCAATAGTTAGTGTAACAGTATGTATATAGCCAAACTTTTGATCCGCTGTACACAGACAGTCGTTGGGCATTCGTTTGACCTGAAAAAGACCAGAAGCCTGGGGTCTTGTGCCCCTATATACTCCGGTAGCTTCCCCGGTAGAAAATCGACTGATATTTTCTTTAGATTATTGAATTCAAAAATTAGTTTTTTATCTGAACTGACAGTTTGTGCTATGACATTTAAAAAATCCCTCGAATACCTAAAATCTAAAGCTACAATCTTCCTCGAATATAATATTATCATTGTATAATTACCGTCTTAAAGAAACATGATTTTAAGTTTGTCTGTTTTGAAGTCGGTTTTTTTTTTTGCATGAATTATTTTCTGATATACAAAAAATTATATTTGGAATCGTGCTATATACATTACTTATTTTTAATCACGCATATTTTATGAGTATAAAATATTTATTTCCAAAAAATATAATAATCGAAATTGAAAGAGGAATAAAATAAACTTTTTGAAATCGAAATGGTTACTATGGTTTTTTATTTTGTTTAGAAATTTAGATTTGGCTTTCTTTATAGACTGATTGAACTTCTCATTTAGTCTATTAAGTTTTAATCATAAGAATCTGATTTTTTTTTTTCAGAAAAATTGGGAAAAATCCACTGATGAGCTAGCTGAGCACTAGCGAAATAGCTATCTGGATAGGCTTTCCCCATAGTAATCAATTTCGATTATTATATTTTTTGGAAATAAATATTTTTTACTCATAAAATATTTAGTTAATAAATTTGCAAAGGAATCATGCGTGATTAAAAATAAATAATGTATTATTTTCTTATCTTATTTGTACATATAATAAAACTGTAACAGGACCGCTTGGGCATGTGAAGTCTTTTGTGAAAAATTTGTTACTGATGATGCAGATATTACACGCAGAGAAAAGAAACAAAATTATTGTATGCTCACAACAACCATATTGAGTTCTTCGTTAAAAAATTATGATTGCTGTGACTAAATTATAGTGGTTTTTAAACAATATTTTAGTCACGATAAACAATTTTTTGTTAACACTTGTTCATTTAAATAGCATTACGCACGGAAAGTGCCAATCATGCTTCAATTCTAACAACAACCAATTTTTTTTAATTATTCTAAAATAAAAAATATTTATAAACATATTATTGTGAAATCAAAGTATTACCAGAAACAAATAAATAATGATTGGTTTCAAAAACATTTTGGTTTCACCCTTTTTTTCGTGAAAAAACTGTGCTCCTAAAAACGATAAGTGAAAAAGCATTAAATAGTAATTTCTTGTGGTTTCCGTTTTACGTTCAATATACAACTTCAAGAGTATATTATTTTCCACAGATAGAGGGTTATATAAGTTTCGTAGTCCTTGTGTAATTTTTGCAATATTCATTTCCGACCCTATAAAGTATATATATTCTGGATCCTTATAAGTAGAGAAGTTGATTAAGTGATATCCGTCTATCCGTGTTGGTGTTGAAATGTCATTTGCCAAGGCACCAGACGAGGTACACAAAATTTTAGCCCACCAATACGCCAGTCATAGTTTCGAAAATTAAAGGATTGCAATCAGGCAACATCAGGCTATCCCATTAGAAGCTGGGGAAAAAAACCACACCCACTAATATTTTTTCAAGGTGTTTTCATATGAGGAAATTTTTTTAAGGATTTTTGTGCTTTAGTCTTACCATTCTAAATATAATTCTTGCAGAAAAAAAACCGACTACAAAACAAATATATGTGCATCAATTCTAAACTAAATATTTAAAAGGAAGTAATCTGTAAGAAATAGTATTCAAATCAAATACTTTTATACTTGTTGGTCTAACGGACAAAGCAATATACGTTCTGTACATTCAAATGTATATCCATAACGGTTAAGCAGATAAAGCCATATACGACAAATTACGTCAGATATGAGGACACCCTTTATTTTTTATTCTTATTATTACTTACACAGTAATAAAAAGTAAGGGTTCCAAAAATATGGCCATATAGCTTAAACAATGTCACATAGGGGACACCCTTTAATGTACAATTTTAAATTAAACACTTATTTTAAAGGACAGATTCTTTGTAAATTTCAAATGTCTGCCTAAAACGGTTCAAAAGTTTGGCCATATGCATCAATTTACATCAACTATTGAGACACCCTATAAAATTTTAAATATTTATAAATGTTATTATACGGGACATATTAGTGGAGATTCTGTCTAATTTTCAAGTGTTTGTCTATAACGGTTCAAAAGCAGGGCTAGATAGTTAAAATTATATCAATTATGGGGACACCCTTAATTTCCAAATTTAAATTATATACTTGATGTTATAAAGGACTTAGATAGAGGTTCTTTGTAAATTTGAACCGTCTCTCTATTACGGTTCAAAAGTTTAGCAATATACATCAAATTACATCAACTATTGGGACACCCTTTAACTTCTAATTATAAATATTTAATTTCTGATTATAAATATTGGACATTCTGTCCAATTTTCAAGTGATTGTCTACAATGGTTCAAATGGTTCATATATTTAAATTGACGTCACATATAGGAACACCCTTTAATTTTTAAATTTTATTTTTTTTTTTATTAATTTCTGTTATTAGCAGCTATAGTAATAAGCAGTTTTTTTAAATTTTAATTTGGTGCCCTTTACGGTTCATAATACACGTAAAAAACACGTATGTTGTATGGGGACACCCTTTAATTTTCAAAATTCCGAACTTCTCTTAAAATGGGACCAATCTGAAAGCATTTCCTTTCTAATAAACAAAAAAATTTTAAAATCGGTTCAGAAATGACTGAGTTCTGCGGGCACAAACATAAAAAAAGCAACATTCAGACAAATTGATAACCTCCTTCTTTTTTTGAAGTCGCTTAAAAATAAGAAATATAGTTTCCAGGAAGGTCCTAATTAAAAAAAAAAATTACAAAAAAATTTAAAAAAAAAAAAAAATTTATTAAAAAATTAAAAAAAATCTACAAAAACAATCTAAAAAATTGTACAAAAAATTTATAACCAATTTTCAAAGAAACATAAGAGGGTAACATCATATCTAGCATTACTATGGTGAAGGTTAGATAAGATTCGGCATGGGCGAATATAGCACTATTTACTTGTTCATACTTATTGTTTCAACATACATATGTATGTACTCGGTATTACAGACATTGGGCCTCATGCATAAAAACGAGTAAAAGCGCTGAGTTGAGGCAGGTGAGCAATTGCTCTTAAGTCGAGTTCATTCAAACAGCAACAGCTTTTGCTCAATTTTGTATGCATAAAAATGAGTTCAAACCAATTGTAATTACTTGAGCAAAGGGAGATCAAACGTCTAATTGTTATTGAAGTGTAAACATGCCGTCAAGTGAAAGTGAAGTAGAATCAGAATTTCTTGCTGTTTGTTGTTCGATATCGTTTCCTAATTGCCATATATCAGTATTGTTGTAATCGTCATTGATAAGGATATAATCGTCTTTTAAAAATTTAGCTATGTTATGCAAAATGAAACAACTGGCTATTACGTGGATCGATAACTCTGTCGATACCCGAATTTTGTATTGAAGTATCGAAAATCTTTGCTTCAATTGCCCAAAATACCGTTCTATAATGACACGTTCTCTTGTAAACACTTTGTTGAATGTTTTTTCTCTGACAGTTGTTGGGTTTCGGAATGGTGTCATTAGCCATGGGCATATTCCATAGCCCTCATCCCCGAGAAGTAATGCATCCTTCGTTGCATTTTGGATAATTCTACAGACCTGGCTGTTTCGTAAGATGCGTGAGTCATGAACTGAACCAGGCTAGGATATGTCAACGCCTGTAAAAAGTTCTTTTCCATCATAAGTTGCCTGCACATTTATAGAGTGGAAGCCTTTTTTAAAAACATACTCATCGCTTTGATTTGTTGGTTTTTTTAATTTTTATATGAGTACAATCAATCACTCCAATTACAAATGGAAAGAACTCGCTTGCTTTGGCAGATATAAGTTCACAACTTCCGCAAGAGTTCGCGACAGAGTTGATTGATGGACTCCAATATCTGTGGCTATACCATTTTGGAATCCAGGATCTGCACAAAATCTTAAAAACAGTCGAATTTTATCAATCTTGCTTCTTTTTAACCCTCAAAAAAATAATTAGCCAACCAGCAGATGCTACTATCATCAAACCTATGTATTTATCATTTTATTATTAATTATATAAAAAATTAATAATTAAGAATACAAACCTGTATAATTTTTATCCTCACTTGCTAAATTTGTTTTACGCTGTTGATAACATTTTGTATTTCTTTGTGGCACAAAATATTCAGCCATGATTGCTTTTTAGTGTACGCGAGTCAATTATAAGGCAGGCTCAACAAAATTTGAGCAAGAGCTCACAAAAGAAAGTAAAAGCTTGTTTTTATGCATATGAAAATGAGCTCAAGCTCATCTCACTTAGTTCAAACTGAGCACGACGAGGTCAAACGTGAGTTGTGAGTAAAAGCAAGTACTTAAAATTTTATTATGCATACGACAAGCACCTTTTACTCAAAAAATCGAGTCCGAGCTCAAGCTCACGTTTTATGCATGAGACCCATTGTGTAAATTTATAGTGTCACTGTTCTACAAAAAGAATCTTATTCGCGAAAATTACGCCACTGTTGGGACACCTTTTAATTTTTATTTCTTATGTATAATAAATTTTAAGTATATTTTTTACAGTTAAAAAAATAAAATCATATACATGAAAACAGCGAATCTTTTGGAACACCCTATAATATATAGTATTTGTTGTTATAGCGGCCATAGTAACAGTGATAGAGCACTGTAATCGACGGGCGGACGGACAGACATTGTAGCGTTACGTTTTTACTCTTTAAGTACAGAATCCTAAAACTTCAATTTAAAAATATACCTTGGTGATTTTGAAGAACAGAAATAAAAAAAACCATTACCTTTTAAACCCCCAAACAAATCTTTCTGGTTTCTATTTCATTCAACACTTCAATTCAATTTCTATATTAAAATCATAATAAATTTTAAATCAAAGAATCCAAGGCCTCTAAAGTAAATGTTTACTTTCGAGGCCTAGGATTCTTGCGCCCAAAAACCTTGTGTAACCAAATACCTCCTGCTTAAACATAAATATATAAAGCATATTTACATATGTTCACATACTACAAACATTTGCAAAATAAGTTCAATAAGTAAAAAACAAATAAAAAACTGTAATAATAAAATAAAAAAAAATACAAAATTGAAAGGGGCCACTCAATCTACTCGGTTACTGAAATGCATGTCATTTTGTCGATCATAAATTATTACTTTATGATGCTTCACATGAATATTCGCGGAAGATGTTAAAAAACAAACAAACAAACAAAAATAAAAATGCACAAACGGCTGTAATAAAAAATGGCCTTCATAAACAGTTTTCAAGAATCTCGTTATATGCACCATAAGGACTTGTTGTTAAAAAGTATGCTTGTGAACGAACACAAGATGGCAATGCAAATATTTCTGCTGTTTTTGATCTCATTTTGCCATTTAAAGCAAAAATCTTAAAGTGTCCAATATTTGAGTGGGAAATTCTAAGATGTGTTAGCGTTAAATTAGCGCCTAAACTTAAGATAAAAAACTGTCATCATCATTTATGTTGGTGTGGTTTAGTTAAATATTAATTGTGCGAGATGGTGGCATGTAACATATGTATGTTCATTTAGCCATTAGCATATTTATAAATTTACACATGGACATACATATGTGTTTGTAGGTTTTATATATTAGTTCATATTTCAAGATAATTCCCCTTCAGAATATTTGTTTGAATTAGCTATACATATAATAAAATAGTAACACATTTCCGTCTCTGTGTGTCTGCTTTTAATTTGTGTTCGCATCACGTAAAAACTACAGGTTGCATTTTAACAAAATTTTGAGAGCTGGTACCTTAGTAGCCTGTTTCCAATATAGAATACTTTCTGTCAGGAAAAATATTTTATTTCCAAAAGAAAGTGGAGAAAAAGCAGTGAAAGTACACCTAGTTTTTTTAGTTTAAGACATCTTTTATTTTTAAAAGTGGGACATTTGAAACACGGTTGTGCAAAAGATGGCGCTGTTTTCAAATAATAACAAAATAAATCGAAAGCGGGATATTTTAAACACGATTGCGTAATAGATGGCGCTGTTTAAAAATAATGACAAAATATAAATTACTTACTGTCAAATAGCCAATGAATAAAATTTGTATTTTATGTGATTTGTGTATTTACTTTACAATACAATAATTTTTAGAATTTTAGAATTTTATTCAGGGATGGGTACCTTTATATAAAATAAATACTTACGAAAATAAATTTGTTCTGGATTACTTTCAAAGCAAAATCAAACAAAATATTGTCAGGACGCACACAACGTGTGTGGGCACAGCTAGTTTAATTCATAAAGTTGTTTTCAAACTGTTATTAAATTTTGTTTTTAGCAACGACCGATCAGTCACTACTAAATATAAAGAACTCCATCGGTTCATTTTGGGTAGAGCTGGTCAGTCCTAGAGAAGTAGAGAGGATTGCAGAAGATTACAAGGTTCATGTCAGCGTCAGACTAGACACTGCAAGGACTAACATACTTCTAAGTTAGAGCAGAAAAAATCTAAGATTTTTATTGATGTAATAACAGGTCATTATTCGAAACTGTGCTGCACACATAGGCTGGGTAAAGGATTCTACGATGGCATAGGAGATTTTGTAGGTAATAAATCTTGTAATAAACTAGCTGGCCCGTCTTAAATTATAATGTAAGCCTTTGTAGCAAAGGTCTCAGGCCAGATGAGAGGCTCTGATGGTGCTCAAGGAGCCCCTGGGCATCAAATCAAAGGATATAATCAGGGTACCCTAACTTGGATCAGTGCGTTGGTGGTAAGTCATGGAAAATGAAAGTACTTATCATTTGGATTTAATAAAAAAAGAAGAACACGATACCTGCAGGATGAGATGGTTGCCGATTAGTTAGCTTAGATCCACAGAGAGATCCATGTTAAATAAATATGCCAGTCAACAGTATATAATTCTTGCAAAAAAAAACCGACTTGAAAACAGATAGAAGGGCACCAATAAACTAAAAATGTAAGAAGTAATATGTAAGAATTAGATTTAAACCAAATAAAAGATACGCCAAAATTAGAGGGGAAACAAGTAAAGGCTATGTGAATGTCAAGCCTCTTCCTATTACTGTTCAAAAGTTAAGCTATTTTCACCAGCATCCGTCTTTTATGAGGACACCATTCAAGACTCTGTCTATAACGGTTTCAAAGATATGGTCACATAGATCAAATAACATCACCTATTGGGACACACTTTCATTTACAATTTTAAATTAAAGACCTGTTGTTATAGAGGACTTGGCCACAAAGATTCTTTGTAAATTTCAACTATTTGTCTATAACGGTTAAAAATTTTAACCATATATATCAAATTACATGAACTATTGGGACACCCTTTACATTATAATTCCAAATATTTATACTTGTCATCATACCAGAGAAAGTAGTGGAAATCCTGCCTAATTTTCAAGTATTTATGTTAAACGGTTCAAAAGATAGGGCCATATTGATCAAATTACGTAATTTATGGGGACAAACTTTAATTTCTAAATTCAAATTGTATACTTTCTATAGTGGACATTGCAATACAGTTTCCTTGTAAATTTCAGCTGTCTGTCTCTATCAGTTCAAAAGTTTGGCCACATACATAAAATTACATTAACTATTGGGACACCCTTTTAGTTTCAATTTCAAATTTTATACTTTTTGTTATAGCTGAATGAACTATTGAAGCACCTTTTAATTTATAATTTTGAATATTTATACTTTTTATTATAAAGGTCATAGTAATCGACATTCTGTCAAATTTTCAAGGTTCTGTCTAGACCTTAAAAATTCTTGACGCCTGGCAGCCTCTGCACAAACACTTTTCTAAGCTTTTCTAAGACGTTAAAACTTCTCTTTTAATTAGAAATTATATCGTTTATATAAAGATTAATATTATTGAAATACACTTTATCTGTTAGGGCCTTTTGGTACTGAAAAACTGTTTACTTTTTTGTCTTGTCTTTTTTCCTTCGTTTGTAATTCTCAAAAAGAGTAATGAATTGTTTAATTTAACGCTTCGGATATTAATACATTATTTTATGTTTGCTTATTGTAATTAATGTAAGGAAATAATATATATTTATCAAAGTTTAAAATTCTCAAATACATATTAATTTAACTATTTTATTTAAGCTTTAGGTCTTTAAATAATTTTAATTTTTATTTTTTCGATATTTCGCTACTCCTTTGTGTAGCATCATCAGGAAAAATTAACAAATTAACGTTATGAAAAAATTACAATTAAAAAAGTATTGAAAAAATTTTCTTCAAAGTAACATATTTCAAAAAAAAAAAAAAAAAATTTGTCATAAACTTATTAAAAAGTTTTTAAACAAGTACAAACAATAATTAAATTATTTCTTATTTACTAAATGTTTAGAAAAATCTAAAATCTTTGATAATACTAAATATAAAATAGCTTTTAAGACTCAAAATACTCTAAACAAATTATTCAGTAAAACTAAAGATAGAATCCAAAAATTAGAATTGTCAAATATAGTATATAAAATACCTTGTAACGGAAATGAAAATGAAAATTGTAATAAAGTATATGTAGGCACAACGAAAAATAAACTTAAAACTAGAATAGCAGGACATAAATCAGACCAAAAATATAGGAATATTAATTCGCAAAAAACAGCATTATCTTCTCATTGTGCTGAATTAAATCACTATCCCAATTTTGATAATGTTTCAGTACTAAATTCAGAAAACAATTATAAACGTCGTTACATATTAGAAATGTTACAAATTATTAATACACCAAACACACAGAGAATTAATTTTAAGGCAGACACAGATAATGTAGCTCAAATTTACAGACATTTAGTAAATAAGAAATAATTTAATTATTGTTTGTACTTGCTTAAAAACTTTTTAATAAGTTTATGACAAAATTTTTTTTTTTTGAAATATGTTACTTTGAAGAAAATTTTTTCAATACTTTTTTAATTGTAATTTTTTCATAACGTTAATTTGTTAATTTTTCCTGATGATGCTACACAAAGGAGTAGCGAAATATCGAAAAAATAAAAATTAAAATTATTTAAAGACCTAAAGCTTAAATAAAATAGTTAAATTAATATTAACAAAAAGGTCAAATAAACTATATAAAATAATTCTCAAATACATATCAGATGTAATTTCCATGAAAATTACTTGATATAATTCATGTAGTGAAAATAATAAACACAATTAATATTTGTACAACGAAATAATTCCCTGAATTAGAATGCAGCATTGGTGCTAGGGTTCGCATATAACTGTAATTTATTTTTAATCCCCATTACGGCTTAAATAAAAGTGGTTAAAACTTTTATTTATAATTAGTGTAAGAATGGATTGATTTTGGTACCTGTAAAATAAATATGACAAGATGAGCCTTCAGACAATATGGTCTAACATTCTTTCTACCAATAACGTTAATGCTTAATTTAAGCGGTTTTGTTGATACTTGTAAGTGTTCCGTAACTAATGCATAGAAAGTAAGGTTAGTCTATCTGAATATCTGATGTGTATGGTCCGTTGTCATTCTCTACTATTTTCGCCCCAAGAAACCCCATTTACTATTTTATAAATATGGTTTCATTATCTATACATATAATATAATTTTTGCAAAAAAAAACCGACTTAAAAACAGATAGAAGGGCACCAATTATAAACTAAAAATGTAAGAATTAATCTGTAAGAATTAGATTTAAATCAAATAATAAATGCACCAAAATTAGCGGAAAAATGTAAAGACAATATGAATGTCAAGCATCTACCTATTACTGTTCAAAATTTAAGCTATTTTCATCAGCATCCGTCTTTTATGGGGACACCATTCAAGCCTCTGTCTATAACGGTTTCAAAGATAGGATCACATAGATCAAATAACATCACCTATTCGGACACCCTTTAATTTACACCCTTTAGTTTCTAAATTCAAATTGTATACTTGCTATAGTGGACTTTGCAATACAGGTTCCTTGTAGATTTCAGCTGTCTGTCTCTAACAGTTCAAAAGTTTGGCCACATACATAGAATTACATTAACTATTGGGACTCCCTTTTATTTCCAAATTCAAATTTTATACTTTTTGTTATGGCGGACTTAGCAATACAGGTTCTTTGTAAATTTCAGCGGTCTGTGTACAACTGTTCAAAAGTATGGCCATATACATCAAATTAAATGAACTATTGGAGCACCCTTTCAAATTTTGATTATTTATACATTTTATTATAACGGTCAGAGAAATCGACATTCTGTCGAATTTTCAAGGATTTGGCTATAACGGTTCAAAAGATAGGCCAAATTACGTCACCTATGGGGACACCATTTAAATTTTAAATTTATTTTTTTTTAATATCTGCTGTTAAATATTAATTTGGTGCCCGTTACGGTTCTTAATACTCGTAAAAAATATGTATGTTGTATGCGGACACCCTTTAACTTTTAATATAATGAAGTCTTTTTACAATGGGGCCAAACTGAAAGCATAATCTTTCAAATAAAGAAAAAAATTTAAAATCGGTTCGGAAATGGCTGAGTTCTGCAGTTGCATACATAAAAAAGCAACATTCAAACGAATTGATAACCTCCTTCTTTTTTGAAGTCGGTTAAAAATAGTAACCCATTTCCTGTCTGTCTATCTGTGCATACTTTTGCCGCAAAAATATCTTATTTCTAAGAGAAAGTGGAGAAAAAGGAGTAAAAGCACGCCGATTTTTTACTGCTTTAAAGATACTGCATACTTTAAGGAATGTTTTGAAATAATGACAAAATATGATTTGAAAGCGCGATATTTTAAACACGATTGCACAACAGATGACGGTGTTTTAAAATAATGACAAAATATGAATTGCTTACTGCCAAATAGCCAATTGAATAAAATTTATATTTGATTTGTATTTTTACTTTGTGAAATTATGTTGTTATTAAAATGTCTTCAACACCTTTTACAGAGTTTAACAATAATTTTTAGAATTTTATCTATATATAAGTACCTTTATATAAAGTAAATACGTAATAGTCGTAAAATTTGGTGTGGATTATTTTCAAAGCAAAATCGAACAAAATATTGTTAGAACGAACACAACGTGTGTGGGAAGAGCTAGTGTATTTTAAAGTTTATAACATGCGAAATCTCCTAAGCCATCGTAACATCGTTTACCCAGCCAACGGACCTTTTTCAAGTCTTGAGAAATGACGTAAAATGTGCATTACAGTTTCTAACCCTTCTCATCCCTGCACGTTCTGTTAAAATCCATAGTACTATTTTCCCATAAACTGGTCTTAGTTCTAGCCGAATAATGATCTCATATTACATCAATAAAAATCTTAGAACCCTTCTATGTTAGTCCTTGCAGCGTTTAGTCTGGCTCACATGGCCCTTGAAATCCTGCGCAATCCAATCTACTTCTCTAGGACTGATCAGCTCTACCTAAAACGAACCGATGGAATTCCTTATAGTAGTGACTGTTCTTTCCCACATCTCAGAGTTCATTGCAGAACCAAACCTCGCCAGTTCATCAGTGATCCCATACCCAACATAACTTTAAGTCATTGCATTAAGAACCTTTTTGCACTTGTCTAAAGCTTTGATTAATAATATACTTCTTTCAAGCCTTTAGGGCTGCCTCCTTATGTGACCACTATGCTTCAATTTTTAAACAAGCAGAAGCTTGTATCGCTATAAACCTCTTTAGGCAATATTTTCCATGTGCTTGGCGGACAAAGCTCAAATTGCTGCGAACTTATTATGCTGGCTTATTATGCTGGTTTCCTCTGTAAAAACCTTTTTTTTATCTATTTGATGGGTTAATGTCATGTGGTAAACCCCCGGGGGTTCCAATTGTCATTGCAGTACATTCTCAAATGCCTTGACGCGGTTCACTCGGGGAAAATAGGGGCACCAGACGCTAGCGTTCCTAGCACCTGAATCTGGAAGAAAAGTTTTGTGTGGTAAAACACACGGGTTCTCTTCGAGGCCCGACTAGTGCCCAAAGGACTGGTTCCACGGGAATCGGTAGCCCGACAGAGAGCCTATCATCTCTGCGACCGGTTGTTGGTGGGGTCCCCTTCGGGGGTAAACGTGGTGGTTGTGGTTTAAGATCGATTAATGTAGGTATGGTGCAAGGTCGACCAAGTGTGCTGTTGCACTCTCAACATACGGAGTTTGGATAGTCTCCAAACCCCTAAGCAAGGGGCTATAATATTTATCTAGGCTTGCCTTGGATCTAGGCTTACCATATTTTATAAATTGCTACTCATTGTGACTGTATCACACACAAATTGGGATTGGTGGCAGTCGTAAGTGTTGTTATACTACACAATGGGGACGCTAGTCTACGCTTGAATTTTACTCGGTGGTAAGACCACCGTGGGATTAGGCCAGTGCGGTTGGTACCCACGTTAATCTTGTTCCACATCTGTCGTGTGGTAAATAAGTGTTGACAAATTTTTTAATAATTCGTCGAATAGCAGTTTACGCGTACAATTATTTTTACCGTAAAATACACAAAGTTCTCTATAAGTTCGTCCAACAGAGCAATGATTTTTAAAAAAATTTCCAAAATTTGAAAGCCAGTCGTAAAGCAGCTCCGGTTTAGTAAACAACTCTCGCGTTATCGTCATTAATTTTTAAGGTCGGTCAGGCCTGATTCTGTGTAATTCACCTCGAGAGTTTTGCGTCTCACTCTCGCATTGGCTAATGGTTGGCGTTTGATAACTGTATCGAACTACGGTTTTTATTGGTTTTTTTCATTAGCCACATGCATTCGTCGATAATTGTCAACTATACATTGATATAACTGGAAGAAAAAGACTTAAAAAGAAAAGAAAAGAAGAAAAATACACAATGATATGGAATATTTTAAGAGAGGAAAAACGTTTTTTACAAAAAGTGGATAAAAGAACCTAGTGGAGACCAAAAACAAAATACAAAATTACTTAATAGAAAGAAGTAAATACACAATTGGATGATAGAATCTGGTAGACGACCAATTAAAACTCACAAGTGAGTATTGTACCCTCAATTTTTTGACGAGGTGCAGTACCAATAAAAATACTAAGATTGATACTGCTGGAGACCAATAATACTCTAGAAGTGGACACTGGCGAGCCTACTTCCTGTCCAAAGGTACAGGTCGGCTGGATTTTCCAGAAAAAAAACCTCCTACTTGTTGATAGACCCTGGCAATATAATACACAAAGTGTTGGCCATTTTAAACCAAAACCCGAAACAAAAAAAATTTGAAGGCGTTACTGGAAGTTAATAGTTTTTTGCAACAGAAAATTCAACATGTATGACAATGTTTTTCTAGTAATCGTAGAATTTATTATACTTACGAATAAATTATGGGATTGGTTGCGATTACGAAAAAAATTATGATTACACTGGGCAAAATGGTTTTTGAAGCACGGCATATATTGATCCTATTTTTAATCTCTAAGTTACTTTCTTCCTTCGTCGAGGGTTCTCGGACTTGTTGATATTTTTTTTTTTTTTTTGTAAATATATAAAGTTTTTTTTTCAATATTGAGGAAGAATATCTCTAAAACTATTAATGATCAGACTGAAAAATATTACCACAATACTTGAAGAAAATTTAATTTAAGAGGTGAACGTCTTTTGACTTATGCTTATAAGTATGTGTGGCCCAAAACTCCCCTATATATTTCACATAATATTTTATCTCGACAACCAAAGCTTCAATTCAAAAATATACCTTATAGACTGAGTACTCTGTCATCCTATACATCTACATATATACATATAATAAAACAGTAGCTTATTTCCTGTTAAATACAAAGTACAAATAAAACAAATAAAAGCCGAAAAAAATTTCTTTTTTTTTGTATCCCTGTGTTTTTAAGTAGAATTTGTATATAGAAACATTTTGATGTTTATATTAAAAATATTTTAATGAAGTCAACAAAATACCAGCGGCAAATATCAAAGCATGTCAAACAACAAAGGCAATGTTAAAATAAAAGTACAATTAAAACGTGAAATTCAATATTTCTGCTATTTTTATGCAATATATTTTGTAACATTTGGTACAGACGCTGTTGCTTAGTTTTAGCTTTATTATTGCGATGCAATTAGTCCTCACCAGAGACTGACAAAAAGTACTTATTAAATAAATGTAGTTAAGTACTTACACATATTTCTGGGTATTAGTTATACCTATACTTATAACACAGAAAACACCTACACATACTCATTTGCAGTGAAATAAGTATGGGTGTACTCAATACTTATAACAAACATTATTTATACACAACGAACTTAAAAATGTATACGTAATACATGTATGAGTACATCTGGTTGTAGATAATGTGATGGGTATCTGTCATACCCATATTTATAACTACCTAATACATACAAGTATGGAAAAGTACCCTGAAGGAAATTTGGGGCAATTGCCCCCATGTCACCACTTTTGTCAACTATTATGGTGACTCTTTGGCGACATTGTCAATAAATCGTCTACATTTTTATATTTGAACAAAATATGTTTATTTTAAATATTCAAAAAATCAATATAAATTGTGGTTCAAATCATCAAAACGGCATAACACCTTACTGGACATTCTGGCGGAGTATAAAGTCTTGCTAGACAGAATTGTTAAGTAAAATATGGTTGCTACAAACCTTATTTTTCCCAAGTAGGAGTGAGTAAAAATTAAAAGAACTGGACGCTATTTTGTCATTAGAAATAAAGAGATTGCGTGATTATCCATATGTGTTTAAAGTTTTAATAGGTAAACAGTTTGTTGTTTGTTTTAAGTTTTGTAATATTTTGACAATTATTTTTTTTTTCATAATATTTAGATGTTATTTCCACTTCTAGTGAATTTTTGGATAAAACGCTTCGAGCAGCATTTCAGCGCCAAAAAAGGAAATTTTTTAAACAAATAGGTCGAGACAAAGCAAAATCAAACGGAAAACAAATGGATGAAGGACACTTCAAACAAAGATTAATTTATAACATTTTTTTAACTGAAATTATTTATAATCATACTCTTAACAATCTTATTGAATTATTAGTAATAATTAATTTTAACTTTTTTAACTTAAATTTTTTATAATCATAGTCTTGAATTGTTCATATTAACATACGAAAAATTTAAATTTTTAGATTTTATGTTAGAAAACTGTTATGAATTAGTACTTTTTAGTCATTTATTTATTTTTTAATAAACCCACAAAAGTTAAGAAAATATGCATTTTCATTGTCCAATCTATTTCAGAAAAGTACCAAAAGTGTAGACTAGAATTACTAAAATGTACTAGTGAATCACTAGTTCCAATGTCTACATATGGTACCAAAAGAACTACCTAGTCAATAGTACCAATGTCAGTAGTGGATTTTCAATGACATGCACATGTTAAATGTCTATAGTAAATAGCATTGCCTGGGCTATAATGACACTAGTACTGGTGACTGTGTCAATAGTAGGTCAGTACAGATTCACTATTGACATTTCCTGCAGGGTAGTTATAATACTCGAAGTATACTTATAAGTAAAACAACTACTTTTAGTAATTATGTGTATAAAAAGTGTATGATGTTTGGCAATATTTTGTTTATAACCGAACATTGATTAAGTATGGAAAACCAAAATAAGTTTTATATTATGATGATGGAATGAATGAAAATATTTTTAAATTGTGAAATAATTAATACATATAGTTACATATATTTATAAAATACTCTAAGTATACTTAGAGTATTTAAGTATACTTAGAGTATTTACATACTTGTACTTATTCCAACTCTGTATTTACAAGTATGGGTATAGCCAATACTTTATCCAACTTTTACTTATACTTGGTTGTATTGCGAAAAATAATGAACAAGTATGCGAACACTTATTCTCTGCCTATACTTGTAGTTATTTAAGTTGAAATTGATATTAGTATGTGTGTATGGTATGTTGTTTGAGCTGTAGCTATACACATTTATACATGTTTTGCCTCAAATACTTAATAAGTACTAAAAATTATACTTTTATCATTCTCTGGTCCTCACATCATTAAGGTCTCATAAGCAGGAATTTTCTACTGGCATCATAATTATGAATGGAAGTAAAACAATTACGAGTTATATATATATTCGGCTATGACGAATCTTATATACTTCATATTCCATTTTTTAATGAAATTTATACACAGAAAAAAAAATTCATCAATTAAAGGTTTTAATTGATTTGAGATTAAAATTTAATATAATAAATAATTGATTAAATTATTTTTTAATTAATATTTTTTTTGTTCTGTTTTAAACAAATATATATATATATATATATATATATATATATATATATATATATATATATATATATATATATATAATGAATCAATTAAAAATAAATTGAACTTTAATTTAAAATTAATTAAAACCTTTAATTGATGCCAATTTTCTTTTTTATGTGTAATGCAAGGAGGCGCTTTAACATCAAGTCATAATGTAAATTGTCTACAATTTTCTTAGAAATAAATAATTAGTTTTATTTTCATAAAAAATATATATAAAAATTTTAAATTGACGCCAATAAATTGAAATAAATTTAAAAAATATAATATAAATTTAAAAAAAAATAAAATAAAAATGTACACACAGAAAAAATAGTGTCTAAATATCTAGTAAAATAGAACAAAACTTATGAGATATCTCTATGGCTTTTATTTAAGAAGGAAGTTTTATTATTTAATAAGGAAAACCTTTTTGAAAAAATCAAAAATGAACCTCAGTGTTTTTATTAGGAATTCTTTATGTTATACCCTTCACCACAGTTTGTCAATCCGTGTGTAAATTCTACAATATTCATTTCCGACCCCATAAAGTATATACATATAATATGTATATTCTGGATCCTTATTAAAAGAAAAGTTGCTTAAGCGATGTCCTTCTGTGCGCGTGCGTGTAGTAAAATCATTTGCCAAGGCAGCAGACGAGATACAGATACCATATGCAGGGCATAGTTTCGAAAATATTGGGTTTGAAATTCAGCAACATTAGATCATTCCTTTGGAGGCTGCGGACAAATATATTTTTCACTTTGTTCGGTTTTAATGATTCTCTTTTCTTTTTATTTTTTGCTAAATAAATATTAGACTGCGAAAGGTAGATCGCAAGAAGTGCATACAGATCTCGGGGGATCTATAACACTCTGCGAGGGCAGATATTTTGTTTATTTTTAGGTTGATAAGGTTATTCTGCTTTGATTTGTATTAAAGGCCTTTATAGAAAGCAATACATATAGAGGTAGCCAAGAGATCCACAGGGTGCCCACTGATAACCAGGAGGAGTCAATAGGCTTATTAGACGGGGTCAATATAAGAAAATTTCTTAAAAAGATTTTTTTTGCTTTATTTTGACTATTGTATCGCAATATAGACTGCAGGAAGATCCTAATTTAAAAAAAAAAAAAAAAAAAATTACAAAAAATTTCAAAAAAATTACAAAAGATTTTTAAAACAAGGGAAACACAATATCTAGCATTACTATGGTGAAGGGTATATAAGATTCGGCATGGCCGAATATAGCACTCCTACCTGTTTTTTTTCAAAAAGGTTTTATTATTTTTTTAATAAAAAACTAAAAACAACTTTAAAAATTTCTGCTTTTTAATAATTTTATAAAGCTTTTTTGGCATCTCCTTTGAAAAAATACCTTGGAGATAATAAAGAGAAAAAGCAATAAAAGTACCCCGGCATTTTTTTTTACCGATTAAAAGGTACTGCATACTTTAAGGCATATTTTGCTTTGAAAGCGGGATGTTTTAAACACGGTTGGGAAACAGATGCCACTGTTTTAAAATTGAATTAAATTCGTATTTGATTTTTATTTGTAGCTTGTGGACTTACATTGTTATTAAATATTTTAAACACATTTACAAGACAATTACAATCATTTTTTAGATTTTTTATAAATTCTAAAATTTTATACAGGGGTGGTCACCTTTATCCAAAGTAAATAAATAAACCATATATGAAGCAATATAGAAGTAAAAGTCATACAATTGGTGTGGAATACTTTCAAAGCCTAATCGAGCAAAATATTGTCAGGATGCCCACGAGATGGTGGGTACAGCTAGTCTATACATATAATAAAATAGTAACTCATTTCCCGTCTGTCTTTTAGTCTGTATTCGCATCGCATAAAAACTAGGGGATGGATTAAAACAAAATTTTGTGAGGAGGTATCTAGAATCCTGATTCCAATATAACATACTCTTTGCCGCAAAAATATCTTATTTCCAAGAAAAAGTGGAGAAAAAGCAGTGAAAGTACGCAGTTATTTTAGTAAGGAAGAGACCCTTTATATAAATAAAAAGTAAATACATAAACCGATATGCATATTTTAAGCCAGCAGTTGTTTAGTAAGGATGAAAACCTTTATACAAAGTTTGGTGTCGATTGCTTTCAAAGCAAAATCGAACAAAATATTCCAAGGGCGATGATAAAGTGGTGGGCACAACTAATAACACAGTGCAACACGGAAAAAAATAACCATATACGGACACCACTACGTGATAAAAGACCAAATAAAAAGACCCCTGTCTCCCAGTTTTGCCCAAAGTACTCCAGGTTTTTTTTTATGGACCCTCAAAGATGTGGGGCCTCGATGTCATTTTTGCAAAAAAATGATCATTTACTCAAGCTCATATTTTGCAAACCGTTTTGAATTTTGATATACTCTCTGAGGCAAAGTTGTAGCCCTTGTCAAACAGAACAAAAATTGTGCACATATAAAATCAAAAAAACTTCATCTTTAAAGTCAAAATCGCAAAAAACTTTAAAAAATTCAATTTTTTTACCTTTTTTCCCCTGTTCAGGTCCATAGGTAGCAAACCGTTCAAAATTCAAGGAAACAATCAACTACAAAAATGAACCCCAGATCTCAGTAAACAACTTTCTAGAACATATGAACTTCCTAGGAATGATTCTTAACACCGTTTAGGTAGCGCTTAGGTAGCCGCAAAAGTGAAAAATTTTTGCGGCAGAGAGTATATCAAAATTCCAAACGGTTTGCAAAATATGAGCTTGAGTAAATGATAATTCTTGTAGAGCGCATTGTCATTTGCATTTATGCTCCCTTTGCAGTGGCGTCGTGTAGTGGTTAAGAGGGCCATACTTCAAACTAAACGACCCTAGTTCGAATTCCGGCAATTAATTATGAAACTACAACCCCCTTTAGACAAATCCATGCAAATAAAACATAGGGAAACCCGCCCGACGTTCTCAAGCTAAATCCTGGCTTAAAAAAAGTCAGATCAGCATCAAGTGGACATTCAGGAAGCAATACCTCCTACCTTCTCCCGTGTTTTACAATAAAAAGTATTTATTGAATCTTTCAGAATGCTGAGCACATAGCGTTTCCTTCCAAATAATAACGATGAATCTTATTGGACACAAATTTGTATACTTTGGTTTTAACAATGCTCAACATGGATTTTGGTCATTAAATGTTTTGTTAACCAGTCATAGCCACAAGTTTAAAAGCCCATACATTTGTTGTTGTATTTGTGTGTTTGTAATGCACAAAGTATTGAATGTTGAATTGGCTTTTGCGGTTGTTTGAAATCAAAATGTGGGCACTGACTTACAGCTAAATTTATTATTTTGCATATGCGGTATTCTTGCGTTTTTTTTTTTTTTTTTTTTTTTTTTTTTGTTACTTTGACTGCTCGGTTTATCTGTTCATATGTTTATTTATTTGTTTTTTTGTAGGATAAAATATGTTGAAACGAGGGTAGCCCAGAGTGATGGGCAACGTTTGACTTTAAATTTTGTTTTTTTTAAGAATGGGGGAGAACTACTAAGGTGGGCTGCATGCAAAATGACCATATAAAAATAGCCGAAAAGCAAAAAATGGCCCAAAAAAATCTTCATACAAAATTGGGTAATATTTCATATGAAAATAACCCAAAAATTTCGGATGTCTTTTCGGCGTTTTTGGAGAATAATTAATTTTTATATTTTTGGGCGATTTTTACAATGAAAAATTGCCCAACCGTTTCAAAGATAGCGTCACATAGATTTAATAACATCTCCTATTGGGACACCCTTTAATTTACAATTTTAAATTAAAGACCTGTTGTTATAGAGGACTTGGCCACAAAGATTCTTTGTAAATTTCAACTATCTGTCTATTACGGTTCAAAAGTTTGGCCATATATATCAAATTACATGAACTATTGGGACACCCTTTAAATTATAATTCCAAATATTTATACTTGTTATTATACCAGAGAAAGTAGTGGACATTCTGCCTAATTTTCAAGTGTTTGTATTTTACAGTTCAAGAGATAGTGCCATATAGATCAAATTACATAATTTATGGGGAAACCCTTTAATTTCTAAATTCAAACTGCATATTTGGACTTTGTGAAGGGTATAATTAAATGGTACAAACGTTTTTATTGCTTGTGCTCTGTTTTAATTTAACTAACTGCAAAAACAAAACGAAATCAAACGTTGCGTTGCGTTTATTTTCGTACTCTGTCTGATGATAATAAAATTTTAGCTGCGGACCAAAAACTGAAATGGTATGCCCTACTAAAAACAGAAATCTAAGTGGTTCTAATAATCTGATCAAGAGTGGGTGAAGATAAATTTACACTTATTTTGTGCTTGTTGTGGTGTAGTTACCATTTAATGATTAAATTTTAACAAAAACTTGTTTATTCAGTTCTCGTATTTTTGCTCTGCATGTATTTTACATTTATCATGTTTCATTTGTTTCTTAGTCCACTCTTCTTACTTCCCGATTGCAAATTATCAGCAAAACAAAGAAAAAAATTATTGTAAAATTGTGTTTAAAAGAAAATTTTGATTGTGTTTTATACCTTCACCACTCAGAGCCTTACCGGACAAGAAATGAAGCAAGCTGTTGATTCGAAAACTTGTTAACGCTGCGTGTGTGAATTTGAAATACACACCTCAACACATATTTGATATTATCGATTAATACAATTTTTGGATCTTCTTTACTTTTTTTTTGGCAGATTCTTATTGAAAACGATTGTCTGTTGATTTACGAGCAAATTTTTATTTAAATTTTAATGTAAAAAAAATTTTTTTTCTTCACTGTTTACTGTCAATATGGATGGCGCCATTTAAAGGTTTTGAGCATACATTGCTGCTGATTTTTTGGCAATATTAAAAGATAATCACGAATAGGCGTTAAAATTTCATATTTAAGTGGGATGTTCTAAAGCAATATAAGTCTACAGTTGCCACTTTAAAACTATAACAGCTATGACGGCAATTTTATTCAGATTTTGGTACATTTTGTGTTTTAAACACAGCCCAGCAATACTTAATTTGAGAAAAGGTTTCTTCTATCATCAGAACCACATAGATACATAAGCATAGATAGGTCAGTGTTGCGTATTTTCTAATTTCCTATATTCGTGAGTATACGTCAAAAATATCTGCTGGCGCAAGGTCGACACATATTCGTTATATATGTAAGTATGTATGTACATATTGATTTGTTAACATTTCAACAACGACAATTAAGTTAGATGCTTCTGCTGCTATGTAGCATACATTCTATGCTACATAAGCGCGATTTTTTATATTTTGAAAAAATTTGTTATTTGCGGCGCCTTTACCACGGATGGTCATTTGTCATTTCGTGTGTAATTTCTACAACATTTCCGACTACATAAAGTATATGGAGCCTTATACATAGAAAAGTGGAATAAGCGATATCCGTCTGTGTTTGGGTCGAAATCAACTTTGCCAAGTCACCAGAAGAGATATAGAAAATTTAAGACCACTAATCTACCAGGCATTGTTTCGAAAACTTCGCTAATGCAATTCAGCAACATCACGCCCACCTATACTTTTTCAGGTTGTTATTATTTTTTTCGGTTGTAATGATTCTCTTTTGGTTTTTTTGTTGTTAAATAAATATTAGACCGCGACCAGTAGATCGCATATAGATTTCGGCGGATCAATAACCCCCTGCGAGAGGCGATTTTTTTTTTTTGTTTTAGGTAGGTAGGTTTTTTCTGCTTTGATTTGTATTAAAGGTCGTTATAGAAAGCAATACACATAGAGGTAGTCGAAAGACCCATAGGGTGCCCACTGGGAACCAGAAGCAGTTAATAGGAACATTGGGTGGCCAATATGACCCCCCCCCCCAATATGCTTTAGTCTGACGATTTTAAAGCAATATAGATTGTTAGAACGTATTTACTTTTACTTTATTACATCTAAGTTTTTAGCCACAACTGTTGTTATATTGGTTTGTTTTTGATAAAAACAAAAACATGATGCATCGTTATCATCATACAGATGAACCCCATTTACTAAAACTACAAAAAGGGATTTATAGTTTAGCTATTTTATCTGAGGTGCTCCTTGACGACATCCAAAGCTTGGGTTTCTTCACCAAAGTCTTTAATGACAACAACGGAACAACCGCAAACCTTGCGGGGCTTGTCTTCTTTGTCGATCTTACATAAACCTGACCATTCACCCAGCTTCTTGTGGGAATCTACGCGAATTAATGGAATTTGGTGCTCATGACAGAGGGCAGTAACGAGCTTCTTGTAATTGGGTTCGACAAAAGACTCAGCCAAGATACACAAAACAGCTTGACGTTTGTCCAAGGCTTTCAAGCTTGATGAATACCATGCACAAGACCATAGGCAACTAACGATTTCTTCAAAACTTCTTGTAAAGCTTCATTTATATCCATGGTGCCACCTACAGCGGGAGCAGCTGAAGGAGCATCTACGTCAACATCAGCCATATTTATATGTATTTGTCGTCCTTGAACTTTTTGACAACCGGAAAGGATAAAATTTTTTGATAAAATTAAAAAAAAAATTCTATAAAATTTTACAAAAATATTTTATAAAAATTTACAAAAATGTTCTATACAATTTATTAAAATTTTTGGAAAAAAATTTTCGTTAAAATTTATAAAAAAAAATATAAAATTTTATAAACATTTTTCGAAAAAAAAATTTTGATATAATTTTTCCGAAAAAAAATTGGATAAAATTTTTCCAAAAAAAAAATTCGAAAAAATTTTTCCGAAAAAAAAAATTGGATAAAATTTTTAAAAAAAAGTTTTCGATATAATTTTTACAAAATTTTTAATAAAATTTTTCCAAAAAAATTTGGATAAAATTTTTACAAAAAAATTTTCAGTTTTGAAAATTTTAATTATTATTAGTCGAACTATTTTATTTATGTATTACATACAATGACATTTATAGTCAAGCTTAAGTTCGTTTTTATTCTCTCTAAGAAAGAATTAATTAAATTACAAATTAGGTGATAATGTTAAGGAAAAATTGGGAAAATTTAATTTTTAGACACCAGCAGGAGCGGAATGCATATTTTCTAGACAGCCACGTCCGTCATCAGCACTCTTCGTATATAACTACTTTGGGTGGTGTTTAGTTGTAAGCATCATCAATTTCTAAAATTTATAAAAAAATTTAAAAATTATTTTAAAAATCTGTAAGTGGTGTTTCAAATATTTTAATAACAAATTTTAATTAACTGGCGTTATCTGTTACGTAATAGTTTCTAAAATATCCCACGTTTACAAATAAAAAGGTGTGTGGTGAAAATGTAACCGAAAATTTTAGTACCTTTAAACCGGAAATTGCGTTTTTCACTGCTTTTTCTCCACTTTCTCTTGAAAATAATATATATTTGCGGAAAAAAAGTATCCTATATTGGGATCAGGATACCAAAGATCCTCCTCACAAAATTTTATTAAAATCCACCTAGTAATTTTTACGTGATGCGAACACAAACAATGAAGGATAGACAGACAGACAGACAGACAGACAGACAGACGAAAATGAATTACTAAATTATTATATATAGAAATTTCAGAATTACCTTTGTCAACTGGGCATTCTGTTCAAATAACTGCTAAAAAGGTTTATGAGAGATTTTTTTTTTGTTAACTTAACTGTGCTCAGAAAGCTCCTTTAACTTTCTAATGGTCATTCGTTAGTTTGATACCATAAATAATCCTGTTTTTACTTTTGCGCTTTAGGTGATAGCAATAACGTCACAATAATTATTATTGGATGCTATCTATAATAAGTAATTAAAGCAAAAATACAGCACTTAAATCTACCTTTTCTATTAGATCATATTTTCATTAGATTTAAGTTTATATGCTCTTTATCATTATTATACCTACCGTGCGTTGCTCCTTTTAAAATGCGTCATCAAAAGCTTGCTGGCATTGGCGATTTGATGAACATTGGCTGTAATTTGATCATAATGACGCTTGCAGCTTTGACAACAAATAACTCAGCTAGTAACTGAATATAACTACTTTAATCATTCGTATTATAAATAATTCTTTATGTAAACAAGTAACAGATTCCTTTTAATTTATCTATCATTGACGTCATTTGTTATTATAGAAAAAAGGAATTTTTTCGTGGCATGACAATGACATTAACATAGCCACCGTCATTCGTTTCATTTTTGCTAGCATTTTGTTGGAATTTGATGTGCTATATTATAAAGAGCATCATTACGCAAAACTGGAATTAAATATAGAGCACAGTTTATTATTTAAATTGCGATTGAATTTTGTTGAATCATTAAGTATGAGGTCCTAAGTACCGCGACCCAAAGACTCTTTTGTGCATAATTATAAAGTAGAGAAGAATGTTTAGAGAAGTCAATCGGGCAAATGGCCTCCTAAGCTTTGTTGGCCATGTCTCATGCAGCTTGCAGACGAACAACCTTTTTCTTTATTTCATTTTCAGGGTTCCGTAACCAAAGGGTAAAAACATAACCCTATTGTTTTCTCTACAATGTCTTTCCGTGTGTCCGTCCGTCTGACAGTGTCTTTTATCTCTGGAACCATAATAGGTAGACTCTTGAAATTTTTGCAGAGGATGTATAACTGTTGGCGCTATAGCCATAAATAATAAAACTTATAGGGTGTTCCGATAGAGAAGAGTTATTCAGGTATATGTGTTTATTTCTTAAACTATATGAGGCATACACCTAAAATTTACAAATAGTAATTAAAACTTAGTTCGCTATTTAAACAAGTATAATAAAATAAACCTAAAAATTAAAGGGTGTTCCGATAGGGACGTGATTTGCATGTATATGGCCTAAGTTTTGAACCATTATAGGTAAACTTTTGAAATTTTCAGAGATGGTGTTAACCTGTGGCCGCTATAGCAATAAATACTAAAACTTATAGGGTGTTCTGAAAGTGACGTGTTATTTACGATTATGTCTTTATTTCTTGAGCTGTAGGAGGCAAGCACTTAAATTTTGCAGACAGTAATTAAAACTTTGTCGGTTTTTTAAGCAAGTATACAAAAATAATCCTTAAAATTAAAGGGTGTTCCGATAGTGACTTGATTTGCATGTATATGGCCTAAGTTTCGAAAAATAATAGGCAGAATCTGGAGGAGGTGTATGACAGGAGGTGTATTACTATGGCCACTATAACCTATAGTAAAAATTAAGGGTTGTGCCTATAGTTAAGTTTTTAACCATAATAGATAGACTCTTAAAATTTTCACAGATGGGGTATAACTATGACCCCTATAGAAAACAATAAAAATTTATAAAGCCTTATTTTTTTAACCGTAAGTCAGACTCTTGAAATTTGGTACAGATGTATTACCACGACCGATATGACAATTACTAAAAATTAAACGGTGTTCCTACAGTGACATGTTTTTCACGTATAGTGATTCATTTTTTTAATCGTAATAGGTAGACTCTTGATATATTTATAGAAAGGTAATTGCCAAGGCCGCTATAACAAATAATAAAATTAAAGGATGTTCCGACAGTGACATGATTTTTACATAAATTGCATTATTTTATAAACCGTAATAAATAGACTCTTGAAATGTTTACAGTCGATGTGTTGCTTCGGCCGCTTTTAAGGGTGTCCATTAGTGACATGTTTTTCACGAATATTACCTTATTTTTTGAACTGCAATAACTAGGCGCCTGATATTTTTATAGAAATTGTATTACCATGGGCGCTTTAACAACAATTACTAAAATGTTGAGGGGTTTTCCCATAATAATGCTATTTTGGCGAATATGACTATAATTTTAAAATTAAAGGGTGCCCCATAAGACATAAAAAAATTACCAACTTGAATTTATAAGTTGTACTGAACATAGTACGGAACCCTACCTGTGTGAGTCTAACTCGCACTTGACTGATTTATTTTTATTTAGACATGTAGTCATGTAAATGTAGATATTATCTATTTGGCTATAAGTAGCACAACCAAATCCTTTAAAAACCTTAATTGCCTGATGGCGTTCAACACTAAGGTGTCTTGTTGACAATCACCTCATCAACACTTTTTGTTAAACTTGTGTGCAGTTTGCAACGCCATAAGCAATATTAAATACAAAAGATATATTGTCACTAACAGCCTACTTAATATGTGTTCTATAAAAATGTTTAATGCAATTAAAAGAAAAAATAACAATAACAATATTAATATGGGCTGCATAAGGGCAGGGAAATGTATAGTAGCTTTTACAACAAGGAGCAACAGCAACAAAAAAATTCAACATTAAAAATTATAAAAAAAATCATATTTGTCATTAACATTGGTTTTTGTAAAACAACAGCTTGTCAACGATACATAAAAACCGGATTAAAAAATTAATAAAACATATTTGGTAAAACTTTGAACGGGCAACTTTGCTTTAAAAATATCCTACACAAAGTTTTAATTTACAGAAGAGTCTTAAAATTTGGTGTGGTTTACATTCAAAGCAAAATCGAATAAAATATTGCCAGGACGCAAACAACTTGTGTGGGCATAGCTAGTGTACCTATAGAGTCTTTGCAGATAGCAACAGAACTCAGTGTTTGTACTTAAAAGCAAACAAGTCAGATCATCCGCGTTAAGTCAGAATATCGCACACAACATCAAAGTGAATCGACAAAATTTTAAGAGTAATAACGCGTGATCCATTTCGAGGTTCCCTACTTTTTTTAAGGAAAAAAAACGCAGAAAATTCAATTTTAATAGAGAATGTTTATTATCATTTGAAAAAACATTCTTTGGCATTTATTTTTTGAATATAATGTCTATCAAATGTTGGCCGTTGCTACTGCGCAGATGGTCCATCCGTTGAGTCCAATTTTCTATGACTCGTTCGAGCATTTCGACTGGTAACTGGCGAATGCCACTCGTGATGTTTTCCTCCAAGGCCTGAATCGAATCGAGTTCGTCCGCATAAACTTTAGACTTTACATATCCCACAGGAAAAGGTGTAACGTGAGATATCACAAGATCTTGATGGCCAATCAACCGGCACAAAACGTGAAATTATGTGCTCACCGAAATGTTCTCTCAATAAATTCATTGATTGATGCGACGTGTGGGAAGTGGCGCCGTCTTGCTGAAACCAAATGTCGCCGAGATCACGACCTTCAACTTTAGGCATCAAATAGTCGGCTATCATGACACGATAACGGTCGCCATTGACGGTTACGATCGCACCGGCATAGTTTTCAAATAAATATGGACCGATGATTCTACCGGCCCATAAACCACACCAAACCGTTGTTTTTTCTGGATGAAGTGGCAGCTCTTGAATCTCTTCAGGTTGCTCTTCGTCTCAAATGCGGCAATTTTGTTTGTTTACATACCCATTTAGACAGAAATGGGCCTCATTGCTAAACAAAATTTGCCTCGAAAACGTCAGATCTTCTTGGAAGTTTTCAAGAGCCCATAGAGCGAAGCGATGTCGCTTGGGAAGGTCGAGCGCCTTCAGTTGTTGCACAAGCTGTATTCAATTTAAGATGTCGACGTAAAATGCGCCAAGTCATTCCATACGTCAGTCCGAGTTGCTGCGAACGGCGCCGAATCGATTCTACACTCTTAGCTACGACCGCTATATTTTCTTCACAGCGTGCTGGACGTGGTCTATTCGGTCGAATATTATCCAATAATGAATGCTGGGTCTCAAAATGGGTGATGGTGTTGCGTATTGTATGCTCAGTAGGCCGATTATGTTGACCATAAGTTGAGAGAAGTGCACGAAACACATTCCTCACTGAACGTGAATTTTCGTAATAAACGATTTGTAAACGTTGTTAAGGCGTAATCCTTTCCATTATGAAATGCCAAATACTAAACAAAAATAAAATGGGGCGCCGGCCTTATCGGTACAAATTTCTATGAGGTCGACGTTGGCCAGGTCACCACCGTCAACGAAGATCGCTGTGTATTGCCGTCAATCTGAATTGGATTGGCGCTAGATACAACACAGCTCATGGCACGTTGCATATTTTGCAGGAGTGATAAGTGTGCATATTCATCTCACATGCAGGTGATCCTTACAAGCTAACGTTATGGGTTGATTTGATCTCGTCAGACTTTATCTTATGGGGTTTTCTTTAGTCACATTTTCATAGAGCGAAGCTACTTGCTTTCTTTTATCATTTGTTTGTAAGCACTTTATTCTCACTTATTAATTGATGTGATTCTGTCTAAAAGTATTTTCGTCTGTTTGCAAGGCAAGCTTTGAATAAAGAGTCCAGTAGTATTAAAGTACAAATCTTGAAGTTTTGCGTCTACTGAGACTTATGCTTCCCTTAAAGTTTTTTAAGTTTTAAATACAGAGAATTGTACAGACTCTTTATAGAATTTCGTAATAAAGTCTATTTTTCTTTAGACGAAAACTAGTACTATGTATTGCAATTTAGCAGAAAAGCCTCACATGTAAGCCTGGCACTGTGTTTGCAGGCAAGTAGATTATGTCGACCATTTAACTTTATAGTGAAATGATTTATTTTTTAATGCAGTAGTGTCTTAAATATCGCGTCGTGCTTAACGGAGTAAAAGGCTTTTTCGAGCTCTATAAAACATAGGTAGAGTGGGGCGTGCCCTTTTACGGATTGTTCTACGATGATGAGTAATGTGTTCACGTGATCGACGCATGCGCGGCTTGCTCGAAATCTGGTTCGTTCATTTCGCATACTGGATGATAAATATTCTGCTAGGCGTTTATTAATAATATTTTTTTTTTCAAAACTTATTTATTGTATCTTCAATATTTGTGAACTAACAATAATTACTCGTATCTTAAGTCTAAAATAAAATATACTTTTTAAGTCCAGCCAGTGCTAGACAAAAATAATGTTTGTTTCACGGATTTTTCAATCATTTGCGGGTCATTCCTCTAATGTACGGCCAAGAAAAGCAGTATCTCTTCTTTTTAGTCGAATGTAACCAGGTTCGTTCAGCATGTTACGCGCTAAAGGGCTTGGATGAGATTCAAGCCTTTTTAGATATGTGACTGGATGTTTCGCTATTTCTGCTCTAACTGATGGCATGTTTAGGTCTTTGTGGATGTTCGAATTTTTTATATACCAGGGAGCAGATGAAATAATACGTAAAATCTTATTTTGGCGCCTTTGAATTTTTTCTACATTGCTAGCTGAGGCAGTGCCCCATAACTGAATCCCATAACACCAAACTGGTTTGAGGATCGACTTGTACAGTAGAAGTTTACAATCTAAGCTCAGGGTGGAGTTTCTGCCAATAAGCCAATTTAGTTGTACTGCTTTTAGTTTAATTTGTGTTAACTTGAAATCAATGTGGCTTTTCCAAGTAAGGCGACGGTCAAGATGTATACCCAGGTATTTAACGTCTGAAAGCTGTGGTAACATTTGGTTATTTATGCGAATAGGTGGGCATGAGTCCCTACGCAGTGTGAAAGTTATGTGAGTACATTTTTGTTCATTCACTTTTATTCTCCATTTTTCTAGCCATTTTTCCAAATTGAGTTGCGGTCTTGTAAAAGTTGTGATGCTTGTTGGGCACTTTCTTGAATACTTAAAAAAGCTGTGTCATCTGCAAAAGTTGATTAAATATTAGGCCTTTGTGCCAAACCTTATCGAATGCTTGAGAAACGTCGATAAAGAGTGTAGAACAGTATTTTTTTTCTTCAAAGGTCGTTTTAATTACATTTACTAATCTGTGTGTTTTTTGGATCGTACTATGTTGTTTTCTGAAGCCGAATTGATGGTTCGGAATTAATAATATGAGCTAATATTTTATTTACCCTGTTTAGAAGTGTGATGCCTCTCCAATTTCTGCACTCTACAAGATTACCTTTTTTAGGCAGTAGCACGATCGTTCCTTCGACGAGATCGGCATGCTACGATTTGTCAGACCAGAACTCGAATATAAGGGGATGTAATAGTTCGGCGCTCAACATTCGGTCTTCTGACTTGCCACATACAAAGGGCATATAATGACCAAAATTTGTTATCCACAGGCAGTAAATCGATAAATTCCCAGCTGATGACAGTAACTGATAGTTTTAACAGAAATTACAATTTGTAATAAAATTTTCTGTAATATTTTTATGGAACAAAAAGAGAAGAAAAAATAAAAATATATAAATCAATAACGCCATCGACGACAGCAATAAAGTCTACTGCATTTTAATAGGCACGAAAGAAAAAAAAAAAGACCAAAAACAACAGCAATGAAACAAATTAATACAACTAAATGTAAAAAAAAGGGCAAAATGATTTAAAGCAAAATACCGCATCGCGCATCCAGTTTTATTATAATTTACTGCACTGGCAAATTGTTGTGGTCAATTAATGTCAGCATGTTACCAGAAAACATACCATACCAACATACAACATACGAGTATGTATGTATTTCTTATTCTAGAATCAATATATGGATCTACATACTCATTTACCAAGTTACTGGTACAACAAAACACATGGATATTATGCAACTGAATTCTGCATCAGAGAATTTAACAAAAAAAAAAAATAAATCCAAGAATGACATGCAACAATATTTGCTGAATTTTTTGGATATTTTGCAACAAATAAGGGGCTTTACTCCGCTGTTGCAGATCTTGCATAAAATTCATTTAAATATTCAATAAAACTGTGTTTAATAAAAATGATTTTATTATTTTATAATTTCAGAAAAAAGCTTAATTTGAAACAAAATGTTCCCTTGTATAATTTTGACATGAATAACTTTTTTTTATATTATGAATTTTTTGCAATATTAATATATTTTTGTAAAGAGAAATACAACTCTGGTAATTATATCAACCTATTGATTGCATTTCTTTCTTTAGGAAAGTGATAGAGCAGACGTAGGACAGTTTAGACAGAAATAATTTTTTTTTTTTGTTTGCAGTTTTATTTATTGACTCTTCAAAAAAGGGTGGCTAAATTTTTTTTTTTCTTAATTTATTTATTTTATCTTCAAGGTACTTGAACCAACAATAAGTACTCATATCTTAAATATAAGTTAAAATAAACTTGTAAAGTCCAGCCAGTGCCACAAAAAAATTGTATGTTATACGGTTGCTTTTGTTTAATGTGAGCTATTCTTTTGATGTTCGGCCAAGAGAAGCAAAATTTTTCCTTCTTAGTCGAGTGTATCTACGGTCGTGGAGGATGTTGCGAGCTTGTAGATTTGGGTGCGTTTCAAGCTTTATCAGATAAGTTGCTGAATGTTTTACTATTTCTTCAGTGATTAATAAAATTTTTAGATCTTTATGAATGTTCGAGTTTTTTATATACCAGTTTGCGACGGTTATCATCATTAAAATCTTCTTTTGGCGCCTTTGAATTTTTTCTTAATTTAAAGCTGAGGCAGTGCCCCATAGTTGAATCCCATACCACAAAATTATTTAGGAAATTATTGTCATTTCTTTTCATCTTAATAATTTTGGGTTGGTTCAATTATGTATGAAACAAAATATCGGCCAAATCCACCTCCCTCCGATGTTCCAAATTTTTGATAACGCTGAGGCATAAATCAGGTTCTATGCCATTAATATGTCGAATTATCTTATTCTTTAACTCTTGAATTGTGGCTGACTTATCGACGTACACCTTTTCTTTACGGTGTCAAATCACATGATGTTGGCGGCCAATTTACATCGCCATCACGTGAGATAACACGGCCATTGAATTTGTCGCCCAAAAGAGCCATTGTTTCGTTAGCTGTGTCGCAAAAGGCAGCGTCCTGTTGAAACCACATGTCATCCACATCCATATCTTCCAATTCGGGCCATAAAAAGCTCGTTAGCATCTCGCAATAGCGAACACCATTCACAGTAACTGCCTCACCGGCCTCATATTGGAAAAAATGCGGCCCAATGATGCCGCCAGGCCATAAACCGCACCAAACAGTCACTCTTTGTGGGTGCATTGGTTTTTTGACAATCACTCTTCGATTATCATTCGCCCAAATGCGGCAATTCTGCTTATTGACGAATCCACTGAGGTAAAAATGTGCCTCAGCACTGATGATAATTTTCTTCGAAAATTAATCATCCACTGTTGCCATTGTTAATACTGTGGATCTATTCTGTATCTTTCCCTGGTTGAAATTGAGTTAGTCTGAATTGAGAAATGTCAAATTAAATGCTGCGGCACTCCTCCATCCGATGCTCCAAATTATTGATGACGCTGAGGCATAATTGAGGTTCTATGCCGTTAATGTGAGGAATTATCTCATCATTTAGCTCTTGAATTGCTGCTGGCTTATTGATGTACACCTTTTATTTCAAATAACCACAAACAAAAAAGTCCAAAGGTGGCGGCCAGTTGACCTCGCCACCACGTGAGATAACACGGTCATTGAATTTGTCGCCCAAAAGAGCTATTGTTTCGTTAGCTGTGTGGCAAGTGGCACCGTACTGTTGGAACCACATATAGTCCACATCCATATCTTCCAATTCGGGCCATAAAAAGTTCGTTATCATCTCACGATACCGAACACCATTCACAGTAACTGCCCGATCGTTCTCATTTTGGAAAAAATACGGCCCATAAACCGCACCAAACAGTCACTCTTTCTGGGTGCATTGGTATTTCGACAATCAATCTTGGATTCTCACGCGATCAAATGCAGCAATACTGCTTATTGACGAATCTACTGAGGTAAAAATGTGCCTCAGCACTGAATATGAAGTTCTTAGAAAATTGATTTCTTGCCACCATTCTGACCATTGCTCCATTGTGTATCTTTCCATGGTTCAAATTGAATTAGTCTGAAATTGAGACTTGTAAAATTAAATGCAGAAAAAAACTTGACGTTTAGCTGTGGTTCACATTCAACATCGGCCTTTAAAATTAATATAATATAATATAATATAATTAATATAATTAATTTTTTAATATAATATAATTAATTTTTTTTTAATTATATAAATTAATATTTATTCTAGCTTAACTTCTTTACTATAAAGAGGATAAATAAAAATTAGACACCAGCAGAATGTAATGCATATTCTGGATCGCTACATACGTCTTCTGCATTCTTCGTATCTATCTACGAGGTATTTTTCTATTTATTTTTTTTTTTTTCTATTTTTTCTATTTATGGCACAGCTGTCAAGTGATATTTTCTCAGTTTGGTTCATCATGAATAGACTCACGCCTGAACAACGCTTGCAAATAGTGCAATTTTATTTCGAAACATGATTACAGTTGTTACCGATTTTCATAAGCGACTTTTGTTTAGCGATGAAGCTCACTTCTGGTTGAATGGCTACGTCAACAAACAAAACTGCCGCATTTGGAGTGAAGGTAATCCTCAAGTGTATGTCGCAACACCGTTACATCCAGAAAAATTGATTGTTTGGTGCGCTTTATGGGCTGGTGGAATCATTGGTCCATACTTTTGCAAAAACGATGGTGGCCAGAACGTTACAGTCAATGGTGATCGGTATAGTGCCATGATTACTAACTTATTCATTACTGAATTGAATAACCATGATGTCCAGGAGATGTGGTTTCAACAAGACGGCGCAACATGTCACACAGCTCGTGCCACAATAGATTTATTGAAAGACACGTTTGGTGACCGCCTAATTTCACGTTTTGGACCTGTGTATTGGCCTCCAAGATCTTGTGATTTAACACCGCTAGACTACTTTCTGTGGGGCTATGTAAAGTCATTGGTCTATGCGGATAAGCCACAAACGCTTGACCATTTGGAAGACAACATTCGCCGTGTTATTGCCGATATACGGCCACAAATGTAGGAAAAAGTCATCGAAAATTGGACGTCCAGATTGGACTCAATCCGCGCCAGCCGTGGCGGTCATATGCCAGAAATCATATTTAAAATGTAATGCCACAAGATTATCTTTCGGATAAGTAAAATTCATGTCAATCGAATAATCCATCGTTGCTTTATTGCAACTTAAAGTTCTATACCTCTATAAAAAAACACCCTTTACAAACTATACAAAAAAGTAGGATATGAGTATTTTTCATTTTTTCATTATATTTCACAAGTGAAAGAGCTTTTCTTTTGACATTTGTTTGCACTTATTAACCCTATTCTATTATCTTATACTACCAAGCAGATATTTTTTTTCTTTTTCATTTTTATTCTGTTTATAAATATTTTTTCTTTACTTGAAATTAATTATATACCTACGAAAGAATTTTTTTCTTATTAAATAAATAATTGAGTTAATTAAAAATTCAATTAAATATATATCTGAGTACAATTAAATAGTTTAATTGGTGCACACATGGTTTTCCACACACAAAGAATTATTATTGCACCGAGGAAATTTCCTAAGCAATTCTTACAAAGAAGATAAGGACAATAACTTACTTTAATACCAGGTTTCTTGAACAAATATTACATTTGTGTCAATTGTTTTATTTTATAGCCCTAGAATAAATTTTATTTTCGAAGAATGAATTTATTTTTTATGATGAATTAAATGAAGTCAGTTTTGTTTTATATTCAAACATCTTTCAATCTGTTAATTCTGAATGAAGTCTGTATGTTAATAAAAAAAAAAATAATAATTTTAATTCAATTTGCTCTAATTTGTTGTTCAGCAATAAAAGAGAAATTGTTACTGTGTGTCTCTGTTTGTAAGACACCACTTAAAACCATCAAAGATTGAAATAAAAAATACATTTTGTAAGGCTCTTTGAACTGCATTAAAAAGGAAAATATGACCCTCATCTCGTTCCATATCCCTACAACATACGATTATTTAATCAGCACTCATGTTACATATCACTTTTACTTACTTGGCCTCATTAACATCCACTTTTTCCACTTTTCATAAATTAGTATTTAATATGTGTTAATTTAATTTAAAAAATTCTTTCATATGCAAATTTAAAATCACTTGCAATTGTTAAAGTAACTTGTGTGATTTTCTTTTTTGTTTTATTTTTTTCCTTTTCTGGCCGTAACAGAATGAAAGGGATAATAAAAATTTATGATGGTGTTATTCACCACAGAACGTTATAAAGCGTAATAAAACAAGGATATTTGTTACCACTGGCGCTTGAGTCAAGTAATGTACAATGAAGCATATCTGGATATACAAATATGTAGTTGCATGCATGCATACCATACCATCGCGGCTACTAAAAAAAATTTTGTTTTGTTAACATATGACACTTGCTACTTGTGGCATATTGTATAATATGCGATAGTGAATTTTAAACTTTAGCATAAGTGCAGCAGTAGAATTTATTTATTTATTATCCTATGCAACAAGCATTAAATCTTATATATTATAATCTTATAAATTATAGTATATATATGCTATACCCTTCACCACGGTGATTTTATTTATACAGACATGCACAGCATTATACATATTGTTGACTATTGACTTAAATAAAAATGTATGAGAAAAAATCATTATTCATGAGTTAAAGCAATAGAAGACAAATGTAAACCAATTCCGTATGCTACAATTGTCACCGTGTTGTCAGCTACTCAAGGATATTGAAGCCGACAGCTACATCGTAAACTCTGACATTGTTGCAGAAATACTTATTTTGCTTTTATAAAATTAAATAAGTTTTTCAAAAAATTATAAATATTTCCTCCAAAACTTTTTGTTTGTATATGAATTTGTAATTTACAATTTTATGACATTTTTTTTTATTGAATAAAATATAAATTAGCCTAAGTTGACGACAGCCACAACGGTGGCCGTGTAGCCAGGTAGCTTTGCTGACTTCAAAATAATCGTTTTATTTTTGAGAGTTTGTAGTCGGTATCCTGATGATGTCTATGTGTGTAATGCACCTAGGTTTTAAAACAGAGACATCATCTATTTGAAAATCAAATGCATTTAAATAAATCAAACGCATTTAAAAAAATATGTAACTCTATATACACACATACATACATATGTATATTCTTAATATTAAATATATGTTATGTTACAGTCATGATTTTCATATTTAAAGAAATACTGAAATTCTTGTTTTAATTTTTCGAAAATTGTGTGTAAAAATATTTGGTAAAAATATTTTTTTAAAAATTTTTTGTAAAATTGTATTCGAACATTTTTTGGAAAATTTAAAAAAAATTTTTTTTTCAAATATTTTTCTGTAAAATATCTTTTTGAAAATGCGTTGTAAATTTTTTTGTATATATTTTTGAAAATAAATTTATTTTTTCTTTTAATTTTATTGAAATTTTTTTGTTAAATTTTATTAATTTTTTTTTTAAATTTAGGACTTTTCTGCAATCTATCTATAAGTTAGAATGGTCAGACTAAAGCAAAAAGAAATCCTTACAATAAAAAAATTCCTCATATTGACTCATGGGGGGTTCTTTTAGCTGCTCCTATTTATCAGTGGGTACCCTGTGGGTCCATTGGCTGCCTCTATGTGTATTGGTTTCTATTAAGGTCTCTAATACAAATCAAAGCAGATAAACCCTACCAATCTAAAAACAAACAACGCCCCTCGCAGGGGGTTATTGATCCCCCGAGATCTGTATGCACTCCTTGCGATCTACCTGTCCCAGTCTAATATTTATTTGACAAGAAAAGGCAAAACAGAATCATTAAAGCCAAAAAAAATTAAAAAAAAAAATTATGTGGGTGTGGTTTTTGGCCTGCAGCCTCCAAAGGAATGATCCGATGTTGCTGAATTGCAATACCAAAATTTTCGAAACTATGCCTGACAGATTGGTGTGCTTAAATTTTTTGTATCTCTTCTGGTGCCTTGGCAAATGACATTACAACACTAACACGGACAGAAGGACAGACGGATAGACGGACAGACGGATAGACGGACAGACGGATAGACGGATAGACGGACAGACGGATAGACGGATAGATGGACAGACGGACATCGCTTAATCAACTTCTCTATGTATAAGGATCCAGAATACATATACTTTATAGGGTCGGAAATGAATATTGTAGAAATCACACACGGAATGACATACTTATATATATCCTTTCCACCTGTGGTGAAGGGTATAAAAATATATATAAAATAAAATATAAAAATCCAGTTTAAAAGTACTGCAGCATTTTAGGTTAGAAATGCACTCATCGTTCAATTTTAAAAATTCCATAAACAAAAAACAATTAAAACTCTAAAGCTTAAGGCATTTTTGCTAGAAAAAATTATTATTTCGACGTTTCACTTTCAATAAAATGTAATTAAGTAATTCATTTAAATATACGATGCACATAGGGATATTTTGGCAATCTAGCCGGACATTACTTTTTTTTAGCTTATGTTGGCCTGAAAATTTATTGAGTGCCCCTAGATTAATGACTCCTGGCAGAAAAGTCTCTTATGGTCATAGGCTGTCAAAGCTATAAAATAAGCAAAATCGGACCAAGGAGTAAAAAGTTCCCCTTAGAAGAACTAATCCTACCTCTGAAAAATCAAATTTTTTTAAGTTTTCCCATACTTTTGTTTAGCAAATACAACTTGTAAACTTGAAACTGGGAGATTCTAAAATCCCATTTTTTAAGCCAACACTACCTCTGCGAAGCTTTTTGCTTGTTTGCAGACAGCACCCAGAGACAAGAGCCTTTGGCTGGAATTGAATCCGAAACCTCTAGACTGATAGACTAGCGCGCTAAAAATCGGTCTAACGAGGTACTCCTCGCCACCTATTGTGGGCGGTGACATAACATATTTTTTCAAAAATAATGTACATAGTTATTACAAGAAAAGGATTACATAGGCCTGAATTTCATAAAAATAAAATTTTTAAGTTTTTATGGTCAGTGGGAGGTATCCCTCTAATCCCACCTCCGAAACTTTCTTGTGCATTTTTTTTGCTAATTCCAAAAAATATTCATTTTTAAGTATTTATGTCCAACAGAAGAATATTAATTAAATTCATTTTTGTAATTCACAATATTTTGTGAAAGTAATATACACCCAATTCTACACGAAATTTTAAAACTCTTACGTATTTACTCTATATAAAAGTACCCATCCCTAGATAAAATTCTAAAAATTATTGTAAAGCTCTGTAAAAGGTGTTTAAAATATCCCGCTTTCAATTCATATTTTGTTATTATTTCGAAACAGCGCCATCTGTTGCGCAACCGTGTTTAAAATAAAATATGCCTAAAAGTATGCAGTACTTTTAAATAGGTAAAAAAATCAGAATACTTTCGTTAATTTATTTCCGCTATCTCTTACAATTTTATTAAAATTCATCTTTTAATTTTTTACATGATATCAACACAGACAGACAAAAAAAAATTATTAAAATTGCTCTTTTTCGATTACTATCTGCACCAGCAAAACATTTTTCAAAAAATATTTCATGTACAGAAATGGTCCTATTGCAGTTTTATTATATGTATGAGGAGGCAACCACTTAAAATTTGCAAACAATAATTAAAACTATGTTCGCTTTTTAAGCAAGTATACAAAAATAAATCTAAAAATTAAAGGGTGTACCGATAGTGACGTGATTTTCGTGTATATGGCCTAAGTTTCGAACGATAATAGGTGGACTTTTGAAATCTTTAGAGGATGTGTACTGCTATGGCCACTATAATAAATAGTTAAAATTAAAGCGTGTGCCTACAGTGACGAGATTTGCATGAATGTGGCCTAATTTTTTAACCATGATAGATAGACTGTTGAAATTAAATTAAAGGATTTGCATGTATAACACCTTATTTTTTGAACCGTATTAAGTAGACTCTTCCAATTTATACAGAAGGTGTGTTGCCACGGCCACTATGACAATTACTAGAAATTAAAAGGTGTTCCAACAGTGATATGTTTTTCACGTAAAGTGACGTATTTTTTAATGGCAATCAGTAGACTCTTGATATATTCTTGGAAAGAGAATTGCCATGGCCGCTGTAACAAATAACAAAATTAAAGGGTGTTCCGACAGAGATAGATGATTTGTACGTAAATAGCTTTATTTTTTGAACCGTAATAGGTTGACTTTTAAAATGTGTACAGTAGATGGTGTACTTCGGAGGCTATAACAATTACTATTTACTAAAGGATGTTCCATCAGTGACATGATTTTCACGTAAATTACCTTAGTTTTTGAACCGCAATAGAAAGTATATTACCACGGCCGCTATAACAACAATTACTAAAATTTAAAGGGTGTTCCATTAGTGTTGCAATTTTCGTGAACAAGACTTTAATTTTTAAATTAAAAGTGGCCATAAGACAGAAAAAATGAACAACTTGAATTTTTAAAGTTGTACTAAACCTAGTACGGAACCCTACGTATTTGAGTCTAACTCGCACTTGAGTGATGTATTTTTATTTATGGGTAATTCCACGTCAAATCAACAAGGCATTAAAAATGACTACCTCAGATTTTATTGAAACTTTTTTTATTTATATTCTTTGACTCCCTGAATCCAAATATGATAAAAAATTCTATCTCTTACAGTTTTTCCGTTACACAGTTATCAAAATTGAAAAATGTATTTGCATATGCGCTCGAGTATTAAATATATTATAAATCCAGTTCTATAAGTCCTAGAAAGTTGAGTAATAGCTCATTTTAAAGGGTATTTCATGTGCTTTAATTTGGCATCAATCATGAATCATGAAATTTTTAAACAAATTTTTTTCAGATATTTAAAAAAAAGTTTTCTTAAAATCTTTGAGATAGTGGCTTTTAATTTTTTTTTTTAATTTACATATGTTTTTTAACGTGCCTTAATGAGTACGCCATAAAAATTTCAGAGTGGGACCATGGTGGGATCAAAAGTTATATAAAAAGAACTACATTTTGACTCATTATAAACTTAAAAAATAGAAATTTTTTAATAAACTGGGTAATAAAGGTAAGAAATATTCATTAAAACTGAAAAATATGTGGTTTTTTTAACATAACTTCTTATCCCACCATGGTCCCACTCTGAAATTTTTATGGCGTTTCAATCAAATTGGGAGTGGTAAATTTGAAAACATATTTTTTTTTTTGTTGATTTGACTTGGAATTACCCTTATTAAAACATGTTCAAATATATTATTTTTTATTTAATTTCATGTAATTAAAACAAACAAAACAAATGCACAACTGCATGCTCGACAAACACTATATGATGTGGCAACGAAATTTAGCTTTTTCTTAAAGAATTATATTTGCTAGCAACTCAGTTATATTTTGTCTGGAAAAAAATTAAAATGAAACCAATTCAATCTGCAAATGTCCGGAAAAATCACTACTCTCACATTCCGAAAGAAATGCCAAACAATATATAAAAAAAATTTGTCCGGACAAAACTTCTGTCTGGACAAAATGGCTGAATCCAGATTAATCCTCTGTAAATATTGGATTTTCTAATTAGCAAGCGTTGATGCCGCTATTTAGGTTTGCTTCATATGCTTTGTATGTATATGAAAATTTTTGACAGTTATTTTACTCTATACGCGCTTTATTAGGTTTTGCTGTAATACACTTTTGCATTTAATCGTATGGTACGAGGATTGTTTATATTTCGAATAACTTCAAATTATGTTTGCACAACTAGAGATTCGCCTTGTTTTTAACCGACTTCAAAAAAAGAAGGAGGTTATCTATTCGTCTGAATGTTGTTTTTTTATGTTTGTGCCCGCAGAACTCAGTTATTTCTGAACCGATTTTAAAAATTTGTTCTTTATTAGAAAGGAAATGCTTACAGATTGGTCCCATTTTCAGAATTTTGAAAACTAAAGGGTGTCCCCATACAACATACGTGTTTTTTACGTGTATTATGAACCGTAAAGAGTACCCGTTAAAAATTTAAAAAAACAGCATATCACTATAGCTGTAAATAACCATAATTAATAAAAAAGTAAACTTAAAAATTAAAGGGTGTCCCCATATGTGACGTCAATTTAAATATATATAAACCATTTGAACTATTGTAGACAATCACTTGAAAATTGGACAGAATGTCCAATATTTATAATTAGAAGTTAAAGGGTGTCCCAATAGTTGATGTAATTTGATGTATATTGCAAAACTTTTGAACCGTTACAGAGAGACGGTTTAAATTTACAAAGAACCTGTATATCTAAGTCCTTTATAACATCAAGTATATAATTTAAATTTGGAAACTAAAGGGTGTCCCCATAATTGATATAATTTTACCTCTCTAGCCCTATCTTTTGAACTGTTATAGACAAACACTTGAAAATTAGACAGAATCTCCACTGCTATGTCCCGTATAATAAAGAATCTGTCCTTTAAAATAAGTGTTTAATTTAAAATTTTACATTAAAGGGTGTCCCCTAGGTGATATTGTTTAACCTATATGGCCATATCTTTGGAAGCGTTTCTTTTTATTGCTGTGTCAGTAATAATAAGTGTAAAAAAATAAAGGGTGTCCTCATATCTGCGGTAATTTGTCATATATGGCTTTATCTGCTGAACCGTTATGGATAGGCATTTGAATGTGCAGATCGTATATTACTATGTCCGTTAGAGCAGCTGGTATAAAAGTATTTGATTTGAGTACTATTTCTTACAGGTTACTTCCTTTGTTTTGTAGTCCGTTTTTTTTGCAAGAATTATTTTTTACATTTTAGTGAATTAAATCTCGAGTTAACTAATGGTTTAAAAAGGTAAACTTATTTTATTTTAGTAAGGGAACCATAATTTATAATTGGACCAAATAGTTATTCCTTTACATTTTTGGTATTGCATGGTATTGTTTGTTGGTTTGTTTGTTAGTCGTCTTTTTACTTTTTGTGTTGAAAACTTTCTCTACAATGATTTCTCCATTAACCGTGGAAATATTTATCACTTAGTTAAATTAAGTTTCACTAAAGTGTGGCTGGCGGCTCCGAAGTGTATTTAGGGAAGTGAGTGCATTAGAAAATAATATAACTCTCCCTACTTTTACGCTATCTAGAAGCTTTTTTTTTTCATTATTACTACTGTTGCTTTTGAACTCTCCCAATATGAGTAGAAATGAAGTGCAAAAAACATTTTATTATTCGTACATTTTAAAGAAAAAGGATATTTGTTTGTTTGCTAAAATGCATTTGCTGAGTAGAGTTTGCCTGCCATGAAGCTTATGTCTTTTTTTTTTTTGTTGTTTTAATTTTTCTTTATAGCTGAGTTTAGTTTTGTTTGCTTTAGTTTTAATGAATTTGTGGCACGTTGGTGGCTGGCTGCCTACATGCCATTCTTTTTCATTTTTTATTTGTATGTATTGTTTTACTTGTCTTTTGGTTGCTTTTCCATTCTTTCGTTAAATCTTTTTCTTTTTACACTTTTTATAGCAATTACCCATCATTTTTTATTACAATCCTTTTAAGAAATATAAAGGAGCTTTAATTAGTTTGTGGAAATGTATGATTTAGAAGATAATAAAATTAACGTAAGAAAGTAGTTAAGTTTTAGAAGCATACGCATTTGCAATACAACGAGATTATGTGTGTTATGGCAACAACACCATATCCTGGGTTCACCCATTTTGGTCAAATAAAATTTTCTCTTTCACTCACTCCCTGAGAGAAGTAATTTTGTCCAGATAACAATTAACTTGAATTGGTTTAACTTTAATTTTTGTCCGGACAAAATATAACTAAGTTGCCACAAAATATAATTCTTTAATAAAAGGCTGAATTGAGTTGCCACATCATATAGTGTTGGCTTAGCATGCAATTGCCCATTTGTTTTCATTACTTGAAATTAAATTAAAAAAATATGTTTTCAACATTTTGTTTTAATAATCAAAATTTTGAATAAATAAAAAAATATGTAATTTTACACCAATTTATGGTTGTCATGTTGTAAAATTAATATGACTTGTTTACTTATGTATTTCATATGGCAGCTTTGTTTGCACGGAAAAAAAACTAAGTAAAAAATTTTGTTTCAACAAAAAAATTGTCCGGACAAAATTAATGATGGATCTGGATTGTTAATAATATGGTTCTAATATAATATTTAATAATAATATGGTTTAACTACAACAATATAATATAATCATGAAATGCTGCTCTTCGGTTATGGTTACCTCTACCATGTTTTTTCTTTGCATGTATTTTTCCAAAAACCCAGGAAAAAAGAACATCTCAAATGCTACAATACACCCGTCTTGTTAATGCGGGTGAAGTTAAAAGGTATGCACTAGTGGGCCTCGCATTAGCTGGAAAGTTTATTCTCTGAAGGCACTCACTCCAATTTTTGTTGGGCGAAAGAGATGAACAAGAAAACCTCTTAATCTCGAAAAACACTCTTAAGGTAATAGCGCCTGAATAGTAAGTCAGGAGGAACTTTGGAAACCTGAACTGGGATACCATAAACCGTGTTTTTGACTGGTCAAGGAAACTTGAAATATTATCTTCAAGAAGATATTAAATTCAAAGAAGACATTACTTGCAGACTGTGCCTAGAAGAGGCTTATACGGTAACGCACATTGTGTGTAAATGGTTAGTGGGGACAAGTCTACAGTCCGAATTCAATATAGTCTAGATTAAAGTCTAGTGATAGTCCGAGACTCAATGTTAGCAAGGTTGTCATAAATTACCAATCGAGTAGCAGAAAATATTGATGAGGTAAGGGGTTCGTAAAGGGACCATTGAAAGGTACCCTTAAGTCAATATAGGCTCATGTAAAAAGTCCCTTCGGAGTTTTTTTTTTCTATAGATTTTCGATTTTTGTTAAAATCATTGGTGTAGAACTTCCGTAATTGAAAAAATTGACCAAGTGATTTTCTGTGGCGCTTCGGTCGGCCAATTTGTAAGTATCAATGGAGATGCCGTTACCACTGGTAGTCAGACGGTGCAAGTTTTTTAACCGTATAGCGTTAATGAATCATCTTCTGTCAATGTCTGTATCTACATCTGCATAAATATAGTCACTATGAAAGCTACACTGAAACCTGTTTTTGATCGGTCGTTTTAATTTATCTTACTGCCGGTTTCTCAATGTCGAAAGAATTCTTTCTTTCTTACAATTATATTCAAAACAAAAACAAAATTTTGCAATTTGTTATTGTTTCAAATATAATTGTAAGATAAAAAGAATTCTTTCGAAATTGTGAAACAGGCCAAAAAATTTCCTAGATTTTTTAAGTATCCTTGGGGAACTTCATGTGGGTTTGGCTATTTGGAAAATGTGTGTACGCCGAACAGGACGGGCTAAAAAACTGCTTTTATAAGTAAAACATATATTGTGGTAGCACGATGGAATTACGAGAATGTACCTTACTTTTGTTCCAAGAAACATTAGTTAGATACAATCGATAAATATTATTGGTACCGATAATTCCGTTACCTTTATATAGATGTATGTATATGAAAAGTCAAAATTGTCAAAATATTTACCTTCGTAGCTAATGTCTTGCATTGCATTATTTTATTTTATCTTATTCTATTTCGAACGGGACAAAAAATTCGATTGCCGTAGTAAATTAGTTCACCCACTGCACAGTGGGCATAATCAAAATATTTTTTAAATAATACAGTCATTTGTAATGGCTAGTCGATTGATTGTGTATATCTAATAAGTTCACGAAAATTAAATGATAAAAAATCTTTAACATTAAGGTAAAGGAAATCCCACAATTCCCAAAATAAATGCCCAAAAATCCAAAATTGGAATTTTTTAGTCTTTTACCCAGAAAGTCCACATATGGAGTAGGGCTTATAAAATACTTTCACCAATAGTAGGGAGTATATATAGCTTCTTTACGGCAGTATTCTTTTTCCAATCACAGCTTAGGGATTTTACAACAGATAGGCTAAAGTCAATATTTCGATGTATAATTTTTGCAAAAAAAAAACCGACTTCAAAACAGATATAAGGGCAGCAATTATAAACTAAAAATATAAGAAGTAATCTTTAAGAATTAGATTTAAAACAAAAAATAGATGCGCCAAAATTAGCGGAAAAAAACTAAAGACTATGTGAATGTCAAGCATTACTGTTCAAAATTTAAGCTATTTTCACCAGCATCCGTCTTTTATGGGGACACCATTCAAGCCTCTTTCTATAACGGTTTTAAAGATATGGTCACATAGATCAAATAACATCACCTATTGGGACACACTTTCATTTACAATTTTAAATTAAAGAACTGTTGTTATAGAGGACTTGGCCACAAAGATTCTTTGTAAATTTCAATTATCTGTATATAACGGTTAAAAAGTTTAACCATATATATCAAATTACATGAACTATTGGGACACCCTTTACATTATAATTCTAAATATTTATACTTGATATCATACCAGAGAAAGTAGTAGTTATTCTGCCTAATTTTCAAGTGTTTGTGTTTAACGGTTTAAAAGATGGGGACACCCTCTAGTTTCTAAATTCAAATTGTATACTTGCTATAATGGACTTTGCAATACAGGTTCCTTGTAAATTTCAGCTGTCTGTCTATAACAGTTCAAAAGTTTGGCCACATACATAGAATTACATTAACTATTGGGACACCCTTTTATTTTCAAATTCAAATTTTATACTTTTTGTTATAGCGGACTTAGCAATACACGTTCTTTGTAAATTTCAGCGGTCTGTGTACAACTGTTCAAAATTATGGCCATATACATCAAATTAAATGAACTATTGGAGCACCCTTTAATTTAAAATTTTGAATATTTATACATTTTATTATAGCGGTCATAGTAGTCGACACTCTGTAAAATTTTCAAGGTTTTGTCTATAACGGGTCAAAAGATAGACCCAAATAGGTCAAATTATGTCACCTATGTGGACACCCTTTAAATTTTAAATTTATTTGTTTATTCATTTCCGCTGTTGAGAGCTATAGCGACACGCAATTTTTAAAATTTTAATTTGGTGCCCATTGCGGTTCTTAATACACGTAAAACACGGGTATGTTGTATGGGGACACCCTTTAATTTTTAATATAATGAACTGTTTTTAAAATGGGACCAACCTGAAAGCATAACCTTTCAAATAAAGAAACAAAATTTAAAATCGGTTTAGAAATGGCTGAGTCCTGCTGTTACATACAAAAAAAAAGCAACATTCAGACGAATAAATTGAAGTCGGTTAAAAATAGGTCAATATGAAGGATCTCCATTTTCTGCAACGTTTATTAATTTTACACGAAATTTTGATAGAACGTACTTACATATTGTTAGCTTATAAAAAGATATAAATATTTTATATACTCCTTAAAACATTTTTGCTTATTAAAAAAACAAGATTGACGGCCATTTTTAGGCTAAAATACTCAAAAATTCAATAATTTTGGACTTTTTAAATATAAATTTTCTAGTTTTGAACTCAAAAGACATATAATCTTGAATATTTTTCACAATATTTTAAATTTTGCTCATAGTTAGGAACAAATATAAAATATTTTTTTTTTAATATTTCGATAAAACTGGACCAGGCTATTCAAAATATTTTAATTTTATAATGCATATAACTCATTTTATAGGTATTAACTACACCTTTATTTTAAGACCATTAAATAATTTTTAAGAATCAAACAAAAATTGAAGAAATGTCCAGCTTTAAAAAAATTTGCAGGGGCTAGTTACCCAAATTTGAGACCACATAGCGCCACCCCTGGCAAGTGGCTGATTCCCACCGTCAAAACTTAAGCTGAGATACTTCTCTGCTATGCTTATGCCAAATGTAGGATCAATCGGCCAAGCCGTTAACGAATGGCTGAGTTATTTCCAAAATATTTTGATTCTGCCTCCACCCTCCCACTGTGCACTGCAAAGACATGTTATTGAAAAGACTTCTGCATTGTTTAAACAATTATAATTATGTCCAACAGTTCAGTGGCTCACTAAAGGAGTTTTAATAGTTTTAATACCAAATACCTTTTTTATTATTGTAACACATTTACAATTTGTTTGCTAAACCACACACTCTGTAGTGTCATTAAATTTCATTGGACTGTTGTTTCTATTTTATTTTTAATTATTTTTCAATTTAAAATTATCTTGCACGAGGTTTTTTCAATTGCTCAATGGGACTTTATGGCAATTTTTTGCGAAATTAGTTTCAAATAACGACCAGAACTAATTGAGCTTAACAGCACACTACTGCCATATAAAGGCGCACCAAAACGGCAATAGACACAAACAGATAGACAGACAATGTATTTGGATCAGCTGCAATTTGTTGGGTATTAGTGGGAAATGTATGGTTCAATGTTATGGTCTTTAGTAAAATTTGTAAGCGGTCGGTCGTACAAATGAATCCACCTACAATAACAACAACATTTCACACTTGCTGCAGCTCGCAAAATGCAACAAGAAAAATATTCATTGCAATTTAAACTAAGCGATGTATTAATAATTATTTGTTTGTTGGTTTAATTTTCAATTTATTTCATAAAAGGTATTTATTTGTTAGCAAGTTGTCTTTGCTAACACATTTACTAGAAGTTTAAATAAATGGTTGGGTTGGATATTTAAGTGTAGTTACCGACAAATATTTTTCTAATTTAATTTTTAAACGTTTAACATATTAAGGAAAAATAAAAAATTTTTTTTTATTGTTTTTTTAAGGCTATGACTGCTTAGAGAGTTGGTTCAAAATACCTAAAATTCTCACTAACTCTTACTAGCTATCTGCAAAGAGGAAAACTTTACATGGCAATTTAAATACTAAGTAAAGAAAACTACATGTAAATTAAAAACAATCTAGAGTTTAAATATTTTTAAGGAGAATAAATTCCCTATTATTGTTCGTATACGTAATAAAAATTAATAGAATCAGAACAGCGGGCGCGGTACTTAAAACAACAAAATGATTACACAGAGTAACACGGAAAAAAATAACCATATACGGACACCACTACGTGATAAAAGACCAAAAAAAACGACCCCTGTCTCCCAGTTTTGCCCAAAGTACTCCAGTTTTTTTTTTTATGGGCCCTCAAAGATGTGGGGCCTCGATGTCATTTTTGCAAAAAATGATTATATCCTCAAGCTCATATTTTGCAAACCGTTTAAAATTTTGATATACTTTTTGAGGCAAAGTTGTAGCTCTTGTCATAAAGAAAATTGTGAACATATAAAATCAAAAAAACTTCATCTTCAAGGTCAAAATCGCAAAAAAAACTTTAAAAAAATTAATTTTTTTTACCTTTTTTCCCCTGTTCAGGTCCATAGGTAGCAAACCGTTCAAAATTCAAGGAAACAATCAACCACAAAAATGAACCCAAGATCTCAATAAACAACTTTCTAGAACATATGAAATTCCTAGGAATGATTCTTAACACAGTTTAGGTAGCGTTTAGGTAGCCGCAAAAGTGAAAAATTTCCCGGCTACCTAAGCGCTACGTAAACGGTGTTAAGAATCATTCCTAGGAAGTTCATATGTTTTTTTGGTCTTTTATGACGTAGTGGTATCCGTATATGGTTATTTTGCCATGACTTAAAAAATTACACAGTGTGTTATTAATTAAATGTATTCAACACTGCCACCGCTAACTCTTACCTGCAATTACTCCACTGTCGTATTTTGACAATGCAGCTTCTAATAGCTAATTTTGCAAGCAAACAAGCAGCTATTGCAAGTAAACAACCACTTTAGTTTTAATGAAAAAAGTTTATTTTTGCGTAAAATTCAACATCGAATCCAAAAAAGCCTTCGTAAGTACTATGCCGATTAAGGCCATGATTCAGTATCATACTCAGTCGTACGATTTGTCAAAAATTGCATTTGTGCTTAAAAAGTATGACAGTGTGGATTAAAAGTGCATGAGGGTGACAGACTTTTTGAAATAGTTCAGAAAATGGTATTTTTTCCTTGCGATCAAAGTTGCAAAATCTTATTTTGTATGATAGTGTGTCATCTACATCGCCATTTTGAAACGATTTTTTGAGTAGGACAGAATTCTGTCAGTGTTTTTTTTTTGTGATTAAATCGTACGATTGTGTAGGATAGTGAATCCTGGACTTTACGCACTACCAATTTTAATGTTAGAAATGTGAATTACTGAGTTCCGTTCTGTGGTCATACTAACACAAATGACGTCAAACGTTCAAGTCGGTTCAGAAATATATATATATATATATATATATATATATATATATATATATATATATATATATATATATAATAAAATATATATAAAGCACAAAATGTGTATGTTTGTATGTTAGTTTGTCTGTCGGAGCGCTATAGCTGCCAACACCAGTGAACCGATCTTTCTGAAATTTTCACAGTTTGTTATTAGACACTTGGGTGGTAAAATAGGGTACTTATTTTTTTTGATATTCGACATGGGCGTGGCACCTCCCATGCCAAGTAAACAGTAGTAATAGGTGCTACCTATCACCTTGAAATTTTGCGCCAGTAACGATATTAGCATATTAGAGAATGATATACTCTATTTGAATAGCGGGCGTGGTACCTCCCATACAAAATGAAAAATTATTATCCTGTATCTAGAAAACTGCAATTGGTATCACCTTAGAATTTCGCACCCCGAACCCCCATATTAACATTCATAGTTAAGCTAAACACAGACTGAATTGGAATAGTAGCCGTGGTACCTCCCATACAAAGTGAAAAATTATTATCCTCTATCTAGAAAACTGCAATAGGTAGCACCTTAGAATTTCGCACCCGGAACCCCCATATTAACATTCATAGTCAAGCTAAACACAGACTGAATTGGAATAGTAGGCGTGGTACCTCCCGTACAAAGTGAAAAATTATTATCGGGTTCCTGGCGAACTACAATAGATAGAGTCTTAAAACTTTACAGGAGTAACCACTGTGCTAATGCGCATAGTGTACCAAAATTCAAAATGAATTGGGATAGTTAGCGTGGTACCTCCCATACAAAGTAAAAAATTATTATCGTGTACCTAGAGATCTACAATATGTAGAGTCTTGACACTTTGCACAAGTAACTCTCAGAGTAATAGGCATAGCCTAGCAAAATTCAGACTGGAATAGCACAGTGGCCGTGGTACCTCCATACAAAGGAAAAAAATATTATCGTGTTGCTAGATAACTACAATGGGCAGAGTCTTGAAACTTTGCACAAGAAACCCTAATACTAATGTTCATAATTTAGCAAAATGCAGACTGTATTAGGATAGTGGGAATGGTACCTCCCATACAAAGTAAAAAAAAAATATTATCATGGTAATACGTATAGTCTAGCAAAAAACAGATTGAATGGGAACAGTGGGCGTCATACCTTGCATATAAACTAAAACAGATTTGTCGTAAGGATAGCGTGTGATTTCGAGTTAAAGGTTGGACATACTTTTCTATCAAGTGTTTATTTTATTTTTTGTGGATAGGTGTAGCGAAGAGTGCCGTAAATCATTTCCTATCTTTCTGTCTGTGTTCGCATTACGTAAAAACTACTGGATGGATTTTAACAAAATTTTGTGAGGGGGTACCTTGTTATAAAAATTCCAATAAGTTATACTTTTTTCCAAAAAAAATATCTCATTTCTAAGAGAAAGTGGAGAAAAAGCAAGAAAAAGTACGCCGAATATTTTTTACCGATTTAAAGGTACTGCATACTTTAAAGCATGTTTTAGGTTTAAAAGCGAGAAACACGCAACAGATGGTGCTGTTTTAAACTAATGACAATTTTGAATGGAAAGCGGATTGTGCAACAGATGTCGTTGTTTAAAAATAATGACAAAATATGAATTACTTACTGCCAATAGCCAATTGAATAAAATTTGTATTTGATTTGTATTTTTACTTTGTGGAATTACATTGTTATTAAAATATTTTAAACACCTTTTACAGAGCCTTACAATAATTTTTACAAGTTTAGAATTTTATATAAATTTTAGAATTTTACCCAGGATACCTTTATTTAAAGAAAATATTTGGTGGATTACTTTCAAATCAAAATCGATCAAAATATTGTCAGCACGCACACAACGTGTGTGGACACAGCTTGTTATTGATAAAATACGTATTGTTTTGTTTCAGCAGCGAAAATCAAATGAGTTGGTTGCGCTGATGCTATTATAATCATACAGTGTGTTAGGTCTGCGTTGCTCTATAGTGTTATATTATTTAGGGCCTTCTAATTTTATATTAGGATCTTTATTACGTGGAATCTTTTATACTCTAAAAATCGAAGACAATGAAATCCTTATATTATTGTTCTACAATTAGTTCCTATTATATTATATTTCTTCTTATTATATTATATGACTTCTTGATTTTATTGTAGATGGCAACAGTATTGCGAGGGCATGATACTGAAAATCAAGATAATGATTTTAAGGGAACTATATATCCCACATGAATTCTAGGTGTAAATAAATCTCCTAATGTGGATTCACTATTCTAATGTATTCCAGTCTGTAACTTTAGGTTTTTACTTAAATGCTAAACCTAAACAGGAGCGTAAAGCGTCAAAAATTCTCCTGTAACTACATACACTATTTTTAAAGCAAACCTAAACAGCGGCATCAAGGTAATTGGCAATTGGAAAATCCAATTTTGATAGAACCTTAGATAGTGAAGTTGGGTGCAAACAAAATGTTATTTTTTTTTTGTGTAAGAGTGGTGCCATTTTAGTGATTTTCTCCTCTATCTAGCGATTTTATCTCTATTTTGAGTCTTAATTTATTAGATTTTATTAAACACAATATGTTAACATTACTATTTATTACAAAAAGATGAGTTCTTATATAGGTTTGTGTAAGGCTAGGCGCTAGACATCGTTATGCTTTACTCACTTCATTAGTGTTAGTCAGGAAGCACTGACTGATTCGCGTTTAGTTTAGTTCAGCCCGACAATTATATAGAAGATATAATATTCAGCTTTGTGTGTTATAGCACTCAATAGGTTAATGTCCTTGGATATTTAATTTTGTTTTCGCTTTTTAAAATCACTGTTTTCGTCTTTGCACTTCCACCCATCATGATCTTATTCAATACAAGTGTCATGTAAATTAGTTTCAATTATTTTGTACACCTTGTCATTTATTATTTCTTTGATTTCAATTGCATCAAATATAAAATTTATTTTAATTGATACTTACAAATTTTGCGAAGTATTAGTTTGCCTTTTAAACTAAATTAAATTAAAAAAATAAAAATATAATTGGCCCTTGAAAAATTTCAAGTTAATCATGGCATAAAAGCGTGTGTTTTATTCAAGAAACCATTACACACTTGACTATATCGCGAATAAATTATTAATTAGGCTTGATTATTTTTCTTTATACCCTTACAATTAATAGTGAAGGTCGTTGTAGTGATAGAAAAAGTGCATTACCTTTTGCTGATATCATTATCTATTCTCCTTTTAAATCAATCACCTAATTAGCGAAATAATATTTCTTTAAAAATATCTAAAACAAACAACTCAACCGTAGATGATTAATAAATTATTTATTGAATTGATTATATTTAAATACTGTAAAAAATACATAAATAACATTATGTAAAATGTTTCGCCCAAGGTCATAGTTATTTAGATATAATAAGACTGTAACAGACCGTTTTTGTACATAAACTATTTTTTAATGTTATAGCTGGTGCTGATATTAATCGATATGGAGCAAAAGACACCTATTCTTGGAATTGTTTTCTATTTAACTGTCTGTATTCGCATCACGTGAAAACTACCAGTTGAATTTTAATAAATTTTGTGAATAGGCACTTTAGTAGCTCGGTTCAAATATAGAATAATTTTTCCCGTAAAATTTTTTTATTAAAAAAAAAAGACTAAGTTACACAGGGATGGATCGATTTATATAACGTAAATACATTAACCATATCTGCAGCACTATAAAAGTGAGAGTCTTATAATATTTTGTGGATTACTTTTAAAGCAAAATCGAACAAATCCGGACACTAACGACGCACGGAGGGCTCATATCGGAGAAAATTGCATTTTCGAAAGCGCTGCTTTCGATTATCTTGTTTGTGATTCTTATACCAAAGGGTGATTAAATTTAAAGGGGCGATGTTGATTTTGAATAAAACTCAAATTATTTAGGAAATTGTTGTCATTTCTTTTTATTTTGATAATTTGGTATGGATCAAAATATCGGCGAAACGGCCGCCGTGACCAATGCTCCAAATTTTCGATGACGCTGTAGCATAGTTGAGGTTCTATGCCGTTAATGTGCCGATTTATCACATCCTTTAGCTTGAATTGTTGCTGGCTTAACGATGTACACCTTTTCTTTCAAATATCCCAAAAGAAGGAAGTCCAACGATGTTAAATCACATGATCTTGGCGGCCAATTGAGATCGCCACCACGTGAGATAACACGACCATTGACGAATCACCGAAATGTAGGACAACAGTATTTTATTTACTGGCTGAACAAATCCAATCAAATTAGTAGAATTTTTAAATTAAAAATCGTCTAGATTTTAACTCCTTGAAATTTTGCTCGCTAGATAAGAGAAAAATTTGCAGAAAAGTTTATTCAATATTTTTAAAAAACCATAGCAGGGTATCGCAAAATCAAAAATTTTAATTTTAAATTGCTTATAACACGCTCATTTTAAAACATAATTTACAGATTAATATATCACTTTGTAGGTATAACCTAGACCTTTAAGAAGCATGTATAATAAAAATAAAAAAAATAAACTAAAGGAACGCCAAGCTCTAAAAAATTTGCAGGTGCGAGATACTTAACTTTGAAAATACATACCGCCACCCCTAGCAAATTTATGCTTCCCACCATCAAAACTTAGGTTCAGATTATCCTCTGCTATACTCATGTCAAATGTTAGATCAATTACAAGTGGAATTATTTCCAAAATATTAGGATTCTGTCCCACTGTGTGACGTGGTGGTCTCTGCTAGGTATATTCTAAAATTTTATTTTAGACTTCATGCTGAAAAGAACTAAAAAACTAAAACTTTAACGGACTCATCAATGTTTAATGGGTTTCGTTTTCATACCTTTGCCACTAATATTTGATATAAAATGTTTTCAGGTATGGACAGTAGGGTGGAACGGATGGATTTTTACTGTCCGCAATATTTAACATAAGTCAGTTAGTATCATTACTTCATAACTTTGTGGACCAAAATTAGTAGCTTTTTATCGCAGCAGTTTGGGCTTACCAAAGCTCCAATCGGACACCGTAAAAAAATTTTTCTTATCAGGAGCATTTTCATCTGGACGGTTATTTTACAAAAACAAAATGTTGCCAATGCATCCACACAGAGCGACAGGAGGTTGGTGTGGATTTTGGAGTGCCAATTTTTGCTAATTTTTTTTAGAAAAATCTACAGGAAATGCCATTTAGGACAACGGCAAATACGAGAGAGCTATGGTTACAGACTTTTCATGGCTTGAAAGAAATTTAATAATTATGGAAGATAGGAAATTGAAAAATCTTTGTTTTCAGCAGCATAGCGCACCTCATACAGCTCATCAAACAATCGATATTTTGGGTTGTAAGTTCGGTAATCGTGTTTACAGCCGATTTGATGATGTGCTTGGTCGCCTCGAACCTGCCATTTGACGCCTTTAGACTTTCTCTTGTAGTATGCCGTTAAAGGACGATATTATGCCAATAATTAAAAAATGTGTCAGTAAATCGTGGTGTAGAACCAGAAACCCTTATAAATTTTTTTAAAATATTTACTCATAGAATTATCTACGGCGAAGCCATACTTCACATAAATGAAATCGGGTTCCATTTATAATAAAAATTATTGCGATTTTTAATAAAGCCAGAATATACCAAAAGAAATAAAGTTTGGGTTACTTTATTTAATTTAAAAAAGCACTTGTATTTGAACCAAAATTATTTATTAGTGACCACTAGGCATACACTAGAATAGTGGAAGCATCTTTCGATAAACAATTTGAGCTTCAAATTATTTTCGTGTTTTTTCTTCATTATAAATTAAAAGTTCAAGGCGTTCCGAAGTATTGCTTGAAGAGCCACAAAATGTGACATGAAGTGCATCTAGCTAAAAGAAGAACGTAGGTTAACTAAATAACATCCACTGATAGATAGATAGATAGATAGATAGATAGATAGATAGATAGATAGATAGATAGATAGATAGATAGATAGATAGATAGATAGATAGATAGATAGATAGATAGATAGATAGATAGATAGATATAAATATGGATATAAAGAATTCTAAAGATCCTGCTGTGTCTAAAATAGAATTTTTCAAATTTTCCTTTAAAATTTAAATTAAAAAAAAATAAATAAATTAAATTTAAATTAAATTAAATTAAATTAAATTAAATTAAATTAAATTAAATTAAATTAAATTAAATTAAATTAAATTAAATTAAATTAAATTAAATTAAATTAAATTAAATTAAATTAAATTAAATTAAATTAAATTAAATTAAATTAAATTAAATTAAATTAAATTAAATTAAATTAAATTAAATTAAATTAAATTAAATTAAATTAAATTAAATTAAATTAAATTAAATTAAATTAAATTAAATTAAATTAAATTAAATTAAATTAAATTAAATTAAATTAAATTAAATTAAATTAAATTAAATTAAATTAAATTAAATTAAATTAAATTAAATTAAATTAAATTAAATTAAATTAAATTAAATTAAATTAAATTAAATTAAATTAAATTAAATTAAATTAAATTAAATTAAATTAAATTAAATTAAATTAAATTAAATTAAATTAAATTAAATTAAATTAAATTAAATTAAATTAAATTAAATTAAATTAAATTAAATTAAATTAAATTAAATTAAATTAAATTAAATTAAATTAAATTAAATTAAATTAAATTAAATTAAATTAAATTAAATTAAATTAAATTAAATTAAATTAAATTAAATTAAATTAAATTAAATTAAATTAAATTAAATTAAATTAAATTAAATTAAATTAAATTAAATTAAATTAAATTAAATTAAATTAAATTAAATTAAATTAAATTAAATTAAATTAAATTAAATTAAATTAAATTAAATTAAATTAAATTAAATTAAATTAAATTAAATTAAATTAAATTAAATTAAATTAAATTAAATTAAATTAAATTAAATTAAATTAAATTAAATTAAATTAAATTAAATTAAATTAAATTAAATTAAATTAAATTAAATTAAATTAAATTAAATTAAATTAAATTAAATTAAATTAAATTAAATTAAATTAAATTAAATTAAATTAAATTAAATTAAATTAAATTAAATTAAATTAAATTAAATTAAATTAAATTAAATTAAATTAAATTAAATTAAATTAAATTAAATTAAATTAAATTAAATTAAATTAAATTAAATTAAATTAAATTAAATTAAATTAAATTAAATTAAATTAAATTAAATTAAATTAAATTAAATTAAATTAAATTAAATTAAATTAAATTAAATTAAATTAAATTAAATTAAATTAAATTAAATTAAATTAAATTAAATTAAATTAAATTAAATTAAATTAAATTAAATTAAATTAAATTAAATTAAATTAAATTAAATTAAATTAAATTAAATTAAATTAAATTAAATTAAATTAAATTAAATTAAATTAAATTAAATTAAATTAAATTAAATTAAATTAAATTAAATTAAATTAAATTAAATTAAATTAAATTAAATTAAATTAAATTAAATTAAATTAAATTAAATTAAATTAAATTAAATTAAATTAAATTAAATTAAATTAAATTAAATTAAATTAAATTAAATTAAATTAAATTAAATTAAATTAAATTAAATTAAATTAAATTAAATTAAATTAAATTAAATTAAATTAAATTAAATTAAATTAAATTAAATTAAATTAAATTAAATTAAATTAAATTAAATTAAATTAAATTAAATTAAATTAAATTAAATTAAATTAAATTAAATTAAATTAAATTAAATTAAATTAAATTAAATTAAATTAAATTAAATTAAATTAAATTAAATTAAATTAAATTAAATTAAATTAAATTAAATTAAATTAAATTAAATTAAATTAAATTAAATTAAATTAAATTAAATTAAATTAAATTAAATTAAATTAAATTAAATTAAATTAAATTAAATTAAATTAAATTAAATTAAATTAAATTAAATTAAATTAAATTAAATTAAATTAAATTAAATTAAATTAAATTAAATTAAATTAAATTAAATTAAATTAAATTAAATTAAATTAAATTAAATTAAATTAAATTAAATTAAATTAAATTAAATTAAATTAAATTAAATTAAATTAAATTAAATTAAATTAAATTAAATTAAATTAAATTAAATTAAATTAAATTAAATTAAATTAAATTAAATTAAATTAAATTAAATTAAATTAAATTAAATTAAATTAAATTAAATTAAATTAAATTAAATTAAATTAAATTAAATTAAATTAAATTAAATTAAATTAAATTAAATTAAATTAAATTAAATTAAATTAAATTAAATTAAATTAAATTAAATTAAATTAAATTAAATTAAATTAAATTAAATTAAATTAAATTAAATTAAATTAAATTAAATTAAATTAAATTAAATTAAATTAAATTAAATTAAATTAAATTAAATTAAATTAAATTAAATTAAATTAAATTAAATTAAATTAAATTAAATTAAATTAAATTAAATTAAATTAAATTAAATTAAATTAAATTAAATTAAATTAAATTAAATTAAATTAAATTAAATTAAATTAAATTAAATTAAATTAAATTAAATTAAATTAAATTAAATTAAATTAAATTAAATTAAATTAAATTAAATTAAATTAAATTAAATTAAATTAAATTAAATTAAATTAAATTAAATTAAATTAAATTAAATTAAATTAAATTAAATTAAATTAAATTAAATTAAATTAAATTAAATTAAATTAAATTAAATTAAATTAAATTAAATTAAATTAAATTAAATTAAATTAAATTAAATTAAATTAAATTAAATTAAATTAAATTAAATTAAATTAAATTAAATTAAATTAAATTAAATTAAATTAAATTAAATTAAATTAAATTAAATTAAATTAAATTAAATTAAATTAAATTAAATTAAATTAAATTAAATTAAATTAAATTAAATTAAATTAAATTAAATTAAATTAAATTAAATTAAATTAAATTAAATTAAATTAAATTAAATTAAATTAAATTAAATTAAATTAAATTAAATTAAATTAAATTAAATTAAATTAAATTAAATTAAATTAAATTAAATTAAATTAAATTAAATTAAATTAAATTAAATTAAATTAAATTAAATTAAATTAAATTAAATTAAATTAAATTAAATTAAATTAAATTAAATTAAATTAAATTAAATTAAATTAAATTAAATTAAATTAAATTAAATTAAATTAAATTAAATTAAATTAAATTAAATTAAATTAAATTAAATTAAATTAAATTAAATTAAATTAAATTAAATTAAATTAAATTAAATTAAATTAAATTAAATTAAATTAAATTAAATTAAATTAAATTAAATTAAATTAAATTAAATTAAATTAAATTAAATTAAATTAAATTAAATTAAATTAAATTAAATTAAATTAAATTAAATTAAATTAAATTAAATTAAATTAAATTAAATTAAATTAAATTAAATTAAATTAAATTAAATTAAATTAAATTAAATTAAATTAAATTAAATTAAATTAAATTAAATTAAATTAAATTAAATTAAATTAAATTAAATTAAATTAAATTAAATTAAATTAAATTAAATTAAATTAAATTAAATTAAATTAAATTAAATTAAATTAAATTAAATTAAATTAAATTAAATTAAATTAAATTAAATTAAGTTAAATTAAATTAAATTAAATTAAATTAAATTAAATTAAATTAAATTAAATTAAAAAACATTATTTCAAATCTGTGGTGTAAGCAGTGTATAAATGAACTTTAGCTTCACTTAATTCACACAATTCCTTTTTATTTAAAATATATTTCCTTCCAAAACCTTTACAACCAACAATTTAAAAGAGCAACTAAACTCCACTCAGTCCCATCAATTTCAATGATGTTAATGAAAATTGATGGTACTGAATTTTTTTTTTTTTTTCATAAATATTTTTTCTCATTATCGCTAATTAAAATCACACATATTATTGATTTATTTTTTTGTTTATGACTTCATTTTTAAATTGAAAACACTAATTTAAAATTTTAATTAATATTAAAATTAAAATTAATTAATTTATATTTGGTTTCGTATTGAAATTTTAAATTAAATAACATAATAAAACAATATTAGTACACAGTTTATGACTATATACTATTATTTATGGTAAGCGTTAATTACCGCACATATTTTTTAAACAATTAAGTTATTGACAGTTTAGACTCGCATTGACTGACACATTGTATATGCATATATACATATGTATGTACATTCAAGCGCACACATTGACATTGTCATAGTTTTATACATCTATTTTAATTATCACAAGTTATTTGCATATCAAAAATATCAGCGGAACAAATTCCTAAAATTGCAAATTAAAAATTACTTTTACTTACGTGTGCGATTTACTCAACTTTCCAAACAAATTTCAAGCAAAAGCCTTAAAAATTCTCTACTCGATGCAGAACTTTGTCTGTCGTTCTTAAATTTTTTTAAATTTCTCAAAATCAATTTGTGGCCTAATTTCCGACTAGATTGACAATATACCCCACTGTGCGTCGACGCAGATATCCTATAAGCGTTGTTGTGTGTTTAAATATTAACGTACAGTTTTCCATTTTTGTTAAGTTAACGTATTCATAGCTTATAATGGCATCTTTTACCGCTGGCATATATCTCTAGATGCAATCTTGAGATCTGCTTGGTGTTCACAAAATTGTTTGAATCAATTTTTAAGATTTTTAACCGACTTCAAAAAAAGAAGGAGGTTATCAATTCGTCTGAATGTTGCTTTTTTTATGTTTGTGCCCGCAGAACTCAGTCATTTCTGAACTGATTTTAAAAATTTTTTCTTTATTAGAAAGGAAATGGTTACAGATTGGTCCCATTTTAAAAGAAGTTCAGAATTTTGAAAATTAAAGGGTGTCCCCATACAACATACGTGTTTTTTACGTGTATTATGAACCGTAAAGGGCACCCTTTTAAAATTTTAACAAACTGCATATCACTATAGCTGCCAATAACAGAAATTAATAAAAAAAATAAACTTAAAAATTAAAGGGTGTCCCCATATCTGACGTCAATTTAAATATATGAGCCATTTGAACCATGTAGACAATCACTTGAAAATTGGACAGAATGTCCAATATTTATAAACAGAAATTAAATATTTATAATTAGAAGTTAAAGGGTGTCCCAATAGTTAATGTAATTTGATGTATATTGCCAAACTTTTGAACCGTTACAGAGAGACGGTTGAAATTTACAAAGAACCTGTATATCTAAGTCCTTTATAACATCAAGTATATAATTTAAATTTGGAAACTAAAGGGTGTCCCCATATTTGATATAATTTAACCTATCTAGCCCTATCTTTTGAACCATTATAGACAAACACTTGAAAATTAGACAGAATCTCCAATACTATGTCCCGTATAATAACATTTATAAATATTTAAAATTTTAAAGGGTGACATTTGAAATTAACAAAGCATCTGTCCTTTAAAATAAGTGTTTAATTTAAAATTTTACATTAAAGGGTGTCCCCTAGGTGATATTCTTTAAGCTATATGGCCATATCTTTGGAACCTTTACTTTTTATTACTGTGTCAGTAATAATAACTGTAAAAAAATAAAGGGTGTCCTCATATCTGACGTAATTTGGCGTTATGGATAGACATTTGAATGTACAGAACGTATATTACTTGTCCTTTAGAGTAAAAAGTATAGAAGTATTTGATTTGAGTACTATTTCTTACAGATTACTTCCTTTTAAATTATTAGTTTAAAATTGATGCACATATATTTGTTTTGTAGTCGGGTTTTTTTTTGCAAGAATTATTCTCTTTTTGGTTGAACTTAAAGGGATTGGAATCCTGCCTAGGCCGATAACAAGATTATTGCGAGTGATAAACATCGTGATCAGGCTTTTTTCCCTAATTTTTTTAAAACATTTAAAATGAATATTGTCTTTTTTTTTTTTGAAAATAATAACCTTTATTTTTTATTGTTGATATCTTTGCAGCCTTAGGAGAGCGCTCTTTCCGATAATAGAAAAATTTTAGTTCTCGACAAAAAATTGTAATTTTTACTGTATTGCCTATCAAAACCACAACTTTAACTCGATATAATCGTCCGATGCGGAAATAGATGTTAATTAATATATCGAATTAACAATATTAAATTATTGTATGTTTCGTTTTTACCAGATTATTCAAAAATAAATATAAATATCTTCTAAATTGCTTTACTCCCAAGTCAATAACAGACTAATAAGTTTTTTTGAAAACCAAGTACAATTCACAAAAATTACTGCTATTTGGGATTGACTTAGTTATGCGAAATTCTCTTATATTGTCTTTCAAAGAAAAAAAAAAAAGAAACCAGCAAAAGTTGCCATTTACAAAAAAAAAACAACTACAAAACCATCTGTTTGAATTTAAATTAGATACGCGAAATTTAAATGTTTCCAAAATAAGTTAAACATTTTCCCACAAGTAAATTTTCAATGTAAGTGACAGAGCAAACATATGCGGTGGTGGTGTTGCTGGTAATAAAGGGTGGTTAAATTTGTAATAGCCGATGTTGATTTTGAATAAAACACAAATTATTTAGAAAATTATTGTCATTTCTTTTTATTTTGTAAATATTGGTGTGGTTCAATTATGTATGGAACAAAATATCGACCAAATGGCCGCCGCGACCTTGGCGTACACCTCCATCCGATGCTGCAAATTTTCGATGACGCTGAGGCGTAATTGAGGTTGCATGCCGTTAATGTGCCGAATTATCTCATCTTTTAACTCTTCAATTATTGCTGGCTTATCAACGTACACTTTATCTTTCGAATACCCCGAAAGAAAAAAGTCCAACAGTGTCAAATCACATGTTCTTGACGGCCAATTTACATCGCCACCACATGAGATAACATGAGATAACACGGTCACACAGCTAACGAAACAATGGCTCTTCTGTGTGACAAATGGCGCCGTCCTATTGAAACCACATATCGTCCACATCCATATCGTCCAATTCGCGCCATAAAATGTTCGTTATCATCTCACAATAGCGAACACCATTCAGAGTAACTGCCTGACCGGCCTGATTTTGGAAAAATACGGCCCGATGCCGCCAATCCAAAAACCGAACCAAACAGTTAGTCTTTGTGGGTGCATTGGTTTTTCGATAATCACTCTTGGATTATCATTCGGCCAAATGGGGAAATTCTGCTTAATTATGAATCCACTGAGGTGAAAATGTGCCTCATCATTGAAGATAATTTTCTTCGAAAATTAATCATCCAACGTTGCCATTTCTTGCCACCATTGCCCGATTGTATATCTTTCCATAGTTCAAATTGAATTAGTCTGTAATTGAGAAATGTCAATTTAAATGCAGAAAAAAACTCGACGTTTAGGTGTGGTTCACATACAACATCGGCCCTTAAAATTTAACCACACTATACAATTAAGCTGAGGAATCACTGTTTATGTATTAATTTTAAATGGTTTTGAGGGTGTTAACAATTTTTGTTCTTTATGACAAGAGCTACAACTTTGCCTCAGAGAGTATATCAAAATTCCAAACGGTTTGCAAAATATGAGCTTGAGTAAATGATCATTTTTTTGCAAAAATGACATCGAGGCCCCACATCTTTGAGGGCCCATGAAAAAAAAACCTGGAGGACTTTGGGCAAAACTGGGAGACAGGGGTCTTTTTTTTTTGGTCCGAATATGGTTATTTTTTTCCATGTTGCACTGTGTAATCATAACGTGCAATTGCAGTGTTGCCAGAATCGAAGCTTTACTATCACTAACCATCTGTCTTATCTACTACTATCCCTTTCCAAATGAAGTACCACAGTTTATGTAGGCATTAACTGCCTGAGTGGTACTTCTCTTTAAAAAATAATAATAATAATTAATTATTTTTTAACAAATATTTTCTAATATATAGTTTTGAAAATTAACACAGTTTGATTAAATTAATTTGAATTGTTGTAGTTAGAGATAACTTTGGCAAATTATTGCATATAAAAGATGATTTTTTGCTATTTGGTAGTAAAAAGGATTCATCACAGCCAAAAATGCTCGTTAAAGCTTGCCATTTCACCACTAATACCTTATATCATTATGTTTTTATTAGCTTTCCCAATAGGGGAGGTTTTTCTGCTGAACCCTGTATATTAACGCAATTAGACATTATCATAAGATTCTAAAAAATGTATAGCTGTGTTAATAAATGAATTATTAAAAAAAAAATTGTACCTAATTTAAATTCTACTTCAGAAAATAGTTTCTATTAATTGTGAGAATTTAAATTATGCAAATTTGTTCCCACAAAAAAAATTAAAGAAATATCTTTATTAAGCTAGAAATTCTCCATTCACTACATCGACCTATTATGCATTTATCGTAATTTATGTTTTTTTTTGCATTTCATTTCATTTAAAATTATATGTGATTTCATGGCACAAAAAAAAAACAACACAACACGCAGTTAAGTTGTTAAGCAGCTATCAGAGGCCACTTCAATACTAAATGTTGTTAACCACGCAATGTAACATATTGACATTATAAACGCTCTGACACACATATCGGACAACATCATTAACTGTGCAACATGCAAATCTCGAATTTGCAGCTTATAGCCTGAGTGTAGGAAAATGCAGTGAGTGGTTTAAAATAGACAGACACACAAGCGAACATGATTTAAGTAGCAGTTCATAACGGGTAACTATATTGCTGTCAAAATGGAAATCATTTATAAACTAAATGGCTGGAGGCGTATGAGTAACAACAATTTTTAGTTTTTCAAATGAAAATATTATAATTGTTACGAAAAAATTGGACGTGCCAGAAAATAAATGATAGAAATAGGCTTTTGTAGAATTAAATAACACACATACATGAACTTTAGAGCACTTTAACATAAATACATGTTTGTTTGGGCTATTTAAATGGCATGTTGTTTAATGAAAGTGATGTTAATGTCATTAACTTAGTACATAATTTAGTTGTTTTTTTTTTATATTAAAATAATTATTAAATATTTAAATCCAGATTTATAAAATGTCTGCCATATTAGATTAAAGTTAGTTTAGACAGCCCAAATTTTATGCAAGATTCAAATGAAATACCAAATATGGATTATTTGTTTAAATTTTCGGTTTTTAATTGATAGATAAAGCATAATGTTCAGTCATTTCTCACTCATGTTCGAGTATGTACATTTTAGTTTTTTCTGCTTCTTTTCATTTGTGTCTAAGAGACTAGAATATATTTTGTGATTTCTCATTTATGAGTGAGAGGATTTTTGTTCCTTTCTATTTAAAAATGAATAAATGAGAAAATATTTCGAAAGTGTTCATATATGAGAATTTACAATTTTCTTAAATTTTCAAAAATGACAAGATCGTAGAAAAATGTTCGCATTAAGCATCCGCATAAATGTACGTATTTAAGTATGAACGCATGTATGTGCACGAATTTTATAACAACTAACTGTTGGCAGTAATAAAGTGTTAGAAGTGAGAAATTTCATAAATGAACACTCACAAATTAAAAATCCAATAAATGAAAAAAAAAAAACAAAATATTCAAAACATTTATGTAAAACAGCATTAATCAGAAGAGACTAATTTATCACCATTCACACATGAATAATATGAATGTTTCTTGTTTTTCACTCTTCATGTCTTAATGCTAAAAGAAAAATAGTTACACACATTCATGTCTGATCATAGACAGAAAATTTTGCGCTGTTCATTTATGAACGTGAAAAATAAATATAAAATTTAAGAAATCTCACATCTCATAAATGTGGATATTTCAATCTTCATAAATGAAAACTTCTGAACCCTGACACAAAGTACATGGAATAGTGTTAATTTATCCCCTTAAAAGAAGAAATATTACAGTTAATTCGTACGACTTCTAATCTCAAAACTGACGGGAAGCTTATGAGCAAGATTTTATTTCAATTAAGGTAAAAACATTTCTTACCTTAGGGCGAAAATGGGCTTAATAATAATTTTCCTGATTTTGGAATATTGTTTAGTAATGAAGATGCATTGTGTTATCGTATAATACTTAAATTTTAATACCCACACGCAAAGAAAAAACATGGTTGATGTAACAATAATCTAAATGGTTAAATTATTAAAAAAAAATTATTATTATTATTATTAAAACATTATAATGTTCCCCTAAAGAGAGTCAACTCAAAATTTTTTAATTTACACTTTATGCAAGAAACCGCTATACACTCTAAAATTTTTACACCACAATTTTCTCTACTCTTTCGCCAAAAAAATACAATTTTATCACTCTTCTTGATATGAAAGTATATTAAAAAAAAGATTTTTGCCTTAGCAGAAAATTTTTAGATATTAAGTTGACTCTTTTTAGAGGAACAAGTGCGATATAATTGAAGTTTGCTTATCTTCCTAAAGTATCGAAGGATTCTTTTATTATTTCATTATATAAATCTGGTTGTAAGAATAATGTTGCAAACTACAGAGGTATTGCTAAACATAGCGCCATTCTTAAAATTTTTGAGAAAATTGTTACTGATCATCTTTCCCATCAAGTATCATCTATATTGGATCCTGCACAGCATTGTTTATGAAGGGTTTGTTCAATTGTTACTAATCTTTTGGAATTCACAACGTTAGTCATTCGGGGGTTTGTTCTACGAGAGCAAACTGATGTTACACCGACTATAGTAAAGCATTTGATAAGGTCAACCACAAACTTCTAATAAAGAAACTTGAACTTTTGAGATTTTATGTCAAATAGAACTCAAAACGTTCGTTTTTAAACGCTTAATTCCAAAGTAATTAATTTTTCATTCCATGTGCCCCTGAGAAACCATAATGAACAGAGAAAATAATAAAATTTTCTTTGTTCATTAATGATCTGCCCAAAACCATTAAACACTCAAACGTTTTATAATATGCAGACAACATAATCGTCACGCACATAATATTCTTAACAAATATTTGTTATACCCTTCACCACAGGTGGAAAGGGTATATATAAGTTTGTCATTCCGTGTGTAATTTCTACAATATTCATTTCCGACCCCATAAAGTATATATTTTCGGGATCCTTATACATGAGAAGTTGATTAAGCGATGTCCGTCTGTCCGTGTTGGTGTTGGTGTTGTAATGTCATTTGGCAAATGACTGTCAAAAATAAAATACACAAGTTTATAGGTAAACGATTATTTGGAAGCCCGCAAAGCTACATGGCTAGACGACCACCGTCCTAGCTGTCTTCAACTTAGACTAATTTCTATTTTATTCAACAAAAGAAAATGTCACAAAATTTTAAATTGCAAATTCTTGTATATGAGAGTGTAATTTAAAAGTTTTGGAGGAAATATTTATAATTTTTTGAAAAAGTTATTTAATTTTATGAAAGAAAAATAAGTATTTCTACAACAATGTCAGGGTTTACGATGTAGCTGTCGTCTTCAATATCATTATGTAGCTGACAACACGGCGACAATTTTCATTTAGCTGCGTCGCCGCTCTCTTCTATTTCTTTAAAGCATGAATAATAAGTTTTATCTCATATGATTTATTTTAATTTATGTAAAGAGTCAACAAGGGTGAAGGGTATAGAAGATTCGGCACGGCCGAATATAGCACTTTTACTTGTTTTTAATTGAAAAGGTCGTTCTTATATATTTTGTGCTAACAGCCTTTTCCACACAATTGTTTCACATATGTATATGAATTTGAGATCTCAGCATCAGATTAGAATTATAGTTTGTTGTCTTGCCTTGCCTCGGCAGGAACTGTACTTATACCTCTAGTGGTGGTGGTCTAAAAAGCTCATTTATTTCTTTTTAAAATCGAATTCTTAATATTTTATATTCCTAAAAGTTTCATGAATTAACATTTCCTTTGACAAATTACAACCATTAGTTTTGCTCTAATTCTTAATTGGTGACAACCGAAATTGGCATTCTAAATTCCATTATTTTATTTCATTTGTTCAAACACAGCAACGGTAATTTTACTTTATTTTATGTTTATTTTATTTGATGTTTTCGTTATAAAATCATTATCTTGCAACATTAGTAGCAACCAACCGTATGCGTTTGATCCATTTCTAATTTAGTTAAGAGTGATAAATGAGTTTGTTTTATAAAATTAATGATTTGGCCGTAAATCGATTCAATTGAAACAAACATTACCATGAACTCATAAAAACAACTGGTTTTAAAGTTCTGGCTTTCAAATATTTCAAACCGTAGACACAAAATGTTTCACATATTTAAATTAATGCATTTAGCAAACGCGCATACACAGAAAAAGTAATTTTTCAGATTCAAATAAATAATTCTCATAATTAGGCAATTGGTCCTATAAACAAATTTGTAAATTCAAATAATTAAATTTTAAATTAGTTTATTGAAAATATTCCACGATTTTTTCAAACAATTAATTATGATATTTGGTAAAAAAAACTTATTGACTTTAGAAAAAATTTTCAAACAAAAAATTTTACAAAAAAGTTTACTGAAAATTATAAAAAAATTTTAAAAAAATTGTCTGAATCAGACAAAAAGTTTACTGAAATTTATCTGAAACTAATGAAAAATTTTACTGAAATAACCGACAATTTTCAAACCAATAATTTAGCTTAATCAAAAACAATTTTCGCTAATTGTATTTAATATTAACAGTTTTGTTACTAATTTAAATAACTACTGGATAAAATTTGAACATATTAAAAAAAAAAGGACAAGACGAATCACTTCACAGGATGGCAATGGCAATTCATTCCATTTCGCAGCTTCATAAAATATCAAATTCTATGTATTAAAAAATGTTATCCATATATGGAATTCGACATCTTGAGCCATAGTGAACATAATGTATCTCCCCTTTTCTCTTTACTTTGGTCAAATTTTAGGCACAAAGTGTTTCCCCTTGAGCACAATTGGGACAAAACCTTGTATTCGATTCATCTAAATTATTGGTATGGGAATTGTTTGCTGGTCAAAAGAATATGTTATACATATTTACATAAAGTTGGTCATTGCCGCGCCACCTGAAAAATCAAAAATATAAATATATATGAATATGTAGCAATATCTTCAATAAAAAATTTTTACATTTTTACCTTTTCCTCTGAAGCTAATGGCTTTTAAAGGTTTCTATGTTTGGGCTTTAAATTAATTTTTATTGAAATAAATTTCCTTTTTGAAGTCTTGAAAAAATCAATATAAAATTTTTTGTTATTTTTTCAATGTATGACATGAAAGTGTTGCCGCTTTTTGCGAATGAGTAATTAATTATTAACAAATGGGACAAAATAAAATTTCTTTCATAATTGTTGTGTAATTAACTGAATATTTAAGGCGAAAATCGTCTGAGTTAACTCCTATACATCATTTAATTCCAAACCGATTTTTATTTGAAAGGTTATGCTTATAGATTAGTTCCATTCAAAAAAGTTTATAATTTGACTATGCCCGTTATGACCGTAAGTATAAATATTTACAATTAGAAATTAAACACGGTCCCAAAAGGTGATGTTATTTTTAACCGACTTCAAAAAAGAAGGAGGTTATCTATTCGTCTGAATGTTGCTTTTTTTATGTGTATGTAACCGCAGAACTCAGCCATTTCTGAACCGATTTTAAATATTTTTTCTTTATTTGAAAGGTTATGCTTTCAGGTTGGTCCCATTTTAAAATCAGTTCATTATATTAAAAATTAAAGGGTGTCCCCATACAACATACATGTTTTTTACGTGTATTAAGAACCGTAAAGGGCACCAAATTAAAATTGCGTGTCGGTATAGCTCCCAACAGCAGAAATTGATAAAAAAATAAATTTAAAATTAAAGGGTGTCCCCATAGGTGACGTAATTTGACCTATTTGAGCCCATCTTTTGAACCGTTATAGGCAAAACCTTGAAAATTTGACAGAATGTCGATTACTCTGACTGTTATAACAAAATTTAATTTAAAGGGTGCTGCAATAGTTCATTTAAAATGATGTATATGACCCTACTTTTGAATAGTTGTACACAGACCGCTGAAATTTACAAAGAACCTGTATTGCTAAGTCTGCTATAACAAAAAGTATAAAATTTGAATTTGGAAATAAAAGGGTGTCCCAATGGTTAATGTAATTCTATGTATGTGGCCAAACTTTTGAACTGTTATAGACAGACAGCTGAAATTTACAAGGAACATGTATTGCAAAGTCCACTATAGCAAGTATACAATTTGAATTTAGAAACTAGAGGGTGTCCCCACAAATTATGTAATTTGATCTATATGACCCTATCTTTTGATCCGTTAAACACAAACACTTGAAAATTAAGCAGAATATCTACTACTTTCTCTGGTATAATATCAAGTATAAATATTTGGAATTATAATGTAAAGGGTTTCCCAATAGTTCATGTAATTTGATATATATGGTTAAATATTTTAACCGTTACAGACAGATAGTTGAAATTTACAAAGAATTTTTGTGGCCAAATCCTCTATAACAACAGGTCTTTAATTTAACATTGTAAATTAAAGGGTGTCCGAATAGGTGATGTTATTTGATCTATGTGACCCTATCTTTGACCGTTATAGACAGAGGCTTGAATGGTGTCCCCATAAAAGACGGATGCTAGTGAAAATAGCTTAAATTTTAAACAGTAATAGGGAGAGGCTTGACATTCACATAGTCTTTACTTTTTTCCTCTAATATTGGCGCATCTATTATTTGGTTTAAATCTAATTCTTAAAGATTACTTCTTAAATTTTTAGTTTAAAATTGCTGCTCTTTTATCTGTTTTGAAGTCGTTTTTTTTTTTGCAAAAATTATATGTATATGGCCTTATCTTTTGAACCGTTATAATCAGACACTTGATATTCACACAGCCTTCGTATTGATATATTCGCAATAATAAATAAAACTTAAAACCAAATAGTGTTCTCATGGATGATTTAATATACAGATAGGCATTTAAAAATCATATAGTATTTGTATTGCTGTGTATGCTATAATAGCAATCATTGAAATTAAATTAAATTAGTTCCCCTACTAAAATATAATTAGAGGCTATTGAAAATTTCAAAGTTTTTTAAATTTAATTATAACAGAACAACAACAATTCCATATTAATAAATTTAGTTTCATCAATTATTTTTATTATTTTTATTACAGCAAATTAATATTCAAACAAAAGTATTATTAGATTCAAACAAAAAAGTTTTTGAAAATCAAAAAACATTTAAAAAAAAACATTTATTTGGAAATATTTTTTGGTAATAATTTTTTCTGTGTAGTCATCAAAACAAAAATAATGCAATTGTCTGATTGTGTTAATATAAATATTAATTTATATTTTATCTATGCTACAGATGAAATATTATTATTTTATGTGTTTTATTGCTTCAAACGTAAATAAATGAAGGTTGAACATATAATTGTACAATCTGATCATTGCCTTCCAATGTTTAAAAATTAAGCTCGATTTTATAATAATTAATTATAATTAATTATAATTAATTATAATAATTATAATTATTATTTTTATCAGAAATTGTTCTTACAATCAAAATAAGGATTAAGTAAAGTTGAAACGTTTATATCAGTGTATGAAAACAAACTAAACGTTTCGTAAACGTTTCATTCAAATTTATTTAATTTTTTAGTCTTTTTTTTATACATACATGAGCCAAACCAAAACAAATACTTTTTGAGGGACAAAGAGCGCAACACAACACTTGGATTTTTATTATTTTATTATCCCTTAGTGATGGCAAAAAACTAAACGTTTCGTAAACGTTTCATCCAAATTTATTTAATTTTCTAATCTTTTTATTTCTACATACATGAGACAAACCAAAACAAATACTTTTTGATGGACAAAGAGTGCAACACAACACTTGGATTTTTATTATTTTATTATCCCTTAGTGATTGCAAAAAACCTACTGCCCTTCTACTAAAAATATTTCTCCACAGCAACTAAGGTGCTTGTAGTTGTACAAAATGTTTTGTTAAAAAAAATATATTTTTTTATAAGTACTTTTATATGTTCTAATTAAATATTTCTTTTGTTTTCAAATAAGAATATGAATTCTGTATTTTTGCTGATATAGTTATAAGTGAAAAAAGTTGTATTAACCTTCCTGACTATTTTCATTTTTGTGCGACACATTCGCATTTCTCGGTCTCTCAGACCGATTTCAAGTATTTATCGGTAACTCAAAACTATTCTAAAATTTTCAAAACCTGGTGCAGTGGACATATTTACAAACTAATTTGAAATAACTGAAGTAAGAAAAAAAAAACAAAATTAATCTTTTTTAGCTCACAGCATCAATTTATATTTCATCACAATAATTTAGCATTTTTGATCCTAGACCTAATATAAAAATAAAAAAAAAAAATCATTCACAAAACACAACATTTATAAAATGTTGTTTTTCTATTAACATAGATTTTAGAAGTAAACAAAAAAATAAAATGAATTCAAGAAAATACAGGAACACTAAAAAAATTAATTTCAAAATGCTTAAAATATATGCCTCTTTATGAGGTTAGTCTTTGTAAATTTCAATCAGTCGTTAGAGCTTGTGGCTCGATTCAACGTCCTGTAAATCTTCAACATCACTTTCCTCGGAGTCTTCTTGTTCAGTATCAGTGTTTGCTTCATACACATCAATATTATATTCGTATTCAGTACCACTTTCCACATTAGAATCTAGATCTGAATCGATTTCATTCAGAATAGCTCTTATGCGCTCAATATCTGCCATATCTAAAGAAAATCTCACGGTAATTAACTTTAAACATAATTCTTTTTTAAATCATATAAACTGATCGCTAATTGTCCATTTTCATCTAAAAATTTCCAATTTAGCAAAACCAACTTACCTGTCGAAAATGTGACACTTAACTATAAGTCGGTCTCACAGACCGTCTGATTAGCAATCACCGGTACAACACTTCAACTCAAACGCACTTGTTACACTAAAGGTTGTATAATGAGAAATAATGAAGATACTGAGAGAATGATGGAGCTGCCATTTTTTATTTTCGTGAAATTAACATAAAAGTGCTTCATCGGTCTCACAGACCGACGAAATGGTCAGGAAGGTTAAATATTAATTTAATCCCCTAAAAGTCAAAAAAAAAACCAATACGGTGAACAAATAAATTTCACCTAACAAATGTCAAAAAAATGAAATTTATTTTTTGTTAAAAACATGGAAAAACGATAAATTCTGAATAATTTTTTTTTAATTATTTACATCTGTATTTAAAAAATTGCAACGATGTAGCACGTAATAGAGTATAAATGTGAGTATAAATTTTACTCCCCTATGTGTGTTGAATTCACACTATATCCGTAAGAGTGAAGATGGCTTTGACATTGGTAGAGTTGGCTATCTATATAATATGTGCCCTCAACCGCCAGACTGACAGACAATCATAGTACTTATATGATCTAAGAAATGCTGCAGCAGTTATTGTTTGAAACTTCTAAATGAGTAGAAGAACAAAACATAAAAGAGCTTTTATTCTTATAAGTAATATTTATTATCGATTATTTATATCTAACCTTAGAATGAGTTAATATATTGTATTTTATTTTACGTTCAAGTGTTTAATTTACCACAAACAGAAAGTTCTTCAAAACCAAGTAAAAAGAATTAAAATTAAAAATGTTTAAACAATTTAAGCAATAATGTGAAATAGTTTGAATCACCACAACTAATTATTATATAATTGTGATATTTCCCAATTTTCTAAATATTTCTATTCCATATTGAACATTTTCTCAAAATTTTATATTTCTAATCATATACGCCGACACATAAAATCCAGCAATCAATTCATTAAACAAGCAATGCAGCAGTGGTTGCAATACAGTCATGCAAGTATGTACAACTGTTTAACAAATTAAAGCCAAATTTATTGTCGATCTAGTGAACTTAAGAATCAAGTTGCAATTCGAATAATTGCACAGCATATTTATGTACAAATATTTGTGGCACATGAAACAGGCACATGAAATAGTATGGGACAATAAATATAAGACCGTTTGTGCAGTTATTGTGGAGCAAGAGCAAACAAGTGGAAATTATTTCTTGTTGATATTTATGTGAAATCAAGTGACTGCCATTAATACATATGTGATATCAGGTCAAATATTTACAAGAAAAAGATATTTTGGGGAATAATAAAAATTCGTGTATACATAAATAAGTGTTTGTTTGCTACACAGAAAAAATTTTTTGCTCCCATTAAAGGTTATATAAAAATTTAAACATTTTAATTAATATAATAATAATAAATATAAAAATTTTAATTAATTTTTTAATTGATACAATTATATAATTATTTAAGAAAGAACAAAATAAAATTCTAATTAAATAAATAATTGAAGTAATTAAGTATTAAATTAAATTTGTATCTGAAAATAATTAATACCTTTAATTGAAGCAAAAAATTTTTTCTGTGTACGAATACAGAATAAAACATAAAAAAATAAGTGTTGTTTTATGATTCCCTAATATGGTTTCAAATAAGGTGACCATATCGTGATATTCCCGAAAAAGGCACTTTGTTTTCATAAGTTCATATTACAGCAAATTTACTGATTACATTTGACCGTTGAAGTCAGTGTATGAAAACAAACAAAACGTTTTGCAAACGTTTCATGCAAAGTAAAAAAATTTCAAACATTTTTTTATCGTTAGGTACATGAGTAAAATCAAAGCAAATGAATTTGGAATGATAAAGAGAGCGAACAAAATAAACGGATTTTCAATGATCTGCCTTTCTTAGAAAAATCATCACAATCTTACAACTGCGCACAAATCAAATGCAGTAACGTTTCTTTCTGTATGATTGATTTAGTTGATTCGATTTTCAAAAATGATTATATTTATAAATAGCTGTGACCACACACATTGTGTGCGCCCTGACAATATTTTGTTCGATTTTGCTTGGTAAAGTAATCCACAACAAATTTTAAGACTCTTACGTATTAACTTTATATAAAGGTACCCATCCCTGGATAAAACTCTTAAGTTTATGTAAGACTCTAAAGTCTAAAAACTATTGTAAAGCTATGTAAAAGACAGACAGGAAATTAGTTACTCATTATTTTAAAACAGCAGCATCTGTTGCGCAACATTAGAGTATTTTGCTTCCAAAAATAAAAGATGCCTCCACTTTTTCTTGTAAATAAGATATTTTTTCGGAAAAAAGTATCCTATATTGGAATCAGGGTACTAAGGTACCTCCTCACAAAATATTGTTAAAAAGCCACCCAGTAGATTTTACGTGATTTTACGAACACAAAAAAGGAAGACAGACAGGAAATTTAACTGAAAGTAGCCGATCTAAGATCCTAGCATGATCATACATTCTAGATCTCCACAATCCGGCAGCTGGCGAATACGAGCAATACGAGGGTCATTTGGAATTAGGTCACACAGAATCACACTACATGCTTCATCGGATTAATTGCTCTGATAGACATAAAACGCACGAATAACGCGATGGGTTTCTCAAACTCATAAAAAATATGCACAATTTGGAGGCGATGTTCAGGTGTTAGTCTGTTTATGATGAGATGGTAAATTAAACTAAATACTAAAGCTGTCTAAGTGGCGTCCGAAGGACACAATATTCTACATTAGGAATCTTAGGAATCTCATGAGATTAAATTTAAAAAAATCTCAAATTTTCCTATAATAAATATGTTCCGTAATTTAAAAGCTTTCGAATAACTTCCAAAATAATAAACAAATGTGCCACAAAATAAGTAATCGTTACATTTTTAGTGAAACTAGTAAGTGATTGTTATTTGGCACTTCAATCTAAGATTGTCGTTAGAATAAGCAAAACCAACAGAAGTCAGTAGTTATAGAGTAAAGTAACTCCATGAAGTAAATACCAACATAAATATAGGGTGTTTTGTCTAGAGGTATAGAACTTTAAGTTGCAATAAAACAACGATGGATTATTCGATTGACATGAATTTTATTTATCCGAAAGATAATCTTGTGGCATTACATTTTAAATATGATTTCTGGTATATGACCGCCACGGCTGGCACGGATGTAGTCCAATCTGAACGTCTAATTTTCGATGACTTTTTCCAACATTTGTGGCCGTATATCGGCAATAACACGGCGAATGTTGTCTTCCAAATGGTCAAGCGTTTGTGGCTTATCCGCATAGACCAATGACTTTACATAGCCCCACAGAAAGTAGTCTAGCGGTGTTAAATCACAAGATCTTGGAGGCCAATTCACAGGTCCAAAACGTGCAATTAGGCGGTCACCAAACGTGTCTTTCAATAAATGTATTGTTGCACGAGCTGTGTGGCATGTTGCGCCGTCTTGTTGAAACCACATCTCCTGGACATCATGGTTATTCAATTCAGGAATGAAAAAGTTAGTAATCATGGCTCTATACCGATCACAATTGACTGTAACGTTCCACCAGCCCATAAAGCGCACCAAACAGTCAGTTTTTCTGGATGTAACGGTGTTTCGGTATACACTTGAGGGTTACCTTCACTCCAAATGCGGCAGTTTTGTTTGTTGATGTAGCCATTTAACCAGAACGGGGCTTCATCGCTAAACAAAATTCGCTTATGAAAATTGGGAACAACGGTAATCTCGTTTTGGGCACTATTTGAAAGCGCTGTTCAGGCGTGAGTCTATTCATGATAAATTGCCAAACCAAACTAAGAATAAATCACTTGACAGCTGTTAAATCGGTCGCCATCTTGAAAAGTAATGCCAACTTAAATTTCTATACCTCTATAAAAAAAACACCCTTTATATATAGTATTTGTGTTTATAAGTACGAGTAAGCCTTCAGTCTAAAACTAAGAAGGCACATCAGAAATAAAATACAACAACACGATTTAAAGTTTCACAATGCTTGACTTCACACACTCACATGTCCTTTATCCGTACGTGCAGTGCAACTGACAAATACTTGTAAAACATAAACATTGAAGCTTCAATAACACCTACAAATGTATTGTAGATATGAATTTATGTATGTTTGTATGTATGTTTGTATGTATGTATGTATAACGAAGTATGTATTATATATTTTTATACTACGAGTACTGCAGTTTTATTTCTCAAAAGGATATTTATTTTTGTTTTTTTTTTTTTTTTTTTGTTGATACTTTGCTAGCAATACTTTTTGTTTAACTGACTTAAAACTGCATCTTAACTCGTTAACAAATTTGACAGTGAGTACATAACAGTAACTTGTTGTTTTTCGTTTTACAAAGCTTATTTGAATACCCTACGCCACTGTATCAACAAAAAGGTGTTGCAAAGATTACTTGTATAGCTAAATTTATATTATACACTCTGTTTTATAAAAATTGTGAAAATTTCCGTAAAATATTGTTATATTCAAAATAAAGGAATTTGCACGATAATACACTCAAAAGGCATGATTGAAAATTATACATGTCTTTGCTCTGAAAGTAATCCACACCAAATTTTAAGACTCTTACGTATTTACTTTATACAGGGTGGCGCAAAAATAACCTTCCGATGTTTTTTGGCTGTAATTTAAAAACAAAAAATGAAAAACTTTGATTCTTCTTGTGGATTATTTTTATTTGGTCTTTTAATTTTTTTTTTTTTACATCAAGTCGAGAATATGATGTCATGTAAATGGCCGCCGCCACAGTTGATTGTCATTTGAGCCCTTTTTATGGCATTTTCCATCACTTTGGCCAAAACTTCCGGCGATAGGTCCTCACATTGTTGACGTATATTGTCTTTAAGAGCTGCAAGCTGCACACCATATCTGCGACGAAATTCACGTTGTGCCAAAGTCAACGAACGATTATTGGTCAAATAAATAGTCACCAATATTCCGCGTTCTGGAGCAGTGTAGCGTAACATTATTTATTAACGTGTATTTCGCAAGTGTTAACTACACAAATGTGAAAACAGAATTGACATTAGGGGCCAATCGCAAATTTTATAGCATTTTCTGCCAGGAGGATTACTTTTGCGCCACCCAGTATAAAGATACCCATCCCTATAAAAAATTCTAAAATTCCATAGGAATCATAGTTGTCAAAGAAGAAAAGGCATTAGAAATAAAAAGAATTTGTTTAGTGCTATACACAGGGCAACTCATGTGGCATCTTGTAAATATGCACATCTAACTATCGGGTATGTTCTGTAATCCGAAACCGAGTGAAATTCAAATCGAAAAAATTTTTAAAGAAATACATAACTTAGTAGCGCCTATTATTTTAAAACATTAGCAATCAAGGAAGTTATGTGAATGGTCTTTAATCAAATGTATAAAAAATAATAGCAAAATGTTGTAAGATCTAAAAGTTATGGCAATTTAATATTTCATTCGGTTTGAATTTCACTCGCTTTCGGATTACTGAACATACCTGTATATATATATGTATAAAGCACATAATTTTTTTTTTGTATGTTTGTTTGTTTGCTTGTCGAAAAGCTACAACTGCCTACACTAGTGAGCCGATCTTTCTGAAATTTTCACAGTTTGTTATTAGATACACGGTTGGTAAAATAGGGTACTTAATTTTTTGATATTTAAAATGGGCGTGGCACTTCCCATACAAAGTAAGTATTTTACATCGTGTAGCTTGGTAACAGTAATAGGTAGCGTTTTGAAATTTTGCACCCGTAACCTCTATATTAGTTTAGCTAAACCCAGACTGAATTGGAATAGCGGGCGTGGTACCTCCCATACAAACTAAAAAATTATTATCGTGTTTCTGGCGAACTACAATAGAGAGAGCCTTGAAGCTTTAACGAGTTACCCCTATGTTAATGCGCATAGTCTACCAAAATACAAAGCCTCAATAGAGACTGTATTAGAATAGTGAACTTGGAATAGTAGGCGTGGTACCTCCCATACACATTAAAAAATTATTATGGTGTTTTGGCGAACAGCAATAGATAGCGCCTTAAAACTTTGCATTAGTAACCCCTGTGCAAAGGCGTATAATCCATTGAAATACAGAATAAATTGGGACTGTGGGCGTGGTACATCCCATACAAAGTGAAAAATTATTATCTTTTACATGGAGTACTATAACAGGTATGGTCTTGAAAGTAAAAAAAAATAGTTTGGATTGCGACAGTGATCTGGGGATAAAAAATTATTATCGTGTATCTAGAGAACTGAATTATGTAGTACTTTGGAATTTCGCACCAGTAATCCCGTTAATATGTACATAGCCAAGCTAAACACTGGCTGAATTGAAATAGTGGGCGTGGTACCTCCTATAAAAAGTTAAAAATTATTATCGTGTTCCTGGCGAACTACAATACATAGAGCGTTAAAGCTTTGCCCGAATAACCCCTATGTTAATGCGCATAGTCTACCAAAATACAAACCCTCAATACGGACTGGATTAGGACAGTGCGAGTGGTATCTCCTATAAAAAGTTAACAATTATTTTCGAGTTAATAGCAAAAAACAGATTAGATGATAACAGTAGGCATCATACCTTGCATATTAACTAAAACGTTTTTGATGTGAGAAAAGCGTGCGTTTTCGAGTTATAAGTTGCCCATACCTTTCTTCCAAGTATTTTTTGTATTTTTTGTGTGTGGGTGTAGCAAAGAGCACATGGTATAGTTTACATAGTATTACTTATTTTCTGAAATATAAATCATTTAAATAAGATTATACTGAAGTAAAAAAAAAAACTAATCTTAAAACCTCAAAAATGTTTTGTAATGCAGTAAACACTTCCTGAGATTATTACAGGTAACTTCCCCTAGAGCTAGAGAGCTCAAAATTTAGTACACAAATAAGTCTAGGTGAGTAAGTAACTAGTACCGAAGTTTAAAAACAAGAAGTCTAAAAACAAGAAGTTTTTAAGTAGGGTGGGGCACCAGGCCTTAGTTTAAGCATTTCTGAACCTAAACTTTAAATGAGATGTTGCGAAGAACACTTAGAAAAAGGAGTCAGATCCGCAGAATGACATAAATGGAACGTTAATTTTCGATGTTCGTATCCAAAATTTTTGTCCACTAAAAGTTATTGTGCGAATCTATTTTATATTTTTTTACAATCACCCCTGTTCCGCAAGACCCCGTCTTCATTAGTCATTAACAAGTCTTAACAAAAGACAAATTTCATATAAAAAAATATTAAAAATATTAAAAATATTTTTTTTTTATATGAAGCTTGACTTTTGTTAAGGCATGTTAATGACTAATGGAGACGGATGCTCATAGCTCCAATAAAACAAATTTGTGTATTTTTTTTCAAAACGTTTCACACTTGATTCACAATCCGGCTCGAAGGGCCAAAATATGTTCCGTAATAGTTCCAATAAAACACTTTCCTTTGTTTTATTTAATAATTAAATTTTAGTATGACTGTATTAAATGTGGAATGTATAAAATATTCTTCTTCTGGATTGCTGCTCATACAGAGCAACAATGTTGGTGCCAAATGGTAAAAAGCTGCCGTAAACACTAGATTCTTATTTGCAGCTTTTGGTCATGTCCACAAACGACGTTTAGGTAGAAAACAATGTTTTATGTTTTAATTTTCTTTAGTTTTTCCTGTTGTAAATCCTTATTTATTTCCTTTCGTCAAATGTATGTAAAATTTATTTGTTAATTTTTCATGTGGTTTCTTGATTTCGATGTCGATTTTCAATTTAAAGCAAACACTTTAGGTTATACACGATAACCCAAGCGATTACACGTGGCTGATTAATGCAAGCACCAATTTACTGTACCACGGTACAGCTAACCGTGGAAGCCAATTAGAAAGTGCGAGAGGGAGACGCAAACCACTTGAAGACCGAGCAACAAGGACGGCCTGATTGACCTTAAACGATAATGACAATGACGCGAGAACGTGTTCCTCAATCCAAAGCTACTTTAAAACTCCATAAAATGTTCTTGTATTTGTATGACTTAATAAATTTTACATTAATAGTTAGACAAAGGTGTAGTATGTAATAGTGTGTTGCATTTTTTAGTAAAAAAGTAGAAGAGCTCTATGTCAGTTGGAAAGCTTCCTCAACATCACTTAAAACTAAACACTGTTAACACTGATATTTAGCGTTTAATAAAGTCGTTTTTTACAAAACAAAAAATATATTCATCAGGCTGCTATTTTTAACATTTCTTAGAACGAAATACGTGTAAATTCTGTTATTATCAAATTACATTTTGGTATTCCTCGTTAGCTTTTCTTTAACATGAATGACTTTTACTGTCATTTTCATTCTGTTTTGTTCGTTAGTGTTTCTTGGTTTTTTCATCATTTTTTTCTTTTTTTTAAGTTTTGTGTGTTTTTGTTGTTGCTATTCCTTAAAATATTTAAAAATAAACAAAAGTGGCAGGGCATTTTTACGCATCCATCTACTTTGTCTACATTGAAATTATACGTTTTTTTTACTTTTGCTACATTTTCTTCATCTTGCACAGTCATGCAACATTTTGCAATTGTGAAATTTATTCAATTTTTTTTATTTTTGCTCGTTGTTAATCTTGAGTTGTTGGATGCTCGAACTTACCTTGATGCTTTTTGTTCGGTAAAATATTGTCTGTTTTTTAGCCTTTGCTTGAGTGGTGATGTGAGTGCACTAACTATAAGTAAAAAATGCACAGTGGGCTGATGAAATTAAAAAACTTACATATGTATGTATGTGTATGTCCAAACATTTACATATATGAAAAAATGTATACATCCCTTTTTTCTATTTAATTCTAAAATTATTGTAGAGTTTTGTAAATAGTGTTTAAAATTGTTCGCTTACAAAAATAAAAGGTGCTGCCAAGTTTTCACTACCAATAGATCCGTAAAATTTTCTCATTTCTCCAGTAAATGAGATATTTTTATGGGGACAAAATTTGCCCTATGTTTGAAACGTGGTGCCTTAGGTAGCTTCTCACATAATTGTATTAAAATTCATCCAGTAGTTTTTACGCGATAGTAAATCACGGGAAATCAAGGAAATTTATTCAGACTTTGTATTTAGGTACCCGGATGTGTCGTACAAGATAAGAAGTTTTTTGTCAAGCACATAATAGTTAATAAAAAATTACAGTATTTAAATTTATTAGTCGAACTATGTATATATAAACATAAATATCGCAGGGCATCACGCAAACCTATTTACCTAAGAAGAAGTTTGTTTTGACTCTGAATTAGTATGAGCTAAAAATAATGTTGGGGCAAAACAAATAAACATACAGTTGCTCTCATTGGTTGGGAAGAGTAACAACAAGGTGATGGAAGCAGGGTTTCAATAGCTTGCTTAAAAGTAGCAATAGCAGTAAAATCTTTGCGTTGCTTACATATTTTTCAGCAAATAAAACAACTGAATATCGCAGCATTTATATAAAATTTTGCTATAAGCGAAGCAAAAAAAAAGAAGAGAAACTCATTTGCTTAAGCTTACTATGTGTCTCTTTGTGCAGCAAAGCAATCAGCAAAGCAATTTTTTGAAAACGTTTGCTGTTGCTTAAACAATAAGCTAATGTGTGTTTCTTCTTTTGCTGTAAAACAATATTGGAAATTTTTATTTTGCAGATCTTCAAAATTAAGTTGTTTTTTTCGATTTACACGTGGCACCATAATTTTAAAGAATTTTAAAGAATTTTCTAAAACTTAAGACTTAAGCAGCGAGTAACAGCAAATAATAGCAAAAAACAGCAATGGTAGTCAGCCACTACTTCATAGTAAGCAAACATAAAAATGAAGAACAACTTATTGCTTAAGCAACAGCAAATGTTTTTAAAGTAATTGCTTTGCTGATTGCTCTGCTACAGAAAGAGACACCTAGCAAGCTTAAGCAAATGAGTTTCTCTTCTTTTTTTTGCTTTTTGCTTTTGCTTCGGTTATAACAAAATGTTATATAAATGCTGAGATATTCAGTTGTTTTATTTGCTGAAAAATATGTAAGCAAAGCAAAGATTTTTCTGCTATTGCTACTTTTAAGCAAGCAATTCAAACCCTGCTTTTATCACCTTGTTGTTACTCTTCCCAACCAATGAGAACAAATGTATGTTTATTTGTTTTGCCCCTGGATGGAAGCCTTCGTTCCTACTAACTGACTATTGATGATTGAGTACAATTTTTCTCGTATTCTTTTATCTGAGTTTGGTTAGTTAAAATTGATGATATTAACAACTTAACTCTACCTAAATTATATACGGATGTAGCAACCACAAAATACATTACATTCTGCTAGTATCTAAATAAATTTTTTTTCCCATTTTTTTCTTAAATATTAAGCATCTAATTTGAAAAAAATATTCTTTCAACACTATTAGTAGTTGGAGAGAATAAACGTACTTAAGCCTTACTTTAACAAAATTCATTTATATGAAATTTTTTTATTTGCTGTATCTTTGCCTTCATCTTCGTGGTCCCATTGTGCATTTTTGTTTTCCGTTTATTATCATTGTTGAAGTTGAAGGAGTTTTTAGTAGTGAAGCTAAATTGATGGCAAAAAATGAAGTAGTTGATGGTTTAACAACAATATTGCATTTTGGAAAATTGTTTACGTTTTTAGAAAAAATATTTTCTCGTTTCTTTTTTTAGTTGATTTACTTTACTTAGTGTTATTATTATTGGAAGTTGCTTTTTTCTCCCAGTGTTTGTATTACGGTTAGCTGACTTTAAAGCGTACAAATGAAATTAAATCATAGAGATGTTTTCCTTCGTTTTGTTATTATTGCTTTAAGAGTTTTTGATATTTTATTTAAGTGATATTGCATCTTTTGGCAAATAAATATTTCTTTGTAGCAGCACTTAATGCAATTTTAATGATTTAATGAGAATTTGTGAAGAAAGCAGAGTAAAGACGGTTGTAATTTCGAATTAAATTTAACAATAATTTATTTTATATCTACACGAGCAGATGTATAAGTGAACTGCAACTTTTGGGCTTTAGGTCACACATTTCTTACAGATTTTTTTTAGCTCATTAAAGTGGCATTGAATGTGATGTTTTGCAATTCCCTACTTCCCAATTGAATATTATTTAAAAAATAATTTTAAAAATCAATGATAACTCGCACGAAAATAAAATTGCAGTTGTATTAAAATTGAGAAACAAAAATTGAACACCGCCAGACAACTTCAACTTTGATGAAACACTTAACCATCAACAAGTTGCTTTTTATCAAATTACTTTTACACTGATGATTTTTGTAGCAGATGCTTTAAATAGGATTTCACATTTGAAAAATTTTAATTCTACTTTTTATACACTTCACCACAGGTGGAAACGGTAGAAAAAGGTTTGTCATTCCGTGTGTAATTTCTACAATATTCATTTCCGACCCTACAAAGTATAAATATTCTGGATCCTTCTACAAAGTAAATTTGATTAAGCGATATCCGTCCGACCGTCTGTCTGTGTTGATGTTGAAATGTCATTTGCCAAGGCGCCAGACGAGGTACAGAAGATTTAAGCCCACCAATCTGCCAGGCATAGTTTCGAAAATTTTGGAATCGCAATCCAGCAACATCAGACTTTTCTATTTGATTCTATTTGAGACTGCGAGCAAAAAACCATGCCCAAAAATATTTTTCTTTTTTTTTGTTGAAATGATTCTCCTTTGCTTTTTTTTTTTTTTGTTAAATAAATATTAGACCGTTACAAGTAGATTGCAAGGGGTGCGATTTTTTGTTTGGTTTTAGGCTGGTAAGGTTTTTCTGCTTTGATTTGTATTAAAGGCCTTTATAAACAGCAATACACATAGAAGTAGCGAATAGACCTATAGGGTACCCACTGGTAACTAGGAGCAGTCAAGAGGCACAAGGGGTGTCAATATGATGATTTTTTTTAACATAGATTGCAGTAAGTCCTAATAAAAAAAATCAAGTTAATTTTTACAAAAAAATTTCCAAAAAATATTTTTACAAATAATTTAAGAAAAATTTTTACAAAAAATTTTGATAAAATTTTTACAAAAAATTTTGATAAAATTTTTACAAAAAATTTTGATAAAAAAAATTTTAAAAAATTTTTGATAAAATTTTTACAAAAAATTTCTCTATAAAATTTTTACAAAAAATTTTTGCAATTTTTTTTTTAATTTTCGACAAAATTTTTAGAAAATATTTTCGTTAACATCTTTAGAAAAAAAAATTTTGATAAAATTTTTACAAAAAATTTCTCGATAAAGTTTTTACAAAAAACTTTCGATAAAATTTTTACAAAAAAATTTGCGATAAAATTTTTACAAAAAAATTTCGATAAAATTTTAAAAAAACTTTCGATAAAATTTTTACAAAAAATTTTGATAAAATTTTTACAAAAAATTTCGATAAAATTAAAAAAAAAATTTCGATAAAATTTTTATAAACAGTTTTAAAGAAAATTTTCGATAAAATTATTACGGAGTAATTTTTATAAAAAAATTCTTGATTATATTTTCGATAAAATTTTTACTAAAAATTTGGATTAAAGTTTTACAAAAAAATTTTGATAAAATTTTTACAAAAAATTTTCGATAAAATTTTTACAAAAAATTTTCGATAAAATTTTTTCAAAAAAAATTCGATAATATTATTATAAAAAATTTTCAAAATAATTTACAAAAAATTATAATAAATTTTCCAAAAAAATTTTAAACTCTAACTTTTGTAAAATTTTCCAAAAATTTTTACAAATTTATAAATTTCCGAAAAATATTTTTACAAATAATTTTAAAAAAAAATTTTACAAAAAAAATTTGATAAAATTATAACAAAAATTTTTTGCAAATTTTGATAAAATTTTCGTTAACATCGCTAGAAAAACTTTTTGATAAAATTGTTTACAATAATGTGTTTACAAAAAATTTCGATAAAATTTTTACAAAAAACTTCGATAAAATTTTTACAAAAAATTTTCGATAAAATTATTATGGAGGCATTTTAGAAAAAATTCTTGATAAAACTTTTACTACAAATTTCGATTAAAGTTTCACAAATAAATTTCGAAAAAATTTTTACAAAAACTGTTCGATAAAATTTTTACAAAAACTTTTCGATAAAATTTTTACAAAAACTTTTCATTAAAATTTTTACAAAAACTTTTCGATAAAATTTTTACAAAAAATTTCAATAAAATTTTTACAAAAAATTTTAATAAAATTTTTACAAAAAATTTCAATAAAATTTTTACAAAAATTTTCGATAACATTTTTCCAAAAAATTTCGATAAAATTTTTACAAAAAATTTCGATAAAATTTTTACAAAAAATTTCGATAAAATTTTTACAAAAAATTTCGATAAAATTTTTACAAAAAATTTCGATAAAATTTTTACAAAAAATTTTGATAATATTTTTACAAAAAATTTCGATAAAATTTTTACAAAAAATGTCGTTAAAATTTTTACAAAAAATATCGATAAAATTTTTACAAAAAAATTCGATAAAATTTTTACAAAAACCTTTCGATAAAATTTTTACAAAAAAATATCGATAAAATTTTTACAAAAAATTTTCGATAAAATCATTACGGAGGCATTACCGACGCCATATTAATAACGCAGCAGGAGAAGAGCACATCGACTATGAGTATATCAAGGAAGCATAACTTTACACTGGAGCATCACAGTTTGTAATTAGACCCGAGTTTTAAAAGAAAACAGTGAAAGTTCTAAATAATGCACGTCTGCGTATTGCTACCGGGGTATTATTCTCAGTCTATGCTAAAGCCAATGTCAGAGTAATTACCGCCAACAGCAAGGAAGATCATAGTTTTATTGTTGTGGATATTTTGGTCAAAGAGATAGAAATAAGTGCATATTTTTTGCAAAAAACCGTATTTGAGGCGAAGAGTGACGATTTAGCACTACAATAAAACACCTTACGATATAGCATATGCCAAAAAAGCCCTCACTAGACTGGTTGCGGCAGCATAGGCTAATGAAAAAAAAAATTATATGCCCATGTAAATTTAGGCTATGAGAAATACCTGTTGAGATCTGGTAATTTGAAAATTGGTAGGTTTGGTAGATTTTTTAAAAAAAAAATTGGTAGGATAACAATTTTTTCACACACAACGTCGTGTGGTCGTGTGTGTGTGTAGCTATGAGGGCTCAAAAAAGTCGTCTTCATATTAATGTGTGTGTTTTAATTTTGATAGGTTGTAATCGGTAGCCTGCATTCATCTATTGGTTTAATAAATTAGTTTTCTACATACTGCATTTTGGAAAGTAATATACGAGTAATAAAAAAAATATAATAGAATATATTAATATTTAAGTCAAGCTTAGAGCTTAGAGCTATTTTCCATAGAGCAAATTTTCTTAAGAAAAGTTGGAAGCTTACGTGAGAGAAAGAGAAATTTAAATTGAATATGTACTCCTCTCTCTTCCGCAAAACCTAAGCCTAGCGCAAGCACACTTGCCTTGTGAAAAACGGACCGTACTTTGTTTATTTAATTGCCATGCAAATATTGTAATCGCATGTCTAAAGATATTTTATGTACCATTGTTAGCAAAGTACCATAACAAATGTAAACTACTGCAGTGACTATTATGCAAGACTGTTTGCTTAGTGTTTCCCCTTTTGATGATATTGCAAAAAAGCACCGCAGGCTAGTTTGTTTTTCAAAAACAATGTTCTCCTACGTTCTTTTCTAAATGTGGTGTGTCATTGCATAATTCAGGGCATCAGCAATTGCATTAGTTGGACTGTCAGTCATCCAGTTAGTCTTAAGACCTTCAATTCGCAATGTCAGTGTACTTATTCATTTGGTTAGTCAGCATTTTTATTTATTTTTAATCATTCTCTCTCTATATCTTGACTTTAAGAATTTTACTTTTTGATGATTTTGCATAAATATTATGTGGCCAAGTTAGGTTCGTGGTAAATAGTAAGTAGTTGTTATTTTATCTTAAATTATATCGTTGCCTTTTTGTAATCTGTATGTATGTATGTGTAAGTTGTAAGTTGTAACTTTTTACATTTAAAATTATCTTTTCTTTTGAAGTTTCGCCTTGCGTGTTCTTCACTTCGCTTCCTTTTTGGTATTTTCTTTTGTACTTGTTTTGGTTGAAAGCTCTTTAACACTTTGTGGTGTAAATGAGTTTTAAATGGAGGCTTTAAATAATCTATGCTAATGGTTTACTGCGGCTTTTGAAACATTAAAAGAAAACTGTCAAATACGTATAAGTGTTGAGTGTTGAAAAAGATGACATGCTGTTGAAATTTATAAGCATTGCCTGCCGACTTTGTGCACATAAATATTTGCACTGAGTTTAAACTGATTTTTGGGTGGCACAAATTGCCTACAAAGTCGTGGTAATAATATATTTATTTATATTTAATGATACATTAAAAGTAAACTTTAATATTCATTACTATATAAAAAGGACCCTTTTTAATAATAAGGACTTTAGAAGAGGTTAGCAACTTGCAAAATCTAAATTAAATAACATCTAATATTAACTTATTTGTATGCTAAATTTGCAAATATTTTCTTCTAATAACATGTTTATTTAATATGCTTTCCTCCACTAAGTACTAATTTCGTGATAAATATTAATTATTCCATTATGGTTTAAAAGCAAAAAAGAGTGCTATATTCGGAATCTTATATACCCTTCACCATTTTATTGTAAAATATTGCCTTACTCTGTTATGTTTCTCAATTTTACAATAATATACAATCGGTTTTTACTTTTATGATTTTCAACTTTATGATTACAATCTATACTTACATATAATCTGTCTTTCTGTTTGTGTTCGCATCACGTTAAAACTACTAGATGGATTTTAACAAAATTTTGTGAGAAGGTACCTTGGTATCCTGATTTCAATATAGGATACTGTTTTTCTGCAAAACTATCGTAGTTTTAAGAGAAAGTGGAGAAAAAGCAGTGAAAGTACGCCGATTTATTTTAACGACTTAAAGGTACTGCATACTTTAAGACATATTTTATTTTTGAAAGCGGGATATTATAAACACGGTTGCGCAGCAGATGGCCCTGTTTTAAAATAATGAAAAAATATGAATTATTTACTGCCAAATAGCCAATTGAATAAAATTTTTATTTGATTTGTATTTTTACTTTGTGGAATTACATTGTTACTAAAGTATTTTAAACACCTTTTACAGAGCTTAACAATAATTTTTAGATTTTTAGAATATTATAAAGGATGGTTAAATTTGTAAGGGCTGATGTTAATTTTGAATAAATCACAAATTATTTAGGAAGTTATTGTCATTTCTTTTTATTTTGATAATATTGGTATGGTTCAATTATGTATGGAACAAAATATCGGCCAAATTACCCCCCGCGACCTCGGCGGCACACTACCATCCGATGCTCCAAATTTTCGATCACACTGAGGCATAATTGAAGTTCTATTCTAATATTGTGCCGAATTATCTCATATTTTAGCTCTTCTTCTTCTCCCCCGGGGGTTCCAATTGTCACTGCAGGAATATGGCAAATGCTTTGACACGGTCCACCCGGGGAAAATAGGGGCACCAGACGCTAGGGTTCCTAGAGCCTAAATCTGGAAGAAAAGGTCTGTGAGTAAAATCACGGGTTCTCTTCAATCGTAAAGTGTTGTTATAAAGTGTTGTTATACTACACAATGGGGGCGCTAGTCTACGCCTAAGTTTCACTCGGTGGTAAGACCACCGTGAGGTTAGGCCGAGTAGGCAGGTACTCACGTTAATCTTGTTCCACAAATCCTTTAGCTCTTTAATTGTTGCTGGCTTATCGACCTTTTCTTTCAAATAACCCCAAAGAGAGAACTCCAACGTGAGGTAACACGTCCATAGAATTTGTCGCGAAAAAGAGCCATTGTTTCGTTGGCTGTGTGGCAAGTGGCACCGTCCTGTTGAAACCACAAATCGTCCACATCCATATCTTCCAATTCGGGCCATAAAAAGTTCGTTATCATCTTACGATAGCGACCACCATTCACAGTAAGTGCCTGACCGGCCTTATTTTGGAAGAAAAACGGACCGATGATGCCGCCAGCCCATGAACCGCACCAAACAGTCACTCTTTGTGGGTGCATTGGTTTTTTGACAATCACTCTTGGATTATCATTCGCCCAAATTCGGCAATTTTGCTTATTGACGAATCCACTAACATGATTCTACGAGGGCAATTTGATAATTCCGTTGCTTTTTTATAAATGATATATTTACGGGAAAAAAAATCAATTAAAATCAATTTCTTAACACAGTCTCCTTTAAGAACGATCAATTAAGTCAAGCGTCTTTCCATATTTTTTTGTTCCTTTTAAATAATAAAATTTCTCAATCCCTCAAATAATGTGTCGTCTTCAAAAATAACCTCTGACTTAAATCTCTTAGCACCCAGCTGTTTTAGTTTAAAAATAGGATTGGATAGCACTTCGTACCCCGTCTCATGGATTTTTGACCGTGACTATACACCGGGTAGCACTTCGTATGCCGTTTCATGGAATTTTGACCGTGTCTATGTACGTGTGTACCTGTTCATTGTGCTGCACGAATCCTGTTGATAGCTGTATAATACAGCTTATCCAGTTTCATTATCCGTTGGTTCAATACTTATCCATGGATTGTCATCAATACAGTAAGGTAGACTTCTATATTGGCATTGATTAAACCCATGACATTTGAAAGTATATCTTTGACGACTGCAGGGCTTTTTGAGATATTCAAATTAGATGAAATGAATATCAACAATATATGAATATAACATATAGCTGGACGGCCATTTGTTGGAATTTTCATAACACACAGAGCCATAAATGTATGTATGAACGATGTTACACTTCATACACAATTTTACTGTAAAACCTTTGAAAAAAAAACAAAAAGTAAACCTTATTGGAAAACCCTTTATTATTAAAATAATTTGCAGTGATAATTAAAACAATACTACAATTAAAACAATATACAATGAAATTCATAAGACTCCTTAATATCTCTCAATTTAAATAGCATACGCAGGGATGGGAAATTGATATATTTGTAAAATTTTCAGTTATTATTAAGGGTTTAAAAAGTATGCTACGAATTTAAAAAATAAATACATTGGAAGTTTATGATTTTATGATTTAGATCTGAGTATTCAAGTGCCCCAGTAGACAAGTTGTTACTGTTGTTAGTGATAGACCAGTGTGGGAGGAGTGGTTTCAAACCAATTATACATGATCGTAAAGGTCTAGTTAATACCTATGAAGTGATATATTAATCTATAAATTATGTTTTTAAATGCGCGAGTTATAAGTATTTGAAAATAAATAAATTTGATTTTTCAGTACCCTGTCTAGTTTAAAAAGTGACATTCCTCAACTCGGAGGAAGCCGGAGCTTTTTTGTTCTCAATGCTAATTTAAAATTCGTAACTTATAGCGTAGTAAAGTATAATAATTTTTTTTTTTGCCCTGTTTAACTGGATGTGTGGCTTAGATGATTAACGTAGAGCAAGGAAAAAATTTTATAAATGTTTTCTCCCCTTTTACAATTATATATCACTCCTTTAGAGAAGTTTCTAATTTAGTCAGTCTTCCATTAGTCTGACAGTAGGCCTAAATTTATAGGAGTATCCTTGACACTGGGAAAAAATCATGTTGTTACTAGATCCTTTAGTTTATATAGTATAAGAATCACAAGTAAGATATTCAAAAGCTGCGCTTTCGAAAAAAAATGTTAATAAGGGGTGATCCATTTCGAGGTTCCCTACTTTTCTTAAAGAAAAACACACAGAAAATTCAAATTGAATGGAGAATGTTTATTATCATTTGAAAGAACATTCTTTGGCATTTATTTTTTGAAGATTATGTCTATCAAATGTTGGCCATTGCTACGTCGCAGTAGGTCTATCCGTTGAATCCAATTTTCAATGACTAATTCGAGCATTTCGACTGGTAACTGGCGAATGACACGCGTAATGTTTTCCTCCAAGGCGGGTTTGTCCGTAGACTTTACATATCCGACAGGAAAATGTCTAAGGGTGTGATATCACACGATCTTGGTGGCCAATCGACCGGCCCAAAACGTGAAATTATGTGTTCACCGAAATGTTCTCTCAATAAATCCATTGATTGATGCGATGTGTGGGAAGTGGCGCCGTCTTGCTGAAACCAAAAATCGCCGAGATCACGAGCTTCAATTGCAGCCATTAAATAGTCGGTTAACAATGCACGATAACGGCCCCCATTGACGGTTACGTTTGCAGCGGCATAATTTTTAAAGAAATATGGACCGCTGATTCCACCGCCCACAAACCACACCAAACCGTTGTTTTTTCTGGATGAAGTGGCAGCTCTTGAATCTCTTCAGGTTGCTCTTCGTCCCAAATGCGGCAATTTTATTTCTTTACATAGCCATTGAGCCAGAAATGGGCCTAATCGCTAAACAAAATTTGTCTCTAAAACGTCGGATCTTCTTGGAACTTTTCAAGAGCCCATAGAGCGAAGCGATTCTGGCGTAAGTCTTTACATTATGACATGATAAACAATACTAAACAAAAATAATATGACAGCATGACGCGACTCACACGTGATCTGTCAAAAAAAGGCTATTGAAAAGAGTACCTCGAAATGGATCACCCTTTAAAAACATATTTTTTATGTATTGTTATTTATTAGATAGCTTTTTAATCATATTTTTTTAAGTTGGTGGATTACTATAGATTGCGCCCTTTACCCAATTTAAGCAACATAATTATATATTTGTATCAGGCAGTATTAAATTTGGTTTGCAATACACCACTGGTATAGGCTGCGTACTTAACTTTATTTTGAAAAATGGAATTGATTAGATGGTTCTTTAAGAGATTTCTCGACATATTTTGGTTCCTGACATATAACAGTAATATGTAACATAATAATATTACATGTTCATGTTAATGTTAATGTTATATGCTTGGCAAATGTCAAGAGCACTTAACGTTCCATCACTGATTTTTGTGCAAAATGCATTTTCTGCTTATCATTTTGTGTTGCATACAGATATATGTACATAATTGCTCCTTTTTAACGCGAAGGAATACATCTGTTTTGTTGTTCTTCTTACTCAACTTCTTAAATCCTTTTCCATTAACTTTAAGCACTTTAGCAGCTGCCACAACATGTCTTAATCGTGTCAGCATATTGAACGAAATACAAAAAAATAAAAAATTAAATAAAATAATATAAAAATTACCGCATTGTCTTAACTTTTCGAAAGGCAAATGCACCATCATCTTTAACACTATCAGTTTATTTCGAGTGCACGCCTCAATAATCCAAGCAGTGTGTCAGTGCAAGTTGGTTTGAATGTTTGCTCGTAATGACAATTAAACGACACAAAACATAAGAAGAAGAAAAAGGAATTCGATTGCACATCCACCACCATGAAATGAAATTCGCTGCCATCTTCTGTAAATGTGGTTTTCTTCTCCATCTCTGTGAACGGCATTCAATGTCATTTTGCCGCAAACAACACGTTAAAATTGCATTTCACTAGCAACAGCCATTGACCCATTATTAAATTGATACACATTTTCTTTTCATGAGACTATCTACCTTTATGTGGGGTAAAATCAGCAGGAAAGGGAACTGAGGCGTCAAAGAAATGGTAATAATTTTACCATCAACTCAAGTCAACTACTATCTGCTTGATTTTCACTGATGTGTACTTAAGACAATTTGTGTATGCCAAGGCAAGATAGCGCTTATTTCCACCTCAAACATATAATATTGTGATCAATGAGCATTAATAATGCATCATTTGGTTTGTGGATTGTTTTTATCACAAAATAGAGTACTGAAATTGCAATACAGTGCTTATAGACAGGCTATCGACCTCATATAATGGAGAAAAGAAATAAGAAAAATTGCATAGAGTGCCATGCCGCTTTTCGCGTAGTACACAACTTATAGTGACAGCTAAGTTGTATGATATGTTTAATGTGCTAAAATAGAATTCTTAAGAAGTCTATTATTTTTGAGTAAGTATAAGTACTTAACTTTCTGAGAAAAGATAAACATGTTCACAAAGTAAGAAAAGCACTCAAAGTCTTTCTTACTAAAAACGACTTTAATTAAATGTCAACAAATGCATTTCAGTCAATAAAGGGTGGCAATTTTTGAGGTTAGGAAGTATATTGGATGAAGCCATGAATATAACTGTCATCCTTGACGCTACAATCCACAGTGTTTTAAAAACATTTTTATTTGGCCCGAAAACTTGTATAAGCTCTTAGAAGATTATTTAACGAATCGCAAGTTTTTACTAAAAGAAGGTGACTTTTTAAGCTCGCCACAGCTCATTGAAGCCGGAGTTCCCCAAGGTAGTATTTTGGGACCAATTTTATATATACTGTACACATCGGATATGCCAATTAGCACTCCAGTCCACACATCAACTTTTGCAGATGACACAGTTTTTTTAAGTATTCATGAAAGTGCCCAACAAGCATCACAACTTTTACAAGACCACATCTCAATTTGGAAAAATGGCTAGAAAAATGGAGAATAAAAGTGAATGAGCAAAAATGTACTCACATAACTTTCACACTGCGTAGGGACTCATGCCCTCCTATTCGCATAAATAACCAAATGATACCACAGCTTTCAGACGTTAAATACCTGGGTATACATCTTGACAGTCGCCTTACTTGGAAAAGCCACATTGACTACAAGTTAACACAAATGAAACTAAAGCAGTACAACTAAATTGGCTCATTGGCAGAAACTCCACCCTGAGCTTAGATTGTAAACTTCTACTGTACAAGTCGGTCCTAAAAACCAGTTTGGTGCTATGGGATTCAGTTATGGGGCACTGCCTCAGCTAGCAATGTAGAAAAAATTCAAAGGCGCCAAAATAAGATTTTACGTATTATTAAATCTGCTCCCTGGTATATAAAAAATTCAAACATCCACAAAGACCTAAACATGCTATCAGTTAAAGCAGAAATAGCGAAACATGCAGTCACATATCTAAAGAGGCTTGAATCTCATCCAAACCCTTTGGCGCGTAACATGCTGAATGAACCTAGTTACATTCGACTAAAAAGAAGAGACACTGCTTTTCTTGGCCGTACATTAGAGGGATGACCCGCAAATGATTTCAAAATCCGTGAAACAAACATTTTTTTTGTCTAGCACTGGCTGGACTTAAAAAGAAAATTTTATTTTAGACTTAAGATACGAGTAATTATTGTTAGTTCAAAAATATTGAAAATACAATAAATAAATTATGAAAAAAAAAAAAATTATTTTGGAAATATTACAGTCGCTTTTGAACCACTAAAAATATCTTAATGTAATTTCGCAGAGGCAAAATAGAGGTGTTTTCGAGTAGAACTAAAATCGTCGGTTCGCCTAGGGTGGGACACACTTTTTTTTTGAAATTTCACCAAAAGTTTATTTATAACCATCCCTGGATTAAATTCTAAAATTTATATAAAATTCTAGAATTCTAAAAATTATTGTAAAGCTCTGTAAAAGATGTTTCAAATATTTTAATATAATTCCACAAAGCAAAAATACTAATCAAATACAAATTTTATTTAATTGGCTAATTGGCAGTAAATAATTCATATTTTGTGATTATTATAAAACAGCGCCATCTATTGCGCTGATTAAATATCCCGCATTCAATTCATTTTATGATTATTTAAAAGCAGCGCCATCTGTTGCGCTATCAAAAATAAAAGACGCCTTAAAGTATGCAGTACCTTTAAATCGGTAAAAAATCGGCGTCCTTTCAATGCATTTTCTCTTTACTTTCTCTTGAAAATAAGATATTTTTGTAATTTTGGAAAAAAATTGCTAAGGTACCTCCTCACAAAATTTTTTTTAAAATCCATTTAGTAGTTTTTAGGTGATGCGAACAAAAACAAAGATAGAGAGACATGCAGCCAATCCGAATAAAAGAAAAATTGGGTCATAAATTACAACCCTTCTCACTTCAGCCTTGGATAGCGCTGTTTTAGTCAATTTTGAAACGAAATTTATTACTTAAAGTAAAATTCCTACGAGTGCATCGAAGCATCGAATGAAAAAATGTAAGCAGGTTTTTAAAGCCCTATCCCCCGGCTATATACTCCAAAAAAGGATTTGATAGCCCCATGGCTACCCTCCACTTTTATAAAAAAAGCAATTTCTTGGAACATATTTTTAACGTTTTAGGAATTCAGGTGTTAAAATTTTGAAGTTTTTAATACCACTTATGTAAAAGCTTTCTTGCCTATGTTAGTTAAAAATTTGATCATAATATCACAGCCCTTGATATATAGTATATAGTATTTATTTTGAGTACACGCCTCAATAATCCACACAGTCAGGCAGTTTGATTCACACATCTGTTGTACGACCCATTGTTGCGTATGGATGTGCCATTTGGTGGGGGGGGAATTGACAAGCGATGCTCATAGGAAAACTCTCGCCAAGGTCCAGAGATGTGCTTCGCTTGGCATAACAGGGGCCAGGAGAAGTACACCTTAAGCAGCTTTGGACATCATTCCGCACCTACTTCCCATTGAGGGGTTTGTGGCCGGAATGGCGGCGAGAAGTTGGAAGCAGAACAACCAATGATATTTGTAAAAAATTGCCTTACAAAATCTACTAAATAAATGTTTTTTAAACCAAAGTTAGTTATTATGAATAGTGGCATATGTATGTCGAAAAACTAACAGAAAATCTATTTTCCACAATATTATTAAAGGAAAGGAATTTTAACACAACATTTAAACTTGTGTATGCTCTACTTTTAGACCATTTTGTTTTAAATTTATTAGGTCATGAAAATTAAATAAATTTTAAATTTTATTGCATAATTGTGTACTACAAAAAACGTATTTCATTTGAATTTTTATTTATTTTATCTCTCCTTTTGTAGCATTTCAGTCTCTCATTCTTCATCAGCTCAATTTTGTTTCAGTTAAAAACCTTAAATTATATAAGTTATTCGTTTTGTATGTCATTTGCATCCATGGACAGAATGACATACAAATATATGTATGTATATATTTTTGTTAATTAATGGCTTTATGGTTGCAGATACGAAAACATATAAATGATATACAAGCATTAATTTTGAAGATACAGTTGGTCAAATAAATGTTTTTGCAACCAAAACAATTAAGTAATTTTTCTTTTTAAAGACGATTACACACTGTGTAATTTTTTATGTCATGGCAAAATAACCATATACGGACACCACTACGTCATAAAAGACCAAAAAAAAAAGACCCCTGTCTCCCAGTTTTGCCCAAAGTCCTCCAGGTTTTTTTTATGGGCCCTCAATGATGTGGGGCCTCGATGTCATTTTTGCAAAAAATTATCATTTCCTCAAGCTCATATTTTGCAAACCGTTTGGAATTTTGATATACTCTGTGAGGCAAAGTTGTAGCTCTTGTCATAAAGAACAAAAATTGTGAACATATAAAATCAAAAAAAACTTCATCTTCAAGGTCAAAATCGCAAAAAACTTTAAAAAATTCAATTTTTTTTACCTTTTTTCCCCTGTTCAGGTCCATAGCTAGCAAACCGTTCAAAATTCAAGGAAACAATCAACTACAAAAATGAACCTAAGATCTCAGTAAACAACTTTCTAGAACATATGAACTTCCTAGGAATGATTCCGTGTTGCACTGTGTTAGCAGCAATAAATTTACTTTCTTGTGTTATCTTTTTGTAAATACCGTTGGCTTGTGACATCATGACGCCTAAACATCTTCAAATATTTCAACATATCGCACCCTAAATACAAAAGGGTCATAAAACAAAATACTAAAATTTTCAGGAGCGACAAAAAACTGTTTATGTGCAGAAGCAACACACTTAACATAGAACTAGACATAACTGTATTTTTCCAGTTAAAGAAGATAGTGATGTGAAAGAAATTTTTGCAGTAGTTAGAGATATTTACTCTGAATTAATTTATGGAAAAAAGTCAGTTTTGGAAAATTTTGAGTTGTGACCCTTTTGTATTAAGGGTACGATATTACGACACAGCATGTACATTAGTGGATGAGTTAGCCAAACAATTATTTAGTTGGTATATTTTAATTATTATAAAGGAAAATCTTACAAAGAAATTGGTGAAATATTCTCCCTTGACCTTAGGACAGCTGACAACGTTAATACCTGTACGAGAACTGAAGAAAGTCTTTAACCAAAACGTTTACCAGGCATACGAAAAAAGGGTTTTATGGTGCATAAAAAGAATAAATAAAATACTGAAAACTATTTATGATAAACCTCATTCTCGCCCTCGAGAAGAACTACGTACAATTAGTTATGACTGTGAAGTAAATGTCTCACATGGAACTATTCGAAACGTGCTGCAAAAACGTTATATTTCCTTTAAGTCACTGCAAAACGTTGAGAGTCGATATCAATTTGCTAATAAATAAATTTATTTTCCTCCGGAGATCTGGGATGACGTCATTTTCTGTATCGAGACGAAGCTTATACTTTACTACCATCATGAACCCAAAAAAAAATTTGGTACAAGCAGCATCTGAAAGTACTGGAAAATGATAATTCAATCTCCACAGCGACGTACAGAGGGGCCAAAAGCCTTTTATTAAGAATTAATTAAAAAAAATTTAACTACCGAGAAAACTAAAAGTACTCGCTTATAGAGTACAAAATTCTACATCACCAGGCAGATAAACTAATGTCAAATATGTAACGGTGCTTTTGTAGTGACTCGCTGAAATTAAACATTGTGTAAAAAAAAAAACTGAAAAAATAGGTGGAAAAAGCGTAAAACTTTGTGTGATAAAACACTATTTATTTGTATGAGAGGTACCCATTTTCCCCCTCGTATACCTTCAAGATTTTGTTCGGACATACATTTTTTGTAAGAGCTTCCTACGTTAAATTTAGTGTGCCTGGTTATTGCAGTTCTGTAGATATACGAATATTATTATTTTTGCTTGTATGGGGGGTACCCGTCAGCACTCTTGTATACCACCAAGATTGTCCTTACTCAGGCAGATTGTTCTAAGATCTACCCAAATAAAGTTTTGGCAGCCTCACTATTGTAGTTGTGGAGATATTAATTAATCCGCGAAAAAAGCCTTTTGGTCCCTCTGTGCGACGTTTAGAAAAATGTGTGTTTTGGTGCCGAATGGTAAACCATACAAAAGAATTGAAAAGATCAGGATTTTAGATAAAGGGAGTTTATGTTGACATATTGAAGAATGAATCCAATACCAGCGCTTAAAAATTCTATTCCATTGAATTGAAAAAATCGGAAGAGTTTGAATACAAACTTTAACACTATAATCACCTAAATCAGAAATCATATCCCCAGTAGAATAGGGTTGTTATATATGTATGTGCAGAAAAGTCATGACTACTTAGGAACAAACTTGGGAAATGAACCATACAAGCTGCGTCCTGGCAATATTTTGTTCGATTTTGCTTTGAAAGTAATCCACATCAAATTTTAAGACTCTTCCTTATTTGCTTTATGTAAAGTTGGCTATCCCTGGATAAAATTCTAAAATATATATAAAAATTCTAAACAACATTTTAAGGCTCTGTAAGAGGTGTTTAAAATATTTTTGAATAACAATGTACTTCCACATAGTAAAAGTACAAATACAAATCGACTACAAGTTTTATTCAATTGGCTATTTAGCAGTAAGTAATTCATCTTTTGTTATTATTTTAAAAGAGCGCCATCTGTTGTTTAAAATATCCCGCTTTATATTTATATCATATCATTCCCCCATGGGCACTAATTGTTCTTGCGGTTCATTCTCAAATCTTTGACGTAGTGCTATCGGGGAAAATGCAGGCACCAGACGCCAGGGTTCCTTGAACCCCACCCTAATACAGGGTGGAACAGCATACGCCAGGGAAGCGTGGTCAGGAGGGTGCTTGGCCGTTAGTATGCGAAATCTGGATACCACTCGACCTCCAGTTTCAATGTAGACTTACCCACTCATAAGGAGCTCTGTGTGGGTGGACAATGTTTTCTCCAATAATGGTCAGGGAAGAATTCAGAAGAGATGGACAGGAAGGCCTGGCAAGGGGTGAACAGGTTAATCTCTAAAGATTCTCCTATGGCGTTGAACCGGGATATTTAGATAGCAATGGACAAGAATGCCTCGTGAGAGGTGGAGAGGTTAATCCCTTTAGGAACTCCGGTTGCCACTGGCCAGGGGATGATATCGAAATAGAATGACAAAGAAACCTCGCAAGGGGTGGGCTGCTGGTCAATCTATGCAGATACTCCTGCGGTTATGGAGGTAAATGTGGATGAATTGGACGCACTTGGCCCTGTGGGCTTAGGCAATTCCTTTAAGGAAGCAGGCAGCTCAAAACGTTCCTTTAACGTTGAGTCGGAGTCTCTACAGCTCATGCCTAAAAGTGAGAGGCAGAGGCAGAAGAGGAGGCAGAAAACGAAAGAGGCTGAGACGGCAGCACACATTGTGCGTGAATGTCCAGCACTGGCTAGCATAAGACTCAGGACCACTGGTGGATGCCATGGTGGACCTGAGCTTTGAACAAATGCTAGCAATTACTAGAGTCTGCGCGATGAGGAAGAAGGCCGACAGTTTCATACATATATCATGTCATTATTTTAAAATAGCGCCATCTATTGCACAACCGTGTTATAATATCCCGCTTTCAAAAATAAATATGCCTAAACGTATGCAGTACCTTTAAATCTGTAAAAAAAATCAGCTTACTTTCGCTGCTTTTTCTCCACTTTTTTTGGAATAAGATATTTTTGCGGAAAAAAAATTACCCTAATTGGAATCAGGATGCTTAGGTATATTTGAACAAAATTTTGTTCAAATATAGCCAGTAGTTTTTACGAACACAAATAAAAAGCAGACAGACAGACAGACAGACGGAATAATAATAATAAATCCCAGCTAGAGTTAGTTATATCTAAATGTCCACAACTAGTAAATAATGCCCAAATAGGCCACACAAAGTATGAGCAGCAAAATAATATATTTTAGGTAATTTGGTAGGCAAATATTCAAGAGCCTTCGAATTTGGAAGTTATTTATTTGCAAAATCTGAACAATTTTTTTATAGTTACGATTACAATTTTTTTATTAAAGTTAAATTATTTTTTTTCATTATAATATACTTATAAACACATTTGAAAGAGTAAATATAAAATTTAATAACAGTTATGAAATTCGCTAAGAAATAAATGTTACTTTTCAAGATTTTGAATTTTTTCTACTAATGAAAACGTTTATTTGACAAACTGTACATGCTCATGCATGCATATGCCTGCACAGATATAAGTAATTTATTAAAATCTTAATGTGAAACACTTAAGGAAACGCAAGCATTAATGCAAGTTAATTGCAACTTTTGAAACAAACGTTATATACAAAATTGTTAAATAGAACATATTAAATATGCAGAACGTACGATTGAAAAATATTACTCATGTTGAGTTGCTGAAGTATACTTTTTGCAAGCTGCCACACTTTTGAAGAAAACTCTTATTTTAGAGCATAATACCTGAGTACTTTCTGAATAAAAATATTGTTTTGTGCAAAAAAGCATTTCTAAACATATATTTCTTTGGACTCGATACGTTTAGTGGATCGTTTTTCATTGTAATTTTTATGACAGTGTGTGACAAATTTTTCACCTTTAAATTGGAAACACAAAATAGTTACAGCGCGATAAATATGGCTAATATGAAGTAGCAAATTGCACATTCCTATTTAATGGATTTTAGTCATGACATGAGTAACAATGAGCTAAATGCGATGAGCTTGCAGAGTTTCCATAAACAAGTTTGAATAAGTGTGAGTAAACGTTGCAAATAATAACAACGAAAACAAACAAACACTAGTACAAGCAAAACTTACTAATAGCCTTTTTACTCTGCTCAACATTTTAGTGAAACGAATGGAAGATGTTGAAAATGGAAACATTGGTTTACACCAATCAACTCAACTGTCAAAAAAATAAAAATAAAAATAAAAAAAAACAAGTAAAAGTGCTATATTCGGCCGTGCCATGGTGATTTTATTTATACAGACATGTACACCATTATCCATACTGTTGACGCTTTACATAAATTAAAATAAGTCGTATGAGTAAAAACTCATTGTTGATGCTTTGAAGAAAGAAGACAGCGGCAACGCAGCTATATGAAAAATTTATTGTAAAAATATTTTTTTGAACATTTTTTTCGAAAATTTTTTGGAATATTTTTTAAAAGATTTTTTTTCGAATATTTTTCTGTAAAATTTTCGCTTTAAAAATGATTTGTAAAGTGTTTTGAAAATATTAAAAAAAAAATATTTTATTTAAAAAAAATTAAAAATTATTTTTAGAACATTTTATTGAATTTTTTTTTTTTTAAATCTAGGGCCTTCCTGCAATCTATATTGAGTTAGAATGGTCAGACTAAGCAAAAAATTTCCTCATATTGATCCCCTATGTGCCCTTAAACTGCTCCTATTTACCAGTGGGTACCCTGTGAGTCCATTGGCTACCTCTATGTGTATTGCTTTCTATAAAGGTTTTTAATACAAATCAAAGCACAAAAACCCTACCAACCTAAAAACAAACTAAAGTGGCCTCTCGCAGGGGGTTATTGACCCCCGAGATCTGTATGCACTCCTTGCGATCTACCTCTCGCGGTCTTATATTTATTTGACAAATAAAATAGCAAAGGATAATCATTAAAGTCGAAAAAAAATTAAAAAAAACGTAAAAAAATAAAGGGCCGTATTTTTTGCTCTGCAGCCTTCAAAGGAATGATCTGATATTGCTGAATTGCAATCCGAAAATTTTCGAAGCTATGCCTGACAAATTGGTGTTCTTAAATTTTTTTATCTCTTCTGGTGCCTTGGCAAATGATATTACTACCCGAACACGGACAGACGGACAGACGAATATCGTTTAATCAACTTCGCTTGGTATAAGGATCTAGAATATATATACTTTATGCGGTCAGAAATAAATAATGTAGAAATTACACACGGAATGACAAACATATATATACCCTTTCCACCTGTGGTGAAGGGTATAATAAAAATATATTTTTTTACAGCAAATATTAGTTACTAGCTATCCCCGGTGCGCTTCGCTATACCCATCCACAGGAGGACAACAAATACTTGAAAGAAAAGTATGGCCAACCTTTAACTTGAAAATGCACGCTATTCTAACATCAAAAATGTTTTAGTTCCTATGCAAGGAACTGTTTTCATTCAATGAGTTTTTTGCTAGCCTAAACGTATTAACAGGATAATAAGTTTTTACTTTTTATAGAAGGTGCCACACCGACTGCCCAAATGGATTATTTGGCAGACTATGCGCATTATCATAGGGGTTACTCGTGCAAAGCTTCAAGGCTTTATCTATTGTAGTTCGTCAAGAACACGATAATAATATTTCACTTGTGTATGGGAGGTACCACGCCCACTATTCTCATTTAGTCTGTGTTTAGCTTGACTATGTACATTAATATGGGGGTTAGTGGTGCAAAATTCCAAGGTGCCCTAATTCAGTTCTCTAGATACACGATAATAATTATTTACTTTGTATAGGAGGTACCACGCCCACTGTCCCAATTAATTCTGTATTTTGGTAGACTATGCGCATTAGCATAGAAGTTACTCGTGCAAAACTTCAAGGCTCTATCTATTGTAGTTTGCCAGCAACACGATAATAATTTTTTCACTTTGAATGGGAGGTACCACGACCACTATTCCCATTCAGCCTGTGTTTAGCTTGACTATGTATATTAATATGGGGGTTGCTGGTGCGAAATTCAAAGGTGCTTCCTAATTCAGTTCTCTATATACAGGATAATATTTTTTCACTTTGTATGAGAGGTACCACGCCCACTACTTCAATCCAGTCTATATTTCTCTAAGCTATATATGTTAATATAGAGGTTATAAGTGCAAAATTTCAAGGCGCTACCTATTACTGTTACCAAGCTATACGATTATAAATATTTACTTTTATGTGAGGTGCCACGCCCACGTCGAATATGAAAAAAATAAGTACCCTATTTTACCATCCGAATATCCAATAACAAATTGTGAAAAGTTTAGAAAGATCAGTGCACTGGTGTAGGCAGCTATAGCTTTCCGACAAACAAACAAACATTAACACAAACACATTTTGTGCTTTATATATATAGAAGATAGAAGATAAAACGAATAATTATTATCATGTAAAAAAGTCACAAAAATCGTGAATGATTCTAATAACAAATTAACTTGTATTTTACTTTAGAAATCATAGAACGATAGAAAATATGACAGTTTTTCATGGGAATAATTATTTGCGATATGGGTGAATTAATTCAATTTTTTCCTTTATGAAATAGTAATACAATCACCCCTATCGCGAATAATTATTCCCATAAAAAACTCTAAAATTGTCTATCGTGAATGATCTCTATCGTAAAATACAAGTAAATTTGTAATTGGAATCATTCACGATAGAAAATTTAGGAGTTTTTTCATGGGAATAATTATTCGCGATAGGGGTGAATATTTATATATGGTGCCAGCTGATAAGTATGTACTATTGTGAATAATCCAAATTGACGTAAATTCACAATAGCGCGATTTTTATCAAAAGTGCGGAATAACACCAAATAAAAATTCGTTCGCTCAGCTTTTTCGACTAAAGTTGAAGATCGAAAGTTGCTCATAATAGGCACCTATATATGTATGTATATTGCGCAATATGTTTGTAATAAAATTGTATTTTGTGCATAGCAAAATGTTCACTCTTTTCGTTATTACAAATAGCAACTGTTTAAAGAGCAGCTTAAAACCATCAAACGATTATTTTGATAAATTTGTTTAAATTTCCTTTCTATCTGAGTTACTTTGAGATAAATTATGGAAAAACCGTTAGTTTAAAATAAGATAGAAAATATAGCACACCTACAATTTCAAATTAATTATTCTATTATTACATTTAACTTAATTCTCTAAAACTATACGAAAATCCTTTGAAAGAAGGTTTCAACTTATGCGGTAACTGATCAACTAAATGAAATATAAATTAAATCACAAACGAAATTGGTTGCTCTGGAACCTTGACCTTAATACAAAATAGAATTTAGAAACTTCTTATAAAAAGTGGTTGTAAAAAGTTACTTCTTTCAGAATGAAATGACTGAAGTTGGACTTCTCCAATTCAGTATCGCTCGGTAATTTGCTTGGCCTTCTTAAGAACAGTATTATCTGGTTTTACCTTCAGAGGCTGAGATAAAATGGTCACTAGGAAAATGTGGCTTTCGGTTTAATTGATAAATAGGAACACGTAGGATATATCTAGGCTGCTGTTAGTAGTAGCAGGTTATCGGGCAATCGATATACATAGTATTTTGTTTTTACAATAAAAATAGCTAACTCTTCATTCACATTCAATACACACATTTCTTGGAGCAAACGTAATAAACGGCCTCTCTGAGATCTGAGATATCAGGTACCACACCAAGTGATCTTGAAGATCGACAAATGGATTGACATTATTATCTGGGCAAGTTAAATGGTATTTTATTTATTAAAATTAAATCTCTTTATTCTGTTTGATATCTGCCTCGAAAAATTCAAAGGCGTCATAAAAAGGAGCTACGAACGATCTGGTGTGTAGAAAACTTCAACATTTAAAATACACTGAACACACCATTAGTCATAGCAGAAATAGCAAAACATTCACCAAAGCATTTCAATAAGCTTAAAACACAAGGAAACCCGTAAAATCGTAAATGATCGTTGTTATATTTAACAGTAGAGTGAAGATTTTTACTTTATATAGTTTTTGTGGTTCATAGGAAAGCCTCTGATTCAGTGATATGCAGCGGCATTTAGAAAGCACTAGGCAAAAATAGAGTTCCTCTGGAAATCTATATAAATAAAATTAAATGTCGTTTGTTGGTAATCGCTTAAGCACAGCTGCACTGATTTAGTAAATATGTTTTAAATCTTCATTAAAACCCAACTTAAGTTTTTACGAAAATAAAAATTGACCACGCCTTCTTTTTAAGTAGCTTGAGATCTATAATAGGTAGATCTTTAAAATTTTCCATTAGTAACCCCCTTATTAATGCACATAGTTTAGCGAAACAAAGGTTAGATTGAAATAGTGGGCGTGGTACCTCTCATATAAAGTAAACAACTATTATCGTCTACCTAGAGATCTGCAATGTGAATAGTCTAACAAAACACAAACTGGATGGGAACAGTAGGCGTGGTACCACCTATAAAAAGTGAACATTATTATCGTCCACCTAGAGAACTACAATAGGTAGATTCTTGACACTTTGCACAAGTAACCCTCATACTAATGTGCATAGTATAAGAAAAACAAACTCGATTGGGTCAGTGGGCGCGGTTGCTCACATAAAAAGTGAAAAATTATTATATATGTAGAGTTTTGAAAATTTGCACAAGTCACACTCATACTAATGTGAGTGAGAATAGCGTGCGTTTTCGAGTTAAGTGGCGGGCATACTTTTTTTTCCAAGTTTTTATTGTATTTTTTGTGCATAGGTATAGCTAAGCGTATCGGATATAGCTTGTTATTAATATAATAAAAAAAATTTGTACAAAAATGCCACACTTCTTATTTGCCATAGTGTAACGACAACTGAAATATAACAGGTGAAAAACAAGGCTGCCCACTGGCGTTACTATTTGCATGATGTCTTGAAGAGGTATAGCTTGGGGACTTTAATGTCTTCTTGATGACTTGGAGTTTGTCGCTGACCTAGCTCCAATGATATTCAGGATAATGATGCCATATTCTGTAATTCTCGTAGCTAAATCTATCACTAAAATTCTAAAATTGCATACAAAAATTACGTGTATTCTTAAATTTTTTGACACTTTTAGTTTTAAATGCTCATTTTATGTCCTTAAAGGACCATTTAAAGATAAAAAATGTCAAAAGTGTAAGAATACAAGTAATTTTTGTAGGCTTTTTTAGAATTTTAGCACTAGCTACGAGAACTAAAATATATGCCACCTGGTCGCTTCATGTAGAAATATGGGTAAATACAGAATACAGACATGTCTGCTACAAGAGAAATTTCAAAAGTCATTAAATTTTTAAAATACTTTTGTGGATGCCTAAAAGAAGGTTTTCTAATATTTCCGGTGAATATTTCTAAAATGCAATGAATTCCACTACTGCTATTTTTCTTCTCTTCACTATTGCAGAATATGGAGAATGTGTGGGAGTATTTTCAGTTTTCTATTTTTGCTTGCCGTTTATTTATGCACTTTTATATAAAACAAATATTTTTTCTCTATAAATGATTGATGATGTTGTGGGAAAAGCATCATGTATTTTAAATGTTATTTCTTTTTTATTTTTCCTTTTCGTTAAACTGTAAATAGTTTGTTCCAACTAAACAGGCAGGCTTACAGGCAGATAGTCAATCAGTCCGTTTAGGAGAATTCTAGTAAAGTGCAATGTTAAATGCACTACCCCACGATTTATATGCATTACAGTCATAAATCATTTTCTAAGTCTGGCGTTGAAAATAACAGCTTTTTAGAAACAATTACCAATTTATCTACTATTTTCTTTTTTTTCTGTTTTTTTTTTTTTTTTTTTGAATTCTGCATCTCACATTATCCAGTATCTTGCATTTACAATAAGTTTTCTTTGTGGCCATTGCATAGAGTTTATTTTTATTCTTAAGCCTTTGTTTCTAATAACTACTGCTTTGCTTAATGGCGAACACGTCTTTGCAACTAATTTTGCAAGTCTAAAAAAAGAAAAATATTTAGAGGCAAACATAAGTACAATAGGACAAAAGAGTAGGTTTAAATTGTTTGCCATTGAATTTATCATCATCGTTGTTGCCGTCAAAGTTTTTAGTAGCTGCCGCTATTATCGTACCATTTGTTAAGATGGTGTGTGAAAAATTATTTTCTTTTCTGCAAGAAAGATATTTTCTTTATCTGCATATTTGTTGTGTTTTTAATATATAACACAGTGCAACACGGAAAAAAATAACCATATACGGACACCACTACGTGATAAAAGACCAAAAAAAAGACCCCTGTCTCCCAGTTTTGCCCAAAGTCCTCCATGTTTTTTTTTTATGGGCCCTCAAAGATGTGGGGCCTCGATATCATTTTTGCAAAAAAAATGATCATTTACTCAAGCTCATATTTTGCAAACCGCTTGGAATTTTGATATACTCTCTGAGACAAAGTTGTAGCCCTTGTCATAAAGAACGATTGTGAACATACAAAATCAAAAAAACTTCATCTTCAAGGACAAAATCGCAAAAAACTTTAAAAAATTCAATTTTTTTACCTTTTTTCCCCTGGAAATTTTGCACTTTTGCGGCTACCTAAGCGCTACCTAAACGGTGTTAAGAATCATTCCTAGGAAGTTCATATGTTCTAGAAAGTTGTTTATTGAGATCTTAGGTTCATTTTTGTGGTTGATTGTTTCCTTGAATTTTAAACGGTTTGCTACCTATGGACCTGAACAGGGGAAAAAGGTAAAAAAAAATAATTTTTTAAAGTTTTTTGCGATTTTGACCTTGAAGATGAAGATTTTTGGTTTTATATGTTAACAATTTTTGTTTTTTATGACAAGAGCTATAACTTTGCCTCAGAGAGTATATCAAAATTCCAAACGGTTTGCAAAATGTGAGCTTGAGTAAATGATAATTTTTTTGCAAAAATGACATCGAGGCCCCACATCTTAGAGGGCCCATAAAAAAAAACCTGGAGGAATTTGGGCAAAACTGGGAGACAGGGGTCTTTTTTATTTTTTAGTCTTTTATGACGTAGTGGTGTCCGTATATGGTTATTTTGCCATGACTTAAAAAATTACACAGTGTGTAAAGTTAGGAATAAGAGAACAGTTAGATAACAACAATCCTGACAGGGAAGACTGGAGTTTGTTACGACCTTTACATACCGTAAATAATGCTGTTTGACTTTAAGAAGACATCTTAAATTAGGAAATAAATGTACAAAATGTTTAGGTTGAAAATATTCCAATATTTTAGGGTCTAGACAAACTACCTTCAGAAAACTAATCAATTTTAACTCATGATTTTTTTCAGTTACTCCTATTGGGAGCTTTTTTTTTGCCTTACTTCCGTTTAGTTAATCCTTTTTTGTGTTTTTTGTTTTTTAGGTAATGAAATGAATGATTAGTGTACTGTAGCCTGCCCCAGGGCTGTTGTTGCCTAGAACACCGCCTTCATATGATACTGTAGTGTTGCACATCCTTGTTATACGAGTGTTGCCAGGTGTTGCCAGTAGCAATCTGACATTTCCGTTGAAAAGTTTGACATTTTTTAGCATTATCATACTCAAAACGTTTTGACGTACGAACATCATTTGTGTCGTTTACAGTGACTTGAAAAAATTAATTTTGCAAAAAAAATGGAATTAACTCGTAAACATTTTCGTGCGATCATTTTTTACAACTTTCGACGTAGATTATGACGACAAGAGTGCACGATGAACTTATATCGTTGTATGACGATGAAGCACCATCCTATAGCATTGGGAAAAATTGGTATAATGAATTCAATCGTGGCCAACGCTCGCTCAAAGACTAATTTCGTGAAGGTCGTCCAAAAAAGGCCGTTGTGCCAGAGAACATTGATGCCTTGCGTGAACACATAATGCAAGATCGGTAGGTGACATACCGTGAGATAGAGGCATCCTTGGACATTTCTCCTACCGGCATACATCCGATATTGCATAAACACCTGGGCGTAAAAAGGTTTGTTCTCGTTAGATACCGCACAATTTGACAGTCGCTCAAAAAAATGCTCCTATCCATGGGTGCAAAGAAATGTTGCAAAAATACGATCGCGGTGTTTCAAAAGACGTTTATAGGATCGTCACAGGTGACGAATAATGGATCTATGCGTAGGGGCCTAAACAAAATTACAATAGAGCGTGTGGGTCTTCGGAGACGAGCCAAACCAATGAAAGTTGTTCGTGGTTACCTGCTTCTTTGGCAAAACTGATGATTTGGCGACTGTTCCGCTTGAGCAACGTAGGTCGGTCAATTCTGACCGGTACAATACAATTTGTTTGCCTGAAGTCTTCGAAAAACGAATAAGAGAAGACGAATTATTGTTCATCATGACAATGTGAGCTCCCACACAGCGGCTCAAACCAGCGCCTTTTTGACCGGCCAAAACGTCAAATTGATGGGTCATCTGCCGTACAGCCCTGACTTGGCACCCATTGACTTCTTTTTATTTCCGCACATCAAGAAAAAAATTCTCGTCGCCAGAAGATGCTGTTGAAACGTTCAAAAATCATGTTTTGGAGGTGTCTCAATTGGAGTGGAAAAAGTGCTTCGACAGTAAATCATGCTGGAGAATACTTTAAAAAAACAATGAAACCATTTTTGATGATAAATATTCGCATTTTCATTATTAGGCCGAAAATATATCTGTGGTAATAAGGAATAAGTGCTTAAGTCGACTTAAGCAAAAATTTAGTTACTGGCACCTTTGAAATCTGCGTACTTCAAAGCACCCATGTGCAAATTTTCAATTATTTAGTAAAATTTTTCAGGAAGTTATAGCAAAATAACTTTCTGCTTATCTTTTTTCAATGTCGAATCGCATTTGGAAAAAATCTTAAGAAACTAGAAGCTATTTTTCGAAATCATAAAAACTTCTTTCACAACTTATTAATTGCAACGCCTGCGTACTTCTGGTAGATATAAGATATTTTTTTAAATCATACGTTTGACTCCCATAGGTAAATTTTAAAGAAAAGTTATTTTTTTTTGAAAAATTTATTTTAAAGTTTAAAATTGCTCTCCTACAAAACTTAAAAATCAGACTTAAGCAATTTTTCCTTATTGCCACAGATATATAACAGCCCTCGTATGGTGTAAAGTTTTTCAGAGCATTTTTTATTTGCCATTTATTTAAACACTGTTGCGCAACAGATGGCGCTGTTTAAAAATATATAATGACGAAATATGAATTACTTGCTTCCAAATAGCCAATTTGATTTGTATTTTTACTTTGTGAAATGACATTGTTATTCAAATATTTTAAACATCTTTTACAATACTTTACTTACTTACTCAGGGATGGGTACTTTTATATAAGGTTAAATAAATTATTGTCTGGACGCACACAACGTGTTTGGACACGGCTAGTATTACATAAAGAATAAATGTTCATATCGAAAAAGTATTTATTTACGGTTTGGGGTGCTGTAGCTTAAGTGGTTAGCACGTTGACTACTAACCAATGGTCATGAGTTCAATTCTAAGCCGTGGCAACATCAATTTTTCTGATATGTATTAATTTTTATTTATAATAATGCATATCGCAGCGCCCTCCTTTGCCGGTATTAACACATAGCACTAAATCGCCGGCGAAGTAAAATAATTACAAATTGGCTACGCTATCTTTAAACTAATTCGCCTAAATAACACCAGAGGCGCTGCATTACTGTTTAAAAAATAATCATAACGTGCAATTGCAGTGTTGCCAGATGCGAAGCTTTACTATCACACTAACCATCTGTCTTATCTACTCCTATCCCTTTCCGAAGGAAGTAACACATTTCATATAGGCATTAATTGCTTGAGTGTTATGTCTCTTTAAAAATAAAAAATAAAAAAAAAGTAAACAACCTCTTGCCCCTTCCCGATTATGTTCAAAAACTACACAGCTCCTCATATACAAAAGGCACATACTGAATTTCATTCTGATATGTCAAACGGTATGACCTGTAGAGATTCCACAGAAAAAGTGGCAAACATATTCACCGACTTACAGACATCATCGCGAAAATAGTCAAAATGGATGCAGGACCTCAAAACGTATAAATCTGTTAAAATCCCGACATCGATTACTAACTATACTTCACCTATACTACGTATGGTAAAATAAAAAGGTAGTATGGGTTTTTTCCCGAATTTGGTGAAGCTTGGAGATTTAACGGATAGTTGATTTATTCGGCCTGCAGCCACACTTATAAAGCTGAATTAGTTCGTCGATTGTGGGCTTCAATTTTAAGCGTGTAGAAATGCATTTTCAAACTTAACTGCAAATTTGTGCCAGCTAAACGCAACAATGTAGCATCATTTAAATAAAAATAGCAGCAGAAAAGTTTTATTTCATATAATGATAACATATTTTTCTTCCTGACCGCTTCCTCAATTATATTTTTTTTTATTCATTTATTTTGTCTTCTATTAAATCTTTTTGCGTTTTTGCCATTTTTCCGTTTACATTTTTTCGAAAGTTTTGATAATATTTATGAATAATGTTGGGTAATTTTAAAGATTGGTTAGATAAAAGTGTTTATGATGATATAATAAAATAAATAAATAGATTTTTTTTTATTTTCTATTTCTCGCCAGCTTGCCAAATTACAAACACAAATATGCCACACAAAAAGAAGCCATACTGCAATGTCTACAGCGAGTTTGTGCTGAGAAATAATACTGGCTGTAAATTTTTCGAAAAAGCTCTTTTTTTGCAAGAGGAGAAGAAAAATGAAAAAAGTAAGGAAAAGGGTGAAATATGCAAAACCTAAGTTGATTTATAAAAAATGTGTTAAAGTTTAAGGGCCGATGTTGATTTTGAATAAAACAAAAAGTATTTAGGAAATTATTGTCATTTCTCTTTATTTTGATATTATTGGTTTGGTTCAATTATGTGTGGAACAAAATATCGGCCAAATGGCCACCGCGACTTTGGCGACACACCTCCGTCCGAGAATCCAAATTTTCGATGACTCTGAGGCATGATTGTGGTTCTATGCCGCTAATGTGCCGAATTATCTCATCCTTTAGCTCTTAAATTGTTGCTGGCTTCTCGACGTACACCTTCTCTTTCAAAAAACCTCAAAGAAAGAAGTCCAACGGTGTCGAATCACATGATCTTGGCGGCCAATTGGCTGCGCTACCACGTGAGATAAAAGAGCCATTGTTACGTTAGCGATAGCAAACACCATTCACAGTAACTGCCCGACCGGCAGTTGATGCCCGATGATGCCGCCAGCCCATAAACCGCACCAAACAGTCACTCTTTGTGGGTGCATTGGTTTTTAGACAATCACTCTTAGATTATCATTCGCCCAAATGCGGCAATTCTGCTTATGGACGAATCCACTGAGGTGGAAATGTGCCTCATCACTGAAGATGATTTTCTTCGAAAATTTATTTGGGCTCCTCAAAATTGAATTTCTACTTGGTTCCAGTGATGGCACATCAGAGAGACTATCAAAATTCCTTCGCCCAAGGTGCTGAAGGCATCGATATTTTAGTGCAGGGCATATGCCTTATCTTATCAGCTTCGACAGAGTTCATTGTATGGGGGATATTATCCCCCACACTGGAAATGGCCAGTGGCTATCTACTAAATTGTGTAGTTGGATTTTAGGCATCCGTAGTAATTTTTCTTTTGATCTAGTAAGGGCCAGATTGACCTTGGAATTAAACAGGAAGGCTGATTATACCAAATCATAGAGAGCAGAGGGGAATGCTATAATAGATGTCAATGGCACTATCATGAAGCATTGTCCCCATTTAAGCCAATTGATACGTAACATAGTTGCAGAGGGTAGTCCCATGTCTCCGCACCAATATTGCACAGTACCTTCTTTAAAATAGAACTAGCTAGCTCAACGGTCCACATGTCCAAAATCATATTAAAACATTAATGGAATAAATTTATATTCCACAACATTTTTGTTTATTTGAAAGCTGCACCCTGTATTGGACGGTATTTCACTATAAACATATATTGGTGTTAATAAATTTTTGCTAAACAACTGGGAAATTTTTTCATCGTTATTGCTTGTTTACGTTTTCCCCATATTCACGCTCTAAAAACAAAGTAATTACGAAAACATTGCAAACAATTTTTCTTACTTCAATTTAAAAACAATAAATAAATAAATGTTAGCATTAATAGTTATTGTTATTTTTCTTTTGTTCTCAATTTTTACTGATAATCATTTTATTTAATTGTTCAATTCAATGTGTTTGTTGTGTGCCTAACTGGCAGTACTGTGTGCCTAAATGTAGCATAATCTGGTGTAATACCACTTTCCAACACGCCTGATTATATTGCATCGTTTTATTAGTCATTCACAACTAATGTTGCATTTGAATGAAATGACTTAACCAGCATTTGTCTGTATGTATAATTGTAGTGGGAATGTGTTAAAATTCTACACCTGGTTATGACCCAAATATCCTAAGCTATTGATTATTATTTGCAAATACAAGACAGTATCTCAAATGCCCAATTAGCAATGTATTTTATATGCCAAATGCATTCAAAACAATTCGTAGATTATCGAAATGGTAACCATTGACGTTTAATCTATACATACATATATTGAAATAGTAACTCATTTCCTCTCTCTCTGTCTGTCTGTCTGTCTTTCTTTGTGTTCGCCTTATGTAAAAACTACTGGATGGATCTTAACAGAATTTTGTGATGAGGTATCTTGGTATCCTAATTCCAACATATGATACTTTTTTCCCAAAAAATATATTATTTCTAAGAGAAGTTGAAGGAAAAGCAGTGAAAGTACGTAGTTGAACTAACCGGATATGTATACTTTATTTTTATAAAGTAAAAAATATTTAAACTGATATGCAGCATAGTTTAAGGCGAAACTAAAAATGTAAGGTTCTTTGGTGTGGATTGCTTTCATATCAAAATCGAACAAAATATTGCAAGGGTTCTGACGAGTGGCGGGCATAGCTAGTCTATACATATAATAAAAAAGTAACTCATTTCCTCTCTGTCTGTCTTTCTTTCCTTGTGTTCGCATCACGTAAAAACTACTATATGAATCTTAATAAAAAATTTATGAGGAGGTACCTTAGTGTCCTGATTCCGATATAGGATACTTTTTTTCCGCAAAAATATCTTCTTTTCAAGAGAAGGTGAAAAAAAAACAATGAAATTACGCCGATTTTTTTAAGTATTTAAAGGTACTGCATACTTTAAGGCATTTTTATTAAGGCTGTTTTAAAATACTGACAATATGAATTGAAAGCGAGATATTTTAAACACGGTTGCGCAATAGATGGTATTGTTTTAAAATAATCACAAAATATTAATTACACAGTGCAACACGGAAAGAAATAACCATATACGGACACCACTACGTGATAAAAGACCAAAAAAAAAGGTAGCGCTTAGGTAGCCGGGAAATTTTTCACTTTTCCGGCTACCTAAGCGCTACCTAAACGGTGTTAAGAATCATTCCTAGGAAGGTCATATGTTCTAGAAAGTTGTTTATTGAGATCTAAGGTTCATTTTTGTGGTTGATTGTTTCCTTGAATTTTGAACGGTTAGCTACCTATGGACCTGAACAGGGGAAAAAAGGTAAAAAAATTTAATTTTTTAACGTTTTTTGCGATTTTGACCTTGAAAATGAAGTTTTTTTTTGTTTTTATATGTTCACAATTTTAGTTCCTTATGACAAGAGCTACAACTTTGCCTCAGAGAGTATATCAAAATTCCAAACGGTTTGCAAAATATGAGCTTGAGTAAATGATCATTTTTTTGCAAAAATGACATCGAGGCCCCACATCTTTGAGGGCCCATAAAAAAAACGTGGAGGACTTTGGGCAAAACTGGGAGACAGGGGTCTTCTTTTTTTTGGTCTTTTATCACGTAGTGGTGTTCGTATATGGTTATTTTGCCATGACTTAAAAAATTACACAGTGTGATTACTTACTGCCAAATAGCCAATTTAATTTATATTTTTAGTTTGCGGAATTACATTGTTATTAAGATATTTTAAACAACTTTTACGGGGCTTTACAATAATATTGAAGATTTTTATAATGTTATGTAAATTTTAGAATTTTATCCAGGGATGGTTACCTTTATTTGGTGTGGAGTACTTTCAAAGCAAAATCGAACAAAATATTGTCAGGACTCACACAACGTGTGTGGGCACAGCTAGTAAATATATAAAAGTAGAACTATTTCCGCATACTTGCGCTACTTTAACACAAAAAAAAAACAATACTTATCACATTTTAAATTACACTTCATATCGAATAACTGCCTTAAAGAATCAAATCAAAAGATATCAGGTTAGTTTTATAATTTCGTCACTTTTTGGATAAATATACATATGTTTCCGACAAAAAAAAAAAGCATTTTATTTTCTATAGTCTTCTTAAAGCCCGATATATTTCATGCGGCGTTTTTGTACTCTTTTTACTCCCTCTAATTAACAACATTTTTCTAGGCCACAAAATTAGACATTTGCTCCAATGATAGGCATTTGTTGCGTTTGGTTTAACTCTCTTACTACCCACATATTTGTTCATCATATATTGAGGTTATGCTTGTACATGTATAATGAAGGCGGTGCAGGTAACGACTTCGAGGACTCGAGCTATAAAATCACTTTCAAAAAATATTTAATATTTTGATGAATTTTTTTGAGTTGAGAACAAAATTTTTAAAACAAAAATTTAAAAATTCATAAAACTAGTAGAGCCTTGCATTTGTTTCGAATTTTAATTTAACCACCCAAATTCCTTAGCTTGTCTCTAACAACACAGCTTTCATTTAAAACCTGTATGTATTATTTCCTTTTAACGTTTCGCTAACTTTTCTTTGATAAACGCACATGTTGTTTTGGTTTATATCCTCTTTGGACGTATTTGGTATGTAATTATTTAACACCGTAAATATGAAATCCTGTGTTCTGCTGTCTGCAACTACCAATTAGTCATTCCATGAACGAACAATACAAGCAACAGTAAATTATTATGAATTTGCATTTGTGCACTGTTTCGTTTAGAAGTAGATTAACAATTGGTTAATTTTCGTAACGACTGAAAGCTGCAGCAACTTTTGTTGCTTTATCTTAGACTGACGAGCAGTTATGCAAATATCATAAAATGTTTCGCATAAGGCAAGTGATTTAAATAAAGAAAAGCAATATTTGTTTAATCCCCTACAGAACATATGTATGAACTGTTATATTTGAAAGTAGTATAAGTCTACTTAAGCAAAAAAATAGTTAAATGCAATTTTAGTAAGATATCGACAACTTCTTGGCATAATTTAAGTCACACATGTAAGGGAGTACGTGTTTTTTTAGAAAGTAAAAAAAAAAAGAATTTTGGGTTGGTCTAAAATGCTATCGGATTTTTTTTTTTTTTTTTTTGAAAGTGCTATAATCCAATTATACATAATTCTTGCAAAAAAAAACCGACTTCAAAACAGATAGAAGAGCATGAATTCTAAACTAAAAATGTAAGAAGTAATCTGTAAGAATTAGATTTAAACCAAATAAAAGATGCGCCAAAATTAGAGGGAAAAAACTAAAGACTATGTGAATTTCAAGCCTCTCCGTATTTTATTGGGACACTATTCAAGCCTCTGTCTATAACTTTTTCAAAGATAGGGTCACATAGATAAAATAACATCACCTATTCGGACACCCTTTAATTCACAATTTTAAATTAAAGAGCTGTTGTTATAGAGGACTTGGCCACAAAGATTCTTTGTAAATTTCAATTATCTGTTTATAACGGTTCAAAAGTTTGGCGATATATATCAAATTTTATGAACTATTGCGACACCCTTTACATTATAATTCCAAACGTTTATACTTGTTATTGTACCAGATAAAGTAGTGGACATTCTGGCTAATTTTCAAGTGTTTGTGTTTAACGGTTCAAAATATAGGGCCATATATATCAAATTACATAATTTATGGGACACCCTTTAATTTCTAAATTCAATTGTATACTGGCTATAGTGGACTTTGCAATAAAGGTTCCTTGTAAATTTCAACTGCCTGTTTATAACAGTTCAAAAGTTTGGCTACAAACATAGAATTACATGAACTATTGGGACACCCTTTTATTTTAAAATTCAAATTTTATACCTTTTGTTATAGCTGACTTAGCAATACAGGTTCTTTGTAAATTTCAGCGGTCTGTACACAGACTGTTCAAAAGTATGGTCATATACATCAAATTAATTTAACTATCGGAGCACCCTTTAATTTAAAATTTTGAATATTTATACATTTTATTACAACGGTCATAGTAGTCGACATTCTGTCAAATTTTCAAGGTTTTGTCTATAACGGTTCAAAAGATAGGCCCAAATAGGTAAAATTACGTCACCTATGGGGACACCCTTTAAATTTTAAATTTATTTTTTTATTACTTTCTGCTGTTGGGAGCTATAGCGGTACGCAAGTTTTTCAAATTTTAATTTGGTGCCCTTTACGGTTCTTAATACACCTAAAAAACATGTATGTTGTATGGGGACACCCTTTAATTTTTAATATAATGAACTGTTTTTAAAACGGGACCAACCTGAATGCATAACCTTTTAAATAAAGAAAAAAATTAAAATCGGTTCAGAAATGGCTGAGTTCTGCGGTTACATACATAAAAAAAGCAACATTCAGACGAATATATAACCTCCTTCTTTTTTGAAGTCGGTTAAAAATAAAAATTCTTATTGTAATTGCTACTGCTTATTGCGACTAAAAACTGTGCTTTGGCCGATATTACGTAACTAATGTATAAAAACCGGGGATCGCAAATAATTATTATTTTATAAATTTTATCCAAAAAAATCAAAATGAAGGAAGCATTTCTCCTTTGTTTTGATTTTTGTTGGTTAAAATTTATAAAGCATTACGAGAACTACCTTTGACTGCATTGATTTTTATTTGTTTAAGTTTTAGTATAAAAATTTAATTTAAAAACTATTTATTAAGTTTAATTTTTAACTTATAAAAGCAAAAAATAAAACTTAATTTAGACATTAGCGGACATAGTACTAAATATATGTATATATTAAACCTCAGTTTATAACGGTTTAAGAGATAAGGCCATAAACTGCAACTTACGACAGCTACGAGGGCACCCTTTATTTTTTTTTTTCTCTTATTATTTCTGACATAGAAAAACACAATTTATGTATTTAAATCTCAAGCTTTTGTCTAACGGTTCTAAGATAGGGCTACACAGATCAAATAATATTACCTATTGGGACACCCTTAGAAGAGGACCTGGCCATATATTCTTTGTAAATTTCAGTTGTCTATAACCGCTGAAAAGTTTGGCCATATACATAAAATAACATAAACTTTTGGGACACCCTTTAATATATAATTCTAAATAGTTATACATGTTATTATAACAGACAAAGTACAGTGGACATTCTATTTAATCTTCAAGTGTTTGTCTATAAAGGTTCAAAAGATAGGGCTTATAGGTCAAATTACATTAATTATGGGGCACCCTTTAATTTATAATTTCATTGTTATAGCGGATTTATTAATACAGGTTCCTCGTAAATTTCAGCAGTCTTTCTGTAACAGTTTAAAAGTTTGTCAACAGAAATCCAAATACATCAACTATTAAGCCTCTCTTTAATTTTCAAATTCAAATTTTATACTTGTTGTTATAGTGGGCTTATCAATACAGGTTCTTTGTAAATTTCAACCGTCTGTCTATAAAGGTTCAAAAGTTTGGCCACATACACCAATTACTTAAACTATTGGGACACCCTTTAATTTCCAAATTCAAATTGAATTCAAACTGGATATTATATCAGTTAGCAATTAAAATTGTTTGTAAATTTCAACTGTCGTGTACAACTGTTTAAATGTATGGCCCTATACATCAAATGAAATGAACTATTAGGGCACCCTTTACTATATAATTTTGTATATTTATACTTGTTATTATAGCGGTTATAGTTATCGACATTCTGCCAAATATTCAAGTGTTTGTCCATAATGGTTCAAGAATTAGGCACATGTAAGTCAAATTACGTCACCTATGGAGACAGCCTTTAATTTTTAGATTTATTTTTGATTAATTTTTACTATTGGGGTCTATACTGATATACGCATTTTTTTGAATATACACAGACAGGAAAAATTACTATTATATTATATAGGTCGCAGAATTATCCTGTTTGTTTTTAATGCCATCTTACGTCTTGAGTACTTTCCCACAGAGTGGAAGGTCTCTTTGATAACTATGATTCCTAAACCAGGAAAAGACCACACAAAAGTAGAATCATACAGACCAATAAGCCTTTTATTAAACGTGTCAAAGTTATTTGAAAGAATATTAATAACTAAGCTGAATCCAATTCTTAGCGCGAAAGGATGCATTCCGAACCATTAATTCGGCTTCAGAAAACAACATAGTACGATCCAACAAACACACAGATTAGTAAATGTAATTAAAACGACCTTTGAAGAAAAAAAAATACTGTTCTGCGGTCTTTATCGACGTTTCTCAAGCATTCGATAAGGTTTGGCACGAAGGCCTAATATTTAAGTTAAAGCTGAACTTGCCCGAAAACTTGTAACTATAAGCCCTTAAAAGATTATTTAACGAATCGCAAGTTTTTACTAAAAGAAGGTGACTTTTTAAGCTCGCCACAGCTCATTGAAGCCGGAGTTCCCCAAGGTAGTATTTTGGGACCAATTTTATATTTACTGTACACATCGGATATGCCAATTAGCACCCCAGTCCACACATCAACTTTTGCAGATGACACAGTTTTTTAAGTATTCATGAAAGTGCCCAAGAAGCATCACAACTTTTACAAGACCACATACTCAATTTGGAAAAATGGCTAGAAAAATGGAGAATAAAAGTGAATGAACAAAAATGTACTCACATAACGTTCGCACTGCGTAGGGACTCATGCCCTCCTATTCGCATAAATAACCAAATGATACCACAGCTTTCAGACGTTAAATACCTGGGTATACATCTTGCCCGTCGCCTTACTTGGAAAAACCACATTGACTTCAAGTTAACACAAATGAAACTAAAAGCAGTACAACTAAATTCGCTTATTGGCAGAAACTCCACCCTGAGCTTAAATTGTAAACCCCTACTGTACAAGTCGATCCCCAAACCAATTTGGTGTTATGGGATTCAGTTATGGGGCACTGCCTCAGCTAGCAATGTAGAAAAAATTCAAAGGCGCCAAAATAAGATTTTACGTAGTATTACATCTGCTCCCTGGTATATACAAAATTCGAACATCCACAAAGACCTAAACATGCCATCAGTTAAAGCAGAAATAGCGAAACATTCAGTCACATATCTAAAGAGGCTTGAACCTCATCCAAACCCTTTGGCGCGTAACATGCTGAATGAAACTGGTTACATTCGACTAAAAAGAAGAGATACTGCTTTTCTTGGCCGTACATTAGAGGGATGACCCGCAAATGATTTCGAAATCCGTGAAACAAACATTATTTTTGTCTAGCACTGGCTGGACTTAAAAAGAATATTTTATTTTAGACTTAAGATACGAGTAATTATTGTTAGTTCAAAAATATTGAAGATACAATAAATAAATTATGAAAACAAAAAAAAAAAAAAACATTTGACAATACTGTCATGACAATAAAAGAATATGTATTAGTTGTCAAAACTGCTGACAATTGTCTCCATTCTGGCAATAATTAAGACAATTCATTTTAATTTTGTTGTTTTTTCCTTTTTTAATTTTTTTATATACACAAAAATTTGACTTATTGTCGGCATACGCCAAATCATTGTTCTATTTACTGTCTTTAAAATATTCAACACAGTAGTTGAGACAATTGAAAATTGCACGTATTAGTGAAAAAGTGTGTACATACGTATTGCTATTGTCATAACAGTATGTACCAAGGTATATTTATCTTACTAGTTAGTGTCGTCCGCCCAGCTGATTTAGTAGTTCGACATGTCAAAAGTTGTAAGTGTTCAGAAATTTTATAGTGTAGAAGTGAGAAAGCAATAAAACACATACACGCCTTCTCAATTTGCTTATATGGTTTTTGAAATTTCGAACTACAAAGCAACAACAAAATGCCATATTGTTCTTGTATTGTTGTATTTGTTGTAGGGATGCAACTACCTAATAAAATAAATATACCTTGGTATGTACTGTCTAATCTTAACGCGGTGTTAACTTTTTGATTGTTAATATACCTGCATAGATAAAATTTTCTCATAAATTGAACATTTTCCGTTTTCTTTAACACAAATTAAAAAATATTTTTATGAACCAAATAATTTACTTAAGACGCGAGATTTTGTATAAAAGGTGTTTTCATTAATTTAGATAAAAATATAATGCAAAATTTTTAAATAATATTCTTAATTATTCGCCTTAAAAATTTTAAAATTAGCGCAACCGGTGAACTGTCGCAGCATTCCTAGCTCTTAATATAAAAAAATGTTAAATGTTTAATGAGTATCATTCATATAAAAATTTATAATATTTTTTCGCTTCACATTTACCAACAAAAGCTTTCAAGCTTTAATTCCGTTGTAATCCGTTTCTAGTGAGTGCTAGAAACATAGCAAATGTACTTAAGAATCGTAGTAAAAATTACAAAAATACGTAAAAGAATATAAAAAAAACTTATACAATAAACGGTATAAAAAGAAAGTAAAAAAGATGTAAAATATTTCTTTGGTTGTATTTACTTTTACGTATTTAGAAGTAAATAATACAAGTCAAGCAATTTCTTAATATTTTGCTAACGTGGGACAAAAAAAAAATATATATACAGGTCATTACACTTCATAATTATGTATATGGATCATCATTACATTAATTATAATTTTTATAAAAAATTTCTTTTGGTTTCCTAAGAATGAATACAAACTTATCCATATAATACGGGTGTGATTGCATGCTCATGCCACTCATGTGTGTATTCATTTTTATATTAGTAAGTTGTAAAAAGATAATACAGATACAACAAGTATATTGCTTTTTAACGACTTCAAGTGGAGTGTTAGGTTGGTTTCGCCCACCTACCCCCATCAAAATGTACTTGAAAAAATAATAAAAAAATGTTATAAAATACAACACTGCGGCAAACTAATTAGAAAACAAAAATAAAATATAGTCAGTTTAGATTTTAATAGATAAATCCCAACTGCCAAGTAATTTCAAACGAAAATTTCTTCTCCTAAGAGTTTTTTACAAACACACCATTTTGGTTGTAAAAAATTCTTGGGGTCACCAAAGCGTTAAGTTAGAAAAATTGTGAAGTAAATTTAAGTTGCATACGAATATTATAAATATAAAATATAAATATAAAGAATAAAAATTATCATTAATTTTTCAAATTTATTTTTGCTACACATTTTCGACCAAGAATATTTAAAGCTAAAACATCCCTTACAATCTTATCTCGATAACTTGGACACATTTACTTTGAGAAATAAGGAAAATTCGTTAACCCAAAAGAAGCAAAAACATTCATCAATGGTTTTGAGTTTTTTTTTTTTGTATCAAGCAACAACACTGCTTATAAACTAATTTTAGAGCTATCAACCAAAAATCTCCATTCATCTAACCCACTGTGCAGAATCAAAATAGTTTGGTATTAACTCAGCTATTTGTAAAGGGCTAGACCGACTGATCCAAAATTTGGCATGAGCATAGCAGAGAAGTATCTCAGCTTAAGATTTAACGGTGAGCACCATCCAGGAAACCTCACAATTCCCATAACAAATTCCAAAAATCCCAAAATTGAAATTTTTTAATATTTTGCCCATAAAGTCCGCATATGGACCAGCTTTGGGATTTTAGAACAGTTAGGCTAAAGTCAATATTTCGATTTAAAATAGCTCAATATGAGGGACCTAAATCTTCTACAGGATTGGTAAATTTTACACGAAATTTAGTTTAAACATACTTACTGACGAACTGAAGACAGATGATTGAATATTGGTTAAATAGATGATGCTTACAACTATCAATACTACCCTAAGTAGATAGATACGAAGAGTGCTGATGATGGACGTAGCTGCCTAGAAAATGTGCATTCCGCTACTGCTGATGTCTAAAAATTTAATTTTCCCAACTTGTCTTTAATATTATCACCTAATTTATAATTTAAATTATTCTTTCTTAGAGAGAATAAAAACGAACTTAAGCTTGATTACAAATTTCATATGTTATGTTTTAAATTTCGGTCACTAACTATGGGAAAAATTTTTAAAAAATTTGCTAAAAATTGTTTAAAATATTTTGAAAAAAACTAGACTAGAAGGTATCGAGAAATCAAAAATTTTAATTTTAAAATGCTTCTAACTCGCTCATTTTAAAACATAATTTACAGATTAATCAAAACTGATCAACAAAACACTATAACTAACAATACGAGCTACCTTTTTAAACCCGTTAGGGATGTTAGTCCTTTGTTCAGGTCCATAGGTAGCAAACCGTTCAAAATTCAAGGAAACAATCAACTACAAATACCTAAGATCTCAATAAACAACTTTCTACAACATATGAACTTCCTAGGAATGATTCTTAACACCGTTTAGGTAGCGCTTAGGTAGCCGGGAAATTTTTCACCTTTGCGGCTACCTAGATCGCCTTTCATTTTAATTGTTATAACGATTACGAATTTTTTCTATAATTAATTTTTTCATTGCGTTTATTAAAGATCAAACAAGAAAAGATCTTTCATTGCAGTAAACGATTTCATGCATTTATCAGCTGCTATTATTATAAAGCAGAATATATTGCAGCAATAAAGTGGGAGTGAAAAGCAAATAGTGCATAAAAACAAAAAGTCACAAAGCAAAATGTTCGATCTTCTTAAGAAAAATATTACATAAAACAATTAATTCATTTTCTGTGTGTAAGAAAAAGTTACTTAATAAGAAACCATAAAAAGAAAATAGAGGATTGAAGATAAAAGCAGATAGATTGGCATAAATTTAACAAAGCAAATAATCTCCGTATGCGCTATCCAATATCAATGATGCATTATAATGGCAACCCAATTAATTTGCCGCTTACTTAACGATACTAACGTTAGCTATGTTCGCTACTAGTAGTGGCAACATGCCAGTTAAGTTTTAATGTAAAAAACAATAAATACTTGTTTGTGGGAAACATAGATTTGCACGTTTACAGTGAAGAATAAAACAATGATACCGTTTTGTTAAAATAAATAAAAATCATACGGTTGTAATAATAGATTAAATAGTATTTTGTGTTTGATTTAAATGTTTGTCGATCTTTCAATAAATTCAGCAAGTTTGAAAATAAATTTCATGCTGAGGTTAAAGCCATAATAGGCGCAATAGTATTCGTAAGAGAATATGTATATCTTCAAATTTAAATTATCTAAAAGAGCGTGAAATACATAATAATATTGTTATTGTTAAAACCATATTATTGTCTAATTGATAGAGTATGCATTTAATGCATTTGGTTTCGATAATATCTTCTCTCGATTAATATCGAGCTTTCTCAGGGATTGAAATATAAAAGCTGTTATAGATGGGATTTCATCAAACGAGCCTAAGATTATTTCAGGGGTAACGCAAGGCTTTGTTCTTTCAACTACGCTATTTCTTATTTTTTAAATAACCTTTTTTGTCAAATATCAAACCGTAACTACTCTTTTAATGATGACAGCAGGCATGAAAATCTAGGGCGATGTCCGATGGACTAAACACATTTTTCAAGTATTAAAATAAGCTTTCCAATGCCTCAATTTTTCTTACACTTGCCGATATCCGGCCTGACACGAAATACAACTCTCATTTGCTGATTTAAATAAAAAAATAAATTATTTAGGTGCAAGACAGGCTCACTCATATAGAGTTCCATACTATGTTCAATATACAACTCTATAACTACAAGGTTTTGATATTTACAAATCTTTTATGGGCCCCTATAATTATACCCTTCAACACAGGTGGAAAAAGCTATATATACGTTAGTCATTCCGTGTGTAATTTCTACAATATTCATTTCCGACCCCACCATATATATATTCTGAATCCTTATACGTAGAAAAGTTTATTTAGCGAGGCCCGTCTGTCCGTCTGTGGTTCGGGTTGAAATCAACTTTCCTTGGGCACCAGAAGAGGTACAGCAAATGTAAGCCCACCAATCTGCCAGGCATAGTTTCGAAAATGTTACTAATAGATTTCAGCAACATCAGACACTTCCATTTGAGGCTGTGGACTATGACTGTGGCATGCCCACCTATATTTTTTCACGGTGTTCTTATTTTTTTCGGTTTAAGTGATTCTCTTTTGCTTGTCAAATTAATATAAGAAGGCGACTAGTAAATCGCATTGAGTGCATAAAGATATTGAGGGATCAATAACCCCTTGCGAGGGGCAATTTTTGTTTTTTTTTTTTGGTTGGTAGGATTTTTCTGCTTTGATTTGTATTAAAGGCCTTTATCGAAAGCAATAGACATAGAGGTATCTTTCGATAAAATTTTTACAAAAAAATTGCAATAAAATTTTAATAAAAATTTCCAATTTTGAAAATTTTAATTATTGTTAGTCGAACTGTTTTATGTATTACATACAAAGAAATTTATAAACGAACTTAAGCTTGATTATAAATTTCATTGTATGTAATAAAAATTTCCGATAAAAGTTTTTATTTTTTTAAAAATTTTATCGAGAATTTGTTGTAAAATTTCATAATAAATTTTTTGTAAAAATTTTATGGAAAGTTTTTGAAAAAATTTTACAGAATTTTTTTTTTATTTAGGACTTTCCTGCAATCTACATTTAAAAATTTCATGAAATTATTAAAAACAATTGATAAAATTTTAAATAATTTAAAAAAAAATTGACAAAATTCTTGATAAAATTTTTACAAACAATTTTCGATAAGATTATTACAAAAAATTTTTATAAAATTTTTGCAAAAAAAAATCAATAAAATGTTTACAAAAATAAAAAAAATAAAATTCGATAAAATATTTTTTCTAAAAATTAAAAAAAAATTTTTGATAAAAACTTTCCATAAAATTTATGCCAAGAATTTTCAATGAAATTTAAACAAAGAATTTTAGATAAAATTTTTACAAAAACTTTTCGATAAAATTGTTAGAAAAAATTTTCTATAAAACTTTTAGCAAAAATTTATATTCGATAAATTTTTGCACAAAATTTTCGATAATAGTATTAAAAAAATTTTCTATAAAATATTAGCAAAAAATTTTTGACAAAACTTTTACAAAAAATTTAAAATAAAATTTTTACAAAAAATTTTCGATAAAATATTTACAAAAAAAATGTCTATAAATTCAAATTATATTTGTAATAATGAAGTTAAAAATCAGAAAAGTAAAAACTGAATGTGAAATTGGAAAACATAACAGAGCAAAAGAATATTTAACATTACTATGATGAAAGGTATATAAGATTCGGAATGGCCGAATACAGCACTCTTACTGGTTTATATTTTATGTGGCAATTACTTGCTTTTAAAATTTTTAGTATCTGCTTGTTGTGATTCAAAAGACTTTAACTTTTAATAATTTTTTATACTACAAGCCATATACATACTTAGAAATCAAGTCACTATTGGAATACCCTTTATTTTTCTTAATTGTTGTCATGCGGGCAATTTAAATTGCCTACATATTAGGGTTCAAAAAATAAGGCCATGTATTTAAAAATTATTTCACATCGCAAAACTATTTAATTTCATTTTTATTATTTATACTTATAAAAATAGTGAACATATTTTAAAATACTTTGTGTAAATTTTAAGAGTCCGGCTAATATGGTTAAAAAAAATAAGCCCATGTGCGGTGAATCCCTTTACTATCGGACATCCTTTAATTTTTATTTATTTTTGCTATGTAAAAAATATAAGAGTCTATTTATTATGGTTCAAAATAAGATAATATCAAAAAAAAAAAAAAAATCACGTCACTATCGGCAAACCCTTTAATTTTATTTATATTATTTATATGCAAAGAAAATATACGACTGAGGTTACTAAAATCTACGAGAAACATATTATGATTGTAGTCCAACCAACCGTGTTGCATTTTTTCGGTGTAGTAAGCTTTCAATGATCAAATAGTAACTTAAACTTCTTTATCGTAACCATAGTAATGATCAAAATTACTATCTATATCATCACAACCACATTTTGTTACAGAGAACATATAATGGTTCTTGTGATCATATCATAAACATGTTTTTTTCTCTGAGTGTACAAATATTTTTGATAGTTTCAACATTTTTCATGTACGTTAATATCGCGTAACTATTGGAACACCCATTAATTTTTAGTGGGTTTTGTTGTGGCGGCCATAGCAATACAACGTCTGTAAAAATTTTAAGAGCCTACCTATTATGGTTTCAGAGATGGAAGGCACTGACAGACGGACAGACATTGCAGCGAAAGCAATAGGGTTTCATTATTACCCGTTGGGTACGGATCCCTAAAATATAGACAATTTATCTAGAGCTAGATTAGCATTATAGTAACTAGATATGATTAATCCAGTTAAGGTTCGGTCTTTATCCTATTACAGAGTAACCGTCAATTGACCCCCTACTAGGTTATCGCCAGGTTAAGGCTGCAGCTATCATTTTATAGAAATTATTAGAACTCGACCTCGTCCCTGTCGAGTGGCAGATCATGTGTTAGTTTCTCTTTTCTAGGTGATGAAAGACTATCACCATTAATATCAGCTGATTTTAACTACTCTCAATGTAAAGCAATTTCTGATATCATCTACCATTTCAAACATACCTTATGCTCGGTTTCATATAGGTTTTTGTTTGTAACACATTTTTCCACATTTATGTGTGTAAAACCCTTTTAAGAATAAAGTTGTTTTGTATGCTTGCAAGCGTGCCACCGAAAAAGAAAAAAAAAACAGACTAAAAGAATTTTAACGTTTTTGGAATACCAAAATACTCGTAGATTTCTTTTTGTAATGCAAATAAAAGTAACATTTTTTTAGGCCGGTCAAGTTTATCAAACACAAAAAGATGAAAAAAAACACGTATTCCTCAACTCGTTGCTACGGTTTGGAATTTTTTTTCTGTTCAACACTAATGAATAACAAACAACGGTAGAAAGTACGTTTGGGCTTGGGTGGCATGGCATGGGCTGACTGTCTGTCTGTCATGCGTTCGAACGAACTTGTTTATTTAAGACAGTTTAACTGAAAGGTAAATTAGTTCATATTACATGCAAATGTTGATGATTAATTTAATCATTAAAGTAGTAAAATTGGAAAAAGGAATGTTCGTGTGAGGCATAAAAGAAACAAGTAGAATGTAGGCGAGTTGACTTGCTCTAGATAATGCAGGATGTAAATGTCAATAGAGAGAAAAAAATAAAAGAAATGAAATCTATTTTAAAAAGGTTTTAATTGCAACTATGTATTTTATTTAGATAAAAGGAAAAGCAATTAATCTTAAAATTCATACAAGAAAACCTAGGCTAACCACTGAGATATTTTAGAGGACTTTTTAAGTTTCCCATACATTTGTTTAGAAAATACAACTTTTATGGTCAGCGAATTTTAAAAAACCTAAACTTGCACTCAGGAAGTTCTAAAAATGTATCCCTGCAAGCCCACCCCCGGAACGACCATGTAATTTTTTTTTTGCTTTTTTCTAATTTCTAAAAAAAACTAATTTTAAAGCTTTTATGTCGAATATAAGGTGTTTGACCAATCTGCACTACCCGAGAATATTAATTAAACACATTTTTGTAGTTTATTATTTCGAAGTATTTAATTTATTTGAAAACAATTAATTTATTCATAACTATCTGTGCCCGCCACTTCGTTAACCTCCTTAATTTGCTCTAAAAGTAATCCACTCTAAGACTGTTACTTTTATAAAGCTTAAGATATGGTTTATGTATTTGATAGATAGATAAAGGTACCCATCCCTGGTTAATTACTTAGAATGTTAGGTTTATATAGAATTCTAAAATTTATATAAAATTCTAAAATTATTGACAAAAGACTGACAAAAATCAAGTCTGCAGTAACATTGATTCTGTACTTTCACTACTTGTTCTCTATTTTCTCTTGGCAATGAGATATTTTTACGGATAAAAAATACACTATATTTTAACCACGATACTAAGGTACCTCTCCATAAAATTTTATTAAAATTAATCCAGAAGCTTTTACGTGATGTGAACACAAACAGAAACCGGAAAAATATGAAATTTGGAAAAAATCGCAAAACAAAAAATGGCGCAAAAACGCGCAACTTTTTTTCTACAGTCTAAAGGTAGAGATCTAAAATTTTATAGTGATATATAACATTTTAAGGAACGAGATTGCCCTCACTCTGAAAAACAATTTCGCTTTTTTATTAGAAAAAAGTGGCAAAAAAATATACTTTTTTTAATTTCTAACGAAATTTTCTATCATAAAAATTTAAAATAAAATTTTCTATAAAATACTTATGTATATATGTATGTAATTTTCATAGAAAAAAAAGTTAATACAAAATCTAAGTTCGTTTAGCCGCAAAAAAATATATTGTAAACCTCTCAAAATCGCAAATAGCCAATACAAAATATACAATTTAATCAACTTTCCTGATTTTAACAGTGTCTCAAAACGACCAATCTCAAGCAAAAGCATTGAAAATGTTCTATACAATGCAGTACTTTGTTGTCTGCCACATTTTTTAAATGTAATTTTTGCCCTAATGTATGGCTAGATTGGCAAAACACCACTCTGAGCGACGCTGCCCGACACGTAGAATGTTATTGAGACTTTTATAGAAAAACGACTACTTTGACTACTTTATAGCTGCATGACTACGCGACCACCGTGTTGTGGCTGTAGCCAACTTAGGCTAATTTCTGTTTTTGTTTGCGACAATTTTATTTTATTCAAAAAAGAAAATGCCACAAAACAAAAAATAGAAATTCATTTAAAATCAAAAGCTTTTGAGCAGATATATTTATTTATTTATTTTGATATGATAAAAGTATTTTTTGAAAAAGTATTTTTTTAAAGTAATTTTCTACAATATTTTCATAGTTTTGAGGTTTGTAGCTGTCGTCTTCAACGTAATTCAGTAGCTGACTATACGGCAACGATGGTAGCCAACGTCATTTGTAGTCATGTAGCTGTGTAGCCACTGTTGTCTATGTGTTTCAAGCATTAATCGAGATATTAGACAATTTTATTCATCTGTGTGCAACTGCATCAATACCGGTTACTTGCTTAACGAATCAAAAGAGAAGAGATTTGTGAAATCCCAATCTAAGCATGCATATGTTAAACTAAATTTACCACCATAGTTCTGAAGTCGTCGGATATTCTTATGAAATTAATTGAAGGACCTTGGTGCTATGCTTACTGGTTACTGGTTGCATTGGGACTGTATACTAGAAGTTGTCATAGTGATAAGATTGAGGAAAAGAAGTTTCATATGTCAAGGTTTCCCGGTATATCATCCTTGCATACTATCGACTGAAGAACTGGTCCATTTAAATTCTTTCTTCAATTGTAATTGTGATTCTAGTAAGGAACCCAGACAGAAGAATTTTTTGGGAAAATATTTTTCGAGGTTGCTATTTTCTCTATTTTTTTTAAGTTATTCATTATTAACTATTAAAATTTATGTCTAAGATAGTTTCCGTATTTGCTACAATAAGTTCGTCATTATTAACGATTAAAATTTGTGTCTAAGATAGTTTCCGTATTTGCTACAATAGTTGGTACAATTGTACCAACTTTACCAACCCTGTTGCAAACGAGTAACGATGAGCATACAATAATAAACGACGAAGACTAGCAAGCTAAATCCAATGAGCCTACAGATTTTCCGCAAGCAAGTTTCACCAATTTTGTGTAAATGTTGCACATAATAACAATGAACATGGGTGAGTTCAAGCAGTTTTATGCTTTGAGTGAAACATGAACATAGCACGAGTGTACAAACAAAAAACACAGAATTCTTTACCTTCATTTAAAGGTGTTCATTTCTTAAATAATATACAAAAAAAAAACAATAGAGCGAGCAAAACTAAACTAATGAGACGAGTAAATACGGCGCTCATTAATATAGAAAATAGGTTTTACTCAATCAGATCACTTGCTCATGAGCACACCCATTTGATGAGCTTGCACATGCAACTGTTTAATACGTATGTACGTTTTCAAATGATAGATTTATTAAAAAAATTTGTGGGACAAAAGTTTTTTCAGTGGCAACGCAGTTGAAAAGTGTGTGCTTTATGCTTATAAGCTCATGAAACTTAAAATAACATTAAATATTAGCATAGTAGAAAGTAAAATTTTAGACTATTACAGGACATGTGTTTCCGTGGTGTAGTGGTTATCACATCCGCCTAACACGCGGAAGGCCCCCGGTTCGATCCCGGGCGGAAACAATTTTTTTTTTATATATTTATCATTATTTATAAAAAAAAAAAACAAAGAATCTTCATTTAATAGTAAATATGTATTGTTTTTAGATTTTTAAATAAATAAAATAAATTAATGTTTGCGTTTACGACCAAAAAATACAAAACTAAATGGCACAATGGTTTTGTTTATTTCCGTACTCTGCTATAAAGTTATCTATTCTTTCACATTTAAAGGAAAAACCATAAAAGAAATCATAGATAAGTAAGACGAGGTTAATAATGCATCTGCAACAGAGTTTAGGGCTGCCCGTAATTGGCTAAATTTATTAAACGTGCAAGATTTATTAAAACTGCAAAAATGTAAGGCAAAATATACTTAGAACTGAGCTATTGTTATAACAGGGTAGCTTCAAATATCATATAACGTGACGGAAACTATAGAAAGAGGATAATTGTTAGCTGTTTAGAGTGGCGTAGGCCATACATAATATTGCTGAATACTATTTGGAGCCTTATCTCTAAGACTTGTGATTGAAAAGTAGTTCGTAAACTACCACTAGACCAGTACAAAACCCCGGGGGTTCCAATTGTCACTGCAGGAATGGCAAATGCTTTGACGCGGTTCACTCGGGGAAAATAGGGGCACCAGACGCTAGGGTTCCTAGAGCCTAAATCTGGAAGAAAAGGTCTGCGATAAACATTGCGGGTCCTCTTCGAGGCCCGACCAGTGCCCAAAGGACTGGTACCACGGGAATCGGTGGCCCCACAGAGAGCCTATCCTCTCTGTGACCGGTTATTGGTGAGGTCCCCTTTGGGGGTACACGTGGTGGTTGTGGTTTAAGATCGATTAATGTTGGTATGGTGCACGGTCGATCAAGTGTGCTGTTCCACTCTCAACAGACGGAATTTGGATAGTCTCCAAACCCCTAAGCAAGAGGTTATAATGTGGATCTAGGCTTGCCTTGGAAAGGCTTGCCACATTATATAAATTGCTACTCATTGTGACTGTATCACACACAAAAAGCGATTGTTGGCAATCGTAAAGTGGTAAGACCACCGTGAGGTTAGGCCGAGTAGGCAGGTACTCACGTTAATCTTGTTCCACAAGACCAGTACAAAATTGTTTAGCTTTCAACAAGAGACTGTAAACATTAGTTTTGCGATTTTAACTTCCAAATTTGCTTTGTTGGCAGCAACATTTTTTACAAAGTTAATTTTTATTTTTTTCTAATATCTTTTGGATATTAAAAACTTTTGGGATCCTTTCCTGACTAAACACATAAAACACTGCAATAAAGTACGGCCACTTTATTGTTTGCGGTGTTTTTCTAAAGTCGATTGAGTGTTTTTCTAGCGCCTCTCTCGACACTTTAAACATATGAAAACAACATATTTATGTTAACATATGTATGTTAATTTATATCAAACAACTCAGCATCCTTTTCTACAAATCACCATTACACAAATCACTATTACCCACACCAATATACATACTAATTATAACATTGCGTTAATATACGAGTTAATATACAGGGATGGTAAATTAAAATTTCAAATTGTACCCAACCAGCTTTTAAAATGGTACTTTTCAAACAGAATTTGTACTAAATAAATTTTCTTTGTGAAATAAAATTTTCAATCGAGATATTGACAATTTTATTCATCTGTATGCATGGACACGACATCAATACCGGTAACTTGCTTTACAAATCGAAACAAAAGAGTTTTGTGAAATTCCAGTCTAAACATGCAGATGATAAACTAAATTTACCACCATAGTTATGAATTCATTTGAGATTCTAATGAAATTAATTGCAGGACATTGGTGCTTTGATTACACTAGTCTGCAATAATTTGCTCCCTGAACAAAAATATAAGGAATAAATCGATCTCATCTCGTTAAATTCTAATCCGCTTTCAGTTTTCGCGTATCACGTACAATTTTATTTTTAATAGGCATGGCTTATATTTTCCCCTAAACAAGGCGACCACGCTAACTTATTTCTAAGTTACTCTTGAAATGATTATTCAATTTTAATAATTGAAACACCAAAAGATGTGGTATAGAATTACCTTAAAGTCAACTTTACATAATTTTTGTTATTTTTTATTGTTTCAGAGTTATTCAGAAATTGGTGGCGAAAAAAATTATTTTTTTTGCCTTCTCGTAAAAACTCGTAAAAAACCTAAATCGACAAATATTTTACATGTTTGTTGTCCTTATTCGGAAAGCCAGGTATACTAGGAATCAAATAAGCCAACATGATGAAAATCGTAACACATTAAGATAAGTTCCTTTTGTTATAATAAAAATCTATTAATTTTTTTTTTCATATTTTATTTATTGTATCGTCAATATATACATATACTTTTTAAGTCTAGCCAGTGCTAGAAAAAATAATTGTATGTTCCACGGTTGCCTATTAAATATTTCAATAGCAGTATTTCATTTTTTTCGCAATATTTTATTTATTGTATCTTCAATATAATTTAACTATCAATAATTACTCATATCTTAAGTCTAAAAATAAAAGTATACATGTTAAGTCCAACCAGTGCTGGACAAAAAAAATGTATGTTTCACGGTTACTGTAATTTGCGGGTTATCCCTCTGATGTACGGATGAGAGAAGCAGTGTCCCTCCTTCTTAGTCGAATGTAACCAGGTTCATTTAGTATGTTACGGGCCAGTGGATTAGGATGAGTTTCAAGCTTCTTTAAATAACTTATGGCAAGTATCGCTATTTCTGCTTTAATTGATGGCACGTTTAGATCTTTATGGATGTTCGAGTTTTTTATATACCAAGGAGCAGATGTAATTATACGAAGAATCTTGTTTTGGCGCCTTTGAATTTTTTCTACGTTGGTAGCTGAGGCAGTGCCCCATAATTGAATGTCATAACACCATATTGATTTTAGAATTGACTTGTATAATAAAAGTTTGCAATCTAGAGCTAGAGTAGAATTTCTGCCAATAAGCCAGTTTAGTTGGACTGCTTTTAACTTCATTTGTGTTAACTTTGTTTCTATGTGCCGTTTCCATGTAAAGCGCCGGTCAAGATGTATGCCGAGATATTTGACGTCTGAAAGCTGGGGTATCGTTTGGTTATTTATCCGAATAGGGGGGCAAGATTCTCTACGCAGTGTGAAAGTTATGTGAGTACATTTTTGTTCATTCACTTTTATTCTCCATTACTTCAACCACTTTTCTAAAATTAATATGTGGTCTTGTAAATATCGTGATGCTGGTCTTTCGTGAATGCTCAAAAAAGCTGTGTCGTCAGCAAATGTCGATGTGTGAACTCGGTTACTAGTTGGCATGTCTGAAGTATACAATAAGTATAAAAAGGGCCCCAATATACTACCTTGGGGAACTCCGGCTTCGATTGGCTGGGGGGAGCTCAAAAAATCTCCTTCTTTCACAATAAATTTTCGTTCGGTTAAATAACTATCTAGCAGCTTATATAGGTTTACGCGCAAAGTATTTCATTTAAATAAAAATATCTAAAAACTAGACGTGATAGAATCAATTTGTAAACAGATTTGGATTCAGCACATAAGTTCCGAATTTTGTATTTTTTTTTTTTGTCGATCATTGTTATCACAATAACTACATATCTAATATTTTTTATTTTATTTGAATAAGAATATCTCGAAAACTAGACATGATTTGGATTCAGCACATAGAATTCACATAACAAAATTCTTGCTCCCGACTTTGTTGTTTTTTTTAACCGACTTCAAAAAAAGAAGGAGGTTATCAATTCGTCTGAATGTTGCTTTTTTTTTTATGTTTGTGCCCGCAGAACTCAGTCATTTCTGAACCGATTTTAAAAATTTTGCACTATTAGAAAGGTTATGGCTACAGATTGGTCCCATTTTAAAAGAAGTTCAAAATTTTAAAAATTAAAGGGTGTCCCCATACAACATACATGTTTTTTACGTGTATTATGAACATTATAGGTCACCAATTTAAAATTAAAAAAAAGTGCGTATCACAGTAGCTCCCAACAACAAAAAGTAATTAAAAAATAAAATTAAAAATTAAAGGGTGACCCCATAGGTGACTTAATTTCACCTTTATTCTCCTATCTTTTGAACCGTTATAGACAAACACTTGAAAGTTGCACAGAATGTTCGTTACTATGTCTGTTATAATAAGTATAAATATTTAAAATTAGAAATTAAAGGGTGTCCCATTAGTTGGTTTATTTTGATATATATATGGCCAAACTTTTGAACCTTTATAGACAGACAGTTGAAATTTACAAAGTACTTGTATTGCTAAGTCCGCTAAAATAACAAGTGTAAAATATGAATTTGGAAATTAAAGGGTTTCCCAATAGTTAATGTAAAAGTAATATATATGGCCAAACTTTTCAACTGTTATAGATAGACAGTTGAAATTTACAAAGAACCTATATTGCTTAGTCCGCTATTAAAACAAGTATAAAACTTGGATCTATAAATTAAAGGGTGTCCCCATTATTGATGTTATTTGACCATTATGTCCTCATCTTTGGAACCGTTATAGACAAACACTTGAAAAATAGACAGAATGTTCACTACTATGTCTGGTATAACAACAAGTATAAATATTTAAAATTGGAAATTAAAGGGTGTCCCAATAGTTAATGTAAAAGTAATATATATGGCCAAACTTTTTAACTGTTATAGATAGACAGTTGAAATTTACAAAGAACCTATATTGCTTAGTCCGCTATTAAAACAAGTATAAAACTTGGATCTATAAATTAAAGGGTGTCCCCATTATTGATGTTATTTGACCATTACGTCCTCATCTTTGGAACCGTTATAGACAAACACTTGAAAAATAGACAAAATGTTCACTACTATGTCTCGAATAACAACAAATATAAATATTTAAAATTGGAAATTATAGGGTGTCCCAATAGTTGATGTAATTTGATATATATGGACACAAAGTTAAAATTTAAAAAGAATCTGTATTACAAAGTGTTCTTTAAAAAGTATTTATATTAAAATTTGAATTTAAAGGGTGTCCCAATAGGTGACGTCATTTGATATATATGACCCTATCTTTTAAACAGTTATTGATAAACACTTAACAATTAGACAGAATGTCCATTACTATATCTGTTATAATAAGTATAATTATTTAAAATTATGAATTACAGGGTGTCGCAATAGTTTATGTAATTTGATGTATATGACCAAACTTTTAAACCGTTACAGACAGAAGGTTGAAATTTACAACGAACCTGTATTGCTACGACCGCTATAACTAGTATAAAATTTGAATTCGGAAATTACAGGGTGTCGCAATAGTTACCGTCTTAAAGCAACATGCTTTTAAGTTTGTCTGTTTTGAAGTCGGTTTTTTTTTGCAAGAATTATTTAGATTATTATTATCATAATAAATACGTTTTGAATGTTCCAATATCAGAATTTAATTAAAATAAGAATATCTCGAAAACTATACGTAATAGAAAAAAATCTGTAAACTGATTTAGAGTCAACAGATAAAATTTCATTAAAATGACGAACAGTGTTTTTGGTTATTGCATTGGGACTGTATACACTTTATACATTTTTAGTGCAATTTTATATGAATTTAGTCAACAAATTTTTATTTTTAATTTATTAATTTTATTTTTTTATTTTTTTACAATAATAAATATTTCTAATTTCATAGTGCTGTCTGGAACTAACTAAATTTCAATCTTCTTGATTTATGTTCAGGGCTTTTATTATTTAGTTTCATAACCTTTTTATGTATAAGTAATAGGTAATTTAGTTACAAGGGTTTTTTTCCTGAACTACAACGTTTGAAGGTTTTTGCATCGCCTCAATCAGTTTTCGGCAGCATTTGGCTGATATCTTTTTCTATTCTTTGTGGAGAGAAATCGTAAAGACTTTTTTTGGTAATGAGATGACTCTTTAAGTATTATTTCATATAACTCCAGCATACTCTATCGAATTAAGATCCGGTTACTTTGGTTGAGTTTCAATCACCTGCGTTAAATTGCAGAATAACCGGCTCCTAACATGTAAGCCTTGGCAAAATAATTGTTAGTAAGTTAGCATCACAAAAACAGTAATGCAAGGAATCAAGGTCACTTATCATTACTTTTAATGTCGAGCCAAATTTTGGTACGATTTATACTGATTTGGTACAATTTTATCATTGGGGGGTACAATTTAAACATTGTCAGGTCCCAACACTGCTGTATAACAGAAGTTGTCACAGTGATAAGATTGAGGAAAAGACCGTTTCATCTGTCAATGTAGCCCGGTATATCATTCTTTCATACCCTCTCTAAACTATCGGCTGAAGAACTGGGTAATTTAAATATTTTCTTCAATTGTAATTGTGGCTCTAGTAAGAAACCCAGACATCGGGGTTTTGTGGAGATAAACATTTTTCAAGGTTTCGTTCGCTATTTTCGTTAAGTTCTTCATCATTATTTTGATTTCTTTCATTTTCTATCTGAACGATTTAAATCTATGTCTAAAATAGTTTTTCTATTTTCGTCATAGGTAAATGCAAAGAAAGCGTTATGCTAGAATTTTTCGCTTAAAAGTTGACTCTTTGTGTAATAACAAATGAGAAGGGTAAAAATAGAGTTTTCCAAAGTTCCAAAAATCAAAATAACAACAATATACATTTACGGCCCTTTTCACAATGTATGGTTATTTTATTTTTAATTTAAAATTAACTAACTGTCGGTTTGGTTAACAGGCACTTTATAACCGACGGTTACCGATTTGGGTTTCACCATCCTACGGTTACTTAACAAGAGAATATATTATAAAGTATGGCAATGTTGTGTTCATTTGTTTACGAATAATAACGCAATGGAAGATTGAATTTCAAAAATTGTTTGTTTTTTGAATTCAAATAACACAAGTATACATGATTTTTGGCTGGTCGAACTGAATGCTGCCTCATTAGTTATTTAAGATGTTAAATATAAATCTGAAATTTCTTTTATAAATTAAAAACAGCAATTTTCAAATTTTGTAGTTAATTTATTTTTTACAATTTTTACAATACAAAAACAAAAAGGAAATTTTAATTTTGAATATTTCTAGTTTTTGTAAGATTTTTCACTCTTGAGTTTTAAAGTACCTTATAGTTCATTGCTGGTCAAATTGTTTTTAATTGTTGATCGACATCAATTGAAAGCAAAACCCTTAAGCTTTTTGCGACGTTGGTGTTCAATTCCCGTTTTTAACCGACTTCAAAAAAGAAGGAGGTTATCTATTCGTCTGAATGTTGCTTTTTTTTTTTATGTATGTAACCGCAGAACTCAGCCATTTCTAAACCGATTTTAAAATTTTTTGCTTTATTTGAAAGGTTATGCTTCAAGGTTGGTCCCATTTTAAAAACAGTTCATTATATTAAAAATTAAAGGGTGTCCCCATACAACATACATGTTTTTTACGTGTATTAAGAACCGTAAAGGGCAGCAAATTAAAATTTTAAAAAATTGCGTGCCGCTATAGCTCCCAAAAGCAGAAATCAATAAAAAAATAAATTTAAAATTTAAAGGGTGTCCCCATAGGTCACATAATATGACCTATTTGGGTCTATCTTTTGAACCGTTATAGACTAAACCTTGAAAATTTGACAGAATGTCGACTACTATGACCGTTATAATAAAATGTATAAATACTCAAAATTTTAAATTAAAGGGTGCTCCAATAGTTCATTTAATTTGATGTATATGGCCATACTTTTGAATAGTTGTACACAGACCGCTGAAATTTACAAGGAACCTGTAGTGCTAAGTCAGCTATAACAAAAAGTATAAAATTTTTAATTTGGAACTTAAAGGGTGTCCCAATAGTTAATGTAATTCTATGTATGTGGCCAAACTTTTGAATTGTTAGAGACAGACAGCTGAAATTTACAAGGAACCTGTATTGCAAAGTCTACTATATCAAGTATACAATTTGAAGTTAGAAATTAAAGGGTGTCCCCATAAATTACGTAATTTGATCTATATGCCCCTATCTTTTGAACCGTTAAACACAAACACTTGAAAATTAGGCAGAATGTCCACTACTTTCTCTGGTATGATAACAAATATAAATATTTGGAATTATAATGTAAAGGGTGTCCCAATAGTTCATGTAATTTGATATATATGGTTAAACTTTTTAACCGTTATAGACAGATAGTTGAAATTTACAAAGAATCTTTGTGACCAAGTCCTCTATAACAACAGGTCTTTAATTTAACATTGTAAATTAAAGGGTGTCCGAATAGGTGATGTTATTTGATCTGTGTGCCCCTATCTTTGAAACCGTTATAGACAGAGGCTTGAATGGTGTCCCCATACAAGACGGATGCTGGTGAAAATAACTTAACTTTTAAACAGTAATAGGGAGAGGCTTGACATTCAATAGTCTTATTTTTTCCCTCTAATTTTGGCGCATCTTTTATTTGGTTTAAATCTAATTCTTACAGATTACTTCTTACATTTTTAGTTTAGAATTGGTGCCCTTCTATCTGTTTTGAAGTCGGTTTTTTTTTGCAAGAATTATTATTTTTCAGTTTGTTTTTTAAATGTTTGACGCCCTGCGCATTCATTTCATACAAACTTTTGCATACACTTTTTGTCATGTCGTCGTGGGAGCTTTTGATACTCGTCATTAGTGCTGCGGTTTCAATTGTACCCATTACTTTGGAATTGATGCGGCCAATCATCCACCTAAAACCCTAAGGAACTTTCTCGCATTCGTGCTAATGGTAAGTAAAAATATCTTCCATATAGTAAATCAGCAGTACAGGGTGCACACTCTCAGACGTCTCTTATCTTAGCAGTGTTTTTGAGGGATGGGATTTATAGTATATCACTTCGTTTCGTTTTTTGATTTCAGGGTCAGTGTTTACTTGCTCGTGTTTACGGTTGATCGTTTGCTAGCAAAATATGTTTCTTTTGTACGTGTCTGCTCGTGTCCTTATTTTTATAACCCAGGATATCAGTGTGTACTTAATCGGTTTCCGCGTATTCCTCCGCGTATTCCTCCGCTGATACTCCTTTCGTTAAAAACTCCTGGTGAAGCTTAAGCAGACCCATTGATATAAAAAATATGGGAACAGATTTTATAATATTTTATAAATTAAAAATATTTATTTATTGAAATGGAATTAATTTTCAAATTAAATTTTTTTTATTATTTTACAAAATTTGTCAATTAAAATACTAACCGGCATAATTTCTTCGGTTATATTTAACAGACACTTTTTTGTTAAATGATGTCAATTAAAGCTAACCATACTTTGTGAAATACAATTTAACTTAACCTGCGGTTAATGTTCATGTTAATTTATAATCATCATATATTGGGAAAGGGACCGTTAAATGTAAAGATAACAAAATATTTAAATTGTATCAAATTAGTCATTGGTGTACCAGTGAACTTTTCAAGTTTAAAATGTACCAAAAAAAAAGTACAAATCTACCAACTTACCAACCCTGGAGTATATTAGCAACAGAAACCGCATCAATAACACACCACAAAAGCATTTTTTTTATAGATGTGGCAAATGACTTAAAATAATTCTTATAGACAATTAAAGTCCAATTTGATGATGATGGTATAAATTGCTCTGGCATCTTACATTCACGGTTCTATGTTCAATTAAAGTCCAACTTTATTACGATCACATAAATTGTTGGTATGTGAATGGCTCTCTATAAGGTTGTGTACGAGTATGCAATTAAATGCATGTTTATGCCATATAAGTTGTATATTAAAAGTAAAACTGGAGGCTTTTTTTACGTAAATACAAAACCAAACTTTCTTTCTTTTAAACTTACATTTTCTTGTTTTTTTTTAACATTTAACATTTTACTTTTTGCATTTGCTTTTTTTTATTGAACCAATTGATTTGTTCGGTAAAGTAATTACTTGCTTACATGAATAGAATTCTTTATTCTATTTACTTGTGCTCTTTGTGCAATAAAAATTTAAAAAAAAAAATCCTGTGTTAGCATGTGAATTCTGAGATGCAGTTGTATCTGGATTTGCCTTAGTGTCGTATTGGGCTGGGTGGTTGAGCGTTATTTCGTATTTTTTATGTGCGGTGATTTTTAATGGTCCTTTTAAACTGACATTACATGAATATCATGCACTTAAATCCTCGCCTTGTCATACCATAAACATACAGTAATATTGCAAATATGCATGTATTTTCGAACACTGGACGAGTATTGCTGCGATATGATAAATAAAAGAATATAGACGGGTCAATTGATCAGTGACAGCAAATTGGCAACCTTATTTATTTTTTTTTTAAATGGCAACTCCATGGCAAACCATATAAGTCATATTAAAAGTGATTGCAATATAGGATACTTTTTTCCCCAAGAAAGTGGAGAAAAATCAGTGAAAGTATACTGAATTTTTTTTACCGATTTAAAAGTACTGCATACTTTAAGGCATCTTTGAAAGCGTGTTTAAAATACGGTTGCGCAACAGATGGTATTGGATTAAAACAATGACAAAATATGACATGAAAGCGAGATATTTTAAAGGCGTTTGCGCAACAGATGGCGGCGCTGTTTTAAAATAATGATAAAATGTGAATTGAAACCGGGATATCTTAAGAGCGGTTGCGCAACAGATGGCGCCGTTTTAAAATAATGAGAAAACATTAATTAATTAATTATGATTTGAATTTTTATTTTGTTGAATTACATTGCTATTAAATTTTTTTAAACACCTTTTACAGAGCTTTAAGATAATTTATATAATTTGAGTATTTTTATATAAATTTTGCCATCCCTGGTTGCCAGGGATGGCAACCTTTAGATAAAATAAATACGTAAGAGGGTTAAAATTTGGTGTTGGTGTGGATTTACTTTCAAAGCAAAACCGAACCAAATACTGTCAGGACGCACACAATGTGTGTGTGCACAGCTTGCCCATATATATAAAAACAGATTATGGTTTGTTCGGTTTGTTCAGCAGTTTACTGGGTAAAAAATACAGAAAAATACAGAGAACTTGAAATCGCATGGACCAAATTGGATACTTCCTGCTGTGGATTTGTGTTACGCGAATGTTTAGGAAAAAGAAAAGTTGAAAAATTCTCAACAGGTGGTGCTTTGGTAGCCATTTCATACAGTGGAATTCCTTAGCTCTTTGGATTTGCCTGGTATGCCTCCTCATCATTTGCGTCATTATGATACGAATTATTTATGACCCGAAAATGTTCAGTGGAAGACGACTGATTGTTTCAAAACTAATGAAAAATGTGATAGCGGCAAGGATTTTGAAAGAACCAGAAAGCTTTGCCGTTCCAGTTTTAACGTTTTGAGTTCCTTTGCGATAACCATAAATAGGTTAGGTTAGGTTAGGTTAAACGGACCGCCCGCAAAAACGCGAGTTCACTCGGAGGCCAATAAGGCCCATTGTGATGCCCCAATGATCGTCAACCCCCACCATTCTCTCAAGAACTCCGATACCGGTGGTTCTTGTAAACCACCCGGAGATTTTCACAAAGCCTAATAGGCTACTCAGTGTCACATCCCTGAGATAGTCCAGGTCCTGAAATAAGTAATAAAGCAGTTGCTGGCAGTGTGCCCCATAGATCTGAAGATGTGGTTTTCTTGCTGCCAGCTGCATGTATCGTTTTCCCAAGTTTTCAAAATAACGTCACTGTTCATTTATTTGCGGAGCAGAAAAAATGCTTGGTATCATGCAGCCTTAAACTGAATACAATCGCTCTGTTTTTTGGGTAAAGAAAAGTTTTCAGTTCAATAATATAAATTTCAATAATATAAATTAATAGCAACAGTAAATATATTTGGTCCGTTGGCATACTTTCAGTACCCGGAGCTTTTCAGTAGGTGTTTAAGGGCGTTTAGTTTACCGTTTGTTCAAATAATAGCAGTATTTAATAGCATCATCAGTTTTATTTGAATTCATTTTATGCAACAAATTTCCTTACACTTTGGTTGACTTTTTCGTCAACGAAGACGCTGCGTCAGCAATATGAGAATGTATGGGCACGCCTACAGGCTATTTTGAAAGATAAAAGAATAGATCCTAGAACATCTAAAACTAAGGACCGGCACTAAGAGGGCTAGCAAAACTTTTGCACACAACCTCTACACTGTCAAATGTCAAATGGGTCTGGCAGAAGTATGTTAAATAAGAAAATTGTGCAAAGGAAGAAAATTATATAGAAAAACCTATCAAAAAACTCAAGAACTTTTTCAAAAATTTTCTAAAATTTTCAATAAAATTACACAGTGCAACACGGAAAAAAATAACCATATATGGACACCACTACGTGATAAAAGACCAAAAAAAGACCCCTGTCTCCCAGTTTTGCCCAAAGTCCTCCAGGTTTTTTTTTATGGGCCCTCAAAGATGTGGGGCTTCGATGTCATTTTTGCAAAAAAATGATCATTTACTCAAGCTCATATTTTGCAAACCGTGTGGAATTTTGATATACTCTCTGAGGCAAAGTTGTAGATCTTGTCATAAAGAACAAAAATTGTTAACATATAAAATCAAAAAAACTTCATCTTCAAGGTCAAAATCGCAAAAAACTTTAAAAAATTCAATTTTTTTTACCTTTTTTCCCCTGTTCAGGTCCATAGGTAGCAATCCGTTCAAAATTCAAGGAAACAATCAATCCCAAAAATGAACCTAAGATCTCAATAAACAACTTTATAGAACATATGAACTTCCTAGGAATGATTCTTAACACGGTTTAGGTAGCGCTTAGGAGGCCGCAAAAGTGAAAAATTTCCCGAAAACAGCGCTACCTAAACAGTGTTAAGAATCATTCCTAGGAAGTTCATATGTTCTAGAAAGTTGTTTATTGAGACCTTAGGTTCATTTTTGTGGTAGATTCTTTCCTTGAATTTTGAACGGTTTGCTATCTGTGGACCTGAACAGGGGAAAAAAGGTAAAAAAAATTGAATTTTTTAAAGTTTTTTGCGATTTTGACCTTGAAGATGAAGTTTTCTTGATTTTATATGTTAACAATTTTTGTTCTTTATGACAAGATCTACAACTTTGCCTCAGAGAGTATATCAAAATTTCAAACGGTTTGCAAAATATGAGCTTGAGGAAATGATCATTTTTTTGAAAAAAATTACATCGAGGCCCCACATCTTTGAGGGCCCATAAAAAAAAACCTGGAGGACTTTGGGCAAAACTGGGAGACATGGGTCTTTTTTTTTTTGGCCTTTTATCACGTAGTGGTGTCCGTATATGGTTATTTTGCCATGACTTATAAAATTACACAGTGTGTTATTTTTTATCAATATATTTCAATGATAGACTTTAAATTATAATACGAAAGTTTATTAAACAGGCACTAATTTAATACATTTTTAATACATTTTTGATCTACCAACTTTTATGTGCTTCAGATAAATAAAAATGAATGTATGTTTGTTTGTTTCAAATCTATAACAGTCTACTAAAGTTAAGGGATTTTTCTGCAATTAAGGTTTCTTTATTTCTTTTTTTTTTATGAGAAAGTTCTAACACTTTGTATGAAATCTATCTTTTTTTGGCGATCACCAAAGAGGAATCCAATTGATAATCTATATGTACACATGTAAGGAAAAAATTTACTCTTTTCCTGTATGTCTGTGTTTCTATTTGTGTTCGCATCACGTAAAAACTACTGGATGGATTATAACATAAATTAATATCCTTATTCTAATATAGAACACTCTTTTTCGCAAAAATATCTTCTTTCCAAGAGAAAAAGCAGAAAAAGCAGTGAAAGTATGTATATTTTTTTTACCAATTTACCAATACTGCATATTTTAAGGCATCTTTTATTTTTTAAACCATGTTTCGCAACAGATGGCACTGTTGTAGAATAATGACAAATATGAATTGAAAGCGGGATATTTTAAATACGCTTGCGCAACAGATGGCGCTGTTTTAAAACAATGACAACATATGAATTACTTACTGCCAAATAGCCAATTCAATAAAATTTGTATTTGATTTGTATTTTTACTTTGTGGCACTACATTGTTATTAAAATATTTTATACATCTTTGACAAAGCTTTACAATAATTTGTAGAATTTTATGTAAATTTTAGAATTTTATCCAAGTATGGGTACCTTTGTATAAAGTAAATACTTAAGAAGGGGATTACTTTAAAGCAAAATCGATCCAAATATTATTAGTACGGACACAAAGTGTGTGGGCACAGCTAGTAAATAAATAAATAAATAAATAAATAAATAAATAAATAAAATAAAAAAATAAAATAAATAACTAAACGAATAAATGAATAAAAAAACACACAAATTTTATTACACTACAAGTAGTGTAGCGAAGCATACCGGGTTCGGCCAGCTTTACATAACATGGCATTGAATGTTACAAAGTAAGTACTTACTAATCGCCCATCATTCAATTATAGTAATCTTCTTAGAAATGTAATGGAATATGCCTGCCAGCCTCGAATGTTGACATGTAACATTTACAGAATCATACGGGTGCATTTACACAAGAATATGTATATGAATGTGTACTCGTATCAATACAAGTTTTATGCAACAAGAAGATGTTCCAAGAATTACAGATAAGAAGATTGTTAAAGCTGGCAGCAGTAAAGTACAGGCGCAGCTCAGAAACTGATTTAAATTGTAAACAATTTTCTGCAACATCATGATACAGCAAGATACCATAATATTGACTTGATCTTTGCATTATTCGGTATTACTGTTGCAAGTTAGCTGTTTGAGTTTTCCTAAGGCGCATGTATAAGAGTGTAAAAGATAGCAAATAAATTGATGTGCGACTAGAAGCACTAGAATGGAACACAACAATCAATTATTACTTGTTTTTTGTTGCTGTCCAGAGACATGGTGAAAAAATTCACAGTTTTTTCTAAAGTGTGTTCTTTACAGTTTATTTAAAAGTTAATAAAATGTATATTTGAGGAGTATCTTTAACTGTGGTGTCTTATATTATACTAACTGTGCCCGCCACGTCGTGGGCGTCCTGACAATATTTTGCTCGATTTTGCTTTGAAAGTATTCTATTGAAAGACTTTTACTTTTACAGTGCTTCAGTTATGCTTTATGTATTTACTCTATATAAAGGTACCCATCCCTGGATAAAATTCTAAAATTTATAAAAAATTCTAAAATTCTAAAAATTATTGTAAATCTCTGTAAGAGGTGTTTAAAATATTTTAATAGCAATGCAATTCCACAAAGTAAAGATCAAATACAATTTTATTCAACTGGCGCCATCTGTTGCGTAATAGTTGAAAAATAACCGATTTGAAAATATCCTAGTTTTAAACCGAAAATTTCAAAAATAAAACGGTGTGTTGAAAATATAATGGTGTTGAATAATAACCGTGTTGAAAATAATTCAGTTTTAAACCAAAAATTTCAGTCCCTTTAAACCTGAAATTGCGTTTTTCACTGCTTTTTCTCCACTTTTTGTTGGAAATAAAATATTTTTCCAGAAAAAACCTATCCTATATTTAAACCAAGATACCAAGGTACCTACTTATGAAATTTAATTAAAATTCATCCAGCAGTTTTTACGTGATGCGAACACAGACAGACAAAAATTCTAAAAATTGCTGTATTGTTTACAACAAAATTTTCAAAAAATATTCCATGTACACAAATGGTCCTGTTACAGTTTTACTATATGTTTAGATTGCAGTCATGTTGAATATACCACAAGTGAAAGTCTAATGTATTAAATTAAAATCTATACATATAATAAAAAAGTATTTCATTTATTGTCTGTCTGTCTATGTTCGCATCACGTAAAAACTACTAAATTGGGTTTAACAAAATTTTGTGAGGAGGTACCTCAGTATCCTGATTCCAATATAGGATACATTTTTTTCCCCAAAAATATCTTATTTCCAAGAGTAAGTGAAGAAAAAGCCGTAAAAGTACACCGATTTCTTACCGATTTAAAAGTATTGCATACTTAAAGTATGAAATCGGGATATTATAAACACGGTTGCGGAACAATCAAATTCAAAATATTAATGGAAAGCGGGATATTTTAAACACGGTGCGCAACAGATGGTGCTGTTTGATTAATAAAATTTGTATCTGATTTGTATTTGTATTTTACTTTGTGGTTATTGAAATATTTTAAACACCTTTTACAGAGCGTTACAATAATTTTTAGATTCTTAGAATTTTATATAAATTTTATAACTTTATCCAGGGCTGGATACCTTTATATAAAGTAATTACGTAAGAGTCTTAAAATTTGGTATGAATTTACTTTCAAAGCAAAATCAAACAAAATATTGTCAGGCCGTACACAACGTATGTGGACACAGCTATTCCAAGATAAAAACCTTTCTATAGCAACTACTTATTGGTTTAGATTGGAGAGTGCTAGTAAAATACTCACTCTAGATATAAAATTGATATTTAAAGGTAAATCTTGTTGATAAATTAACAACTCTTACCTTTTTATATTTTGAAAAATCAGTTTTTGAATATTGAAATTTTAAGGTCAGGAATGAATGAACAAATACTCCAGGCATCTCCAATAATCTAGTAAGCACCAGTTCACTTACTACGCTTTTGCCTTTTTAACCGACTTCAAAAAAAGAAGGAGGTTATCAATTCGTCTCAATGTTGCTTTTTTTATATTTGTGCCCGCAGAACTCAGTCATTTCTGAACCGATTTTAAAATTTTTTTCTTTATTATAAAGGAAATGCTTACAGATTGGTCCTATTTCAAAAGAAGTTCAGATTTTTTTAAATTAAAGGGTGTCCCCATACAACATACGTGTTTTTACGTGTATTATGAACCGTAAAGTGCACCCTTTTAAAATTTTAATAAACTGCTTATTACTATAGCTGCTAATATTAGAAATTAATTAAAAAATAAACCTAAAAATTAAAGGGTGTCCCCATATGTGACGTCAATTTAAATATATGAACCATTTGAACCATTGTAGACAATCATTTGAAAATTGGACAGAATGTCCAATATTTATAATCAGAAATTAAATATTTAATTAGAAGTTAAAGGGTGTCCCAATAGTTGAGGTAATTTGATGTATATTGCAAAACTTTTGAACCGTAACAGAGAGACGGTTGAAATTTACGAAGAACCTGTATATCTAAGTCCTTTATAACATCAAGTATATAATTTAAATTTGGAAACTAAAGGGTGTCCCCATAATTGATGTAATTTGACCTATCTAGCCCTATCTTTTGATCCGTTATAGACAAACACTTGAAAATTAGTCAAAATCTCTACTACTATGTCCCGTATAATAACATTTATAAATATTTAAAATTTTAAAGGGTGTCTCATTAATTGATGTAAATTGATGCATATGGCCAAACTGTTGAACCGTTTTAGACAGACATTTGAAATTTACAAAGAATCTGTCCTTTAAAATAAGTGTTTAATTTAAAATTGTACATTAAAGGGTGTCCCCTAGGTGATATTGTTTAACCTATCTAACCGTTACTTTTTTTTGCTGTGTCAGTAATAATAAGTGTAAAAAAATAAAGGGTGTCCTCATATATGACGTAATTTGTCGTATATGGCTTTATCTGCTTAACCGCTATGGATAGACATTTGAACGTACAGAACGTATATTACTAGTTATATGTCCGTTAGAGCAACAAGTATAAAAGTATTTGATTTGAGTACTATTTGTTACAGGTTACTTCCATTTAAATTTTTAGTTTAGAATTGATGCACATATATTTGTTTAGTAGTCGGTTTTTTTTTTCAAGAATTATTTTTACATTTTAAAAAGTTACTACAAACTTTAAAAAGTTAAAAACAGCAACAAGTTAGTTTCCTTAGATGGTAAACTTCCCCCTTATGAGCATTCCTCTGCCACAGAAGCTAGACGTAAGCCAGAATGACACTAGTATACCTTATCCCAAACCCAAGCTAGACGGCAATATTTTAGTCCATATAACGAGGGGTAATTTAACGTCTGATTTTTTGCCAAGATTTGGCCAAGTAAGATGTGTACTACCTGGATAACAATTGCAACATTGGAGTACGAGAATAAAAATCGCAAAGACAAATATTTTTCTTTTTTACAAATACAATATTAAATCATCAAGTGACGTGTGAATTTTGTTGACATGAAAAGGTAGCTTGACAAATTTATCCTTCTCTTTTTTCTGTTCTACTTAAGCTTGAGAAAAGGGACAACGACATTAAATAGCGATAGAAAGTTTAAGAAAATTATGAACATAAAATAAGGATAATGACTATATTTGTCTGTAAAACTGATGTTAAGAACTTCGGTTTAAACATTATTGATGCTACTGTTTTTTTTTACTTTGATTATTAGTTAGTTGTATATTTGTAAACTTAAGTATATAGATACAACATCATCATAATAATCTACGATAATAAGACAAACGGAAATAACAATTAAGAAATTGTAGCAACAACGTTATCTTTGGAAACATTTTATATAGAGGAAATTAAATTTATTAACGTCATTTTAAGAAGTACATTGGAGCAATTTTATAATTTACTAGTTGTGCCTACAAACGTTGTGTGCGTCCTGACGATATTTGTTTGTTCGATTTTGCTTTGAAAGTAATCCATACCAAATTTAAAGACTCGAAGTTTTATAGTGCTTCACGTATACGTATTTTCTTAATATTAAGGTACGCCTCCCTGGGTAAAATTCTAACATTTATATAAAACTCTAAAATTTAAAGAAATTATTGTAAACCTCTGTAAAAGGTGTTTAAAATATTTTAACAACAATATTATTCCACAAAGTAAAAATACAAATCAAATACAAATTTTATGCAATTGGCTATTTGGCAGTAAATAATTCATATTTTATCAATATTTTTAAACAGCGCCATCTGTAGCGCAACCGAACTTAAAATAGCCCGCTTTCAAAAATAACAGATGCCTTAAAGTATGCTGCACCTTTAAATTGCTAATATAACTGAGTACTTTCACAGCTTTTTCTCCACTTTCTCTTGGAATTAAGATATTTTTGCGGAAAAAGGTATCCTATATTGGAGTCAAGATACTAAGGTACCTCCTCACAAATTGTTTGTTAAAATCCATCCAGTAGTTTTTACGTTTTGCCTACATGGACAGAAAAAAGATTACGAAGTTATCTATCTTAAGTTACCTCTGATATATTCCAGCAACTTTCTGGACTTCCCGCCGAGGACCTATTGCATCAACAATGCCTTTATTGATGTATACGACCATCTCTTGTCATGTATTCTTATCCCTTCTTTTCGGTAAGTAAAAAATCGTAGTTCCTTCTGATACAACCCTCTCTACCTGGCCTGCTTGTCCATTACTTTCAGATTTACACCAGCCTATTTGATTTGATCAATATTGGAAATCATAAAAACCAAGCAAAGAAGAATTGATATCAACCCTACTCAGAGCTCCATGAGGGTGTAAGTCTTTAATAAAACTGGAAATCGTCAGGTAGCCAGAGTTCGCTTAACTTAATTTTGCCAGCGTCCTGTTAGAGGCAAGACCTAATTAGAAATCTCTGTGTGTGTATGATACAAATTCAAGACAGTTGTAGATGTAATCCCATAACCAAAAGAAAACAGTGCAGCTACCAACGCACAGTGGTTTTAAAATAATTTATTTTGAACATAATTCGGTTTCTCATGAACCACTGAAGATATCTTAACGAAATTTCACAGAAGCAAAGCAGAGGTGTTTCTGAGTCGAGCTGCGAACAATTGGCGACTTAGGCTAAAGGGAGGCTTCTGGGTAAGCCCCTAAACTTGGGTACTTCGGGTTTATAATTTTTTTGGAAATGTCATAAAAAGTTTAGTTTCAACTCAAATTTTTTTTTTTTTTTAAATTTAAGTAGACCTTGAAAATATCTATAAAAAATATGCGTACATGTGTAGGTTATCTCTTTTAGTTTAGGAGAAAATTGGCTTACAAATTTCTTTTTTTAATTTTGGCCGACCTTAAGTTAGTATTTTTGTCGGGTGTACTTAGTGATTCGATTATTATTTTAATATATTGGCTATATTTTTGATAAAATTTAGAATACTTTAGTTTCAACTTTTGCTCTGATACCGCTTTTCGATCAAATGTTACAAGCCTCTGAATTGAGAAAATCTAAAAAATATAATTTTTTCAGGATTTTCCCCAAAAATTTGGTAATCTTTTTTTGCTTATGTTATTTAAACTTACTTCGATACTAGTAAATTTTAAATACAACCTAAAGCAAATGCGAATAAAAGAAAAATTAGATCAAGAATTACAGCGGCTCTCCCTCCAGCCCTATCCAAACATAGCCAATTTTGAAACAAAATTTATAAATTATTGTTAAATTTCTCAGATTGCAAGGCACCGATTAAAAAAACGTAAACGGAAATTTCAAGTCTTAATTGCTGGCTACATACTCCAAAAAGAATTTGACAGCCCAGTAATTAATAAAGGCATTTTTGTGAAAAAAAAACATATTTGGGACATTTTTTTCCCCATTACGGGGATTTATATGTTATAATTCTTGCAAAAAAAAAAACCGAATACAAAACAAATATATGTGTAACGGTTCCAAAGATGAGGCCATATAGCTTAAACAATATCACCTAGGGGACACCCTTTAATGTACAATTTTTAATTAAACACTTATTTTAAAGGACAGATTCTTTGTAAATTTCAAAAGTCTGGCCTTATACATCAATTTACATCAACTATTGAGACACCCTTCAAAATTTTAAATATTTATAAAGGTTATTACACGGGACATAGTAGTGGAGATTCTGTCTAATTTTCAAGTGTTTGTCTATAACGGTTCAAAAGATAGGGCTAGATAGGTAAAATTATATCAATTATGGGGTCACCCTTTAGTTTCCAAATTTAAATTATATACTTGATGTTATGAAGGACTTAGATATACAGGTTCTTTGTAAATTTCAACCGTCTCTCTGTTACGGTTACATAAACTATGGGGACACCCTTTAACTTCTAATTATAAATATTTAATTTCTGATTATAAATATTGGACATTCTGTCCAATTTTCAAGTGATTGTCTACAATGGTTAAAATGGTTCATATATTAAAATTGACGTCACATATGGGGACACCCTTTAATTTTTAAGTTTATTTTTTTATTAATTTCTGTTATTGGCAGCTATAGTAATAAGCAGTTTCTTTAAATTTTAAAAGGGTGCCCTTTACGGTTCATAATACACGTAAAAACACGTATGTTGTATGAGGACACCCTTTAATTTTCAAAATTCTGATTTTCTTTTAAAATGGGACCAATCTGTTAGCATTTCCTTTCTAATAAAGAAAAAAATTTTAAAATCGGTTCAGAAATGACTGAGTTCTGCGGGCACAAACATAAAAAAAGCAACATTTAGACGAATTGATAACCTCCTTCTTTTTTTGAATTCGGTTAAAAATAGAAAAATATAAAATTTATGCCTTCTTGTACTCCTTGTACTCTATTCCACCGAAAATAATTGTAATTTTTCGTAAGTTTACTTAATGAGATCCACTTATTTAAAAAAATCAACTAGAAGGCAGCTTCCGGTCGCAACAGGAATAAGCAGATGTCGGAATGCTGTAAAAATTAAGTTTTACTGTTGTCTTAAGCAGATAGCAAGCGATAGCGATGCTTAAACAAATACCAGCTATATATCTCAATATAATGTTTAACATGTATGTATACATCCTCGTATTTTTCCCCACTCAAATTAAGCAACTTATCTAAAATACAAAGTATAGTGCATTTCACAAGTACAATAAGCATTTCATTATCATTTCGACTAATCTGAAAGTGGGGGAGACTTTCAAAGAGTCCATATTATTTCTAAAGAAACCGAGAACATTTCACACAATAGCTACAAAGATACAAAAAGAAAATTTTGTGGTTAGAAATTATTTGTTTCTTGTCACATTTTTTTCTTTTAGTTTTGCATCTGACTTCACATTTTAAATAAAAAAATTTTTTCTATTTACTTTTCGCACTTTCTTGTGAGTCTTTAGCAAATAAACAATTTCCTGCGGATGAATTTAAAAATGCGAATGTGTGAAAGTAAAAAATGCTTTTCTTCATATTTCTTTACATTTATTTTAATACAAAGTGATTTTTTTTGAAAACACTTTATGTTGCAGCAAAATGTGTTTTTTTTTTATTCACTCATTTTTTATCACACCCCATACAACATAAGCACGACAATCTGAATGCTGTATGTTATTGTTTAATGCCAGTCATGTGCTGAAAACACTGATAAAAAGGCTCAAAAAACAAAACAAAATGATAAAATATACAGTAGTCGTCATTTAGTTAGCCCACCATACATACATACATACATACTCGCATGTTGTTTAAATGTGAAATATTTTTTATGTTTAAATATTTTTTTAAAATGTTATCAACACGTTTGAGTCATATCTCTAGCATTTATGCCAATAATTAATAATGAAGTTAAAATTAAATTAAATGATTTCAATTTTTCAACATATGTATATAGGGGCGAGGTTATGCAATCAGCGGCGACCATCAGAGCGGTGAGCATCAAAAAAATAATCCCCCCGGGCACTAATTGTCATTGCGGTTCATTCTCAAAGCTTTGACGCAGTGCTATCGGGGAAAATGGGGGCACCAGACGCCAGGGTTAATTGAACCTTAATCTGGAAGAACCCCACCCTAATCCACGGTGGAACAGGATACGCCAGGGATGCGTGGTCAGGAGGGTGCTTGGCCGTTAGTATACGAACTCTGGATACCAGTCGACCTCCAGTTTCAATGTAGACTTACCCATGCATAAGGAGCTTTGTGTTGGTGGATAACGTTTTCTCCAATAATGGCCTAAGGAGGAATTCAGAAGAGATGGACAGGAACGCCTCACAAGGCGGGAACAAGTTAATCTCTAAAGGTTCTCCTATGGCGTTCAATCGGGATATTTCGATAGGGATGAACAAGGAAGCCTCGTTAGAGGTGGAGAGGTTAATCCCTTTAGGAACTCCGGTTGCCATTGGCCAGCGGAGGATATCGAAATAGAATGACAAAGAAACCTCGCAAGGGGTAGAGTGCTCAGTCTATGAAGATACTCCTACGGCTATGAAAGTAAATGTAGACGCACCTGGCCCTGTGGGCATAAGCAAATCCTTTTCGGAAGCAGGCACCTCAAAACGTTCCTTCAACGTCGAGTCGGAGTCTCTACAGCTCATGCCTAAAAGTGTGAGGCAGAAGAGCAGACGGGGTAAGCATAGATGCTGATACGGCATCGCACATTGTGTGTTAATGTCCTGCACTGGCTAGTATAATACTCAGGACTACAGGCTGAGGCCCGCCTTAAACAAATGCTATCAATTACTAGAGACTGCGTGATGAGAAAGAAGGCCGACAGTTACCAGTCGACAGTCTGAAATCAATAAAGTCAATATAAAGGGCTTGTTGTAGCACATGACTCAATGTAAGTAGCTTGCCGTGAATTTCATTTCGGTTGCCTGTAATCATAGAGGACGGAAGGTGGTCGAAAAGGGACCCATTATGGAAGTGGTCTGAATCCATATTCCCCCTACATTACATACATCAAAAAAAATAATGCATACAAAATACTATGGAAGTGGCTAAGCAAAGAGCGGTAATGTGGAACAGGTGAGAGGCATTTTTAAGCAGCTGAGTGATACCGCTTGATAATAAAACTTATTATAACTATCCCATTTCGTAGTTTTTAATCATATAATCATTTCATTTAACCTTATAATTGTTTACAATTTGTTATGGTCAAATATAATAAATTTTAATTAAATAATGGCATTTATTAATATTGCTAAACCACAAATAGCTTTTTTAAAATCAATGGCTATATATTATACTAGCTGTGCCCACCACAGCGTCCCTGCAATAGTTTGTTTTATTTTGCTTTGAAAGCAATACATACCAATGTGTTTGTTGGTCGTTCAGTTAGGGTTTATGCATTTACTTTATAAAAAGGATCTCGTCCTTACTAAAATATACCGCCTTAAAGTATGCATATCGGTTAGTACTTCAGTTATGGTTTATGCATTTACTTTATATACATTTTCTCACCTCTACTAAAATAAGTAAATATATAAACCATAACTGAAGCACTAACCCATATGCATAGTTTAATTATATCGATTAGTGCTTCAGTTATGGTTTCTGTATTTACTAATTAAAGCGTCTCATCCTTAATAAAATAACAGCGTACTTTCACTGCTTTTTCTTCACTTTCTCATGGAAATTAGATATTTTTGCGGAAATAAATTATCCTATAGTGGGATCAGGATAATAAGGAACCTCCTCGCAAAATATTGGGATCAGGATACTAAGGTACCTCGCCACGAAGGCTGAGGTATCATTTGATTATTTATGCGAATAGGGGGGCATGAGGGCATGAGGGCATGAGGGCAGTGTGAAAGTTTTGTGTGTTACATTTTTGTTTATTCACCTTAATTCTCCACTTCTTCAACCATTTTGCCAAATTGATTATGTGGTCTTGTAAATGTTGTGATGCTACTTGAGGGCTTTCATGAATACTTAAGAAAGCTGTGTCATCAACAAATGTTGATGTATGCACTCGGGTGCTAATTGGCATATCTAATGTGTACAGCAGGTATAAAACGGAACCCAAAATACTACCTTGGGAAACTCCGGCTTCAATGAGCTGGCGTGAGCTTAAAAAATCTCCTTGTATTAGCAGAAACTTTCGATCAGTTAAATAATTTTGTAACAGCTTAAATAAGTTGTCTGACAAGTTCAGCTTTAATTTTTGTTTGTATAAGGCCTTCGTGCCAAACTTAATCGAATGCTTGAGAAACGTCGATAAAATGCGCAGAAACGTGTTTGTTGGATCGTACATGTTGTTTTCTGAAGCCGAATTGATGGGTTCAGTTTAGTTATTAATATTCTAACAAACAGCTCCGATATGTTTGGTAAAAGACATATGAGTCTGTATGATTCTACCTTTGTGTGGTCTTTTCCTGGCTTAGGTATCATATTTATCAAAGGAAAAAGCAAAATACTCAAGACGTATAATGGCGTTAAAAACATAAAGAATAATTTGTCTTTGCTTCACGGGGCAATTCGAATAATATCTTGTTAAGGCCAGGATTCACTATCCTACACAATCGTACGATTTAATCACAAAAAGTCTGACAGAATTTTGTCCTACTTAAAAAATCGTTTCAAAATGGCGTTGTAGATGCAACACTATCATACAAAATAAGATTTTGCAATTTTGATCGCATGGAAAAACACTATTTTATGATTTTTTTTCAAAAGATTATCAAATCGTACAGACTGTCAAAAAGTATGTCACACACATACCCTTTTAATCCACACTATCATACATTTTGAACACACATGCAATTTTTGACAACTCGTACGTCTGAGTATGACAGTGAATCATGGCCTTTAGTAGTTTTATCTATGTTTTATTTCTCCTATATCTCGCACTCATGATAATTTATTTGAAGATGTTAAAAAAACTTAATTAATTTAATAATTTTTTTTTAATAGAAATTAATAGAAATTTTAAAGAAACACGAATTAGCAGACCACCACTGTATCTGCAATGACAACAATATTTGGGCAAATAAAAAGTGTCCTTTAAATAACTTAAATATGTTTAACTAACCATACTAGTCGTTAATTGGAATGGCTTTATATTGAAATACAAAAATTTCGTACTGTGTGGAAATATAAAATATCACAAAAATCAATATTATGATTAACAAAAATTGTAGAAGTTCGAAATCTTCATATTATTCCTTATGAAGAAAGAAAGCAAAAAAATAACTGTCCAATGTAAGGCTCCTTATCAAACACAAATGGATATTTGCTATTCAGCATCTTAATATGTGCAAACACACCTATGAGATACTCATTGAAATAAATTTTTCATTTTAATTAAAAGCACAAGATTATCTCTTATAGGTATTAATTTTTGTTTTTATAGCAACTCTATTCAATGCAGCTCATAAAATCATTAAATTCTATATTTAAGTAATAACATTCATATTTTATTTAGTTTCTTATCTGATATTCCATTGATATTTTTCAACTTTAACAGGAATAATTTTTTAAAGATAATATTATTTTAAAATTACAGGGTAACTATTACAGTGATCTAGTTCTATGTACAAGTGAAATCGGTATTTATTTATAACTCCATGCTTCTGTTCCACTGTGACGAAAGTACCAACAATTCTTGGTACTTAATAAGTTTCGGAGATAAAACATTAGATGAGCGGAGATACTCTAAGAATAAAAATTATTAAAATTGACCTTTTAATTTTTTGTGTTTTTTTTTTACTTTTAACTAAATTTGGCAGCGATCATTGCCATTGATGACAATATGACCAACCAACAATGGCTAACATCACATGGATGACAACTATTATGGGGTCAGAAATGAAGACTCTTGTCATAGATTTGATGGCAAATTCTATCAGCGTTATGATTGATGGTTTTTCTATTAATGCACAGTGGGGCAATATCAAAATATTTCGGAAATTTGTAAACCATGTGGCCGCCAAGTAGGGAACCTTGCATCTTCAAATTTTTTAAGAGCGTTATGATGGTTTTTTATCAGTGCATAGTGGGGCAGAATCAAAATATTTTTTTAGAAATAATTAAACGATTTGTAAAGCGCAAGGTCAATTGATCATAGCAGAAGAATATCTGAGCTTAAATTTTGAAGCTAGCCATTATTTACTTACCAGAGATAGCCTCATATGGCCGCAAAGTTGGGAACCTCGCACCTTCATATTTTTTTTTTCATTTTATATAGGGTTTCAAAATCTAGTTAATACCTACAGAATTATGCCATTATTTGTAAATTAAGTTTTTAAAAAAGCGAGTTATAATTAAATTTATGAATTTTTTGAAACTCTGGTGTAGTTTTTTTCAAAATATTAAGTACAAGTTTTAAATTTTTTTTTAATTTTTTTCTGTGCTTAGCGAAAAAAAAATATAAATATTGTGGAAAAATTTCAAAATGATTTTTTTTTTTTTTTGAGTTAAAAACTGGACGATTTTCAATTTAACATTTTGACTCCCTTAGTCACTTACTTCTTGGCTTTGCTATAGTGCTAATAAAACAGCCAATGACTAGTGCCCCAAAAGTATTGTAAATTTCTCCAAACAAATTCTAGGCTCATAAAAATTAAGACTCAACCGACAAATCTATCCAGTGGATAGATCTAAAGAAGTGTAGGTGCCAATTGAAATATTTTTTTTAAGTTTAATAAAAAAAAGTTATAATATCTCATACATTTTTTGTGTGGTATACTTCCAGCTATTAAACTTTATTACTATTGGCAACCCCTGATATTAAAATTTAAAAAAAAGTCATAGATTGACGCACATTCATAATCCATCTATCTATATATACAATAAAACAGTAATTCATTTCCTGCCTGTCTGTCTTTCTTTCTGTCTGTTTTCGCATCACGTAAATACTACTGGATGAATTTTAATGGATTTTTTTTTCCGCAATAATATATTCTTTCTAAGAGAAAGAGGAGAAAAAGCAGTGAAAGTCAGCTTACCAATTTAAAAGTACTGCATACTTTAAGGAGTCTTCTGTTTTTGAAAGCGGTATATTTTAAATACGGTTGCGCAACAGATGGCGCTGTTTTAAAATAATGAGGAAAAAATATGAATTGAAAGCGTGATATTTAAAACACGGTTTCGCAACAGATAATAACAAAATATAATTACTTTAACTAAAAAACTACAATTAAAAAAATAATGTTGGGAGTCAACAAAAAAAGTATAGCTTTCATTGCTAACCGAAGGTTGGCTGAAGCAACTGAAAATATAAGGTGGTAAATATTAAAGCAATAATATTAAACAAGAGAGAAGATTTAGGTGGTGGTTGACTTCGTTCTCACCAACTAACGATTGATGATTGAATGCAGTTTTTCTCGTATTCTTTTATCTGAGTTTGGTTGGTTAAATAGATGATACTTACAATTAAGTACTACCCAAAGTAGATACATACGAAGAGTGCTGATGTCGGACGTAGCTGTCTATAAAATGCATGCCATTCTTCTGGTGCCTAAAATTAACTTTTCTCAATTTTTCTTCAATATTAATCAACTAATTTGTAATTTAACTTATTCTTTTTTCGAGAGAATAAAACCAACTAAAGCTTGACTTCAAATTTCATTTTATATAAATTTTAAAATTTTATCCGCTGATGGTTACCTTTATATAAAGTAAATACGTATACGTTGAGCACCACAAAAGTAAGAGTCTTAAAATTTGTTGTTGATTACTTTCAAAGCAAAATCGAACAAAATATTGTCAGATCGCACATAATGTGTGTGGGCACAGCTAGTAGCTGAATAAATTCATTGTCTTTCATAAAAAAGGAATTTTAAATTTGTCATTATTTAACAGAAATAAGTGCTGCTCTTCCTTAATGCTTTAACGTTTTTATTTTTATTTTTTTTTTCTTTTTTCATTTGAAGCTCACAAAATATTTCATTATAAATTCAATGTTAAAACTGTTAGAGCTCGCTGAGTGCGTTACAAGGACTTTTTAGTGAAATTGTCGCAAACGAATTTTTACAACATATTTTGTGTAACAAAAAAGATGTGTAAGTGATAGCAAAAGTAAAAGCAACGTCATACATTTAAATATTAAAATAAAAAAAAAAACATTGTCGTAATAGGAATAGAGATGATGATGATACTGATGTTAGCGAATACGCAGATATTGAAATGTCAGTTTTATAAAAAAATAAATAAAATAATGCTTTTTAACCAATGGCTGAGATTAGGATAGAAAGGGTTATGCCGATTATATAGGTTAGGTTAGGTTAGAGAGGATCACACATGATTGTTTGTGTGTAGGTTCACAAGACCATTATTGATTCATAGTGATTCCTCTGATATTTTCCGGTGTCTATAGTTCTGTTCTAATCAGTTCTTCTAAGTAGTCCAGTGAGCCTCGCAAATTTGACAATCAGCATAGGTTCCACGCCCCTCAAGTCCTCAATATTCTGCAAGAAAAAAGAGTCAAAACATTTATTGCGTCTGTGTGATAGTGCAGGGCATTCACAAAGATAGTGGAATGTATTTTCCTCTTCTTCGTCACACCATCTGCAAATATCATTATCGCAATTATCGAATCTTTCTTAAGAAATATCTAAGATCGTTATGTCGATTATATAGCACATGTTTGGTTTTGCATCCAGGACCATGTAATTAGTAGCAAAGGCGGACATATGCCAGAAATCATATTTAATTAGATTATAACAATATTTCTTTCTTGTATTATTATCATTATTCTCATGCAGCTAAAACAAAAACACCCGATTATTTCCAACAGTTTTCTATAGTTAGGCTTTCAAGGTCTAGTTTTGAATTTAAATAAAAATAATAATGATGTTCTCTTGGCACTTTTTTCCAACATTCGTAAGGAAAATTTATTAAATCTGGCAACATTTTAAATAAATAATCCCTCTTACTCAATGGATGTAGACTTTAATCCTAGAAAACTAAATACTTTTTTTAAACATTTAAAACTATACCTTGTAGGTATGAAAAATTAAAGATATTTTAAATTTTTAGTATGTTTTTTCCTTATTTGAAAACAGCTTTTATTTAGATTTATATATTTATATTTAATTACACAGTGCAACACGGAAAAAAATTAAAAAATTTTCGGGAAATATTTCACTTTTGCGGCAACCTAAGCGGTGAATTTTTTAAAGTTTTTTGCGATTTTGACCCTGAAGATGAAGTTGTTTTGATTTTATATGTTCACAATTTTTGTTCTTTATAACAAGAGCTACAACTTTGCCTCAGAGAGTATATCAAAATTCCAAAGGGTTTGCAAAATATGAGCTTGAGTAAATGATCATTTTTTGCAAAAATGACATCGAGGCCCCACATCTTTGAGGGCCCATAAAAAAAACCTGGAGGACTTTGGGCAAAACTGGGAGACAGGGGTCTTTTTTTTTGGTCTTTTATGACGTAGTGGTATCCGTATATGGTTATTTTGCCATGACTTAAAAAATTACACAGTGTGTTAGAAAATAAAATTTAGTTCTCATAACGCTTTCATTTTAAGTCAATGAAATACAAATAACAAAACGTTCTTTACAAATTTTTTTATAAAGAGATCGTTTAATTGTTGAGAACAAATTGACACATTTGGATCATCATCAACAAACACTTCGCTGCACAATATTAATCGCCTTTTCTGTGCGCACTATACGGCATGCCTATTATCGTCATAAGTAACCATTTTGCGAAAACGATCCATAGTTTCTTGAATTAATCGCTCTGATGGAAGATTATTCATTCATTTTATTCAAAATAGAGTTGAATAATTGAGAAACGTTACTCTGGCGTAAGGTTTTTCAGCATAAATTGTCAAACCAGACAAACCTTAAATCAGCTGTCACGGAAAAGTTCTTTGCCTCTACACAAACAGGCGCTATGTAGTTGTCGAACTATTTACTAACAAAGCAAATTAATTATTCTTTAGTACGCTGAAGTTCGTCTATTGTGTTTAAAATTCACCATAGGATTGTGAGAATATTTTTTACAAATTAGCTTATCAAAGTTTAAGGAAAATAAATAAATTGTTAAAGTAAGGCTTCAGTTCGTTTATTCCCTCTACCTACTAATAGGTTTGCAAGAATATTTTTTACAAATTAGGTGATTGGAATTTGAAAGAAAACAAGAAAGAGGGCTATATTCAGTCATGCTGAATCTTATATATCTACCCTTCACCCAAAATATTTTGTAAATTTTTCTTGATAATTTCTTGTAAAAATTTGTTTGAGAATTTTTTTGAAAATTTATTGTAAAAATTTTTTGTAAAAATATTATTTAAAAATTTTCTAAAAATTTTTTTCGAAAATTTTCTAAATTTTTTTTTTAACTTTTTGTAATTTTTTTTAGTTTTCTGTAAATTTTTTGTAAATATTTTTTTTAAGATTTTTTAAAAATATTTTCGGATAATTTTTTTCTAAAAGTTAGGTACTTCCTGCAATCTTTATTGCATAAATGGTCAGCCTAAACCAAAAAAAAATCCTTTAAAAAAATTAGATGATATTTGATTAATTTTAAAGAAAACAAGTGCCGAATTTTGCATATCTACCCTTCACCATTATAATGCTAGATATTGTGTTATCATATTATGTCTCTTTATACTTATTGTATAACGATACCTATCACACTTCATATGGTATTCAATTATGGAGCACTGCCTCAGCTAGCAATGTATAAAAAATATAAAGGCGCCAAAATAAGTTTCTTCGTATGATTACATCTGCTCCGTAGTATATAAGAAACTCGAATATCCATAAAGATCTAAACGTGCCATCAGCTAATTCAGAAATTGCAAAATTTGCCTTAAGGTATTTCAAGAAGCTTGAAACTGGTTACATTCGACTAAGAAGGAGGGACACTGCTTCTCTCATCCGTACATCAGTAACTGTAACCGTGAAACATACATTTTTTAGTTTAGCACTGGTTGGACTTAACAAGTATATATATTTTTTTAGACTTGAGATATGAGAAATTATTGATGGTTCAAAATATATTGAAGATACCACAAATAAAAATGCAAAAAAAAAATCCTATAATTCCGTGAAAATTTTTTGTAATTTTTTTTTTCAAAATTTTTTGTAACAACTTTTTTCAAAATCTTTTATAACAGTTTTTTTGTAACTTTTTTTTTTAATTTTTTTAAAAATATTTTTTAAAAATTTTAATGAAAATTTTTTGTAGAAACTTTTTTTTTTAATTTTTTGTATAATTTTTTTTTATTTGTTCGAAAATTTTTTGTAAATATTTTTTAGAAACATTTTGTAATTTTTTTTTTAATAATTTTAAAAAAATTTTGTAAAATTTGGACCTTCCTTCAATCTTTATTGCTTCAAAATAAAGCAAAAAAAATTTCTCATATTGACCCCCCTCCAAAGGGCCTATTGACTACTCCTGGTTACCAGTGGGCACATTGTAGGTCTATTGGCTAGATGTAAATTGTGGAACAAGATTAACGTGAGTACCTGCCTACTCGGCCTAACCTCACGGTGGTCTTACCACCGAGTGAAACTTAGGCGTAGACTAGCGCCCCCATTGTATAGTATAACAACACCTTACGATTGCCACCAATCGCTTTTTGTGTGTGATACAGTCACAATGAGTAGCAATTTATATAATATGGCAAGCCTTTCGAAGGCAAGCCTAGATCCACATTATAACCTCTTGCTTAGGGGTTTGGAGACTATCCAAACTCCGTCTGTTGAGGGTGCAACAGCACACTTGATCGACGGTGCACCATACCTACATAAATCGATCTTAAACCACAACCACCACGTGTAAACCACAACCACCACGTGTACCGCCGAAAGGCTCTCTGAGGGGCCACCGATTCCCGTGGTACCAGTCCTTTGGGCACTGGTCGGGCCTCGAAGAGGACCCGCAATGTTTATCGCAGACCTTTTCTTCCAGATTTAGGCTCTAGGAACCCTAGCGTCTGGTGCCTCTATTTTCCCCGAGTGAACCGCGTCAAAGCATTTGCCATTCCTGCAGTGACAATTGGAACCCCCGGGGGTAAAAATGGCTAGATGTAAATATATTGCTTTCTATATAGGTCTTTAATACAAATCAAAGCAGAAAAACTTTACCAACCTAAAAACTAACACAAAAGCGGCCCTCATTGGGGGTATTATTTATTTACCAAAAAAAAAGCAAAATAGAGTCATTCAAACCAAAAAAATGAAAAAAACTTAAAAAATATAGGAAGGCGTGGTATTCTTGTAGAAATTACACACGGAATGACAATGTAAGTTTATACCCTTTCCACCTTTGGTGAAGGGTACAAAAATTGGTCAAATTTAATATAAATAGATACCAGCAGAATGTAATGCATTTTCTGCATGCTTCTTCAAAATTCTTCGCATCTATCTACTTTGGGTAGGGTTAAGTTGAAAACATCATCTATTTAACCAACCAAATTCAGTTTTTAATGTAATAATTTTTTATTCCGCTTTTAATTATTTTTTTCATTTTTTGTTTTCTTAAATTAAGTTTTAAACTTAATTTCAAAACGTTTTAATATTTTTTTGCCTTTAAGGCGAACAATAGAAAAATTGCTGCATTTATTTTTAGAACTTCCATTTGCGTATTTTCTTAATGACGCAAAAACGTCTTAACATGTGCCATCAATGTATCATTTTATATCCGAACGTATTCCTTTTTTTTTGTGCAGACTCAAAAAAGAAGTAATAAAATATTTACTTTGGATTGACATCAAACTGCCGTAAAGATAACGTACAGAGACATGATAAGTTACGTCTTATGACAAAAATAGATAAAATGACAAGATAGAAAAGGAAATAAAATAAAATAAAAAACACATTTAATACAAATAAATTGCAGACAGTTTTTGTTTTTGAGTCTATGCATCTTAATGTTAAAACAATATTTGTTGGTAGAATTATAGTTGAATTTGCAGTTTGAATTCATTTACGGATAAGTACGTTGCTCAGCATTACAACTTTGATGATGATATTTGCATTTAGAATAATATTCAAGGAATAGCAGACACGAAATTCCATTTTAATCTTCAAACAATATGATGGAGTGGCAAATATATTTTACTTTCTTATCCAATGAAATATGAGAAAAAAATATTAATTTCGAGAAGTTTGATAAGGAGTGACAAATTGTCTCCATCACATTATGAATTTTAAAATTTAATAAATTTAAACTTACATACCATTTCTTCTACAAACTTTTATCGTTATTGATTTTCTTGCTTTCCTACTTTTTTCAACAATTTTGACACATTTCAATTTATATTCTTTTTATTTTCTTGTTAAGTCAAGTAATAATTTTATATTTTTACAGCAACAATAATAATTATATTTTGTATTTGCCTTCTTTGTTTCACATCCTTTCCTTTTTTAATTTTTTTGTTTTTCCTTGAAATTTTATCAATGAACTTCATTTGAAATAAAAAAAAATTCAATCAGGATGCAATTGATGCAGATTGAAAATAAAGGGTAATTCTAGTTGGGCTTCCCCGATAAATTATAAAGAACAATTATTTTAACGAAAAACCCTGTAATTTTTATTTATTTATTTTTTATTAAATACACTTATATAGAGAGTTTTTAATCAGTCAAAAACCTGTCGCGATTCAGGCCATAACTTTGGGTAACAATTCTATAAAGGGTGGGCTCGATGTCGGAAATATTGCGTCATATCTCCGTTTGCGGTTCTGCAGGATTGATTTATGGAAAGTGTATCCACCTTGATGAAACCACAGGTCCCGATATGGGCAAATAATTTCGAATTTACCCTACACCCCAGGGCACTTAATAATTTGTATACCCTTTACTACCCTGGGAAAGGTATGCACAAGTCTGTCATTCCGTGTAATTTCATTGCCGACCCCTTAATATTCGAGATCCTTGAAGATGAAATGTCATTTTCCAAGGCGCCAAACGAGGTACAGAAGATTTAAGCCCACCAATCTGCCAGGCATAGTTTCAGAAATTTTAGGATTGCAATTCAGTAACATCAGATAATTCTCAACGTGGGTGCGGGCAAAAAAACCACGCCCAACTATATTTTTTCACGATTTTAATTTTTTTTTTTTTTGGTTGCAATGATTTTGTTTTTTTTTTTTCTTAAATAACTATTAGACCGCGACAAATAGATCGCAAGGAGTGCATACAGATCCCGGGTGATCAATAACCCCCTGTGAGGGGCGATTTTTTTTTGGTTTGTTTTTAGGCTGGTAGAGCTTTTCTGCTTTGATTTGTATTAAAGGCAATACACAAAGAAAGCAACACACACAAAATTTTTTTGTAAGAATTTAAAAAAAAATCAATAAAATTAAAAAAAAATGCCAAAAATTTTTAAAAAAAATATTTTTACAAAAAATTTTCGCAAAAGTTTTTCAAAAAAAATTTGAAAAAATATTTTTACAAACAATTTTCGAAAAACATTTTACAAAAAATTAAACAAAAAAAAAAACAAATTTATCACCTTTTTTTAACTATTTTTTTTTTTTTGAAATATGTTACTTTGAAGAAAATTTTTTCAATACTTTTTTAATTGTAATTTTCATAACGTTCTTTTTTTAATTTTTCCTGATGCTACACAAAGGAGTAGCGAAATATTGATAAATAAATAATATAAATAAATAAATAAATAAATAAATAAATAAAACTAAAAATAATTAACGACCCAAAGCTTGAAAATAAAAATAATTAAATACAAAATATATTTTAGAAAAATTTAAAAAAAAATTTACAGAAAATTTCGATAAAATTCTTAATAAAAAATTACAATAAAATTTTAACAAAAAATTTTCGATAAAATTTTTACAAAAATTTTTAATAAAATTATTACAAAAATATTTGAATAAAATTTTTACAACAAATCTTCGATAAAATTTGTACAAAACATTTTCGATAAATTTTTTTTTTTTTTAATTTTATCGGAAATGTTATGTAAAAAAAAATAAAATTTTAACAAAAAATTTTACTAGTCGAACTATTTACATACAGATGAAATTTGATGTCAAGCTTAAGTTCGTTTTTTTTTTCTCTCTAATAAAGAATAAATTAAATTACAAATTAGGTGATAATATTAAATAAAAATTGGGAAAATTAAATTTTTAGAGACCAGCAGAGCGGAATGCACATTTCTTTGACAGCTACGTCCATCATCAGCACTCTTGTATCTAATCTACTTAGGGTAGTGTTTAGTTGTAAGCATCATCTATTTAACCAACCAAACACATATTTATGTTAATAGAATATTATTAAAGACTATTAAAGCTTCAACAAAACACCAACAAACGTTTATATTTTTTACAAGAGGATGGTTTTTGCCATCACTTAAAGCAGGTGTAAGTGGTAATAATAAAAATATCAGTTCAAGCTAATTTTGTTCTCGAAATGGAAACGAAAAATTAACAAGTATTGCCAAAAAACTTGCACAAGCAATTGTTTGTAGAAGTTTTGCTGCCGTCAGTTGCAAAGTATTATATCGTGTGCATTTACCCCAATCACTGCCTACCTTTAAGATTTTTTTATTTTCATAAACTAGTTTTGATATTTTGACTAAATAATATGGGCCACCCTAATTAATATGCTCCAATTTGTCGCATAGAAAAAAGGATCGTTAATTTGTCGCGACAAAAAGTGTGACCAATTGCGGCTTCCAAGCACCAGGCATCTGGGCTCCGGAAAATTTTCATCTTAACAAATCCGTTGTAGTGAAACTATGTATATTTCCTTCACAAAACCGACTTCTTATTTACGCATCCTTTTTATAAAATACTTTGCTGTTTGTGATCTTCAACTCTTGAGTAATTTGGATCTTAAAGGAGTGTAAATTATAATAGTTTGCCTAACTATTAGTGCACAATAGCCATAGTCAATGCTATCGAAAGTAAATCGTTTTACTTGATTTCTCGGCTAGTTTTTTTACGAACTATGTAAATTTTCTCATTCCAACGCCGACTTCAAAAAAAGAAGGAGGTTATCTATTCGTCTGAATGTTGCTTTTTTTATGTTTGTGCCCGCAGAACTCAGTCATTTCTGAACCGATTTTAAAAATATTTTTTTATTAGAAAGGAAATGCTTACAGATTGGTCCCATTTTAAAAGAAGTTCAGAATTTTGAAAATTAAAGGGTGTCCCCATACAACATACGTGGTTTTTACGTGTATTTTGAACCGTAAAGAGCACCCTTTTAAAATTTTAAATAGCTGCCAATAACAGAAATTAACAAAAAAATTAACTTAAAAATTAAAGGGTGTCCCCATATGTGACGTCAATTTAAATATATGAACCATTGTAGACAATCACTTGAAAATTGGACAGAATGTCCAATATATATAATCAGAAATTAAATATTTATAATTATAAGTTAAAGGGTGTCCCAATAGTTGATGTAATTTGATGTATAGTGCAAAACTTTTGAACCGTAACAGAGAGACGGTTGAAATTTTCAAAGAACCTGTATATCTAAGACCTTTATAACATTAGGTATATAATTTAAATTTGGAAACTAAAGGGTGTCCCCATAATTAATAAAATTTTAACTATCTAGCCCTATCTTTTGAACCGTTATAGACAAACACTTCAAAATTAGACAGAAACTCCACTACTATGTCCCGTATAATAACATTTATAAATATTTAAAGTTATAAAGGGTGTCTCAATAGTTAATGTAAATTGATGCATATGGCCAAACTTTTGAACCGTTTTAGATAGACATTTGAAATTTACAAAGAATCTGTCCTTTAAAATAAGTGTTTAATTTAAAATTTTACATTAAAGGGTGTCCCCTAGGTGATATTGTTTAACCTATATGGCCATATCGTTGGAACCGTTACTTTTTTTGCTGTGTCAGTAATAATAAGTGTAAAAAAGTAAAGGGTGTCCTCATATTTGAGGTAATTTGTCTGCTGAATCGTTATGGATAGTCCGTTAGAGCAACAAGTATAAAAGAATTTGATTTGAGTACTATTTCTTACAGATTACTTCCTTTTAAATTTTTAGTTAAGAATTGATTCACATATATTTGTTTTGTAGTTGGTTTTTTTGCAAGAATTATTACATTTCGCAATGACCCAGTGCAATCAGAAGATCTTATACAGCAAAAAATGAGGGTATGTATTAATTTCTCTTTATAATAATACAAATCACAGCGTCCTCCTTCGCCGGTATTACCCATAGCACTAAATCGCCGGCGTAGTAAAATAATTATAAATTGGCTATGCTAGTTTCAAACTAATTCGCATAAATAACACCAGAGGCGCTTGCAACACTGTTCTGAAAATAATCGTAACGTACAATTGCAGTCTTGCACTAAGCGAAGCTTTACTATCACACTAACCATCTGTCTTATCTACTACTATCCCTTTTCAAAGGAAAGGCAATAATTGCCTGAGTGTTACTTCTCTTAAAAAATATATTAATCTTAAGCATGACAATGATTTTTCTCGAGCCCTATTTTATTAAGTTTATAATATTGCTTGTTGATTTACCTTGTAAATGTAGGAATAAAAGATATATGTTACTCAGGTGTACTCAGTTTAAAAAATATTTTTCACCATCCATGTGAAAACTCAAATTTAATAACCATTTATATGACAAATTTCTTTAACACATAAAGGTAAAGTGCAGTATAAAAACACATTAAAAACAGTTCATTATCCGAGAATTTCATTTATTAATCCTGCTTTTATTCCCTTTTATCCACATGTAAATTAATATATGAGCGAACGACAGAAAACTGAAAAAAATCTTAAAAAAAAATATTTCAAAGGAATTTTTTTATTCGTATTGGTACATTATTTATGTACTGGCAAAAAATATATTTTTTCTTTAAATGTTTCATTTCTATGAAAATATGAAAATAAACAGAAGTGAAATTAAATTCTAAAATCTAATCCAATAAGTCTATTATCAAAATTATTAAAATTGTTTGATAATAGACTTATTGGATTAGATTAATTACTGAACTCAGTTTTTTGGGACTAGTGACTAGTTATTAATTGTCAGGAAACTGTTCCAGTTCTAACACTTTCTATGAAAGGGACCTGTTACTTAAACATAAAAATGAAACGATACTCTGTGATAGATGTTAGACGTTTTCTTGTTGTCTATAATTGGTACAACAATTTTTTCCTGTGAGCAACTGTAAAACATAAAATTTCAAATATATTTTATGTATTTTTTTAAACCCTTCAAAAAGGTATGGCAAGGGTATATAAAGGGTGGTTAAATTTTAAGGGGCCGATGTTGATTTTGATTAAAACACAAATTATTTAGGAAATTGTTGTCATTTCTGTGTTTGTTTTGGTAATATTGGTATGGTTCAAGTATGTATGGAACAAAATATCGGCCAAACGGCCGCAGCGAACTCGGCGGCACACCTCCATCCGATGCTTTAAAATTTCGATAACGCTGAGGCGTAATTGAGGGTCTAAGCGGTTAATGTGCCGAATTATCTCATCATTTATCTCATCCCCCTGGGGGTTCCATTGGTTACTGCAGAAAAATGGCAAATGCTTTGACGCGGTTCACTCGGGAAAAATAGGGGCACCAGACGCTAGGGTTCCTAGAACCTAAATCTGGAAGAAAAGGTCTGTGCGTTAAAACATACGGGTTCTTTTCGAGGCCCGACGAGTGCCCAAAGGACTGGTACCACGGGAATCGGTAGCCCCACAGAGAGCCTATCCTCTCTGTGACCGGTTGTTGGTGAGGTCCCCTTCGGGGGTACACGTGGTGGTTGTGGTTTAAGATCGATTTATGTAGTTATGGTGCACGGTCGATCAAGTGTGCTGTTGCACTCTCAACAGACGGAGTTTGGATAGTCTCCAAACCCCTAAGCAAGGGGCTTGTCTTGGAAAGGCTTGCTATATTATATAAATTGCTACTCATTGTGACTGTATCACACACAAATTACGATTGGTGGCAGTCGTAAAGTGTTGTTATACTACACAATGGGGGCGCTAGTCTACGCTTATATTTCACTTGGTGATAAGACCACCGTGAGATTAGGCCAACTGGGCAGGTACTCACGTTAATCTTGTTCCACAAAAAAAATCCTTTAGCTCTTGAATTTTTGCTGGCGAAAAAATGTTTTCAAAAAATTTTCCATAAAATTTTTACAAAAAGTTTTCGATAAAATTTTTACAAAACGTTTTCGATAAAATTTTTAAAAAAGTTTTCGATAAAATTTTTATAGAAAGTTTTCGATAAAATATTTACAAAAATTTTTTATAAAATATACAAAAAAAATTTCTATAAAATTTTGACAAAATTTTTAAAAAAAATTTTCGATAAAATTATCCATAAAATTTTAACAAAATAATTCTAGATAAAATTTTACAAAAAAAGTTAATAAAATTTTTACAAAAATTTTCAATAAAATTTTTACAAAAATTTCCAAGAAAATTTTACAAAAATTGTCAATAAAATTTTTACAAAAAATTTTCCATAATATTTTTAAGAAATATTTTCGATAAAATTTTTACAAAAAATTTTCGATAAAATTTTTCCAAAAAATTTTCGATAAAATTTTTTTAAAAAATTTTCGGTAAAATTTTTTCATAAAATTTTTAATAAAATTTTTACAAAAAACTTTCAATAAGATTATTACAAAAAAATTTCAGAATAATTTTACATAAAATTTTTCAAAAAATATTCGACTAAGCAAACATTTTTTGATAAAATTTTAGCAGAAAATTCAATGAAGTTTTTTCAAAAATTTCGATAAAATTTTTAAAAAAATTTCGATAAAACTTTTACAAAAATTTTAGATAAAATTTTTACAAAAAGTTTTCGATAAAATTTTTACAAAAACTTTTCATTAAAATTTTTACAAAAAATTTTCGATAAAATTTTTACAAAAAGTTTTCGATAAAATTTTTACAAAAAGTTTTCGATAAAATTTTTACAAAATGTTTTCGATAAAATTTTTACAAAAAGTTTTAGATAAAATTTTTACAAAAAGTTTTCGATAAAATTTTTACAAAAATGTTCTATAAAATTTTACAAAAAAAATGTTCTATAAAATTTTACAAAAAAATGTTCTATAAAATTTTACAAAAAATTTTCGACAAAATTTTTACAAAAAATGTACAATAAAATTTTCATAAAACTGTAACAAAAAAATTTGATATAAAAAATTTTCGGTAAAATTTTTACAAAAAAAATTATATCTTTATGTTATATTTGGAATAATGTAGTTGAAAATCATAGAAGTAAAAACAGAATGTACATATGTATATTATTGTGAGTAAGGAAATATTTAACATTACTATGGAGGGTTTGTTTTACTCCTATACTACATTTTTCTTCATATTAATTTTTCTTTTCTATTCTCTTACGTTTTCTTTTGCCACCTTTTATTTTTTCGTACTCTTTAGCGCTTAACATTTATTGCTTATAATTTTAATTTAATTTTCAGTCATCTACATATTCCTAATTGGCTTAACATACGTATCTCTTGCAGGATCATATCCATGAAGCATAAAATTTCAACCTCGAAATCGTCTAATATTTCCTGCTCCATGTGATCCTCGTTGGCCAAATTTTAATTTGTCGTATCGTGACAATGTTAATCATTATTGTTTAGACCACTTTAAATAGAAAAAAAAAGGATTTTTTGTACTGCATCCCTGCGACTCTCATTTTTGGGTTTCTATTCTTAAAGGGCAAAGTCATAGCCATATAATATGTCTGTCCGTCTGTAACAGGGGGCAATCTCCTAAGCAGTAATGGCTAGACAATTGAAATTGTAATAAACAAACACAAAAAGTGTACAAAGTTTTAAAATAAAAATAATTCTTACACTAACACACATTGAAAACTGAACATTGTAGGATTTACTTCATCAACTCCTCGCTTTAATTCAACCACAAAAGCCTCAACATTAAATGTTTTTAATTAATTTAATTTTCAATACAATGTCTGTTTGTATTCGTAAAACACATAAATATTTGTGCATTGGGCAATGAATCGAAACAAATCCATTTGAAACCTTATTTATGGGGTGTCATGCAAGGGAATCTGGTGGTTCGCTTTAAGTGAAAAATGTTTTAATTTCATTGAAATTTGTGTCTAAAATATTTATTTACGTAGTGTTAATTAGTATTGTTACAGCTTTTAAACTGAAAATGATTAAAACTATTTCATACCAATATTCAAATGGTTAACGATACATCTCACAATAGAAATTAACAGCAACAAATTGTAAAAATGCAGATCTAAAAGTGTTAAATTTTGAAATTTTTTAAAAGCGAAAAGACTTCAAAGTAAGAAACCTCTTCGGAAACCTATGAGATCGAAGACTCATAAATTAAAAGTTATTTATTTTTTATTTAATCTGAAATCTGAATTGAAACCTTTAATTGGTGAAAAAAAAAAATTTTTTTGTTGGTGTAAGAAATCAGAAATACAAAACTTGCCTGTCACAAACTTCAACAACATTAAACCAAGGTATATTTATTTTACTAGGTAGTGGCATCCCTACAACAAATACAAGAACAACATGGCATTTTTTTGTTGCTTTGTAGTTCGAAATGTCAAAAAACATATAAGAAAATTGAGAAGGCGTGTACGTGTTTTATTGCTTTCTCACTTCTACACTATACAATTTCTGAACACATACAACTTTTGACATGTCGAACTACTAAATCAGCTGGGCGGACGACACTACCTAGTAAATAAATATACCTTGCCTTAAACATTAAACTGGGCGAATTTATAAATTGTTCCAAGTGAATTATCGGTGTACTTTTCATACTAAAGTTGTATAAAATACACAAGTAAAAGTGTAAATTGATACAGTCAGTTATATCATGTAAAAAATGATTCATTGCTTTTATTAATTGTTCGAGGAAATTTATTTTAACTCAAAAAAAAAAAAAAAATTCTCAAATATATTTTTAAACTAGCTGTGCCCGCCACGTCGGGGGCGTCCTAACATTATTTTACTCAATTTTACTTTAAAATTATTCCACACCACTTGTAAGACTCTTACTTTTCGAGTGCTTTAGTTATGGTTTATGTATTTGCTTTATAAAAGGTGGTTAAATTTTTAAGGGCCGATGTTGATTTTGAATAAAATACAAATTATTTAGGAAATTATTGTCATTTCATCTTACTTTGATAATATTGATATGGATCAATTATGTATGGAACTAAATATCGGCCAAATGGCCGCCTCAACCTCGGCGCCACACCTCCATCCAATGCTCCAAATTTTCGATGACGCTGAGGCATAATTGAGGTTCTATGCTGTCCATGTGCCGTATTATCTCATCCTTTAGCTCTTGAATTGTTGCTGGCTTATCGACGTACAGTTTTTCTTTCAAATAACCCTAAAGAAAGAAGTTCAACGATGTCAAATCACATGATCTTTCCTGCCAATTGACATCGCCACAACGTGAGATAACACGGCTATTGAATTTGTCGCGCAAAAGAGTCATTGTTTCGTTAACTGTGTGCAAAGTGGTACCGTCCTGATGAAACCACATAACGTCCAACGTCCAGATCTTCCAATTCGCCCCATACAAAGTTCATTATTATCTCGCAATAGTGAACACCATTCACAGTAACTGCCTGACCGGCCTCATTTTGGCAAAAATACGGCCCGATGATGCCGCCAGCCCATAAACCGCACCAAACAATCACTCTTTGTGGATGCAATGGTTTTTCGACAAACACTCTTGGATTATCATTCGGCCAAATGCCGCAATTCTGCTTATTGACGAATCCACTGAGGTGAAAATGTGCCTCATCACTGAAGATGATTTTCTTCGAAAATTGATCATCCAACGTTGCCATTTCTTGCCACCATTCTGACCATTGACGATTCCATGGTTCAAATCGTCGCGTTTCTTCTTAAACCACGTAAACGTAATTTTTTCGAAATTGACTTTTTTGGTTTTTATGGTAGAAAATAACATTTGCCACCAGACTACATTCTCATCTTAACAAGTTTGTAGGAAAAATAAAAAAATCCATTTTCAAAACCTCGTAAGTGCCATATAAATGACATTTGCATGCAAAATATAATGATTTTTATATTTCAAGTTGGAAATGTTAAAGACTCAACCACTAAGTTTTTTGTATTTAAGAATAAAAAAATCAGGAAAGTTTCAGGCCAATTGGAGCATTTTTGGTAAAGTTAAAAGTATTTTTTTTTTTTTTGATAAATACAAAAATAAATGTTAATTTACACACAGAAATTTGCAATTGGTTGGCTGCGCCAAAACCACGTAAGCGACAGATTTGGCTACAATTAATTGTAAGTAAAAAATTAAAAAAAAACAAAAGTTTCTCTACCCTTCAGAGAGTGACACAGCCATGTTTTGTAAAATAAAATTGTTTTGAAACCCATATTAAAGAAGTTATTGAGTTTTTTTCGTTTTCTGAAAAACGACTTTTGGCGCTTACGTGGTTTAAGAATAAACGCGTCGAAATTAAGTTAGTCTGAAATTGGGACATGTCAAATTAAATGCAAAAAAAAAATGACGTTTAGTGTTGTTCACTTTCAACATCGGCCCTGAAAATTTAAACACCCGATATAGAGGTAACAATCCCTGGATAAAAATCTAAAATTTATAACAAATTCTAAAAATAATTGTAAAGCTCTGTAAGAGGTGTTTAAAATATTTTAATAACAACGTAATTAAACAAAGTAAAAATACAAATTTTATTCAATTGGCGCCATCTGTTGCGCAAGGTTGTTTAAAATATCCTACTTTCAAAAATAAAAGGTGCGCAACCGTGTTTAAAATATCCAAGTTTTAAACCGGAAATTGCGTACTTTCACTGCCTTTTCTCCACTTTCTCTGGGAAATGAGATATTTTTGTGGAAAAAAGTACTTTATATTCGAATCAGGATACTAGGGTATCTCCTCACTAAATTTTGTTAAAATCCCCCCAGTAGTTTTTACGTGATACGAACGCAAAAGAAAAGCAGACAGACGTACAGACAGACAGACAGACAGACGGACGAAATGAGTTACTATTTTATTATATGTATAGATATATTCCACAACATGTGAAAATCTTCTTTTCCACAAACAAACATTACTTATTTCATTTTTTTTTTCTAATGAAAATTTAAACTTTAATTGCTTTAGCCAACTGTAATGACATTCAATTGAACAAAAAAGTGCGTGTTGTTTTATCAAGCTCATAGCCGATGCTTATATCTTATAAATATAACCTGTCTGTGACGTTAAATTTATTTATATATTAAATGTCACAATACGATTCAAAATTATGTACGAAAACCCTTGTTATGGTGAAATGCCTAGGGGATTACTGCGTAATTCGAATCGAAAACCAAATCACTCCAATTTTTATGTTTTTTACATTGTGTTTCGGAAAGGTTTTCTTTCGAATCGAATTACGCAGTAACCCCCCTAGATTGCTTGGTGTAAATCGAAACCACAATCCCCAGACTACCTACTGACCTACTCCAGTTAACAGTGTATTATCACTTTATCTATTGAAACTCTCGTGCTCTAGTCACATTTTGTAGATTATCTCCAAATTCCGAAAAGTCTGAGTCGAACCCACAAACCCCAGTCTACCTACTGACCTACTCGGTTAACAGTGAAGTATCACTTTATCTACTTTTCGTACGATTTATATACTTGTAATCGCTTAAAAAGAAATCGAAAATCTTATGCTGTAGTCACATTTTGTAGGTTCTCTACCAAATTCCAAAAAGTCTGGAGTCGGTGATCAGCTTCAGCAGAATATCCAGACAATTTTTGCATACCTAGCATTCTTCATGAATATTTCACAGATTTGTGGTTAATTAACGGCAGGTTGTTTTTTGTTATTAACTTTTATTACAAACTCTTTTTAGACGCTTCTTCTGTCGCTTTCAATGTAGTATTTACACCTAATGCCCACTTACAAAACTTGGCCCATCTCTTTGCATTCCATAATATTTTTCTAAGTTTCAGCATATTGCATTTTATAAATTGGTCATCCTGCGAACGTCTCCACTGTTTTCGAATTAATATATATTTTTGTATTCGAATACCACGCACCATTAGCTTGCTGCCACTGCTTGGAATAAAAGGAAATATGAAAACTCAATGCTTTAATATTGTCGATCCTGATAGCTGCCAAAGAGTTGTCTATTTATTACACAGTGCAACAAAGTAAAATACGAAAAATACATGAACTTGAAACCCTGCAAAAAACTTGAAAAAATAAATCCAGTTTGGAATTAAGCATTTGTGGTGGAAGGACTGGCAATTACAAAAGTAAGTCATTATGTGACAAGTACTTCTTTTGGTAAAGCCAAATTTTTTGCTGGGACATTATAAATTCTATTCAACTAAAACCTCAGTTCCGCAAAATTTTTTGTTTTTTATTTTTTTTTTTTTTGGAATATTTTATTTTTTGTATCTTCAATATAATTGAACTATCAATAATTGCTCATATCTTAAGTCTAAAAATAAAAATATACATGTTAAGTCCAAACAGTGCTGGACAAAAAAATGTATGTTTCACGGTAACTGTAATTTGCGGGTTATCCCTCTGATGTACGGATGAGAGAAGCAGTGTCCCTCCTTCTTAGTCGAATGTAGCCAGATTCATTTTATGTGACAAGTACTTCTATCGGTAAAGCCAAATTTTTTGCTGGGACATTATAAATTCTATTCAACTAAAACCTCAGTTTCGCAAAATTGGTAATCAATTTTTATTTATGGGCCTTCGAAAGATTCTGAAAAACAGTAGGTACTTCAAAAAAGGGTGTCACCAATATTTGTCTAATATCTCATGCATCATGCATACTAGGTGATACCGCTTAAATTTGTTTGGATTCCTTTAATAAATGCCATTAATATTTTGAGGCAAAAAATAAATTATTACTGCACTTATTTGTAAAAAGAAAATTGAAAAAATTTTTCTCTTTTTTCAGCATAACTTACAGGGATTTCTAAATTTTCACCAACACTATAGGGTGAAATTGTAGCCACTGTAAAACTAAATAATTTTTGTAAACATACCAGTACAATATGAATTTGTCTAGGCTCCTTAAATAGCATTTTCTACCTTAAACAGGACAGTTTTTTACTAACCTATACATATCCAGCATTTGAAAAAAATGTCTTCAAAATTCAAGTTTTAAGGAATGTAAAAGTGATCTTAATGAGATTTTTACAGTATCTAGACTTGTATTGCTATGTTCACAAAAGTTGCTCAGTTTTACAGTGGCTACAATTTAGCAGTTCCTGTAAGTTATGCTGAAACAATTAAACAAATATTTTTATACCCTTTATTACAGGTGGAAAGGGTAGATATAATTTTGTCACTCCGTGTGTAATTTCTACAATATTCATTTCCGACACCATAAAGTATATATAATCTGGATCCTTATACATAAAAAAAATTGTTTAAGCGACGTCCGTCTGTCCGTGTTCGGGTTGAAATGTCATTTGTCAAGTCACCAGACGAGATGCAGAAGATTTAAGCCCACCAATCTGCCAGGCATAGTTTCAACAATTTTAGGATTGCAATTCAGCAACATCAGATCATTGCTTTGGGAGCTGTGGGCAAAAAAACACGCCCACCTATATTTTTTCAGGTTTTCTTTCAGATTTATTAATTCTTTTTTCTTTTTGTTAAATAAATATTAGACCGCAATTGGTAGATCGCAAGGATGGCATACAGATATCGTTTATTTTTAGGTTGGTAAGGTTTTTCTGCTTTGATTTGTATTAAAGACCTTTATAGAAAGCAACGCATATAGAGGTAGCCAACAAACCCACAAGGTGCCCACTGGTAATCAGGAGCAGTCAATAGGCTCAATATGAGGAAATCTTTTTTATGAGGATTTTTTTGCTTTAGTCTAATCATTCTAAAGAAATAAAGATTGCAGGAAGTTCCAAATTTTTACATAAAATTTTTGAAAAATTTAATTTTTTTTTTAATTTTTATATTTTTTTTTTAATTTTTACAAAAAAAATTTTTACTAAAAATGTTCCAATGAATATTCACACAAATGTTTACAAACAATTTTTACTGAAAAATTTTCATGAAATATTTATTTAAAAAAAAAAATTTAACAAAATATTTACAAAAAATAAAAAAAAAATATTTAATAAATATTTTTACAAAAAAGTTTGAAATAAAAATTCTCAAAAAATTTTCAGAATAATTCACAACAAATTTTCAAAGAAACACAAGAAGGTAACACAATATCTAGCATTAGTATGGTGAAGGGTATATAAGATTCGGCAGGGCCGAATATAGCACTATGACTTGTTTATTATTTGTTTTTGTTATTTTAAGAGAAGGAATAATTGTTTTTTGGCATAAAATGTTACTAGCATTTATTCAACGAATCCTCAGCTACATTATTGTCAAATAAAGTTAAGCTGTATCACCAAGCATGAATATGAGGGGTGCTTCAGCGGGCTAGTAGGTAGTGTTATAGTCTATCAGTCCGGGGTTGTGGATTCGAATCCCACCAAAAACTCTGGAATTTCTCACTACAAGTAGGCAGGAAGACCAAGAAGGAGCTTGGCTATAATCTGGGTGCCTACAAATGATTAACTGCGTTAGTACAGGTCTCGGACTCTCAAGTATTATCTGGCCAAGTTAAAAATATAAGACGATACTTGCAGACTGTGTTAGGAAAAAGTCTAACATAAAAAAAGCTTTGGGCAGATGCATACTATATGGAGATGCTGTGAAGATCTAGTCTTAAGCAAATGTTACCAATTACCCTAAAATCTGTAATGAGGAAGAATATGGACATGTATTAGTCGCCAAACTGAAATCACTACAGCCAAGAGTAAAAGGCTAGTGGCAGCACTAGACTCACTGAATGTAAAGTATTTGTTAATTTCCATTCGAATACCAGAAGTCATTGAAGAACGAAGGGGGTCGAAAAGCACCACATGAAGTTAGTGGTCTGCTTCGGCATCTCCTCTGCACAAAAAAATCTGGAGTGGCCTACACTCAACTTTACTACACTCAATGGAAACAGATATTTTGGTACATTATATTACATAAAGAATATAAATTCAAAGTATAATCGAATCGAAAAATTAATTATTTTCGGTTTGGGGTGTTAAGTAAACTACCCATTGCCCCTTTCCGATTATGCTTAAAATTAACACAGATCTTTATCTCCATATACCAAAGGCACATACTAAATTTCATTTCGAAATGTCATACAGTATGACCTGTATAGCGTTCACGAAATTTGGGAGTAAGTAAACTATGATCTTTAGATCGTTCACAAAATTTGGGGGTAAGGAAACTACCCCTTGCCCCCTCACAATTATGCCCAAAAACTATACAGCTCTTCATCTTCATATACTAAATTTCATTTTGATATGTCAAACGGTATGATCTGTACAAACTCCTATATGGATTCAGGATACCTCAAAACGTATAAATCCGTCGAGATCTCGACCTACGTATGGTAAAGTAAAAAAAGTATGAAAAGTAAAAAAACGTACAAACTGATGAGTCCTTTTTTGAAGGGCCTTCTGATTTTCAGAATCGTTTGAGGCCCATAAACAAAAATTGATCAAGAGTTTTGCCAAACTGAGGTTTGACTAACCTTAAGCTGTAGAATCGCACCTATACTGTCAAGTCCGTATATATCCTTAACTGTTGCACTGTGTTATTACTGTAGTTATTAAAATGTAGTTAGTGCAGTACATAGTCCTGTCCATTCCTAACGCACATGCACAAAGCAATTTACATGTAGCCAAATGTACCTTCCTTCTGAATGACAAGTACAAATGTAAGAATGTTTGTTCGAGTTGCTTGTTGTTGTTGAATATTTGCAATGACTTTTTGATGACATCATGCTACAGATGCAACCGTACGCATATACAATATGGTCGTAAGTAACTACGTAGATGCTGAATATCTAACATGAACAGCAAGCACTATAATTCAGTTGCTACGGCATCATGTCGTTTATGTAGCTAAAAGTCTGTCTGTAAGTGAATAATAAATGTGCGCTGTGTACATCACTGCGTAGCTTTGTTTAACTTTGTGATGTACTTACTAATTTATATGAGAGTATCAAGACTAATGGCTAGTAAGAGATTGTTTTTTTGAAAATTTAAAACTATACAAAGGACTCAATAAATTTCTAGTTGCGATGACAAATTTTTAGATTCTTGTCATAAATATTGCAAACTTGTTGCATAGAACAGAGTTAAATAAAGGTAAAATATGAGTTTTCTATTTCATAAAGTGAGTGAGTTAGTAAAAGCTTTTAAATATTACAAAAGCTGTTATTAAATATAAAATGTGAAATATAAGAAAGAAAAAAGTGTGGATGTGTTATTCTAAGCCTTTGATGCTCTACCTTAGTGTTCGTATTACATGAATATTTTATTTAGCCTGAGGATATTTTTAATTGAAGCTATAATCATATAGAGATTAAGTGAAATAAAAAGAATTTTTTTATTTTTACTAGATAACTAAAGTTGAAACATCTGTATAATTATATTCAAATCAGTCACCCACTATTGTTTCTACATGGAACGCCCAAGAAATTGTATCATCAACTGAATTTCGAGCGACGCACAGAGGAGTATTTGGCCTGAAAAGCTGGCCAAAACTATTAAACGTTTTTTTTTGAATCCAAAGTTTTAATTTTTTGATCGTTTTAGGTGTAGTATGATATAAAAAGGCTAGTGGCAAATTTTGAAAAAATTACACTGCGCAACAAAAGTACACTGCGCAACAAGAAAATTTTTCTCTACCCTAGAAATAAAAGTATGTGGACTATATGGATTTTGATGCGCTTAATTCTGTTTTCCGTTTTTCTCTAGTACGTAAGGATTTTCTTTTAAAGGCGTGGCATACTTCACCCCCTAAATCGTTGGGTTGCCTTATATATTTTGCCATAACTTCAAAACGTGTTCTCCGATTTGAATAGCAGGAGAATCAGAAGATGCACCGGAAAATTCTGCATAAACTAACCCTACACATTTATTTTATATCTATTACTATTTTGGAGTTATTAAAAATTTAATGGCGAAAAAAAAAATTTTACATGCAAAATGCGTCAAATTTTTTGTTTTCAAAATGCAATAAAAAAATTTAAGAACCAAAATGGTAAAATTTCAAAAATTTTTCTAAAAGCCATATTCCTAAGGAATAAAGGACGGTATAAATCCCAAAACTCAATTAACAAATGTTGATTTTAAAGGTTTAAACTCATTCTTGACAGACTGTATGTACATACATACATATGATTTACGGTCTAATTAAAAAAAAAATGAAAATTGTAAGGCTCTTATAAAACAGTATATTTTTATGAAAAAAGACTTTATTATATTCATTTTATATTATTTAATACTTTACTAATAAAAATTCCTTACTAATTATTATCCTCATTAGCTGAAGAAGTGTGATGGTTTCTGTTGAAAAAGCTTTTTTATTAATCCGTTCTCTTTGCGTACTGCAGCTTATAAAAGGGTCACTGCTCAGAAATAACCTATTCAAGACATCTCGATTTGTATCACTTCTGCTGAATTACCTCGAATAATTCGTACGATATAATCGTAAGTGCTTATTTCTGGCCTCGGCAGCTTCTTCTGAGAATTGTCCAATTGGCAAGATTGCTTGCTTTATAACACTACCGCCATGAATAAGAATCTTGTGCATCGCAGGACTCATGGGGTGCCAGTTGTAAAGTTGCACATATATTTCGACAGTTTTATGTGCATATTCCTCAAATGTCTCAATATTAATTCGGTGTCCGCTAGTTATTGCTTCCAATATTATTCTAATAGGTGCGTACATATATTTTTTTAACAAATAATGTTTTGTAGAGCAGGTATATAAAAATATCTTTTATGGGGATATGGATAATTAAGAATTTTTGAAATTTATGATTACATATAGGCAGGTATTAATATTGTGAAGTGTTAAAAGTGATGTGAATAAGAGTTGAAATTAATAATTCAAAATACATAAAATTTTATGACGATATAAATGTATAAGAAAAAGTGCCCGATGAGCAAAAATAGAAGAAATGTGAAAATTTAAAAAAATCGTAAAAAATAATGGCGCAAACTTGCGCACATTTTTTTTTTTTTTTTTGTTTCTAAAATTAGAGATTCCAAATTTTATTGTGGGAACAAACATAATTCGTAGACATGCTAACCTCACTTTTAAAAATCTCTTCTTTTCCTTTTTTTGCAAAAAAAGTGTATAATTTGTTTTTTTTAGCTTTTTTTTCTTTTATAAATAACTTTTGATCAAACCTTTCAGCGAAAAAAATAATCTTTGTTAAACCTTTATTCGTTTGGCCGCAATAAAATATCATATAAACATCCAGAAACCGAAATAATTCTTCGAAAAAAAACCGACTACAAAACAAATATATGTGCATCAATTCTGAACTAAAAATTTAAAAGAAAGTAATGTGTAAGAAATAGTACTCAAATCAAATACTTTTATACTTGTTGCTCTAACGGACATAGTAATATACGTTCTGTACATTCAAATGTCTATCCGTAACGGTTAAGCAGATAAAGCCATATACGACAAATTACTTCAGATATGAGAACACCCTTTATTTTTTTACACTTATCATTACTGACACAGTAATAAAAAGTAACGGTTCCAAAGATATGGCCATATAGCTTAAACAATATCACCTAGGGGACACCCTTTAATGTGCAATTTTATATTAAACACTTATTTTAAAGGACAGATTCTTTGTAAATTTCTATTGTCTGTCTAAAACGGCTCAAAAGTTTGGCCATATGCATCGATTTACATCAACTATTGGGACACCCTTTAAAATTTTAAATATTTATTAATGTTATTATACGGGACATAGTAGTGGAGATTCTGTCTAATTTTCAAGTGTTTGTCTATAACGGTTCAAAAGTTAGGGCTAGATAGGTAAAATTATATCAATTATGGGGACACCCTTTAAATTATATACTTGATGTTATAAAGGACTTAGATATACAAGTTCTGTGAATATTTCAACCGTCTCTCTATTACGGTTCAAAAGTTTTGCAATATACATCAAATTACATCAACTATTGGGACACCCTTTAACTTCTAATTATAAGTATTTAATTTCTGATTATAAATATTGGAAATTCTGTCCAATTTTCAAGTGATTGTCGACAATGGTTCAATTGGTTCATATATTTAAATTGACGTCACATATGGGGACACCCTTTAATTTTTAAGTTTATTTTTTATTAATTTCTGTTATTGGCAGCTATAGTAATAAGCAGTTTTTTTAAATTTTAAAAGGGTGCCCTTTACGGTTCATAATACACGTAAAAAACACGTATGTTGTATGGGGACACCCTTTAATTTTCAATATTCTGAACTTCTTTTAAAATGGGACCAATCTGTAAGCATTTCCTTTCTAATAAAGAAAAAAATTTTAAAATCGGTTCGGAAATTACTGAGTTCTGCGGGCACAAACATAAAAAAGCAACATTCAGACGAATTGATAACCTCCTTCTTTTTTTGAAGTCGGTTAAAAAACATTTAAATCTCATATAATTTTCTTCACTTTCCTGAGTTTAGCGGGGTCTCAGAGCTAAAAATCGCAACTAAAAGTCTTCAAAATTTACAATATAATGTAAAATATTGTTGTCTGTCGAGCTGCGTACTTAGTTCTTTATATTTCTTAAAATTCAGTTTTGCCTTTTTGGCCAGCTTTTTGGGTGAAATATTCCTCTGTGCGACGACAAGCACTCGCATAAATTGTTTAAAGTATAGAAAATATATCAGTGCTCAGTGTTCGGAAAAAAATCTGTTATATCTGTTATCGTATTATTGTTAATAAGAGAAAAATTAAAAGAGGGTGCCAATTACACAGATATTCCAAACATAAAAGCAGACTAAATGTTATGACAAACGGCTACGAGGAGCAAGTGGAATCTCGAAGAATAGCTTTCCTGAAAAACTACCTAGAAGAACTCCACCCAACCCACAATTAAAATATTCATTATTGCGTGTTACCAAAAAACTTAAAATAACTATTAGACGTAATCCTCCTTTGCGTTCTTCATGTGGGAGTTAAGCATAAAAGGCTACCGAATAATTCTAGCAAAAAAAAAACCGACTTCAAAACAGACAAACTTGAAATCATGTTTCCTTAAGGCAATAATTATACAATGATTATATTATATTTGAGGAAGATTGTAGCACAAAAAGTCAATTCAGATAAAAAAAAAATAATTTTGGAGTTCAATAATGTAAAGCAAATATCAGTCGTTTTTCTACCGGGGGAGCAGTAGTTCCGGAGTACATAGGGGCACAAGACCATGGGGTTCTGGTTTTTTTCAGGTCAAACCAATGCCCAAACGACTGTCTGTATAAAGCGGTTCGAAAATTTGGCTATATACATTAAATTACACTAACTATTGGGACACCCTGTAATTTCCAAATTCAAATTTTATACTATACGACCGCTATAGGTCGTAGCAATACAGGTTCTTTGTAAATTTCAACCGTCTGGTTATAACGGTTTTAATGTTTGGCCAGACACATCAAATTACATAAACAATTGCGACACCCTTTAGTTTACAATTTTAAATATTCATACTTATTCTAACAGATATAGTAATGGACATTCTGTCTAATTGTTAAGTGTTTGTCAATAACTGTTTAAAAGATTGGGCCATATAATGGGTGATCCATTTCGAGCTTCCCTAATTTTTTAAAGAAAAAAAAAAACACAGAAAATTCAAATTTAATGGAGAATGTTTATTATCATTTAAAAGAACATTCTTTGGCATTTATTTTTTGAAGATTGTGTCTATCAAATGTTGGCCATTGCTACGTTGCAGTTGGTCCATCCGTTGAGTCCAAGTTTCGATGACTCTTTCGAGCATTTCGACTGGTAACTGGCGAATGACACGCGTGATGTTTTCCTCCAAGGCCTGAATCGAAGCGGGTTTGTCCGCATAAACTTTAGACTTTACATATCCCCCCAGGAAAAAGTTTAACGGTGTGATATCACACGATCTTGGTGGCCAATCGACCTGCCCAAAATGTGAAACTATGTGCTCATCAAAATGTTCTCTCAATAAATCTATTGATTGATGCGATGTGTGGGAAGTGGCGCCGTCTTGCTGAAACCAAATTTCGCCGACATCAGGAGCTTCAATTTCAGGCATCAATAGTCGGTTATTGTGGAGAATTAAGGCAAATGAACACAAAATTTGTTACTTATTGTGTGCTTAGTATTATGGAAAATACTAAAAAAAAAAACATTTTTTAGAAAAAAAAACAAGTTTAAAGATTTAATAAAATCACTGACATTATTTTCAATGTACAGAGACTTTTTTTAGAAAACAAAACTTGAACAAATAAATAAAACTGCAACTAACAGCAGAATCAATGATTACTTAAAACTGTCCAGTTTAATGTCACGTGCTATTCATCAAACATCAAGAAAGTATACAGTTCATGACTCTAAGAGATGCAACAAAATATTTTGTACGAAAATTGAGTGAAAAACTAAAAGTTTTAAAGAAGACAAAAAAAACTGTAAGAAAACTCGAATGATCAAAGGACACATTTCAACACATAATGCCAACACAAAAAACTAAGGAATTAAACAAGCTGACATAGACATCATATCGTACGAGAGTTATCAGAGATTTTATTTGCTAAAAAAAAACTGTTCGGTTATTCGTGAGATAAAATCTGGAAAATGTTTAAAAACAATTACAGAATTTAGCAATTTAATTTTTTAAATTCTTTAAATAATATGATTTCGTAAGAAATTTAATTAATTAAATGTTTATAACGACAATAATATGGGAGATTTTTATCATTCTTAAAATCATACATAATGCCAGAAATATGTTTGACGTGACTTATAGATAATAGGCACTTCAATCTAATCTTACAAATCGTATAGAACAAAATATAAAAAATTTCATAAAATCCCGGCATATGCATGCAAAAGAATATCAAAAGTATACCAAATGTGGTGTTGCAGTGACAGCTGTTGTGCTAAGTCTCGCTTATATGGTTTAACGTAGCCATTCATATTTTGCGTAGCTACAAAAAGAACTTCATAAAGGAACAGTCACATAAACCTTCTTACCACTATATTGTCTTTAGAGTTTCTGATGTAAGAGACTTTTTAATATTACAGTAAACGAGGTAAATATTTTCGGGAATACCAATACTTTGCAGATTTTTTTTTTTTCTAGAACATTGCTTATAAAAATCATATGTTTTTTGCTTCGACGGAAACCAAGCCTGCACAAAAATTTTATATTTGGTGTGATTTCTTAGACAACGATATTATCGGTCCATATACCCCCGGGGGTTCCAATTGTCACTGCAGGAATGGCAAATGCTTTGACGCGGTTCACTCGGGGAAAATAGGGGCACCAAACGCTAGGGTTCCTAGAGCCTGAATCTAGAAGAAAAGGTCTGTTGTTTTATAACACGGGTTCTCTTCGACGCCCGACCAGTGCCCAAAGGACTGGTACCACGGGAATCGGTGGCCCCACAGAGAGCCTATTCTCTCTGTGACCGGTGAGGTTAGGCTCTCTCTGGTGAGGTCCCCTTCGGGGATACACGTGGTGGTTGTGGTTTAAGATCCATTTATGTAGGTATGGTGCACGGTCGATCAATTGTGCTGTTGCACTCTCAACAGACGGAGTTTGGATAGTCTCCAAACCCCTAAGCAAGAGGTTATAATATGGATCTAGGCTTACCTTGGAAAGGCTTGTTATATTATATAAATTGCTACTCATTGTGACTGTATCACACACAAAAAGCGATTGATGGCAATCGTAAAGTGTTGTTATAAGTTTCACTCCGTGGTAAGACCACCGTGAGGTTAGGCCTAGGCACGTACTCACGTTAATCTTGTTCCACACAATTATAGGTCCATATTTCTTTAGAAATCAAGAGTTAAGAGCTTCCGTTATATTAAATGGTACACAATTCATTATTATGTAAGATTCATTTTTATTTTTTTTTAATTATTGAGACCAACAATATGGTGCTACGAGCCACACACCGTCATAGGTTCTACGAGCTCATAAAGTCATAAAATTTTGGTAATAATGTTATTTCACGAAATATACTTGTTTCTTGGATTCCAAATTAATAAGATTTGATGCCTCTGACTATTTCCTAAAGTCTTTATTCTATTTATATTAATGAATCTAATAAAGTCTTTAGTCGATTTATATTAATGAATCGAATAAAGTCTTTATTCGATTTATATTAATGAATCGAATAAAGTCTTTATTCGATTTATATTAATGAATCGAATAAAGTCTTTATTCGATTTATATTAATGAATAAAGTCTATATTCGATTTATATTAATGAATCGAATAAAGTCTTTATTCGATTTATATCAATGAATCGCATAAGATCTTTATTCAATTTATATTAATGAATCGAATAAGGTCTTTATTCGATTTATATTAATAATCGAATAAAGTCTTTATTCGATTTATATTAATGAATCGAATAAAGTCCTTATTCGATTTATATTAATGAATAAAGTCTTTATACGATTTATATTAATGAATCGAATAAAGTCTTTATTCGATTTATATCAATGAATCGCATAAGATCTTTATTCAATTTATATTAATGAATCGAATAAGGTCTTTATTCGATTTATATTAATAATCGAATAAAGTCTTTATTCGATTTATATTAATGAATCGAATAAAGTCTTTATTCGATTTAATTTAGTGAATCGAATAAAGTCTTTATTCGATTAATATTAATGAATCGAATAAGGGCTTTATTCGATTTATATTAATGAATCGAATAAAGTCTTTATTCGATTTATATTAATGAATCGAATAAAGTCTTTATTCGATTTAAATTAATGAATCGAATAAAGTCTTAATTCGATTTATATTAATGAATCGAATAAAGTCTTTATTCGATTTATATTAATGAATCGAATAAAGTCTTTATTCGATTTATATTAATGAATCGAATAAAGTCTTTATTCGATTTATATTAATGGATCGAATAAAGTCTTTATTCGATTTATATTAATGAATCGAATAAAGTCTTTATTCGATTTATATTAATGAATCGAATAAAGTCTTTATTCGATTTATATTAATGAATCGAATAAAGTCTTTATTCGATTTATATTAATGAATCGAATAAAGTCTTTATTCGATTTATATTAATGAATCGAATAAAATCTTTATTTTGTTTTGAGAAAAATCCATGTCATTTATGTTTTTTTTTCAAAGCACCCTTAACAAATTTCGTACCCCTAATGGGTTTTAATGTTACAAGAATTGAATGAATTATTTTAAGTTAAATATTATATAACAGACCAGCTGTACCCACAAACGTTGTGACATTTAGTGCTGGCAATTTTTACTGTTTTTAATTACTCGCTATAACTCAATACTTTTCAATTGGCTACTCAGTAGTACTGAATACTTCCGTTTACATACTAGCAGAGAAAATTTCTCGTTGTAGTTTTCAAATATTTTTATGAATTTATTTCTAAAAATACTTCCGTAAAAGTAGCGATTAAATACTTTTGTGTATTGAGTACTCAAAAAAATGATCGAGTACTCGGTACCCACTACTAAATACTTTGCCAGCACTACTAAAATTATTTTGTTCGCTTTTGGGTTTGAATGTAAATCCACATCAAATTTTAAGACTCTAAGGTATTTGCTTTATATACAAGTTATAGAAGATTTAAAATACATTACCCATCCCTGGTTAAATTCTAAAATTTATATAAAATTCTAAAAATTAGTGTAAAGCTCTGTAAAAGATGTTTAAAATATTTTACTAACAATGTAATTCCACAAAGTAAAAATACAAATCAAATAAAAATTGTATTTAATTGGCTATTCGGCAGTAAGTAATTCATATTTTGTCATTATTCTAAAACAGCGCCATCTGTTGCGCAACCGTGTTTAAAATATCCAGTTTTCAATTCATATTTTGTCATTATTTGAAAATAGCGCCATCTGTTGTGCAACCGTATTTTAAATATCCCGCTTTTAATTCATATTTTGTCATTATTTTACAACAGCGCTATCTATTGCGCAATCGCATTTAAAATATCCTACTTTTAAAAATAAAATATGCCTTAAAGTATGCAGTACCTTTAAATCGGTAAACAAAAATTTGCCTACTTTCACTGCTTTTTCTCCATTTTCTCTTAGAAATAAGACATTTTTTCGGATATTGGAATTTTGTTTCCATCCATCCAGTAGTTTTTACGTGATGCGAACACAGACAGACAGATAGGAAACGAGTTACTATTTGATTATATGTATAGATAGATGTATGTATAGATTTTCAAAAACAAATATTATGGGATCTCATTTTTTTGATTTTGTCAATAATTTCGGCTTATTTGCATTGAACTGCGGCATCCAACCCTACGATCCTGGTGATAATTTCGCATAACCTCCCGCGAAATTATTATTATTATTACGCAATAGGCCCTAAGTACTGCTACCGAAAGCATCTTGTTCACCAAACAAGTTCTAGGCTACTGATGAAGCCAATAAAATTATATGGTGAGGGCTTATTAATATCCTCTGGAGACGATAGACAGCCTCCTAAGAGTTTTCTTCTGCGAGGCCCCAAGGCAGAACATGCACAAAGTACATATTCTAAGTCTCATCATGCAGCTCACAACACCTCCGATTTTTTATCTCAGTGTTTCCTAAATTGAATTTGTAACTTTAAGACACTCTTATTGAGTGATAGTAACTTTAGGATATACGAGATAACGCGATTAAACGTTCTAATTTCTGAGTCCTGTCAGAGTTTTCCAATGACGAGAAAACTCAGCTTCCGCCTGGGAATCACAACCATTGGATATGCCAAAGAAAGGATATGTCATAGGATATACTCTGAAATAGTTCAAGCAGTATAAGTATCCTGTGGTCAGCTTGCCCTTTAACAGAAAGCCATTTGCTATCATCGATATGAAAGGCTCAGTTTTAGGGCACTACAGAATAATGGTACCAAACAGTAACTTTTTGTAGATTAATTGCTGGTAAATCTAACGACTTTTCATTATCATACAAAATCATACAAAAGTTTGTCCTTCGTCTAAAATTGTTCTCCGAAACGAACACTTGGTTCGATAATAATTTTTATCAGATAAGCTACTGAATCGTTGAGCTTGACGTGGTTTGTGCTGAATTATATTATGCAACTTTTGTCGTTTCTTCTTTAATATGGCATTTCTTCGCGTTTATTCTTAAACCACGTAAGCGCCAAGAAGTCGTTTTTCAGAAAACGAAACAAACTTATTAACTTCTTTAATATTGGTTTTAAAATTGTTTTTTTTGGCAAAACATGGCTGTGCGACTCTCTGAAGGGTATAGAAACTTTTTTTAAATTTGTTACTTACAATTAATTGTAGCCAAATCTGTCGCTTTCGTGGTTTGGCGCAAACAGCAAATTGCAAATTTCTGTGTGTAAATAAACATTTATTTTTGCATTTATCACAAAAAAAAATGTTAACTTTACTAAAAATGCTCCAATTGACCTGCAACTTTCATGATTTTTTTAATCTTAAATACAAAAAACTTAGTGGTTGAGACTTTAACATTTCCAACTTGAAATATAAAAACCATTATATTTTGCATGCAAATGTCATTTGCATGGCGCTTACGAGGTTTTGAAATTGGATTTATTTATTTTTCATAAAAACTTGTTAAGATGAGAATGTAGTCTTGTGGAAAATGTTATTTACTACCGTAAAAACCAAAAAAGTTAATTACGAAAAATGTCGCTTACGTGGTTTAAGAAGAAACACGACGATTTGTGTTTATGTCATTATATTTTTACTGCAGCTATTTGTATGGATGTATTCATTTGTTTACATTTTAAACTTCAATATTAAAACTACGAATGAGAGGACAAAACGAATTTAAAGAGTACATGTATGTGTGTACCCTTCCTTATTCCCCTCTCCCCTATCGCCAACTAATGAAGATTTGCAGACCAAAAGTAGCATAACGTAACTCGGCTCTTAGTTTTTGGATTCTTGATTGAATACCTTAAAAAAGTTTTAACAAAGAATATCGACATACCCGCCCATATTAGAAAACTCGCTACATATCGAAACCTTCAATAGAATTTTGCCACCTGAGTAATACCAGGATATATCAGAAGTTCACTGCTATCAATATAAGCCTTGTCATGCCTAGATATAAAGAAAAGAATAGAAAAAAATAATAAAATGTCATATCTTTAGTTTCCTAGAAATGTTCATTAGTTTCCGTTTCAAAAACCCTAATTGTCACACATGCAGACGTGACCTAATAGAGACATTAAATACACAGTTTGTATGAGTCATGTATACAGTATATATGTATGTAGTACTAACGACAGCATTTGTGCACATAGTCATTATTACCACACTGTTGAAAGGTTACTCGAATATGTGTTTATAATCATTACGAACAGTTGATTGCATTCTAAAATCCAATATTTTGCTACTTAGTTGATTATGTTCTGTCAGCACAAAAAGAAGAAGGAGAAAAAGTTGCAAATGTATGTATGTACATATGTAGCAGTTTCTACAACTTAATCAGATTGGATTTAAATCTTTTTTTTGGTTTTTTAATTTTTATTTTATTTTATGTTTGTCTGGGAAATTTTCTACTCATTAGAAAGCAAAATATTTTATAAAATTATCCTGAATAACAACATAAACGTACAATTTGAAAAAGTTTATATTGTGCATTGAATACTAAGATGACATGTTTCAATACTGCGGCAACAAAATTATCCTTTTTAATATTTTTAAAGAAATTCTACAGCTTAAACTGTTTATCATAATAAATCTAGGAGGTTTAACTGTTGTATATAAAATATTACATCATGATTGTTTTCGTGTTTAAAACATCTGACAGTCTGAATATATTTTCGCAAAAAAACACTTAGAAGATGAAAAAATAATATTCTAAAATTGAAAATGTTTTAGTTTAAATTTAAGACACGACGCCTACTGTTTTTTCCTATATGTTTTTTGCTTGACTGTACGTATTAATACGATAATAATTTTTTACATTTTTAATGGCAGGTAGCACTCCCACTATCTTAATCCAGTCTGTATTTTGCTAGACAATGCACATTACTCTGAGGGTTACTTGTGCAAGGTTTCAAGACTCTACCTATTGTAGTTTTCCAGGTACGAGTATACAATAGTAATTTTTCACTTAATATCGGGGGTACCACTCCTGCTATCCCAATCCAGTCAGTATTGGTAGAATATGCACATTTCTCTGAGGGTTGCTTGTGCAAAGTTTCAAGACTCTACCTATTGTAGTTCTACAGGTACACTATAGTAATTTATCACTTTGTATAGGAGGTACCACGCCCACTGCTTCAATCCAGTTTGTATTTTGGTAGACTATGTGCATTAGCATAGGGGTTACTCGTGAAGGGCTTCAAGGCTTTTTCTATTGTTGTCTTTCGCCAGGAACACGAAATTAATTTTTCCTTTTGTGGGAGGTACCATGCCTACTATTCTAATTCAGAATGTGTTTAGTTTGACTATTTACATTATTACTGGTGTTACTGGTGCGAAATTCTAAGGCGCTACCTAATTCAGTTCCTAAATACTCGAAAATATTTTTACTTTGTATGGGGGTACCACGATCACTTACCTAATCTAGCCTATGTTTTTCTATGGCATTCGCATAGGTATCAGGGTTATTTTTACTTACTTTTGCGACCATAAAAATGAAGAAATACCGTTGAATTTTAATCAATTTTAGTATTTTTGGAAAAAAAAGTATTTTTGGAAAGTGACTTATGGCATGAAGCATTTGATATCGTAACATCCTCTGCAACTTCCCCAATAGCGATTCGACGATTTTCCAAAACAATTGTTTTCACTGTTTCAATGTTTTCTTCACTTGTTGACCTCCCAGCAAAAAATTATTGGGTTTTCTTAAGCATTAAAATAAAACTCATGTCTTTCAAAAGCGGTTCTCATAAGCGCAACTAATAAGCGAATTCAATAATGCTATAATTGTAAGACAATAATATCAAACTGTATCCTCTCTTGCTTACGAGGATGCAGGTATGTAAGCGAGTAAGTTTTCTTTATAAAAGATACCTTTCTCGTGTACGCGAATTCAGGATTGTTATCGAATAAGTTTTTATAAAGAATTTGGTAAAGCAAAGAGACCTACCAAGTGGGACATCGCATACAAAAATCATGCCTACCTAAAGCAGGTTGGAAGGGAAAGTCTATTTATCTCTCCCTTACAAACCTGCTTCTAAGTAAAAGTATTTTTTTGCTGGGGTTGTTGCAACTCCAGGACGGTCATTCTATTCTCGTTCTTCTGTATAGCGCTTGTGCCACTTATTATAAACACTTTTTTGGGACAAAGTGGATTCGCCGAATGCCACAGCCAACATTTCAAGTATCTTGCAGCACTTTGGCATTATTTTTAAGGCAATATTTAATACATATTGTTTAATCCATTTCTTTCAAACGTCAAAAATCGAAGAACACACACCAACGTGACTAACCTTTTCACTTGGCAACAACAAACTAATAATCCAAATTGGCTGATAATGCCAACATAAGACCAACACATTTGAACCAACATAACGAAAAAAAAAAAATTCGATAATCGAATGTACACAGCCCGCGAAAGTTCAAAATTTGTCCTTTTCTTTTGAACCGACCTCGTAGGTGAAGCAGTTAACATTTTAAATTATTAATAGTTGACAGTTAAATTTAAAAAGCTTTTATTTTTTTTTTATTTATTTAACAAATGTATGTTGCTTCTGCTGCTTCCTGAAAGATGAGGTTTAGCAAACTTATTTTACATTAGACATCTTTTTGTTGCTACGAGTTGGTTTTCCTCTCGCGTATTAAATCAATTTAACTTTATAAAATTTAAAATTCTACTCCAGCTCTTAACTCGAAATTCTCCAAAAAATAAAACAATGGCAAAACAGCAATAAAACTTTTCAATTTCTTCCACAATAGCAACCAATAAGTATTGTTGTCTAACTAAAATTTATGATAACAGCCAAATGAGACAGAGCAAAAGATATTTATACCGAGACATAAATTTGAAATACAAAACTAAAACCAAATGGAAAATACATATAATACGAGTATTAACGCAAATTGAAAGAAATAGAAAAACAACGAGAAAGATTTAAAAGCGATATAAGTGTTGCGTACACTGCACTCCACTCCACATCGAGTGCTTGGGCTTAAGACAAAATCTTGCACATTACTGTTCATAGTTTATAGCTGCAAAACTTTATTTGTGAGTTTTTTTTTATTTTTTATTTGCAATTTAGATTAATATTTGTGTGTCTATTTCAATGCACATTTTATTTTAATACAATTGAGAAAAGAGAAACATTTTCGACCATGGCTAGCTAATATGAAAACTTGGCACCAGAACATAAGCGGCTTGCAACAATTTTTAGGGTAAAAAGGAAACGTACTATACATTTGTTTAAATCTATCAATAGAAAAAAAAAGTTACGACAAAAAGAATAAGAATTATAAGATAGAAATAAATTATGCTACGTTGCTTTTTTCCACATATTTTTGGCTAAGTGACCCATCTATAGATGTTGCCAATTCTAACACACCAAACTAATAAATCAAAGTGAATATTATGGCAACAAAAAAAAAAAAAAACTTCATAACCGAAGATCGTAAAAGCAAAATGCCAAAATACATTCACGCATTGAACTTTGCATATATTGCGATATTACTCAATGAACTCAATGAATTGGAAACAGGACACAGAGTTAAAAAATATTTATTTTTTCTCTTTGTTTGCAATGCCCTACATAAGACGGATCTGGTAGGCGACATAGATGATAGTCTTATATCTTTGTGTTAACTTTCGTAAAATTCAAAATAAATGTAAAATAAATAATTCTTGCAAAAAAAACCGACTTCAAAACAGATAGAAGGGCACCAATTCTAAACTAAAAATGTAAGAAGTAATCTGTAAGAATTAGATTTAAACCAAATAAAAGATGCGCCAAAATTAGAGGGAAAAAATAAAGACTATTGAATGTCAAGCCTCTCCCTATTACTGTTTAAAAGTTAAGTTATTTTCACCAGCATCCGTATTGTATGGAGACACCATTCAAGCCTCTGTCTATAACGGTTTCAAAGATAGGGTCACATAGATCAAATACCATCACCTATTCGGACTTTCTTTAATTTACAATTTTAAATTAAAGACCTCTTGTTATAGAGGACTTGGCCACAAAGATTGTTTGTAAATTTCAACTATCTGTATATAACGGTTAAAAAGTTTAACCATATATATCAAATTACATGAACTACTGGGACACCCTTTACATTATAATTGCAAATATTTATATTTGTTATCATACCAGAGAAAGTAGTGGACATTCTGCCTAATTTTCAAGTGTTTGTGTTTAACGGTTCAAAAGATAGGGTCATATAGATCAAATTACGTAATTTATGGGGACACCCTTTAATTTCTAACTCCAAATTGTATACTTGCTATAGTGGACTTTGCAATACAGGTTCCTTGTAAATTTCAGCTGTCTGTCTCTAACAGTTCAAAAGTTTGGCCACATACATAGAATTACATTAACTATTGGGACACCCTTTTAGTTCCAAATTCAAAATTTTATACTTTTTGTTATAGCTGACTTAGCAATACAGGTTCTTTGTAAATTTCAGCGGTCTGTGTACAACTATTCAAAAGTATGGCCATATGCATCAAATTAAATGAACTATTGGAGCACCCTTTAATTTAAAATTTTGAGTATTTATAAATTTTATTATAACGGTCATAGTAGTCGACATTCTGTCAAATTTTCAAGGTTTAGTCTATAACGGTTCAAAAGATAGACCCAAATAGGTCATATTATGTCACCTATGGGGACACCCTTTAAATTTTAAATTTATTTTTTTATTAATTTCTGCTGTTGGGAGCTATAGCGACACGCAATTTTTTAAAATTTTAATTTGCTGCCCTTTACGGTTCTTAATACACGTAAAAAACATGTATGTTGTATGGGGACACCCTTTAATTTTTAATATAATGAACTGTTTTTAAAATGGGACCAACCTTGAAGCATAACCTTTCAAATAAAGCAAAAAATTTTAAAATCGGTTCACAAATGGCTGAGTTCTGCGGTTACATACATAAAAAAAAAAAAAAGCAACATTCAGACGAAAAGATAACCTCCTTCTTTTTTGAAGTCGGTTAAAAAATAAAAACAAGTCAGAGTGCTATATTCGGCCATGTCGAATCTTATATACCCTTCACCATACTAATGCTAGATATTGTGTTACCCTCTTATTTTTCTTAGAAATTTTTTTTTATATTTTTTATATTTTGTAAATTTTTTTTTATAAAAATTAGGAACAGCCTGCAATCTATATTGCATTAGAATGGTAAGACTAAAGCAAAAAAATACTTAAAATTTTTTTCTCCTACCAGTAGGCACCCTGGTCTGGTATGTATTACTTACTATAAAAGCCTTAAATCAAAGCAAAAAAAACCTTACCAACCTAAAAATAAACACAAAATCGGCTCTCAAGGGGGGTTATTGATCCTTCGTGATCTGTATGCACTTCTTGCGATCTACCTGTAGCGCTCTAATATTTATTTGACAAATAAAAATAAGAAAAAAAATCATTGAACCGAAAAAAAATTAAAAAAAACGTGAAAAAATATACATGGGGGTGGTTTTTGCCCGCAGCCTCCAAATTAATGATCCGATGTTGCTGAATTGTAATCCTAAAATTTTCGAAACTATGCTTGGAAGATTGGTGGACAGACGGACATCGCTTAATCAACTATTCTATGTATAAGGATCCAGAATATATTTTATGGGGTCGGATTTTAATATTGTAGAAATTACTCACGGAATGACGAACTTATATATACCCTTTTCCACCTGTGGTAAAGAGTATAAAAAATTTTCAAATATAATGACATAAGTTTCAAAGCTTCTCAAAGGTCTTGTTTATTTTAACGCCTTTTCAAATATGGTCTTGTTGCTACGAAGGGTATTTCATGAGAAATGTTTAAAGTTCAATTATCACTACAATTTTCACCAAATCAAGCGGTTTCTATACAGAACCACTATCAGATTCCATTATTTGCCACTTGTTTTTTTTCTCGGAACAGCTGTCAGGAAATGATCCCTGATTTAGGTTATAGGAAGGACGATATGGCAACTTCCAACAGGCTATTGCTGCTGTTGTCTTTTTCAGTTTTACATACAAAATGGGGGAAAAAAATTCATGAGGAGGCTAGGTTTAGGAAGCTCCTGTAGCTTAAATATATGCTCGATATACAGAGTGATATCAGAGGGAAGCTATTGCCTTCGAGATTAAAACTATTATAATTGTTTTTTTCGCGCTCGATTTTTTAATTGATATTTTGAGAAATGAAATATGGAGTTTGATTAGTCACAACATATAAACGGATCGAGATATTCTTACGAAATTTTAAAATTATATAGATAAAAAAGCTTTTAATCAAATGGTTAAAGAAAATTTAAATTTTTTTTATTCTAACATATAAACTCCGTCGCGGGGAAAAAATATCCCAATTTTTTTTTAATTTTTATAAAAGTGGCTACCCTGCTTTTCATAATTATGGCGGTTTCAATTTTTTTTTCGGAGTATGTAGTCCACAATTAAGGCTTTAAAAATCCGTTTACGTTTTTTAATCCGAAAAATTTAACAATAGTTTATAAATTTTGTTTCAAAATTGGCTATGTTCGGATAGGGCTGAAGGGAGAACCGTTATAATTTTTGATCTATTTTTTTTTATTCGCATTTGCTATACGTTGTCTTTAAAGTGTTTTAAAAAAATTTACTAGTACTGAAGTAAGATTAAATTACAGAAGCAAAACAAGAATACCATCTTTTTGGGGAAAATCCTAAAAAACGGTATTTTTTATATTTTCCCAATTCAGAGGCTTGTAACTTTTTAACGAAAAGTCCTATCAGAACAAAACTTGAGCTAATTTATTCTAAATTTTATCAAAAATATAGTCAATGTCTTAAAATAATAATTCGATCATTAGTAAGTACACAATGTCAAGACTACTTAGTTAAGGTCGGCAAAAAATAAAAATATTAAGCCAGTTTTCTCCCAAACTAAAAGAAATAACCTACAATACCTATAAGCACATTTTTGATAGTTATTTTCAAAAAATTTTAAATCTTAACATTTGAGTTAAAACTAAACTTTTTATAGCATTTCCAAAAAATTATATACCTGAGGTATCCCAAATTTTGGGGCTTAAATAGAAGGCGCCCTTTACCCTAGGCGACCAATCATTCGCAGCTCCACTCACAAACACGTCTGCTTTGTCTCTGTGAAATTTCCTTAAGATATCTTGAGTGGTTCATGAGATACCAAATTATGTCCAAAATAAATAGTTTTCAAACCACTGTGCGACCCTACAGAGTGGCCACTAATTAAACTACTGTACTCCAAGTATTTGACAAGATAAAAATTAATCAAGAACTACACTTTAAAAAATACAGAACAAATTGCAATTGGGCGGTAATTATCAGGGGATAATTAGACTTACCCTTCTTGGGGATTGGCGTTATGTTAGCAACGTTTCAACACATTGGAAATTCGAAGATCTTGTTTAGTTTAACGCTATTTGAAAAAAGATCTGGGCATGCCAAAGGGTATTTTAAGAAATGATACTGAAAAAGGTAATTTTTTTGCTAACCATTTTAAAAATGTATTAAACCTGAATATATTTTTTGCAAGAGCGAATTGCCACCCGTAGATGCTGAAGCAGCAAACCCCTAAGATTTGTGTCTCGAAGTATTAAAAGGGCTGGTTTAAACCCTAATAAATTCTATAGTTTTTACAAAACATTTTACAAGATGCTAAGCAAAAGGTACCGAATTTTTATCAGTGTATGGGTAAAATCGATGTATAATATTTTTATTATTTACTAGCTGTGCCCGCCACGTCATCTTGGCGGGCATCTTGACAATATTTTGCTCGATTTTGTTTTAAAAGTATTTCACACTTTGTAAAACTCTTACTTTAATAGTGCTTCAGTTATGTTTTAAGTATTTACTTTATACAAAGTTACCAATTCCTGGAAAATAATTCTAAAATTTATAAAAAATTCTAAAAATTAATGTAAAGTGTTTAAAATATTTAAATAACAATGTAATTCCACAATAACAATACAATTTTGTTTAAAATGTCTCACTTTCAAAAATAAAAGGTGCGGAACCGTGTTTAATATATCCCAGTTTGAAACCGAAAATTTCAGTACCTTTAAACCGGAAATTGCGTTCTTGCACTAATTTTTCCTCACATTCTCTTGGATATGAGATATCTTTGCGAAAAAGAAGTATCCTATATTGGAATTAAGATGCTAAGGTACCTCCTCGCAAAATCGTGTTAAAATCCATACAGTAGTTTTTACGTGATGCGAACGCAAAGAAAAGCAGACGTGCAGACAGACGGACGTAAATGAGTTACTATTTTATAATATGTATAGATTACTGAAATAATCGATTATATTAACGCTGATTAAAACAGAGTTACATAATTAATTTTACTACTAATCTATAGAGCCACTGTGCAGCAGTAACTTTTCTTTACAATGCCTTCAAACATTGACACTTCAAAGCTTCAAGATTTTCCAAAGCTCATTTTAAATTGGTTGAAAATTAATTATACTTTAAATTATATTTTTTGTTATCTATTTCCCTCCTTATAAATTGTCTGGCCAGCGAAAGTGCGAAAAAAAACAACAGTTTCAAGCAACTATTTTGCAGCTCAAGCAAAAGTTACTGAAACTATCAGCACAACAACATTAGCAACTGTGCATACGTATTTATGCTGATTTATTTTATTTTGTTTTCAAAAGTTTTTAACAATTTTCTGTCGTTTATTTTTAGTACCCAGAATCATAATTGATGGTGTGGAAATGATATAATGACTTTAAGATTCTTATAAATGTCCTTACAAAGTAGGGAAATTTATATACATACATGCATACATTCATTCAGACATTCACAATCACTTAGGTTGGTATACAAGTCATAGATAAAGCAGAAAATAGCAGCAGATAAACCAGCCAGTTATTTATTGTAAGTACTAGAGTTTTTTTTATATAGTTTTGAAAATCAAAAGTTTGAGCGAAAAAATTTACTTTTGAGTGGGAAGAAAGTTCCACATGGCATGTTAAGGACATGAAGGATTGAAATGGCAGACCAAAAATTAAATAATTTGAAACTGGCAGCAAACTGGCAAAAATTCGTAACAAAGGTAGTTTATACTAATTTCAGTTTAGTACTATTGACCGATCTTTACAAAAAATTTTACAGTGTTACTGTCTTACTAGCTATTTCTATAGGTATTTGGGCCTGACAGTTCCCATGTAAAGTAGAAATATTTATATTTTCGTATAGCTACAGAACTGTGTAAGATAGAGTCAGACAAGTGAGCTAGAGAGAGTAATTCCGTTATCGTCGAAGCCAAAATTGGTCTGAATGTAACATTAGGATGTTAACAGATGTGAAGTTTAGAAAGAAATGGACAGGATTGGTAAGTTGTGTAATAAACTTTCTATATATTTTTTTATATTGAGGGATGGGAATCTTCATAGGTACGGGACGCACAAAGTATATCACATTCATACGGACTTGGGCCTTCTCCATCAGCAAAATTATACTCTTTGGAACTGTCCTTAGATAATACTTCCAGGGGTTGTTAGCTTTCTTTGCTGATCTTCAATTTCCAACTGGTTTTGTAGAACCGCTATAGCTCCGTTGCCGTATTTACCTATTCATTGTCATTTTATGGTACTTTTTTTAATACCCTTTTTTGACAGATCATGTGTGAGTCGTGTCATGCTGTCATGTTGTTTTTGTTTAGTATTGTTTGGCATTTCATAATGGAAAGACTTACGCCTCAAACGCTTCGCTCTATGGGCTCTTGAAAAGTTCCAAGAAGATCCGACGTTTTCGAGACAAATTTTGTTTAGCGATGAGGTCCATTTCTGGCTCAATGGGTATGTAAACAAACAAAATTGCCGCATTTGGGACGAAGCCCAACCTGAAGAGATTCAAGAGCTGCCACTTTATCCAAAAAAAAACAACGGTTTGGTGGAATTATCGGTCCATATTTCTTTAAAAATGATGCCGGTGCGAACGTAACCGTCAATGGCGACCGTTATCGTCCTATGATAACCGACTTTTTGATGCCTGAAATTGAAGCTCCTGATGTCGGCGACAGTTGGTTTCATCAAGATGGTGCTACTTCCCACACATCGCATCAATCAATGGATTTATTGAGAGAACATTTCGGTGAGCACATAATTTCACGTTTTGGGACGGTCGATTGGCCACCAAGATCGTGTGATATCACAGCGTTAGACTTTTTCCTATGGCGATATGTAAAGTCTATAGTTTATGCGGACAAAACCCGCTTCGATTCAGGCCTTGGAGGAAAACATCACGCGTACCATTCGCCAGTTACCAGTCGAAATGCTCGAACGAGTCATTGAAAATTGGACTCAACGGATGGACTGTCTGGACATAGCAACGGCCAACATTTGATAGACATAATCTTCAAAAAACAAATGCCAAAGAATGTTCTTTCAAATGATAATAAACGTTTTCCATTAAATTTGAATTTTCTGTATTTTTTTCTTTAAAAAAGTAGGGAACCTCGAAATGGATCACCCCTTACTTTCTGTTCAGAAATTTTCGTACACGCAGGCGATTTAAAAGCGACATATGGTATTTTTATATCCTTTATTTCCTGTTAGAAGCTGATCTAAAATGCTTACGGTATAGCCACCTAAAAATTCAATTTGTCGGTAATTATGAGAGATGTTAGCCTCGCCATTTTTGGGGACTGACTTAACGTTAGCAAGACAAAGTGGAAAACAGCAGTGAAAGTTCAGTTCAGCAGTTATTTTATTAAGGATGAGACCTTTTATATAAATATAAAGTAAATACATCAACCATAATTGAAGCACCAACCGATATGCATAGTTTAAGGCGGCAGTTGTTTTAGTAAGGATGAGAACTTTTATATCAAGTAAAGTAAGGGGTTTTGGTGTGGATTGATTTCAAAGCAAAATCGAACAAAATACTGCAAGGACGCTGACGTAGTGGCGGGCACAGCTAGTGTTACATATAATAAAATAATAACTTTTTTCCTCTCTATCTGTCTGTATTTTTTCTGTGTTTACATCACGTAAAACCTACTGGATGGAATTTAATGAAAATTTGTGAGGAGGTACAGATTGCGCTGTTCTAAGATAATGTTAGAATATGAATTGAAAGCGCAACAGATGGCGCTGTTTTAAAATAATGTTAGAATATGAATTAAAAGCGGGATATTTTAAACACGGCTGCGCAACAGAGGGCGCTGTTTTAGAATAATCACAAAATATGAATTACTTACTGCCAAATAGCCAATTGAATAAAATTTGTATTTGAATTGTATTTTTACTTTGTGCAATTATATTGTTATTAAAATATCTTAAACACCTTTAACAGAGGTTTACAATAATTTTTAGAATTTTAGAATTTTATCCAGGGAGGGTACCTTTATATATAGAAAATATTTGTGAAGCACTAAAAAAGTAGGATTCTTAAAATTTAATGTGGATAACTTTCAAAGCAAATTTGAACAAAATATTGTCAGGACGCTCACAACGTATGTGGGCACAGCTCACATCCAAATATTTCACTGTCTAGTTATTAAAGTCATTTAAAAAAACACCAAAGATATTATTCTTATTTATTTTACAGTTAACTTTACCAAAAATTATATTACTTGCAGCCAACAGTCAATATAGTATATCGCCTCGCTTTAGCGGCTGCCATCAATTACCATTTCGAAAAATTATTAATGACTTTTTTACTTGACTTCACCGTTTAACACTTGCCACCAGCAATAACAATAACTGAAAAATGAGGAATAAAAACAAAATGACTTTGCAATTGTGAAAACAAATGATACCCATTTCACAGACCACAAATAAAATATTTAGGCGTTAAAACGTTCACACAAAATGACGTTAATTGCCAGTAATACAACCAGCGTCAATTCCTTCTCCTTACATTGAATGTTTTAAATATTGGAAATAGAAAATTAATAGATTTTTGTTGTGTTGGTTTTTTTGTTGTAAATAAAATTTTTTAGTTGCTTAAACATAAGTATCTTCCTTCTAAGAGGGGTGAATGTATGGGGATTTATGTAATTAAATGGATTTCGAGGTACGAGTATGTTGATATGTATTTAATGTTATTTTCATCCTAACAAATAATGATGGCATTTGTTATTGTATTTATGATGTGAGCAAACAGCTTCATTTGGTTATGCTATGCACACGCAAAGAAAAAACATGGTGATGGTACGGTCACAGGAACCACATTATGTTCTCTGTAACAATATATGGTTGCGATGAACAAATTTTTAGCAGTTTGTAACATTACTATGATCCCTATAAAATAGTTTTAGTTTAAATTCTATCATTAAATGGTTACTAAGTACAAACAATTCAACATGATTTGTTTTAACTGTTTAATTTTTACTCCACAACCAAAGTTTTTTCGTAGGTAACCAAAAAATTGTTAAAAATAAATATTATTTGTTTGTTTAGGTCATTAGTTTGTTCTTAAAAATAATACAAAATGTATAAACAATTGTTTCAGGTATTTATATATACGTTTATTTATTTCGTTTTCGCTGTTGATTTGAGCACGTGGCAATTATCTTTGCTGGATTACCGCAGGATTCGTGTCCTCTTGGTATGAAATTTATTTTTAATTTTTATACCACAAAAAGTATTAAAACCTCAATGTCATAAAAGACTACAAGGATATCACTACTGGTGATGAAATCTCGTAGATGTTAGACAAATCGAAATTGGTCGATGATGTAATTTACGAGGTGACATTAAAATTGAAGATTTTAAGCCTCAACTGAAGAAGCTGATGAGGGTGCAGACTCAACGTTTAGACCGGCGTTGATGTTGTTCTCTATCATCGTTTATAAGAATGCATTGCTTTCGGACACAAGAAAGACTTCACTTTGTACTTAAAAGACTACATGAAAAAGGTGTTGGATGAATTGGAAAAAAGATCCTCCTATCAAATTGATGTCTTCAGGAACAACATGAACAAAGTAATGCAAGAAATGTTGAGCCGTTTTAAGGATTTTCAATTATTAACTGGAAAACACATGAACTGCGATGGCATGGGCCATGTACGAATGAAGTGAAATTGATGTGCATAGAGTTACCGTCCTTATGCTTTTCCAACAAACTTTGCAAGAAGAAAAATGCTAATTAAATTTATTTATGTATTGAAATCATCTGTATTTTATTTAAAATCGTTAATAAACAAGTTAGAGTCAAGTTAGAGTGCTATATTCAGTCGTGTCGAATCTTATATAACCTTCACCACCACAGTGATTTTATTTATGCATAAAAATTATTTGGAAACACCACCCCGGTACCTTTCTGTCATTATCGCGGGATGGGGTTCATGTAGCTGTACATCTTTTCTTCTTGGAAACACCACCCCGGTACCTTTCTGTCATTATCGCGGGAAGGGGTTCATGTAGCTGTACATCTTTTCTTTATACCTACTCCCCAATCCTGCTCTATCTTATCAGGGCCCATCGAAGTTGCAAGAAAACAATCATAAAATCCGTTCAACATAATCAAAATTGCAAGTGAAGCTACGAACCAAAAACGTGCCCAGAATTTTCCATCGAATCAGTGCATTGTGGAGAGAACTGTGAGATAAGTAATTAATGTTACTCTATATATTCGTAATATGCATTAAAACTATGTTATGTTACAGTCATCATTGAATTATAGAATATAGAATTTTTTTTTAATATTTCGAAAATCGTTTGTAAAACGTTTTGTAAAAATTTTTTTTTTATTTTTTTTTTTTCATTTTTTTCAAAATTTTTTTTTGTACAAATATAAAAAAAAATTATGTACAAATATGTTTTTAAAAACTTTTAAAAAAATTTTTTTTTAAATATTTTAAATAAAATTTTTTTAAAAACTTTTTTGAAAATTTTTTTTATTTTTTTTTACTGGTCCCGGTCTAATATCTATTTAACAAAAAAGCAAAAGAAAATCATTACAACCGAATAAAATAAAAATAAAAAAATAAATACAACAAAAAATGTTAAAATAATATAGGTAGGCGTGATTTTTTGCCTGCTGCCTCCCATTGAGTGGTCTGATGTTGCTGAGTTTCAATAGCGAAATTTTTGAAACTATGCCTGGCAGATTGGTGTGCTTAAATTTTCTGTATCACTGGGGGTACCTTGGTAAAGTTGATTTCAACCCGAAAACATGCGGAACACGGACATCGCTCAATCAACTTTTCTATGTATAAGAATCTAGAATATATATACTTTAAAGGGTAGGAAATGAATATTGTAGAAATTATATTGAACTATATTCGTTCATTTAACTCTAATATTATAATGTTCAACAATAATATGTTTTCACTACAACCCTATAATTTTACCATAATATTTTGCTCTTGTAGATTATGGTTACCTCAACCATGTTTTTTCTTTGCGTGCAATGTTGCATAGCTTTTTGACTATTTCAATAATGCTACCACCAGCTAAAGACTTTTATATTTAATATTTTTATAGAAAAACAAAAACAAAAACGAATTGGAACGTTTATTGAAATCAAAGACAGTTGATTCTCTTCAATATACCCATAATATATGTAAAACTGAACAAAAAGTCATCACTAAAATTATAATTTAAAGATATGATTAAAAATTATTCGAATCTTAAAAATCTGAATTGAGAGGTAAGTTTATAACACCCACTGTACATTTTCCGGCATACTAAAAATGATTTTAACCAATTAAATATTGTGTTTACCCTTACTTTCTTCTCCTTTATATTATGTGTTTAAATAAGATTAAACAAATGTCAATTATTTGATTAACGATGTATTTATTTTCCTCTGATTATGCTACAAGGTTGAATATTTTTAACAGTCACAGTGAAAGATATAATATTGATTTTGATTTATTTTTTATTTTTTCATTCATTCATTCATTCTCAATTTGTATTTCAAATAAACTGCAATTTGTTATGCATAAAAAGATTGCGATGCTGCGAGGTCAGCTGTTTATGTTGAAACGTCTGAACGGTTGAGTGAATATGTATCACAAAATGCTACTGAAAGATTACTTACTCATTCGTCAGTTTTTATTTGCAAGTCAGTCGTGGTCATTGGATGGATGGATATGCATATTAATTAAATATACTACTGGTTGCAATTATACCCCAGCAAAAGCATCAGTTTTGTTAATAAAAACAACATCCTGAGTCATGTTTGCTTATTATACAGCTTCTTTTAGCCTTCCTGGTTTGTTTAAAGTTTTTATTGACTTACATACATACATATGTATATGTATAAGTTTAACTTTTGATGATAAAACTTTGAACTTATTACAATTTATAGTGCATTTACACTACGTCGAAATCTAGTGGATTTCGTTCGAAATCTTTTTCAAAATCTAGGTCGTTTACATTTAATTTTTTATGGCAGCTGATCCCATTTAAGTTTCCGCTGCATCCTCCTCCTCTTTGTTCTCTTCCATTTATCCATATTTTCTTTCTTTTTTCTTTTTATCGGAATCTGCAAGTAGCACAAATCAACTAGAATATTCAACCCTCGTGAGCCCCGGAATCAAAGATGCCCTGATTTGTGTGGCACATATTTTCCTGTCATGTCAGTTTAAGTGAAAACACATAAAATTCTAGGCAAAAAGATTTGTTAGTTAGCGAGATACTGCTGTGAATTTCCATGGATCAGAACCCAGTGTAGCACTGGGTAATGATCTAATGCGAGCGCAGGTCCTGCAATGACTGCACTCACTGAAAATATGAAGGAAGGCTAATGTTTGCAGACAGGCTTCAATGGTGCCCAAAGAGACCTTTGAAAAAAAGGCTAGTAAGGTGCTTAGATATAATAGCAGTACCTTAAGCTGGATAACTCGTTAGTGATAGGTTATGGAAACTTCAAGTATGATCTAACCAAGGTGAAAATCTAAGAAGATAAGAGTTGCAGACTGTCCCTAGGAATATGATGAGATGCTAGCGTACATTGTGTGTGAATATCTGGCACTGTGTAGCCTAAGACTTAAGACCACTAAAATGAAATTACTAAAGTCAATATTAATATCTAGTTGTAGGATGGGACTCAATGAAAGTAAGGTTGTCGTAAATAACATTTCGGTTGCCTATAATCATTGAGGACGTGAGAGCGTGGTCAAAAAGGGACCCATTAAGGAAGTAGTCTGCTTGGGTATTCCTTGTCTCACAAATATTAGCTAGATACTTTAATGGTATACAGCGAGATACTCTAACTAAAATAAGTCTTTATAAGTCTTTATAATAATTTTTTAATTCAGCAGATGAAAATATATGAAATCTTTACAGGCCATGCATGATTCACTATCATACTCAGTCGTACGATCTGTCAAAATTGTCATGTATGCTAAGAAAATTATGATAGTGTGGATTAGAAATATATGTTTGACAGACTTTTAGACAGGTCTGTAAGATTTGATAATCTTTTGAAAAAAATTATAAAATATTTTTTCCATAAGATCAGAGTTTGAAAATCTTATTAAGGGTCCCATAGCCAAAGTGTAAAAACGTAACCCTATTGTTTTCGCTACAATGTCTGTGTGCGTCTATCCGTCCGTTTGTCAGCGCCTTTTATCTCTGGAACAGTGATAGGTAGACTCTTTTTACAGAAGATGTATAACTGGTGTCGCTATAGCAACATAGGGTGTTCCTATAGAGACGTGTTTTTCACGTATATGTCTTTATTTCATAAGCTGTAGAAGGCATACGTTTAAAATTTACAAACAGTAATTAAAACTTAGTTCGCTGTATAAACAAGTATAAAAAATTAAACCTCAAAATTAAAGGGTGTTCTGATAGTGACGTGTTTTATATATATATGGCCTAAGTTTTGAACCATAATAGGTAGACTGTTGGAATTTTCACAGAAGGTGCATAAAAGTGGCTGCTGTAGCAACAAATACTAAAACTTATAGCGTGTTCCGAAAGTGACGTATTATTTACGTTTATGTTCTTATATCTTGAGCTGTAGGAGGCTACCACAAAAAATTTGCAGACATTAATTAAAACTATGTTCACTTTATAAGCCAGTAAATAAAATTAAAGGGTGTTCCGATAGTAACGTGATTTGCATGTTTTTGGCATGTATATAGTTTTGAACGATAATAGGTAGAATCTTGAATTTTTTACAGGATGTGTATTACTATGGCCTTTATTACAAAGAGTAAAAATTAAAGGGTGTTCCGGCAGTGAAGTGATTTGCATGAATATGGCCAAATTTTGTAACCATAATAGGCTGACTCTTGAAATTCTATCATATGAAGTATTAATATGACACTGACCTGCTTTGCCTGTGCAACGTCTTTTTTTTTGAACCGTAATAGGTACACTCTTGAAATGTTTACATTAGATGCTATAACAATTACACATAACTAAAGGGTGTTCCAATAGTGATGCAATTTTCTTAAATTAAAGGGTGCCTCATAAGACATCAAAAAATAAACAACTTGAATTTTTTAAGTTGTACTAAACATACACCCTACGGGTGTGAGTCTAACTCGCTCTTGACTGATTTATTTATACTAGATATCATTGGTGCGCTTCGCTGCCCCTTTTTAATAAAATAAACACTTGGAAGAAAAAGTAAGGCCATTCTTAAACACGAAAACGCACGTGTTTCTCTTAAAAAATAAGAGAACAACATGTATATATATACCTACCGAACCAAATGTTCCGATTTCCTAAAGAATTCGTAACGACTGTTCGACAAAATGTTCCGAAATATTACCGAAATCGTAACGATTTTTATATGAAAGGGTTGACACGACTTCGTAACGATATGTAGTTACGAAATCGTTACGATATATAGTTACGAAATGTAGGTACGAAATCGTATCGACATATAGGTCAAAATCGCAACATGTTTTCTATCGGTACCTCCGTATAAGCTGGAACTTCGTTCTCTGAAAGTTAAGTGAATATAATGATCAGTTAATGATTTGGTATTCAAGGCAATACTTTACCGTAATCAATTCAATTTCAAATGTCCATCCTGCATGTATTTATTAATTTTTTTTTGTATTTACTATTATTCTTTTCTGTATAATACAATTTTAGATTTTATTTTCTTACATATATGTAATGTTCTGTTTATGTAACCCAATTGAACAAAACGTCTAGAAAATTTGTGTAGGAAAAACTCAAAAACTTGAGTGCTTTTCATACAAATTTCCTAGACGAATTGTTCAATTGGGTTACATAAACAGCACATAAATCAAAGTTTTATATATTTTTTTTATTTGTTCAGACAAAGAACCGAAATGTCTTAACAAATTCGTTATTTTTTCAGTTTTCAGACAATCTACTGAAATATCTTACCGAATTCGTTATGAAAAGTCTGATTTCCGATAAACTACCGAAATGTCTTAACGAATTACTTACGACAGGTCTGACTTCAGAAAAAATCGAAACATTTGGTTTGGTGGGTACTTACATATTTGTTTATTGGTGTTAGTAAGAACTTTACTCCTAAAGTACTGAAGCGATTTAAATAAAATTAAGATTGTGCACATCTGTGAAGAAAAAACTTTAAATCCATATAAGTCTTTCCAAAATCTGTGCAGTATTATGGACGTAAAAGGGATTACAGAAAAACGTGTTTGCCTATTAATTATATAGATAATGTCGTTACACCTACAATGACATAATTGAAACAATTTTTTGAATAGGGCGGAATTATTATTTTTTTTTTGTGTTTGAATCGTACGATCGTGTCGGATAGAGAATCCTGGCCTTAAGCCACATGTGTCACATTCTAGTGGCGTAGACTTCGAGTGAGTTTAGAACAATGCAACCTGCGATTCATGCATCACGTTCTCATAATTAAGCTGATTTAACATTAAAGTTAAAAGGCTTCGTCTTGCTTAAGATGTGTGCTGAAATCCTGATGACGCTAAAGGGTGTCATTTGCTCGTTTATCGCTATTATTCCTGCTTGACATTCAAAACTCTTGCTAGATAGCAGAGCTATCGATAACTTCGATTGGCAAACTGTTAATGAGAAATGTAAATTTTTGCTCTTAACACGAAATGTACATAACCATAGTAGCTCCCTGTGGTGATTACAGCTCTTTTAACTATTTTATTTCGTCTGTGTTACCAGTGAACCTTGCAAAAGGATTTTAGCTTTTACTGTTTTCTTTTGGTTTATTTTTATGTGTCAAAAGTCTCGTCCTCTGCTTTTTTAAGTTGATGTATGCTCAATACGGTGCTGTTTACCATCATATGCGATCTATTTTGAAGTTCAGCTATAACAACTGACCGTAGAATTAACACTAATAATTTGGGTGTTAGAAGCTCATAAAAGTTCAAGCAAGCAGATTCGTTTTAGCAACACTACTCTACTATTGAACACAACTGTTGCATATAAATATATAATAAGGTCACTCGAAGTAGTCGCAGAAAAATCAGTTAGAAAGAACAACAGCCATGATCTTGATCGATCAGGCAGTGTAGTCATATATTATACTAACCCTTTGCCATAGTCGCCTCGAAGGTAATGACCAGGTTTACTAGAGTAATCGTGATAACTTATAGTCGGAAGACATATCAGGGAATTTCTAAGACCACCATACGACTACAGTCTGAACCAAGGCCAAAATTCATGATTTCTAATTGTAATTATCAGGGGTGTTTTTTTTTTAAGAGAAGTAACACTCAGGCAGTTAATGCCTACATTAACTGTGGTACTTCCTTTGGAAAGGGATAGTAGTAGATAAGACAGATGGTTAGTGATAGTAAAGCTTCGATTCTGGCAACACTGCTATTGTACGTTATGATTATTTTTAGAACAGTATTGCAGCGCCTCTGGTGTTATTTAGGCGAATTAGTTTGAAGCTAGCATAGCCAATATAAATTTATTTTATTTCGCCGGCGATTTAGTGCTATGTGGTAATACCGGCGAAGGAGGGCGCTGTGATATGCATTATTATAAAGAAAAATTAATACATATCAGAAAAATTGATGTTACCACGGCTGAGATTTGAACTCGTGACCATTGCTTAGTAGTCAACGTTCTAACCACTTAAGCTACAGCACCCTCAAACTCTTTGTATGTACTCTGAGGTTCAGCCATCGTAGCTGGTGGTCGAACGAATATACAACAGATCTATAACGTTCGTTAAAAATAAGTTTGTGTAAAAATGGGATTAAATGAAAGTATTATTACAAATATTTTTTGTACTGCAGGGCATCCGTCTGCATGTTTGCAAAAACACACTTGTACGACTATGAAAAATCTGGATGTGATTTTTGCACTTAAGAGACATGTCTTAAAGGCACTGACTGGTTAAAACACTTTTTCCACCATTTTTAATGTCATTTTTGGTACTGTCTTTTTGCCGTCATATTTTCATTTTGTTAATAATTGACATCACTGTCGACACTGTGTGTGCTTAAGCCAAAGATTATTAATAAAATTTAGGAAGGCAGTTGTCTGAATATAAAGGAATTTCACAAAGATATTACTTAAGTAATATACACATTCAAAAGTTTTTTAAAGTAAATATTTACTATTTAAAATTTTTATTACTTGAACTATTTATTTTACATACAAATGAAAATTGAAGTCAAGCTTAGGTTGGTTTTATTCTCTCTAAGAAAGAATAAATGAAATTAGAAATTAGGTGATAATATTAAAGAAAAATTGGGAAAATTTAATTCTTAGACCAGCAGAGCGGAATGAATATTTTCTAGACAGTTACGTCCGACATCAGCACTCTTCGTATCTATCAATTAACCAACCAAACTCAGATAAAGGGATACGAGAAAAATCGCCTTAAATCATCTATCGCCAGTTGGTGAGTACGAAGTCTACCACTAAATAAAGCTTTCCTCTTGTTATTAATAATAATTATTTTCCCAATTTTTCTTTAAAAAGAATACTTCATAATTCACATAAGTTTTGTGATCCTTTCTATTAATTATAGGGATTTATTTGTAGCAGATTTAGATTGCCAGGAATGATGCGAGACTTGCTAACCTTTGCACTTTGTATAGAAGTCCACCACTTTACATCAAACAAGTGTTTCATAGGTGAGAAGAGGCCTGATCATTGCCGTGTACATCCAATGTGCCATGTACGATTAAAAGCCATATCTCCTACCAAAAGTTCTACTTGCAGACATATAAAGTGCAAGGGGTTTTCCTTTTTACATTCTCCGCATTCAATTTTCATGAAAGCTTCGAGTCCAGGACTACACCAAGATATATGGCTTCAGAGAAATACTGTCCATTTTTGGTAACCTAAACTCCGAAAATTTATATATTTTTGTAAAGAACAAGTTCGGTATTCTCAGGATTTACTCCGAGACAATACCAATGCACAAATGAAAAATAATTCCTGTATAAATACTAAGATCACATCGTGTCATGTAAAAACTACTGGATGGATTCTAACCAAAATTTTGTATCCTGCTTTCAATATGGGATACTTTCTGTCCGCATAATTATCTTATTTCTAAGAGAAAGTGAAGAAAAAGCAGTGAAAGTACGCCGATTTTTTTCACCGATTTACTTTAGGCACTGCATACTTTAAGGCACCATTTATTTTTGATAGCGGGATATTTTAAACACGGTTGCGCAACAGATGGCGCTGTTTTAAAATAATGGCAATATAAGACTTGAAAGCGGGATATTTTAAACACGGTTGCTCAAGAGATGGCGCTGTATTAAAATAATGACAAAATATGAATTACTGCCAAATAGCCAATTGAATAAACTTTGTATTTGATTTGTATTTTTACTTTGTGAAATTGCATTGTTGTTAAAATATTTTAAAAACCTTTTACAGAGCTTTACAATAATTTTTAGAATTTTAGAATTTTATATAAATTTGTATATAATATTCAGGAATGGGTAACTTTATATAAAGTAAATACGAAAGAATCTTAAAATTTATTGTGGATTAATTTCAAAACAAAATCGAACTAAATATTGTCAGGACGCACACAAAGTGTGTTAGCACAGCTAAATCTATACATATAATAAAATAGTAACTACTTTCCATCTGTCTGGTTTTCTTTTGCGTTCGCATCACGTGAAAACTACTGGATGGCTTTAAACAAAATTTTGTGAGGGGTTAGCTTAGCATCCCCTTTCCAATATAGGAGACTTTTTTCCGCAAAAATATCTTATTTCCAAGAGAAAGTGAAGGAAAAGCGGTGGAAAAAGGTACTGCAATTTTGGGTTTAAAACTGAGATATTTTCAACACACATTTTTGCTTTTAAAAGTGTAATATTTTAAAAACTATTGCGCAACATTAGGCGCAAGTGAATAAAATTTTTATTTGATTTTTAATTTTACTTTGTGGACTTACAATGTTATTAAAATATTTTAAATACCTTGTACAGAGCTTTATAATAATTTTTAGAATTTTTTAGAATTTTATCCAGGTATGGGTACTTTTATATAAAGTAAATACATAAACCATAACTGAAGCACTATAAAAGTAAGAATCCTACAATTGCTGTGGAATACTTTCAAAGCAAAATCGAACAAAAAATTATTAGGACGCCCACAACATGTGTGGGCACAGCTAAATTTGTTAATAAAATTAAACTTTTGACACTCTTAACTTTTTTAAATTGATTTATTTATAACAAAAATTAAGGCTCAGCTTTCAATCAATTGCACTAACCTTACCAAAATGCAAATATCATTGCCACCGAGACCTCTGTAATTAATTTCCGCTACTAGCTAAAATTAAACAATTTATTGTTTGTCTATAATTCACCTATAAGACGACCTGTTGTCATTCAGCTTAGCAAACTAAAATTTACTTGAGTCGCATAATAATTCTATTAATTTTTACATTTTTACAAGCAGCCTGCATAAAACATAAATGTCTTCTTAAACAAAAATAATTTGTTTCAAGATACAAAATAGACAGAACAACAACAACAAAATAAAAAATAAAAATAAGAATTAATAACCTGACTAGCAAAAATAATATGATTAAAATGACAATAAATCAAAATAATTAATAACTACATATACGTACACGTAGTACAACGACAGAACAGAATTATGTAAAATTCTTAAGGTTTAGTATTCAGAATTTTTAGAAGATTAACTACAAAGTTGTAGGTATAAGTTTGTCTACCTTAGATACTCATAGAACGTCCTTAACACTACATAAACTCAAAAAAAATGGCCCTCAGAAGAGCATAAATTATAAAAATTTAATACTAATATATTTTTAAATTTACAACTTGAATAAGTAACACTGTGCAACAACAGAAATGTGTTTTGATTTGAAATCTATTATTATTATAGCGAAAACATGGTTGAGGTACCCCTAATGTAAGAGCAACATATTATGATTGAATTGTATGGTTGTAGTCAAACATATATTAATAGTAACATATTAATAATATTATATTAGAAACACATTATGGACTAACTTCAAACTAAAATTGAAAACTATAACATTTTATCTATACATATAATAAAATAGTAACTCATTTCCAACTGTCCGTGTGATTTTCCTTTGCGTTCACATCACATAAAAACTATTGGATGAATTTCAACAAAATTTTGTGAGGAGGTACCTTAGCATCCTGATTCCAATATAGGATACTTTTTTCTATCTAAACGGTGTTGAGAATCATTCCTAGGAAGTTCATATGTTTTAGAAAGTGGTTTACTGAGATCTAAGGTTCATTTTGGTAGTGGATTGTTTCCTTGAATTTTGAACGGTTTGCTACCTATGGACCTGAACAGGGGAAAAAAGGTAAAAAAAATTGAATTTTTTAAAGTTTTTTGCGATTTTGACCTTTAAGATGAAGTTTTTTGTTTTTATATGTTAACAATTTTTGTTCTTTAGGACAAGAGCTACAACTTTTCCTCAGAGCGTATATCAAAATTCGAAACGGTTTGCAAAATATGAGCTTGAGTAAATGATAATTTTTTTGCAAAAATGACATCGAGGCCCCACATATTTGAGGGCCCATGAAAAAAGCTGGAGGACTTTGGGCAAAACTGGGAGACAGGGGTCTTTTTTTTGGTCTTTTATGACGTAGTGGTGTCCGTATATGGTTATTTTGCCATGACTTAAAAAATTACACAGTGTGTATTTTAAACATGGTTGCGCACCTTTTATTTTTGAAAGTGGAATATTTTAAAAACTTGATATATTTTAAACACGATTGTGCACCTTTTATTTTTGAAAGTGGGAATATTTTAAACTAAATTGCGCAAGAGATGGCGCTAATTGAATAAAATTTGTATTTTTACTTTTTGGAATTACGTTGCTTTAAAACCCTCTTACAGAGCTTTACAACAATTTCGTTACAACAATTTATATTAAGGTACCCAGGGATGGGTACCTTATATATATATGTGTACCTTATATATATATATGTTCAGCATCCAGTTAGTTCTGTCCATAGCGATGTTCTTTATTTTACTCCAACTTTTTTTGCTTGGCAGCACCGGTTAATAAAGTCCTGTAAAGAGTTCAAATATCGCACAGCCGCGATTCAGGTCTCACAACCATACAGTAGCACGGACTTAACGTTTAAATTGAATATTTTGATTTGGTATTACTTAATAGCGATTGTAATTTCCACACACTTGTTACTCTTCCGTATGATTGTTTTGCTAACTTTATGCGGTTATCGATATCCATAGAGGAGCCACCGGTATTCCTTAATATGCTACCTAAGTAACAAAAGGTGTTCATGCCCTCAATTATTTTGTCATCGATTTTTTTAATACATTTATTTGTAGTCCTGCACTAGATGCGGCTTTGACAACATTGTTCAGCATCTGGCTGTATAGCATTGTGACATCAAATAAATGTAGGTCATCAACATAGTACAGGTGTTCCAACCATTTCCCTAGGCTCCATACTATTTCTCGTTTCTTTACAAGGGCTTCTTTCATTACTATGCTCAATACAACGGAAACATAACTCAGGCTTACAGGAGCCGTACGGCTTAATAGGTTCTCGTGTGATATTCGGCACGTATGTATAATGATTTGATTTGAAAAGCTCTTGTCAGTATATAAACATTCTTTATAATAAAAGACACAACCCGGAGTTCCCCGAGTATTAGTTAAACTTCAACTAGGAACCAAGTATCACAAGTAGCATTCCGAGGATCTTATATTCATTTCAAGTTGTGTTTAAAAAAATTGACTTTTGCAAACACTAGAGGTGAAGTTCCTCAATTATCTGCGCACTACCAATCAGTGTGTGAAGGGAGGTAATAAAAATTAGGGAATTGAGATGTAATTAAAAATTATTAACACTTCGTAGCGACTCAGATGATACATATTGATCGACGTTTAATCTGTAAAAGTCACACAAAAATCATTTTACACAAATAAAGTTTTACTACCAACTTCTACTATATAAATATAGGTAGTCCCTTAAACCAATATGGTGTTATGGTATTCAGTTTCAAACTCAGCTTAAAATTTAGAAAAAAAATCAAAGGCATCTAAAAATAATTCTAAGAATAGCGGCCTACACCAGTAGACTGATCTTCCTGAAATTATTACAGCTGATTACTAGCTATTTGCTTGGTTAAAACTCAGGTGTATTTCTTAAATTTCAATTGGTTGTGGCACTTCCCATTGTATTTCGTAGGAACTATAAAACGTAACATCTCGAAATTTTGCACAGATAACCCATTGTTTATGTGAATAGTCTAAAAAGCGGGTTGCTATAATGTAAAAGTGTAATAGAGCCCTGAAATTTTGCTCAACTAATCATCATATTAATGTGCATAGTGTAATAAATACAGGCTGAATAGGACCAATGTGTATGGCACCTCCCAACAACTTATATTTTGAACAAATCACACAGTGCATATTAGAATATATTTTGTTGTTGCACAGTGTTTTTAAGAGCAACATAGTCCATACATTGCACACACACACACACACGTTCATAGCATTTAGGCTATAACTTATTTGGTTTTAAATAAGCATGTGTCTAGTCTGGATACAAGCTTGATGAATAAAATTTAATTAAATCGAAAATATTATAAGTGAACATAAAAAATTAGCTTAGACTAAAATAAAAGGTTCTAAAAACAAAAGCTAACTAATACAACGAAGGAAGTGTTACTCAGCAGAGCTGTAAATAAATCATTCCTGTTTGATTTAAATTCGTTACGAAATAGCTAAATTTTGTTCTAATTCATTTGAAGGAATTCAAAGTCAATTCAATTCAAATGAATTGGAAATGAATTGCAATTCACTTTGAGAAATTTATCTGAATTGGAAACGAATTACAATTCATTTTAACCAAATTCATTTAAATTGACTAAAATTTCATTGAATGCCTTTTTTTTGTGTGAAAAAAATTAATTCACAATTTGCTAAATCGCGAATTAATTCAAAAATAAATGATTCCTTTACAGCTCTGATACTCAGGATGAGACAACCTAAAAATATTTTTTCCGACTTTGGCTAAGATGGTGTTTTGTCTGCATTTTACTATATTTTCGGCTATAAAGAATAATTTGTATGGCATATGTCTTGATTTTTTTCCAATTTGTATCTGATTTTTTTAGAGGTTTTATTTCTCAAATAAGATCGTTAATGCCGACACAAATTCATCCTTTTAAAAGTTGCAAAAGTAACACCAATACTTTGATTGTTAACAAAAAAAAATTTGGAGTACCTACACTCAACTTTAGCATACCTCATGGAAACAGATATTTTCATGAATTTATTACATAAAAAATAAAAGTTCGAAGTATATTTGAATCAAAAAAATAATTATTTTCTGTTTGGGGTGTCAAGTAAACTTGTCTCCACCCGATTCTGCCCAAAAATTGTTCAGTTCTGCATCTCCATATACCAAAGGCACACACTGAACGTCACTTTGATATGTCTATGAGTATGACCTAGAGAGCGTTCACAAAATTAGAATATGAAGTAAACTACTTATTGTCCCTTCCCGACTATAACCAAAAACTATATAGTATTAAAGGCCTTTTTAGAAAGCAATACGCATAGAAGTAGCCAATAGACCTACAGAAGCAGTCAAAAGACCCACAGCACGGGGAAGTATTAATATAATGAAAAAATATTTCAAGCTTTTTTTGCGTTTGTCTGAACATTCTAACGCAATTAAGATTTTAGAAAGTCGTAAATTTTTCAAAAAATTAAATTTTTTTTTTTAATACACAAAAAAATTCTTACAAAAAATTTTCAAAAACATATTTTACAAAAAATATTTAAAAAAAATTAAAAACATTTTTACTAAAAAATTCTAAGTATTTTCTAAAAATTGTTCCTAAAAAAATTTAAAAAAAATATTCAAAAAGTATTTCTAAGATATTTTCAATAAAAGTTTTATAAAAATTTTCCAGTAAAACTTTTTTCAATAAAATTTTTAAAAAGATTTTCTATAAAATTTTTCAAAAGATTTTCATAACATTTTTATAAAAATCTTTTTTTTTCACATTTTTATCTATTGTATCTTCAATATATTTGAACTAACAATAATTATTCATATCTTAAATCTAGACTAAAAATAAATATACATGTTAAGTCCAGCTAGTGATAGACAAAAAAAAAACATTGTATGTTTCACTGTTGCTGTATCATTTGCGCATCATCCTTCTTAGGCGAATGCTACCAGGTTCATTTAGTATGTTACAAGCCAGCGGATTTGGATGAGTTTCATTTTTTTTTTAAATATGTTACTGCATGTTTCGCTATTTCTGACGTGTCAACACGTTCAGATCTTTGTGGATGTTCGATTTTTATATATTTTTACAAAAATTTTCAATATATTTTTTACGAAAAATTTTCCATTACATTTTTACAAAAAAATTTCAATAAAATTTTTACAAAATATTTTGAATAAAAATTTTACACAAAATTTTCATAAAAATTTTACACAAAATTTTCAATAAAATTTTTTTCTAAAAAATATTTTCTATAAAATTTTTACAAAAAAAAAAATTTCTATAAAATTTAGAAAAAAAAAATACAAAAAATTTAGATAAAATTTTTCAAAAAAAAAGTAGAAAAAAAATTTTACAAAAAAATATTAAAAAATAAATATTTAAAAAAAAAGTCTTTCAAAAAACTTTGTATACAATTTTGAAAAAAAAAAATTATTTTTACATAGTTAGGCATTTCAGGTGACGATATATGTATGTACATATGTGAACCGTATACGAAATATTTCTGATTAGTGAAAAAATTAAGTCAATTTTGTACCTATGTCTGTTGAAATAAAATCACCGGTGTGAAGGGTATAGAAGATTCGGCACAGCACAACGCGGTATGTCTATGCGGCGAAATATTTCGTATACGGTTCACATATGTACATACATATATCGTCACCTGAAATGCCTAACTATGTATTACTATATAGTCCTTGATCTCCATATACCAAAGACACATACTGAATTTCATTTTGATATGTCAAACGATATGACTTGTAGAGCATTTACAAATTGGGGTGTCAAGTAAACTACCCCTTATCCCCTCTCGATTATGCCCAAAAACTATACAGCTCTTTACCGCCGTATACCAAAGAAACATACTGAATTTAATTTTTAAATATCAAACGGTATGACCTGTAGAGCCTTCACGAGCCCACCTACCCAACCACAGATATCATCGCGAAAATAACCAAAATGGATTCAGGAGACTTCAAAACGTATAAGCCCGTTGAAATCCCGACGAATTCACGATTACTATACTTTACCTATACTGCGTTTGGTAAAGTAAAAATTTTGACGGTATTAAGTCGTCTGGCTGCTTATATGAAGTCATTTTCTTTTAACTCAAATTAAAAAAAAGAAAAGAAAAAACTCACAACATCCTACACAAAATGCTTGTTGTTAATTTAATTATAAACAAACAAAAAGAATAGCAGAAACACCCTAAAGATTTCACTTTGTTTAGCAGACTTTTCTAATACCGAGTAAAATCATGTTTAAAATCCTTCTGCTGTATGATTTAATGCAAATGCAGCAACATAAAAGTCCATCGTTAATAGTGGAAGCAAAACTAAACAGTAACAATGTACATACATATTAAAAAACAAAAAAAAAAACGCAGACACTGCCTACTGATAAATGTTTTAAGCAGAGAACGATTGGTCATCTCTTTAACAGCCAGGCGGTTAAACTAACAAAAAATAAAAAAATTTTGCATATTGCCCTGCACGCAATCCAAAGCGATAATAATCGCCTTTGAACAACTATTTACTCGCACCATCATAATTTCTAAAATAAAAAAATAAAAAAAAAATTGCTTAATCAAGTAAACTGCTACAAGAAATGGCGTGGATACCTCCTTCTTTTTGCTTATTCTAAGCGGATGCCTGAAGTTTTTGGAAATTAGATTTACACAATGATGATGCGACCCATAATAACTTATGCTTCTGTGGTTTGGTAGTTTGGTGGCCAAAAGCCTCTCAGATTATAATTAGCAGTAAATTGGACGGGGTTCAAAGGATTGCATGTATCAGTATATGTGGTGCAATGCGCACTGCTCTAACACAAGCAATAGAACTGGGATTGCTGCCGTTGGACTTATTCATCAGGTCAACGGCTGCAATGTCTGCTTCGCGTATGAAGAGCAATCTCATTTGGCATAGTTTTGGCCCAAACATCGCTCATAAGAGCATGCTCGACCTAGTTAGTAAGGAATTTAAGCAAGCTCAAAGGGAACGCATGGGTAGAAGAAAGATAGTCGAAAGACTCCATCAAACACTCATTGCAGATGGCGTTATACATAATCAATATTTTTACTGATGGACGGTAAAGCAGGAGCAAGAGTTTACTCCGCTGAGCTGAACTTGTCCTGTAGTCTCTGTTTGGGGGAGTACGTCTCCGTTTACCAGGCAGAATTGCTTGGGTTGCTGGAAGAAAAATTATTGTAAAGCTATGCAATAGTTGTTTCAAATATTTTAACAATGTAATTCCACAAATTTAAAATACAAATCAAATACAAATTTTATTCAATTGGCCATTTGGCAGTAAGTAATTCATATTTTTTTAAACAGCGCCATTTATTGCGCAACCTTGTTTAAAATATCCCGCTTTCAATTAAATTTTTTTCATTATTTTAAAACAACGTCATCTGTTGCGCAACAGTGTTAAAAATATCCCGCTTGCAAAAATAAAAGACGCCATAAAGTATGCAGTGCATTTAAATCGATAAAAAAATATCGTCGTACTTTCACTGCTTTTTTTCCGAAAAAAAAGTATCCTATATTGGAACGAGGCTACTAAGGTAAACAATATTTCAATATTTTTGTAAATATTAAAATAATACCAAAAGTACTAAATCGCTTAATACATGAAGTTTGATTGAATCAGCTGTAGGGTTATACTTATCAAGTTTGAGTAGTCAACGTTGGTTAATTTTTACAGCACAGTTGAGTAGTAAATAGTTGTAGAGTTAACAGTACAGATATGTATATGTTCTATAGTCCTAAGGAGTACACAAATCTTTTCTTATTTTCGATAACATTGTTTACGAAATTTTGTTATACTCAATGAGGATTAAATCCTTCAGCAGTGGCACTTAAATGATCCAACCTATATCGAACCGAAGTATTAAGGTGCCTACCTACAAAATTTTATTACAATTCACTTAGTACTTTTTATGTGATGAACAAAAAAGTGAACAGTATTGCATGTTTTTGAAATGCAAATATTGATTGTATGTGAATATTACTAAACAGTAACTACAGAGAACAAGAGAGCAAACAGTGCAAAACTCAGTGCACCTGATTTGACCGGACAGTTTTATCAAGTGCAATAAATATGCTGAGCATTTCATATTGTTCACTAGTTCATTTTACTTAAATTTTCTTGAGAGTAAAATCTCTGATTTTTGAGAGAAAAAATTAAATTAGATTTTTTTATTCATCAATAAAAGTTAAAAAAAATTCAATCTACTACAGTTTTCTATTTTCAACCACTCAACGCGCAAATTAATATAAAATAACTAAGCTATAATAGTATTTCATATTAAGAGACACTATTGAAACAAAATACTCACTACTGAAATTTTATTTCAAACAACAACAAATATTGCGTTGGTTAGAAGAAGAGCAAATGCTATTGTATGTTTTTATTTAAGAGCACAACAATATTTGTATACACATGAAATCAAGTGCAAGAGAAAAGAGACCAATTCATTACACACTGTGTAATTTTTTAGGTCATGGCAAAATAACCATATACGGACACCACTACGTGATAAAAGACCAAAAAAAAGACCCCTGTCTCCCAGTTTTGCCCAAAGTCCTCCAGGTTTTTTTTTATGGGCCCTCAAAGATGTGGGGCCTCGATGTCATTTTTGCAAAACAAATTATCATTTACTCAAGCTCATATTTTGCAAACCGTTTTAATTTTGATATGCTCTCTGAGACAAAGTTGTAGCTCTTGTCATAAAGAACAAAAATTGTGAACATATAAAATCAAAAAAACTTCATCTTCAAAGTCAAAATCGCAAAGAACTTTAAAAAATTCAATTTTTTACCTTTCTTCAGGTCCATAGGTAGCAAACCGTTCAAAATTCAAGGAAACAATCAACCACAAAAATAAACCTAAGATCTCAGTAAACAACTTTCTAGAACATATGAACTTCCTACGAAAGATTCTTAACACCGTTTAAGTAGCGCTTAAGTAGCCGCAAAAGTGAAAAATTTCCCGAAAATTTTTTAGCTACCTAAGCGCTACCTAAACGGTGTTAAGAATCATTCAATTTATGACAAGAGCTACAACTTTGTCTCCGAGGGTATATCAAAATTCCAAACGGTTTGCAAAATATGAGCTTGAGGAAGTGATAGTTTTTTTGCAAAATGACATCGAGGCCCTACATCTTTGAGGGCCCATAAAAAAAACCTGGAGGACTTTGGGCAAAACTGGGAGACAGGTGTCTTTTTTTTTTTGTCTTTTATCACGTAGTGGTGTCCGTATATGGTTATTTTTTTCCGTGTTGCACTGTGTTAGTGAACATTATGAAGTTAGTCTAACAAGACGTTTTATGCTCACGTTAAATAGACAGACAGGCAAAGTATTAAAAAAAAAAAATTTTCAAATATTTCATGTTTAGACACGAACGGTCCTATTAAAGTTTTACTACATGTACATATCTATAGTAGATAAGAAAATCTGTAGCATAAAGTTGTCTTTCCTATAAACGACTCTAAAACGTTGTCATATTATTTGCCAATTTGATTTCTACTTATACTTAAAGAATCATTATGCTTATGAGAGATAAATTGGAATTAAAACCCATTTTATTTTTAAGCAGTTATACTTTGCTTAAACAAACTTGCCACAGCACAAGTTATACATTCTACCTTTCTTTTTAAGTATTTTTCCCCAATTATATGTAAGTACGGAAATTTTAATATCTTATCAATATTCTTCAGCCAAAATGGTGCAACAAAAAAAGTAGTGGCCTGCTTAAGTTACCCTCCTACACATTTATATTGACCAACAATTGCTAAGTTTCGAAGTCATATTTAAATTTGTTCCCCCAAAGCTATAACAAGTTAAGTAAGGTGCTTAACAAGCAATACTTTTATATTGGCTTACACAAACAACTCCATAAAAACACAGCAAATTGTAAGAAATGGTATGTTTTTGTTGTTATCAAAACCCAAAAAAAGGGTAAAACTTAAAAAAAGAGGAAACGGACATTTTACAAATTACTCCTCGCAGCCTACAAAATTTGTAAAATGATGGTTAAATGGAATTTGTTTGTGTTTATTGTAGCGTTGCTAAATTCTCGTTTAAGTAAGTTGCTCGAAATTTATCTTATTCTCCAGAGTGATTAACCAAAATGTGAAAAGAATTTGAAGAAAGTAATAAGTGCCAAAAGAAACAAATGTTGAAAAAGTGAGGCATAATTCAACACAAAGAATTGCTGAGTGCTGCTTAGTCAGTTGCTGGCATTGAGCCAATCACTAACAACAACCTAAGGAATTGTAATTTATAATTTTTTGTTTCACTAATAAAGCGTTGATTGTGATTAGGTTTAGCAAACTAACAGTTTTAACAGCATGATTATCGCACCACCAAAATGATTGTTGAATGGGTGGGTGGACAACATGAATACAATAATACATTGGCTTAAGTTTTAAAGATTTTAATATGGACACTAAGAAAATAAATCAGTCAAGTGCGAGTCAGACTCACAAACGTAGTGTTTCCGTACTATCCCTGTAGATAATATTGGGCTACGTGGTCCACTGTAATTGAAATGGACTAGCTACAACATGGTCCTATGTAATGCAGTCATGGACCATGTTATCTTCCAACAAGAGTTTTTTGTTAAACGACAAGTGTTCGCCTTTTAACGATTGCATAAAGTGTAGCCAAGAGCCGTACAGTTCGTGCAGTGTGTTCCATCGTGTAGGTAGTGACATAGAGTAGTTTTGAAACTACTCCCATGTAAAGCAAAGCTGGGTTATATGGTCCAGCCCTAGGACATCGTAATATTAAATGGATCATGTTTTCTCTATACACCTGGGCTACCATTGGACTAGTCCTAGTCCCTTATGGAATATAATTTACATGCGTGTATGGACTAGTCACGTTATCTTCAGGGATGTTAAAAATACAAGTTGTTAGTATTTTCAGGTCTTATAGGGCACCCTTTACTTTTAAATTATGTTTTATACTAGAGCATAGTACTAAATACCCTGTTTAAATAACAAGTGTCTGCCTATAACGTTTAGAAGAGAATATCAAAATAACCCGCGACATTAAGTGAACACCCTTTTATTTTATTAAATTTAGTTACTTATGGTAACAGTAGATATTGTAATAGGCATATATATATATATATATATATATATATATATATATATATATATATAATCTGTGTAAATTTTAAGTGTCAGCCTATTGCTGTTCAAATATTCAGAGCCTACCTATTGCGTTTCAAAAAACAAGGCCATATACGTCCTAATCATGTCACTGTTGGATCTCACTTTAATTTTATTATTTTTTATAGCGGACATGACAATTCCCTTTCTAGGAATATATCAAGAGCATACCAATTACGATTCGAAATATGTCACTGTCGGAACGCCCTTTTATTTCTAGAAATTATCAAAGCGGTCGTGGCAGCATATCTGTACACTATCGGAAAACCCTTAAATTTTTGATATTTGTTATAAAGGCCGTAATAATATGTGAAAATATCAAGTCTATTTATTATGGTTCAGATATTACGCAATATTCGGCAAAAAACGCCACTGTCGGAATACCCTTTAATTTTTACTACTTCATTTAGTGGCCATAGTAATACACCTCATGTTAAAATTTCAAGAGCCTACCTATTATCGTTCAAAACTTAGGCCATATACATGCAATTCACTATTGGAACACCCTTTAATTTTTGAGTTTATTTTTTTATACTTGTTTATAAAGCAAACATAGTTTGATTTACTGTCTGCAGATTTTAAGTCGTTGTCTCCTACAGCTCAAGAAATAAAAACATAAACGCAAATAACACGTCACTTTCGGAACACCCTACAATTTTTAGTATTTTTGTTAAAGCGGCTACAGTTCTGGAACACCTTCTGGAAAAATTTCAAGAGTCTAGCTATAATGGTTCAAAACTTAGGCCATATACATGTAAATTACGTCATTTTTGGAATACCCTTTAATTTTTAGGTTTATTTTTTTTACAATTTTTAGTATTTTTTGTTAAAGCGGCCACAGTTCTGGAACACCTTCTGGAAAAATTTCAAGAGTCTAGCTATAATGGTTCAAAACTTAGGCCATATAATGGGTGATTTTTTTGAGGTTAGGATTTTCATGCATTAGTATTTGACAGATCACGTGAGATTTCAGACATGGTGCCAAAGAGAAAGATGCTCAGTATGCTTTGACATTTCATCATGAATAGACTTACTAACGAGCAACGCTTGCAAATCATTGAATTTTATTACCAAAATCAGTGTTCGGTTCGAAATGTTCAAATGTGACAAATTTTGTTCAGCGATGAGGCTCATTTCTGGTTGAATGGCTACGTAAATAAGCAAAATTGCCGCATTTGGAGTGAAGAGCAACCAGAAGCCGTTCAAGAACTGCCCATGCATCCCGAAAAATGCACTGTTTGGTGTGGTTTGTACGCTGGTGGAATCATTGGACCGTATTTTTTCAAAGATGCTGTTGGACGCAACGTTACGGTGAATGGCGATCGCTATCGTTCGATGCTAACAAACTTTTTGTTGCCAAAAATGGAACAACTGAACTTGGTTGACATGTGGTTTCAACAAGATGGCGCTACATGCCACACAGCTCGCGATTCTATGGCCATTTTGAGGGAAAACTTCGGAGAACAATTCATCTCAAGAAATGGACCGGTAAGTTGGCCACCAAGATCATGCGATTTGACGCCTTTAGACTATTTTTTGTGGGGCTACGTCAAGTCTAAAGTCTACAGAAATAAGCCAGCAACTATTCCAGCTTTGGAAGACACAATTTCCGAAGAAATTCGGGCTATTCCGGCCGAAATGCTCGAAAAAGTTGCCCAAAATTGGACTTTCCGAATGGACCACCTAAGACGCAGCCGCGGTCAACATTTAAATGAAATTATCTTCAAAAAGTAAATGTCATGGACCAATCTAACGTTTCAAATAAAGAACCGATGAGATTTTGCAAATTTTATGCGTTTTTTTTTTAAAAAAAGTTCTCAAGCTCTTAAACAATCACTCGTTACATGTAAATCACGTCATTTTCGGAACACCCTTTAATTTTTAGGTTTATTTTTTTTTTTACTTGTTTACATAGCGAACTAAGTTCTAATTGCTGTTCCAAGAAGATCCGACTTTTTCGAGGCAAATTTTGTTTAGCGATGACGCCCATTTCTGGCTTAATGTGTATGTAACCAAACAAAATTGCCGCATTTGGGCAACCTGAAGAGATTCAAGAGCTGCCACTTCATCCAGAAAAAACAACGGTTTATTGTGTTTTGTGGACCTGTGGAATCATTGGTCCACATTTCTTTAAAAATGATGCCGGTGCGAATGTAACTGTCAATGGCGACCAATATTGTGCCATGATAACCGACTATTTGATGCCTGAAATTGAAGCTCGTGATATCGGCAACATTTGGTTTCAGCAAGACAGTGCCACTTCCCACACATCGCACCAATCAATGGATTTATTGAAAGAACATTTCGGTGATCACATAAGCTCACGTTTTGGGCCGGTCGTTTGGCCACCAAAATCGTGTGATATCACACCGTTAGACTTTTTCCTGTGGGGATATGTAAAGTCTAAAGTTTATGCGGACAAACCCGCTTCGCTTGAGGCCTTGGAGGAAAATGTCACGCGTATCATTCGCCAATTACCAGTCGAAATGCTCGAACGAGTCATCGAAAATTAGACTCGAGGGTTGGATACACATAATCTTCAAAAAATAAATGCCAAAGAATGTTCTTTATATGGTATTATACTCGCTATAATAACAAGTATAAACAAAATTAAGGCGGTCCCCATAGAAGATGAGTTTGTAGCGCATACATATAAAATTTTTTAAAAGCATAACTTAAAAACATATAATTATAAATTAAAATATATTTTCTGACTTAAGCCCACAGTGGTGTTTAAGCCTATTTTGCAGGCTTTTAAAGTTTTGTAAATATCTTGGAACCAAAAAAAATATTTCATGATTTTCCTACTCTACAGAATTTTTTCCGAATAAAAGCACTAGCGAAAGTACTTGTAAAAAAAAAAACCTTTTATATTGATGGCATGCATTTCTAATTACTTATCTTCTGTTTTCTTTTTTTCAATATACGAAAATTTTTCTGTTTAGGTTTTAACGAAAAAATGTAAGTATGTGTGGAAAAAAATTGTGCATTTACCTAACAAAGACATTGGGATTCATTTGTGTTCACAGTTCTGTAATAAGAAATTGAAATTGCAAGAATTTTTTTAGCTATTTTTTTTTTTTGTTGATGAAAGTAGCTTAAAGTGTATGTACAAAGCTGTTGACTTTTGTTTTTTTTTTTTTGTTTTAATTTATAAAAAATAGCTCGAAAAGAAAAGTGTTAATAGAAATGAAAGTAAAAAGTGTCATTTAAAATGTAATAGATTGAATTTCTATTTTATAATTAACTAGCTGTGCCCACATACGTTGCGGGCGTCCTGACAATATTTTGTTCGATTTTGCTTTGAAAGTAATCCATATCAAATTTTAAGACTTTTACGTATTTAATTTATATAAAGCTACCCATCCCTGAATAAAATTCTAAAATTTGTATAAAATTTATATAAAATTATAAAATTTATATAAAATTATAAAATTTATATAAAATTATAAAATTTATATAAAATTATAAAATTTATATAAAATTATAAAATTTATATAAAATTATAAAATTTATATAAAATTATAAAATTTATATAAAATTATAAAATTATAAAATTTATATAAAATTATAAAATTATAAAATTTATATAAAATTATAAAATTTATATAAAATTATAAAATTTATATAAAATTATAAAATTTATATAAAATTATAAAATTTATATAAAATTATAAAATTATAAAATTTATATAAAATAATAAAATTTATATAAAATTATAAAATTTATATAAAATTATAAAATTTATATAAAATTATAAAATTTATATAAAATTATAAAATTTATATAAAATTATAAAATTTATATAAAATTATAAAATTTATATAAAATTCTAAAATTCTCATTATTTAGAAACAGCGCCATCTTTTACGCAACTCAAAAATAAAAGATGCCTTAAAGTATGTAGTACCTTTAAAACGGTCAAAGAAATCTTTTTTCTTTCTCTAGGAATTAGGATACTAAGGTACGTTTCCACAATATTTTGCTAAAATCCATCAAGTAGTTTTTACGTGATGCGAACACAAAAGAGAAAAGACAGAAAGACAGTTAATAAGTTACTATTTTATTATTTTACTAGCCGTGTCCGCCACGTCGTGGGCGTCCTGACAATATTTTGCTTGTTTTTGCTTTGAAAGTATTCCACACCAATTGTAAGACTTTTATTTTTATAGTGCTTCAGTTATGGATTTTGTATTCACTTCATATAAAGGTACCCATACCTGGATAAAATTCTAAAATTTATATAAATTTCTAAAAATGATTGTAAACCTCTGTAAGATGTGTTAAAAATATTTTGATAACAATGCAATTTCCCAAAGTTAAGATCAAATACAAATTTTTTTTCAACTGGCGCCATCTGTTGCGGAATAGTTTTTAAAATATTCCACTTTTAAAAATGAAAAGTTGTGTTCAAAAAATAACCGAGTGGAAAATATCCCAGTTTTTTTCTCGTGGAAATAATATATTTTTGCGGAAAAAAAGTATCCTATATTGGAATCAGGAGACTAAGGTACCTTCTCACAAAATTTTGTTAAAATTTCCAGTAGTTTTTACGTGATGCGAACTCAAATGAAAAGTAGACAGATAAAAGGAAATATGTTACTATTTTATATAGATTATATATATAGATTATATTAACTGATGCTTTTACAATAACTTATAAATCCTTAACTATCTAATAATAACAAATTTTGAGGAATAACTATTGGTGACTGTCTTTTCAACAAAAAGGTGGAACTTGGTACACATGGCTTACCGTAATTACTATATCGCAAAAAAAAAAAAAAATACTTGATTAAATTTTATAAAATCGGTACATTTGTAATTTATATAGGCTAACTTACAATGGAGAAGAGGGCTCTTCACATTTTTGTGGACAGTCTGGCTCTACTTAGACGCCATCATATAGGGATAGTGTGAGCAAAACAAAAGAAAACTTATTTGGTAGCTAAGGTGGTTCTGTATTTAAGACGAAGACGTAAGCTATATTTACTGGAAAAATCAATGCGCCTTCTATTGGAAGATTGTAGTCTAGTTGTTCAAATTCCAGTTATCGTTTTTTTACCTCCTGAAATAATATATTGTTTGGGCAAATTAGGAAAGAGTTTATATGTTCGTTCCAAGTTAGCAGGCATGCCATATAATTTTAGTCCAGCTGATATAGGAATAGGCACACCATACACATATAGGAAGAGTGTATTCGTTTTTAGAGCGCGTAATTTTTTTTTTTTTTTTTTTTGAATATATTTGAACCACCAATATTTACTCATATCATATCAGTTTCAGGTCATCGCTCTGATTAACGAATAAGAGAAGCAATCTTCCTCCTTCTTACACATTTAGTATGTTACGGGCCAGCAGATTCGGATGATATTCAAGTTACTTTAGATACGTTACGGCATGTTTCGCTTTTTCTGCTTTAACTGATCGCACGTTTATAATTTTGTGGATGTTCGAGTTTTTAATACCAAATTGGTTTTACAATTGACTTGTATCGGGTGGTTAAATTTTAAGGGCCGATGTTGAATGTGAATCACACCTAAATGTCAAGTTTTTTTTTTGCATTTAATTTGATATTTCTCAATTTCAGACTAACTCAATTTGAACCGTGGAAAGATACACAATCGAACAATAGCCAGAATGGTGGCAAGAAATGGCAACTTTGTTGGATGATCAATTTTCAAAGAAAATCATCTTGAGTGATGAGGCATATTTTCACCTCAGTGGATTCGTCAATAGCAGAATTGCCGCATTTGAGCGAATGATAATCCAAGAGTGATTGTCGAAACACCAATGCACCCACAAAGAGGGACTGTTTGGTGCGGTTTATGGGCTGGCGGCATCATCGGGCTGATCAGGCATTTACTGTGAATGGTGTTCGCTATCGTGAGATGATAACGAACTTTTTATGGTCCGAATTGGAAGATATGGATGTGGGCGATATGTGGTTTCAACAGGACGGTGCCGTTTGCCGCACAGCTAACAAAACAGTGGCTCTTTTGCGCGAAAAATTCAATGGCCGTGTTATCTCACGTGGTGGCGATGTCAATTGGCCGCCAAGATCATATGATTTGACACCGTTTGACTTCTGTTTTTGAAAGAAAAGGTGTACGTCGATAAGCCAGCAACAATTCAAGTGCTAAAAGATGATATAATTCAGCACATAACGGCATAGAACCTCAATTATGCCTCAGCGTCATCGAAAATTTGGATGGAGGTGTGCCGAGGTCGCGGCGGCCATTTGGCGGATATAATTGAACCATACCAATATTATAAAAAATAAAAAGAAATGACAATAATTTCCTAAATAATTTTTGTTTTATTCAAAATCAACAAAGTTTTCCTAAAGCCGAATTGATTATTCGAAATTCATCCTTCGTCGCTTAAAATATGTCAGCTTTGATATATTTGATAAAAGGCTTATAGGTCTGTATGATTGAACTTTTGTGTGGTCATTTCCGAGTTTAGAAATCATAGTTCTTTAGGAAATCTTTTAATCAGGAGGAATGTACCCAAGACCTAAAATGGCATTAAAAATAAGAGGAATAATTTTGTGAAAGAGAGATAGAGAGAGAGAGAGCATAATTTTTCGCGTTTTTGATGTTAAGTATTTTATAATATGTAACCTAGATATCAGGTTTTTCCGAAGCTGTAGACAATGGTGCTTAAAAGTAATGCTTTTGTCTAAGATGCGTAAACTATTCACTCGCTTTATTTTAAAGTCTTTGTATTCAATGTCGAATGTGGGACAATTGGGGTTTTGCAGATGTGCGGGATAGCCAAAAATATGAGTTCAGTTACGTTTTAAACTCATATTAGTCATTACTAATCTTAATTATCTTAATATAGAAGTTAAATAAAATTTTTGACAGAACTTTTACGAAGAATGTTATCTGTCAATAATTGCATACATTAAACATTCTTTAGCAGATTACCTTAATGACACTTCAGATCTTAATTGTTTCCATCCTGTTTGTTCAATTTCAATAAAGTACCCATTGTCTTCGTAGCTGTCTATCGGTAGGTCAAGCTTATCAAACACCTTAATTGGCCTGTCAGCACGGTGACATACTGATCATGTTTTGAGCAGTTTAATTTTTAAACTGTTTTTATGGACAATATTTGTGAATTCCTTGCCAATTTATGTTATGTTTCCTTTTCGTTTTGCTGCGCTTTTAGCCAATTGTCTTTTACAAACAAACAAACAAACAAACAAAAAGTTGAAGCAGTTAGCAATTGTCATACATGATTGCGAAGCAGCTCTGTTAGTTGCTGGTTTCCTTATTTCTTTTTGGCACTTTTATCGTATAGTTTTGTTGTGTATGATTGTGTTTTAAGGTTTGGTTGGACTCATTTAGTCCATGTAATTTTTGTTGTCTCTTTTTTTATTTTTTTTTTTTGTTTAGTTTGTCTGTTGACTTTTTGTGCTTTGCTTTTTAATTTTGTTGCTTTCATAACCAGTTTGCTTCATTTTGGCTTGCAGTTGCATGAATTAATATACAGGGAGGTCTATTTACAAGTATCTTTTTAAATCATATTTTGGTGCTTTAAAATTGATTGATCATATTCTGGGCGAAATATTGACTATCAGCGGTTACCTTACCTCCGTGTACCAAAGTGAATCTCTTTGCGCTTGAACAAACTTATTTGCAGCGAATTTTTGGCGAAAAAAACATGTTTTCTGATAAGGCACATTTCTCGCGGCGGTTAATGTCAAAAACTTGCAGCATCAAAAAATTACACGTCACTGTCGAGAAGCCTATTTATTCGCATAGAGCAACAGTTTGATGTGGATTTTGAATTGGTGACATTAGTGGCCCATTGTTCTTAAGAAAGTATTGCTGTTACGGCCATTTCAGTCAGCGCCGAGCGTTACAATGTAATCTTTACGGAGTTTTTATAGCTTTCAAATTATTTATAAAAACTTAGATGAGCTTTGGACTCAGCAAGATGGTGCACTATGTTCTACTAAACAACTGATTTTTGAGCACTATATTCCGTAACCATGTTATTAGCCGTTTCGGCAATGTAACTTGTACGCATCGTAGCTGCAATTTGAGCTGTTTAGATATTTTTTGTAGATTGCCGTTTAAGACTGTCGCTATGTGAATAAACCAGCAACGATGCACCTCCTTAAGGCTAACAATGCCTATGAGATAAAACCAGAAATCTTCAACAAACTCTGGGATTAATCGTGTTTCATAAATAATGAGAATATTTATTTTGGGTCATTCCATGTCAAAGCAATCAGAAAAAAATGTTTCAAAATTTACCATTCCAGATGTTATTGAAATTTTTTTATTTATATTCCTTGACCCCCTGAATCCAATTTAAAAAAATCTATTTCTTATAGCTTTTTATTTATAAATTTCTAAAAATGGAGTAGAATAGGCTGAAATAGATATATTATAATTTCAGCCTTATTTTAATGAGGTTTTAAAAAGCTTTAATTTGATACCTTATATGATCATTCAAAAAAACTTTAGAATGGGACCATGGAATGAATCAGAAGTTATGTTAAAAATCCTCTTTAATATGAGCTTTTTACTAAACTCTAGGGTTTATAGACAGATCTTTTTAATATTTTTCTAATATTATATTTCGATTCAGGTATATAAATAAATAAAAAAATCAGTCAAGTGCGAGTCAGACTCACACACGTAGGGTGCCGTACGATGTCCAGTACAGCTTTAAAACTACAAGTTGTTAATTTTTTCACGTCTTATGGAGCACCCTTTAATTTTCAATTATGTTTTATTTTCGAGCATAGTAATAAATACCCTGTATAAATATCAGGTGTCTGCCTATAACGCTAAGTGAAGGTCAAAATCATCAAAATCGCGACACCTGGGAACAACCTTTTATTTATTTTTTTTCCGTTACTTGGTACAGTAGATGTTGTAAAATATATTCTGCATAAATTTTAAGTGTCATCCTATTACTCTTAAAATATAAAAACTTTCTATGAAAATATCGGGACCATGCCTATTGTGATTCACAAATTAGGCAATATAAGTGAAAAACATGTTAATGCGGAACACCCTTTAACTGTTATAGAGGCGACGACAACATATCTCTTTTTATGAATATATCAAGTGTCTACCTATTACGATTAAAAAATAAGGCAGTATACGTGAGAAACATGGTACTGTCGATACACTCTTTTATTTTTAGTCACTCAAGAGTCCATTTATTATGGTAGAACACTCTTTAATCCTGTTAAGAGTCTACCTCAAAACTCGCTCAAAACTTATCACATCACATCGGAACACAAAAGCAAATTTTAACTGGTTACCTGCTACAGCTCTATATATAAAGTCTTAAATGCAAATAACACGTCACTTTCGGAACACCCTATAAATGTTAGTATTTTATAGGGTGTTTTCACAGAAGGTGTGGCCGCAGTTATACACCTTCTGTGAAAATTTCAAGGGTTTAACTATTATGGTTTTAAACTTAGGCCATATATATACATGCAAATAACGTCACTATCGAAACACCCTTTAATTTTTAAGATTATTTTTTTATACTTGTTTATATATCGAACTAAGTTTTAATTACTGTTTGTAGGGGTATGCCTCTTACAGTTCAAGAAATAAACACATTCGTGAATAACACGTCTCTATCGGAACACCCTTTAAGTTTTAGTGTTTGTTGCTATAGCGGCAACAATTATTCATCTTCTGTAAAAAGTCTACTTATTACGATTCCAGAAATAAAAGACGCTGACAGACGGACAGACATTGTAGCGAAAGCATTAGGCTTACGTGTTTACCCTTTGGGTATGGAAACCTAAAAAAGAATCAAATCTGAAGTAGTTGTTTTGAGCGCCATATGGATTGGACATGAAACGATACTTCACAGAAAAAAATATTTTCACCAATTAAAGGTTATGATTCAGATTAAAATTTAATTAAATAATTAATGGGTTTAATTATTTGTTTAACTGGGAATTTTTTTTTTTTTTTGTTTTGTATTAAACAAATAAATATTTGAATCAATTAAAAAATTAATTGAGCATTAATTTAAAACTAATTAAATTCTTTAATTGGTGCAAAAATTTTATTTTTAATTACTTCCAATAAAGCTATAATATACCAAATTAAGTTTAGTTCATTTTATTATTTATTTTTAAAAAAAAATCTTATATTTGGACCACCCGTTATATGCATTTTCAAAGTTATTTATAATTTTATGAAATTCCTGCAGAGTTTTGTTTTTGTGTATGTGTGTGTGTGTGTGTTTTCCTGTTGACAACTAAATTGATTTAATTTCTTTTTGTTCCTCAACTGCATTTTATCTTATTAACTGTTTTTCTGTCTCGTTATCTTACATTTAGCCATTGATGACATTTGTTGCATTCGTTTGGAGCCAGACAGGTGGTGCTTTACATCTTCGTTAGTTGACAGTTTAAGTGAATCTTTTTTAGATTTTTTTTTTTTCAATTTTTTATTTGTCGGTCTGGATAACAGTTTGTTGCTGCTTTATTGTCAGCAATTATTTATTGCTCAATTAAAACATTAAAAGTGAGACGATTTTTTTAACTTCTTGGTTAAAGAAATCATGTCTGCTTTAAATGTTTTTTATAAAGTTGATTAAGAAGCGGCTGTCTATTAAGTAATCGAAAGGGCTATTTATAAAAAAAAAGTGAATGTTTGCTTTTTGATTTCGCTTATTAATGTACCTTTTCTACACTGCAAGCAAGCAAATTGAGGGTGCTGTAGCTGAGTTAGTTAGCATGTTGAGCATAAATGTTTTCTAATATATTCTGACTTATCTATTCCTGTTGGTATTTATCACAGCGCCCTCCTCTATAGCACTAATTCATCTGCAAGGTATAATATTAATAAAATGGCTGTACAGCTACTTAGAGCGATGCAGCATTGCAGCCTGCAATTGCAAAGTTGGAAAAAGTAAAGCTTTTTTATTTCTACTCCATCCTTTTCCCGAAAAAGTAACACAATTAATTAATTGATAGGCATTATTTAAGTGTTAGTTCCCTTCCAAAAAAAAAAAAAAAAAAAAAAAAAAAAAACCTCCTAAAGTTTGTAGGAAAATCATCTTATTTTATGAGCTTTTTAATGCGAATTGTAAAACGAATGGAATAAAAACAGCGCATAACTGAATATTTGAACCTGCCAGAAGTGGAAAAGATAATATTCTTTGAAATAATACTTTCACTAATTTTTAGAAATTTCCTAATCTACCATGGAGATGCCATCTTCATTAATTACTTTTACTGATGCAAAGAGGTATTTATTTGAAAACTAGCTATTCCCGCCAAGTCGTGGATGTACTGACAATATTTTGCTTGATTTTGCCTTAAAAGTATTCCACAATAATTGTAAGATTCTTACTTTTATAGTGCTTCAGTTGTGTATATACTTTATATAAAGGTACCCATCCCTGGAAAAAAATCAAAAATTTATAAAAAATTCTAAAAATTATTGAAAATCTCTTTTACAGGTTTTTAAATATTTTAATAACAAAGTAAGAAAACAAATTTTATTCAACTGGCGCCTAATGTCAGGCAATAGTTCTTAAAATATCCCAGTTTTAAACCAAAAATTTCAGTACCCTTAAAGCGGTTTCCACAAAGTTGAACTACAAATCAAATACAAATTTTATTCAATTGGCGCCTAATGTCAGGCAATAGTTCTTAAAATATCCCAGTTTTAAACCAAAAATTTCGGTACCCTTAAAGCGGTTTCCACAAAGTTAAAATACAAATTTTATTCAATTGGCGCCTAATGTCAGGCAATAGTATTTAAAATAGCCCAGTTTTAAACCAAAAATTTTATTGAACAAACGCAATATCCGTTTTTTTTGTGCTTTTTCTCCACTTTCTCTTTAAAATGAGATATTTTTTAGGAAAAAAGTATCCTATATTGGAGTCAGGATCATTAGGTGCCTCTTCACAAAATGTTGTTCAAATCCGTCCAGTAGTTTTTACGTGATGCGAACACAAATGAGAAGCAGACAGAGAGACATACGGAAATGAGTTACTATATTATTATAATATGTATAGATTGCTTTTAGTGTCACTTAGTTGGGCTTGACATTTTGTAAGAATTATTGTGTAAAAATCGCTACATTTTTGTGGACCTTTTAAGAGAAAAATAAGCTTTTATTACCCAATTTTTGTCAAAAAAAAAATAAATTTTTGAAAAAAATTTTATGTGATAAATATTTTTTTCAACATTTTATAACTATCTATCTAAGCGATAGTTATGAAATAAACAATATTAAGGAATGCCCAAATGAATCCGCCATTAGACAGTTCAGTGTACATTTGTTTTATTGAAGACTACTTTTGTGCGTTCTGACACACGTTGTATGCGTCCTGAAATACTTTGTGTGCGTCCTGATGATATTTTGTTCGATTTTGCTTTAAAAGTAATTCCCACCAACTTTTACACTCTTACGTGTTTACTTTAAAAAAAATTATATTTGGAATTTTAATATACAAATAACATTATTTACTTTATATAAAGGTACCCATCCCTGGATAAAATTCTAAAATTTATATAAAATTCTAAAGATGATTGTAGAGCTCTGTGTAAAAGACACACAGGAAATGAATTACTCATTATTATTTTAAACAGCGCCATCTATTGCGCAACATTGCTTAAAATCTACTGCTTTCAAAAATAAAAGATGCCTTAAAGTATGCAGTACTTTCAAATCGGCACAAAAAAATCGACGTACTTTCACTGCTTTTTCTTCACTTTCTCTGGGAAATAAGAGAGTTTTTCAGAAAAAAAGTATCCTATATTGGAATCACAATACTAACGTACCTCCTTGCAAAATTTTGTTAAAATCAATCAAGTACTTTTTACGTGATGCGAATACAAACAGAAAAACAGACAGACAGGAAATGATTTTAAAAAGATTTTTCCTACTGATAAAGAAAATTTAATTTAATTTAAGTGGATCTAATCATTTGATCGAGAGTGTAGCCATATGTAAAAAAGTTTTCTTAAGTTGCAACCTGAGATTTGTTTTACGAAGGGATCTATGCCTAGAATGTAAGAGGGCCACTCTTACAATTTAAAGATCGAATATATTTAGCTGATTTATGTAAAATACTGCGATAAATATGTTTGAGGACAATTTAGTGCTTTAGCTTTCAAACAAATGATTTCATATAATTGTCAAAAAAAAAAATTAACTTGAATTATTACAACTTTCCCACAAAAGTTTCATAGTTCCATAGAAAAGTGGTCATAATAATTTTTGAAGAGAAAACGGGTATGAGTCAGCAGCAAATTTGTTTTACTTGCTATTTCATATACAGGGTGGCGCAAAAATAACCTTCCGATATTTTTTGGCTGCAATTTAAAAAAAATGAAAAACTTTGATTCTTCTTGTGGATTATCTTCGAAGAAAAAAGGTCCGATGACTCCTCCAGCGAAAACAGCACACCATACAGTGACTTTGAGCAGGTGTAATGGCTCTTCGTGGGTTACACGCGGATTTACAGTGCCCCAGAAGCGTAAATTTTTCTTATTTACGTACCCGCTAAGATGGAAATGGGCCTCATCACTCATGATTATTTTTGATGAAAAATCATCTTCCTCTTGGTGGTGATTAAGGATGGCTTGAGCGTATGTTAGACGCGATTGACGGTCAGCAGCTAACAGTTGATGCACCGTCTGGACTTTGTACGGAAACATCTTCAAATCTTTTACCAAAATTCGCTGTAAAGACCGTCGACTGATAACCATTTGCGTGGCACGTCGTCTGGTCGATGTCGACGGCACTTCAATGACATCCTCGGCTACAGCAGCAATATTCTTTGCATAACGGCTACTCCGGGGTCTGCCACGCATGGCAGCATCTCGTGTTGTGCCAGTCTCTTCGAGGCGAGCGGCTAAACGTCGCAGTGTTTCACCAGTAGGCGTTGGACGGCCAGGAAATCTGCGACGAAATTCACGTTGTGCCAAAGTAACCGACCGATTATTGGTCAAATAAATAGTGTAGCGTAACATTGTTTATTAACGTGTACTTCGCAAGGGTTTACTACACAAATGTCAAAACAGAATTCACATTAGGGGCCAATCGCAAAATTTATACTATTTTCTGATAGGAGGATTACTTTTGCGCCACCCAGTACATATAATCCTATTCTTTTTACTCGTATTTTTTTTTTTTCATTTGAAAAATTAAAACTGCAGTTTCATATAAAATTTTTATGATCCCACTTAGAGGTTATTTTAAGTAGTGGAACCTGCTAAAACAATTGTACTCCAACCTTTGATTTAAATTTATGAACATTTTTACTGTTTGTTGTTGCTACTGAAACACTAAACTAAGCACGTTTGTATTTAAACAATCAAAATTAAAACAAAAACAAAATACATATAAATAATGCAAATTCATAAAAAAAAAGAAATCCATTTAACAATATATTACCCACAACAACAACAGCAAAATAATAAGTTCACATTTGTTTGCATGTTGCCATGCTGCCATGCTGCCATGCTGCAATTGCCTGGCAATTTTATAGACCAATAAATTAAATGAAAACAAAGAAATATATTTTTTTTTTATTTTGCTTATGAACATTTCATCTTAATTCGTGTAACATGTTTGGAAACATGTTTTGTATACATTTGTGTAATTTTTGTTATTATCGCCCTTAAATCTTGCACGCATGATACGCCCCTGTAAATGTTGTATGCAAAACGTAATACGTAGTTTTAATGGGAGAACAGGAGTCTTGACACTGTTGAAGCACTTGTTTGTTTACTTCCTTAATGGCTAAACTAGCGTTCGTTGTTCGTTACCTTAACTGCACTGCAAATAACACTTTACGACCATGTTATGTTATTTGTACGTGGTAATCGTGTTAGTTTTAAACACGAGAAAAGCGTATAGTTAAAACGGTTTGAATTTGAATTTTGAATTCAAGTTAAAAATATAAATTAAAAAAAGCGGTTGCTTTAATTACCATTTATAAGAAAATATAAGATGTTGCTTTTCAACGCTTAAAATTATTATTGCAACTGAAAAGAGTTGCGTTATACTATAACCATATCATTGTCGGGTATAGCAGACTTAAAAATATTAGTTTATGTAAAATAATGTTTAACAAATATTATGAAAAATAAATGTATGAACAAAAACGTAAGTCGTTTTTGCGTTACAGATGCCAAACTATTTTATTTTAAACTTGCTGTGCCCGCACACGTTCTGTGCCACCTGACAATATTTTGTTCGATATTGCTTTGAATGTAGATTTTTTTTTTTACAGGTTTTTTGATTTCCCGGGAAAGCGGGAAAATTTTTTTAATTTCTCGGGATCCCGGTCTACTAATGTAATAAAAGCACTTATTTGTATTAAGGTAACTTATTTTTTTATTTAAAAATATAGAGAAAGGTAATTATAAGCTAAATAAACATTTATGTATATTCAACAAAAATATAAAATAAAAAAATTTAAGTAAAAAATAGGAATTTTTAATTCATTTTAAGTGTTAATTCCTTTTATTTTTTATTAAAGAAGAAAAAAATACTAAAGCTAGATTTACACGATTGAAGGCATTTTGAAGTCTTATCAAAATTTTGAAAATTTATTTTGATGTCCTATTTACATGTTTCAAAAATTTGATCAAAATATTCTTTCAACATATTTAAAAACCGTTTGATAAAAATTTGATCAACATTTTTTGAAGCTAATTTACACTACTGATAAACTTTTTATATTCAAAATATTGACATTGATCAGCTGTTTTGGTTTTTTGAGAAATAACTAATTATTAATAAGTATGGACGACGACACAATCATCGTAGCATCAACATTTTTAATATTGGAGGAAGAAGTAGCTGATAATAATGCAAAAAAAAAAGAAGAAAACAAAAGGAATATTGGGTTTGGCCTTTTCTTTTGGAGGCTAATGGTGTGTATGTGTCTTTTAGAGAGCGATTGAATGATCCTGACCTATTCAAAAACTTTGTTCGAATGACACCAGACGATTTTGACTATTTGCTTAATCTCTTAACTCCATTAATAGAAAAGGCCAATACTAATATGCGAGAATCTATATGCCCCGGAGAACGCCTGGCAATTACTTTGAGATTCTTAGCGACTGGGGATGGACGATGGCGTGAAGAAGTGCGGTCTGAGAATATTTTGCCTTCGATAGAACCATTGTGCAATCAAGGTCGTCAAAGCGAAATATCCAAGCTCATTCGACAAGAGTTCACAGAATATTTTGTAAATGAAGGAGAAGTTCCATGGCAATACAAGCATATTTATTAAAAATTAATTAAAAAGCCAATTAATCGAAATAAAAAGTTCAATTCATTTATTTGGCAACATAAAATCACATTCTATATAAAAAAAAATTAACATATTAAAAAAAAATCACATTCTGTTTGCATATAAAATATTAAAATAAAGAAATGGAAAAATAATAATAACAAAATAAAGTTAATTGTTTTCCTCTTCTTTAAATGAGCCGATGACATTATTAATTAGCGTTCTTAGTCTGAAAATATAAGTTCGTATCAAATATTATTCGAGTACTATGCATTTCAAACTCACCTGTGAGCATTTGGCTCTGAATGTGCAGAAAGCTGCTGCCCAACATACTCTCCATACCTCTCCATACCTCTTCTGCCAATTTATGTCTTCTTTTCCTTGTGATACTTTCTGAGATAAAAATTGGCCAAGTTTTTCGTAATCTTCTAAACGCTGACTGTCGATTACATTTGCTTCTTGCACTTTTCTACGCTTTGCAGGAGTGGAACTTGCAAATGGACATTGAGATTCCGAGTTCTGAGACTGCTCTTCAACATCATCCCAATGCTCAAAAGCAGCATTAGTCAAGGTCCCGAAGTTTGATTCAGTACCTCCTGATCCACGATTTCTCACAGTATCTAGAAACTGTAGAGCTGCAAAATATTCATATTTTGATACATAAGTAGCGCCACCTTGTCCACTTTTAGAGGCATTTACTTTTTTGTGTTCCGCCTTCAATATATAATAATACTTGTAAATTTAAACAAAACATACAACCAAAAATAACAATTTACATTATAGCGTGATCGCACAGCGTTAAATTGTGCTTTGCAGTCGGCTATGCAATGATTCGTTGCAGCAGCAATTTCTGCCCAGCACTTCTCCTTTTCTTGTCGGTTTCTGTAGCCATCAATATTGAAATTCCATATTGGCTCACGTACTTCAACCATTTCAATGAACCGTCTCACTATTTTTGTTGCTTGCGATTATTGCGATTGTTATCATTTACGTTAAAAATATTGATATATTATTCCACAAATATATAGTTATTAAATATTCAACACTTACCAATTCATTTTAATTTACTAACTTTAATTTTATTGCTTTAGATATTTAACAATTGCCACTTGCCAAACAAAACAAACGTATGTAAATATAAACACCTGATATGTATTGAATCAAAAGGACGTGCTGTCAAAATATTTATAGTTATCAATATTGCCAGATTCGATTTTGATGCTTATTTACACGGCATCAATAAAACCTTCAAAAGTTTTGTTCAACAAATTTTGATCAACAAATTTTGAGGAAATTTTCCTGTTTACACGAGTTTGAAGCATTTTGAAGAGCAATTCTGAAGAAAATTTCAATAGTGTAAATGTAGCTTAATATTAAAAAATGAGATCAAAAATAAAACAATTCAAGGCTTTAAAACATTGACTAGATTTAGAATAAACGTAAACATTCAATTTTGTATGCATATACACATATGTATGTACATATTGTTTCCCTTGTTGGTTTAAAAAATAGTTTTTTAATACACTTAAGGCATTAATCGACTCATGTGAAAGTCTATTTCTTATTTTATTAACAAATTGCCCTGTGACCGAAAAAACTCTCTCACATTCTACTGATGTCGCACGTATAGTTAAAAGTGCTTTAAACAAATATTCAATGCTTTCAGTTTTTTGGCCACTTCCTTCATAAAATTTTAGTTTTTTTCTTAAAATTATTTTTGGAAACAAATTGAGTACGTGAATTTACATCATCAATATCTGCAGTTAATATTTCTTCAAATGTTTTTTTTTCTTTTACAGCAGAATATTCAACAACATCCTGATCACTTGCATTATCAGTAATATTTTGTTCATTAAAAAGGCGTTTGTAAAGATTTTCGGCATAGCTAAATACTAAGTGCTTAGGAGCATAAGAAAATAAACTATTTTTATGGTTTCTATTAAAAAAGTCAGGATCTTTTAAATATTTTACAAGAGTATACAGTTTTTTGTCTCTCTTCTTTCATCTATTCGTTGATGCAGAGCCTGGAACATTTTTTCGCCTAGAACAGAAGCAATCGACCGAATTTCTTTACATAAAGTGTTAACTATGGCATCAGCGGTTAATAGGTTTGTATCACGGCTACTTAGTTTTTCAACTGTAACTTTTATTGGTTTTAAAACTTTGAGCATGTCGTTCAATCTATCTATATTTTCGTCAATCCATAGTTCAGCCATTTCTAAATCTATAAGACTCTTTTTTATAGAATTTTTTAAAAGCAAAAACTTTTCCATCATTGGTACTAAAGAATTCCAACGAGTTACAATATCTAGTTGAAGGGATACTTCCTTTTTGTATTTGAAGTATAGCATTTCTTGTTGGACTTTTTCTGAAAACTTTTAAAATGCGACTTGTTTGGGCCAAGGCCTCTTTATAGTTACTATTTATTGACATATAACTTGTAGAATCATGAAAATCAGTTTCGAAGTCATCATTGTCATCTGTAAAATTCGATTCTTCAGAATAGCAAACTTCTTTTTTATACAAAATGTCTACAACTGCTAAATGTATGGCATGATTAAGGCAAAAAACTCCATCGACCGGGCTATCTTTCACAAACTTTTTCATTACATTAGGCCCATCTGTTACTGTAGAGACTATGTTGTGTTCAAATTTTATATCATATTCTCTTAATCGAGTTTCCATTAAATTTTTAATTTCGTTTGCTCCACACTTTCCGGGTATATATAACATACCCAAATTAAAAAAGGTTTGTTCATCACCGAATAAACAAATATTTAGGTATCTCCTATTTTGTAGACTTGTCCACTCATCCATTGTCATTGAAAACTTGCCGCTTTCATCTAATTTTCTTTTTATATTCTTTGTATGCTCACCCTTTACTTCTATAAATTTTTTTATAATCAAGTTTTGCACACCGTTTTCAGCTTTTGGTAGGTCCAGTTTATCACGTCCCATTGATAAATGATTTCATATGACGCATTAGTCCGCTTGTACTTTGTCCTTTACATGAAATTATCTTTGCACATAGGGAGTAAATCGCGGTATCATTGGGTTTCTTCTTATAAAATTTCCAGACAACAGACGTTTCCATCTAAAATATTTTTATATTTTACTCACATTAAAAACAAAATTGTTTTCAATATAGTATTACCTTTCAATATTACTTTATTTTAAAAATAGGTAAATATAGATTGTTTTAAGAAAAACTTTGCTGTAAAAATAATTTGGTAGCAGTAAACAATAATTTCGTGTAAGAATATCAACAGCTGTTTACTAAACGAAGAAAAAATGTTGCCAGAATTTTTTTTCGTAATTTCCCGGGATCCCAGAAAAAAAATCCGGGGAGAGCGGGAAAACTAAAAAAATTGAATTCCCGTCCCGGGAATTTCCGGGACGGGATTTCCCGGGAGAAAACTCTATTTGAAAGTAATCCACACGAAATTTTAGGACTTTTACGTATTTACTTTATAGAAAGGTACCCATCTCTGGGAAAATTTTTAAAATTTATATAAAATTCTAAAAAGTATTTGAAAGCTCTGTAAAAGACAGACAGGAAATGAATATAATAATGTAATATTGCTTAATATATTCTTGGAGTCAGGATACAAAAGGACCTCCTCACAAAATTTTGTTAAAATTCATCCAGTACTTTTAACGTGATGCGAACACAGACAGAAAGACAGACAGGAAATTAATTACTATTTTATTACATGTATAGATAGTCTTAAGAAGCTTCTGAAAAAACTTAGAAAAATATGTTCCAGTTGAATTTATTTTAGTTGAGAAACAATAATAACAAAGAGGGGTTTTAATATAGTTTTTTTTTTTATTTGTTTTTGTTTGTGTTTTCAACTGCAACAAACATATACACGAAAATTTGTTTTCCGATTCAGTTTTGTTAATTGGTAAATATAAAATTTCTTAAAACCATTTCAAATTATTTACCCAACACATTTTTTTAATTTTCAATTGATAAAGCATATACAGTTGGGTGCAAATAAAGGCAATGTTTAAAATAAAAAAATTTAGTTTATTCATGATACTCATTAAATAAATTAAAAACTATTTAAAAAAAAGTAAGTGTGCTATATTCGGCCATGCCGAATCTTTTATATCCTTCACCATAGTATTGTTAAATATTCCAATACTTTGTTATTGAAATTGGGAAACATTTCACAATAATAATATTCATTCGGTTTTTACTTTTATGATTTTCAACTTTATTACAATTTATTACAAATATAATATAAATTATATGAATTTAATTTTATTGGAACTATTTTAAAAAATTTTATTAATTAATTACTTCTTTAATATAATATTTAAGTTCTGTATTATAATATAAAGATATAGAAAAAAAAATTTTTTTTTTTTTGAAAAATTTTATGGAAAATATTTTGCTAAAATTTTCTCGAAATTTTATGTCAAATTTTTTTCTAAAAAATTTATCGAAAATTTTTTTGGAAATTTTATGGAAATTTTTCCGAATTTTTTTTTTTTAATTTTATAGAAAAATTTTTCTCTAAATTTCGATAAAATTTTTTGCTAAAAAATTTCTAAAAATTTTATGCAAGTTTTTTTGTAAAGCGAAAAAGAATATTTAAATACACATGTGTAAATATATATTAGAAACTAACTGTACCCACACACGTTGTGTGCGTTATGACAATATTTTCTTCGATTTTGCTATAAAAGTTATCCGCACTAAATAATTGTAATAATTTTTCACTTTGTATAGGAGGTATCACGCCCTCCATTCAAATTCAGTCTGTGTTTCTCTACACAATGTATCTTGATATGGCGGTTACTGATGCAAAATTTCAAGGCGCTACCTATTGCAGTTCTCTAGATACAGGAAAATAATTTTTTACTTTGCATGGCGGTTACCACGCTCACTGTGCCAACTCAAACTGTTTTTCTAGAGTATACGCATGGGCATGGGGTTACCCACTTTAAAGACCATACCTATTACAGTTCTCTATATACACAATAATAATTTTTTCACTTTGTATGAGAGGTACCACGCCAAATATTCCGGCCATAACTCATGAACCAATACACATACAGAGACCGTTTATACATAAAAACCTTGGTATTGACGTCACCTTTCATAAAACCTTTGCATAAATCGGTTCACGCATTCCAGACTAACACAATGCAACATATTATTATATATATATAGATATAAAATGCTCTTAGAATCAGATTTCTTAATAAGCAATTTCGTTATTTTATTACGAAGGGGCGAACCTAAGTATTACATCCCATGTTAAAATAGTCCCAGTTGTAATAAAATGAGTTATGAAACAAAATTCTTTTACAGAAAACAATAAAAACGATAAAAATAAATATTTATTTTAAACAACATTGAACTGACCTTCACGTTAACCACATCAACCACATTTATTGATGTTAACAGTTTCAACGATATGGTTGATGAAAGGTGGTTACTTTATTTATGTTTAACTTATATTTTTTTTAATTTTTTTTTATATTTTTTAGTCTATTCTAAATTCCCAAACGGGTTGATAAACAATTGCTTGTTGATATCCTTTAGATGTTTATTCATAGAAATATATTTAAAGGTTTACAACACTTGATATGTGGTTTCTGAGGGATAGTATTTTGTGTGTTTTTTGGATTTTTAAGCTGCTGTTTATATCTAAGACGGCTTTAGTATTTAATTCAAATAAGTTGGCATCAAGTGTTTAGGAAAGCTGTTGGTAACAGTAACGAAAAAATTATTGTAAGGGTTTCAAGTCTTTTTTAATGTAAGCAAAAAATTTTGAATAATTTATAAACTTTTCGCAAGTAGCTTTAGATAAAGTGATTCAGCTTTATATAAGCCAAAATATTGGCGGCATATCATAGGCTGTTTGAAAAGATTATACGAATTTTCATTGAGGACCGAAACGTAAAGAAAAAAAAATTAAAAAATATATTGCTTATTAAAAATAAAAATTTAAATGGTTTTAATCTTTTGATGGAGAGTGTATTTTTTGTAAATTTTAAATGGCTGAATAAAAGGCTATATGCATCAAACACGTTTTTATATATAACTTCTGCGAAAACTTTAAATATACGGAACGAACCTAAAAATGTAAGTCTACTCACTCAGCCTTTGATTGGCAAACTGTACACACACTGTACTATTCCTCATTATGAATGTATTGGTTTCCCAGGAATTTCGTATGGTTTAGTTGAGCCCCATGTTAGATAATTTTGCTTATTCACGATATCCTTTCGAGGTAAATGCATCGATGAATATAATTTTTTTCGAAAGAACTGCATTCACTTTGCTAGATTAGCTATTCAACGAATTGCTGACACTTAGTATGGTGTGCTTGTTTCGGCGCCTGAGCTGAATCTTGCCCATACAAGATTCGGCTCAAAAGTTGAGATTTTTCATCCTAGTTCAGTGCATAGAGCCAATTAAAATTTAAAGTTATCGGAAAACGAATTGGGAAATCGAACTATTATTTTTGGAGTTTTCAAAAATATTTCCTCGCCATTTTTTCAAAGAAGCCGACCTTACCTTCGGGGAAGAAGAGTACTTTCGGTTAAACAATGTTTCAATGAAACTGATCGCACCTTCGATCAATAATTGACCCAGATACTTTTTCTATTAAAAAGTTCATTTGTTAGCCGTAACTCTCCATATTTGTCACATGAATATCGAGTTATTCATATTTAAAATGTTCTTTTTAGGAAAGAGGGTTTAGGTAAAAACCACTTGCTGCCCCCGCCCTTCTTCAGTGCCCTTGCACTATTTTTTTCGATTTTGCTGGAAGCAATCCACAACAAAAACACTTACTTTTTTAGTGCCGCCTTAAACTATGGTTGTGTTATGGTTATGTATTTACTTTATAAAACAACGCCATCTGTTAGTGGTCAGTGCTTCAGTTATAGTTTATGTATTTACTTTAGTACTAAAATAACTGCGTACTTTCACTGCCTTTTCTCCACTTTCTCTTGGAAATAAGATATTTTTGCGGAAAAAAGTACCTTATATTGGATTCAGGTACCTCCTCACAAAATTTTGTTAAAATCCAACCAAATGCAAAAGAAAAGCAGACAGACAAACGTACTTCTCTATTTTATGTATAGGACAAGTAGTACAGGTTTACCCGTAGTAAGCGTGAATAAATACCATGTCAGCATTTGAACGGATCTTTATATTTTTGAAGTCTTCTGAATCCACTATTTTTGTGAATGTCCTACAGCTCATAACGTTTAATATATCAAAATGAAATTTATCTTTTGAGCACAATCAGAAATGACACCCCAACCGAAAAAAATTTTTTTTTCGATTAAAATATATTTTTAACTTTTATTCAGATTTTTTAATAACCGCAACTTGAACCATTAAGCCATAAAATGAAAATACTCCGTTCTTATAGAGTCACCCAGATTAAATAAATTTTTAATTTTGTCTTAAAATTTTCGCCTAGAAAAAGTTTTTTTAATAAAAACTATTAAATTTGCCGATTTTAATCGATTTTCTGCCTTTTTATCAGTTCTTGGTTGCTTGACCCCAAGTAAGACGAGTTGAAGAAATTGATCGGTTAAAAAACGAGATCACTTAAGTACTGACGAACATTGCACAGTGGGGTGGAATCAAAAAATTTTGAAAATAAAACAGCTATTTGTGAAGGGCTAGGCCGCTTGATCCAAAAATATGGCATGAGCATAGCAAAATTAAGGTAAAGGAAATCACATAATTCCCAAAATAAATGCCAAAAATCCCAAAATTGGAATTTTGTAGTCTTTTGTAAGTCCACTTATGGACTAGGCGTCATAAAATCCTTTCAGCAATAGTTGGGAGTATATATAGCTTTTTTTACGGCAGTATTCTTTTTCCGATCTCTGCTATGGAATTTTAGAATATTTAGGCTAAAATAAAAATTTCGATGTAAAATGGGTCACATTGACGGACATCTATCTTCTGCAGAGTAGATAAATTTTACACGAAGTGTGATTTAAACGTACGTACTCGTATATATTGTCAGCTTACACAAACATATAAAATTTATATACATATATTTCTTAAGAAATTTTCTTTTCCATTAAAAAAATAAGATTGAAGGCCAGTTTTAGGCAAATATGCACACAAATTCAATAATTGAAATTGAAAATCGTTTATTTTTCCACCCAGAAAATATATAATCTTCAAAATTTTCCACAATATTTTAAATTTCAGTTACTAACTATGTAAAAAATTTGAAAAAATTAGCTGATGATTTTTTTAAATTATTTAACATAAATTGCACCAGGGTATCAAAACATCAAAAAATTGTATTTTAAAATACTTATAGCTCGCATATTTTAAAACATAATTTACAGATTAAACCATCATTTTATAGCTATTAACTAGAAATTTGTACAATTTTTAAAAATATAAAACTTAACCCGCATATTCATAAAAAATAAAATACATTTGAAATCCATTTTAGAACTAATTTTTCATACAAACGTTGTTCTAAAATACATTTCAAATAAGTTTTATTTTTTATAAATATAGGGGATAATAAACAATAATACTTGCAAAAAAAAACCGACATCAAAACAGATAGAAGGGCACCAATTCTAAACTAAAAATGTAAGAAGTAATCTGTAAGACTTAGATTTAAACCAAATAAAGCTTGCGACAAAATAAGAGGGAAAAAAGTAAAGCCTATGTGAATGTTAACCTCTCCTTATTACTGTTCAAAAGTTAAGCTATTTTCACCAGCAACCGTCTTTTATGGGGACACCATTCGAGCCTCTGTGTATAACGGTTTCAAAGATAGGGTCACATAGATCAAATAACATCTCATATTGGGACAACCTCTAATTTACAATTTTAAATTAAAGACCTGTTGTTATAAAGGACTTGGTCACAAAGATTCTTTGTAAATTTCAACTGTCTGTCTATAACGGTTCAAAAGTTTGGCCATATATATCAAAACATGAACTATTGAGATACCCTTTACATTATAATTCCAAATATTTATACTTGTTATTATACCAGAGCAAGTAGTGGACATTCTGCCTAATTTTCGAGTGATTGGTTCAAGCGATAGGGCCATATAGTTCAAATTACATAATTTATGGGGACACCCTTTAATTTCTGAATTTAAATTGTATATTTGCTATAGTGGACTTTGCAATACAGGTTCCTTGTAAACTTCAGCTGTCTGTCTATAACAGTTCAAAAGTTTGGCCACATACATAGAATTACATTAATTATTGGGACACCCTTTTATTTCCAAATTCAAATTTTATACTTTTTGTTATAGCTGACTTAGCAATACAGGCTCGTTGTAAATTTCAGCGGTCTGTGTACAACTATTCAAAAGTATGGCCATATACATCAAATTAAATGAACTATTGGAGCACCCTTTAATTTAAATTTTTGAATATTTATACATTTTATTATAACGGTCATAGTAATCGACATTCTGTAAAATTTTCAAGGTTTTGTCTATAACGGTTCAAAAGATAGGCATATATAGGTCAAATTACGGCACCTATGGGGACACCCTTTAAATTTTAAATTTATTTTTTTATTAATTTCTGCCGTTGGGAAATTTTAATTTGGTGCCCTTTACGGTTCTTAATACACGTAAAAAACATGTATGTTGTATGGGGTCATCCTTTAATTTTTAATATTATGAACTGTTTTTAAAATGGGACCAACCTGAAAGCATAACCTTTTAAATAAAGAAAAAAATGTTGTATGGGGCACCCTTTAATTATTAATATAATGGGGCCAAACTGAGAGCTTAACCTTCTATATAAAGAAAAAAATTTTAAAATCGGTTCAGAAATGGCTGAGTTCTGCGGTTACATACATAAAAAAAGCAACATTCAGACGAATTGATAACCTCCTTCTTTTTTGAAGTCGGTTAAAAATAAAACTTATTAGAAAAATTTGTTCTAAAATAGATTTCAAATTTATTTTATTTTTTATAAATATGGGGTTTACAATTTAAAAATTAAGGAAATGCCAAGCTCTAAAAGAATTTACAAGAGCGATGTGGCTCAATCTGAAATGACATAGCGCCACCATGACAAGTGCGGATGGTGCTCTCCATCCAAAGTTAAACTGCTATGCTCATGCCAAATTTTCGATCAATCGGCCCAGCAATTTACAAATGGCTGAGTTATTTCCCCACTGTGCATTGTTACTTTCCGATATGGCACACAACTTATCGGCCAAGATTTTCTTTAAAAGAAATTTATTCGCACGTTGTTATAAGTCGAAGCTAAGTTTCTAAGTTTCGTCTCGCATCTCGCTCTAACCTCGTTGATCATAAAATGTACAGTAGTACAATACATTTTCGTTGTGATACCAAACCAATACAATTTTTCACTACAAATCAAATGGCCATAAATTTTTAAAGAAGCAATTTAATTTGAAAACATTGATAAAACAACAACAACAACAACAAAAACACAAAAACATTATAAAAACAAAATATTCCTGTCTAACTTAAATTGGCAATTTTAATTTGAAATATTTACTTAACTTTTTGCTCCATTACAAACGAATGTAATTTGTTTTCGAAAAAAAAATGTTTTCCTTCCATTTTGTTTCTAAATATGGATTTAACCTAAAAAGGTCCAAATGTGCAGAAAAGATAAAATAAAATTTAAATATAAATATAATTCTACAGATGATAGAAGTTATAAATTTGCTAATAATTGTCATAAATATTACAATGAACATGTTTCACATGTCGGTTTGTTTATTAAGCAAACAGCAGCAATTTATTTGATAATTTTCTCTAACTTTTTTCTATTAAAGTCGTAAATTTATTTTGCATGTAGGAATAATACTTTTAGTTTAGTTTTTAGTTGATATTTTATTTATTTAACTAAAAGTAAGTTTCAATTAATTTTAATATCTTATTAAATTTTAATTAATAAGATATGCAAACATAAGTTACCTTTATTCAGCAGAAAACTTAGCTGCATGAAAGTGTTTTATTATCTGTTTATTTTGTTCAAGAATTAATTGAATTTTCTCTGTAGCATAATCCAAATAATATAAAAAATATTAACAAATTAAACCATATTCTTAAGTTGTTTGTTTTTAAACGACTTCAAAAAAGAAGGAGGTTATAAATTCGTCTGAATGTTTTTTTTTATGTATGTAAGCGCAGAACTCAGCCATTTCTGAACCGATTTTAAAATTTTTTTCTTTATTTGAAAGGTTATGCTCTCAGTTCCCATTTTGGTCCCATTTTAAAAACGGTTCATTATATTAAAAATTAAAGGGTGCCCCCATACAACATACGTGTTTTTTACATGTATAAGGAACCGTAAAGGGCACCAAATTAAAATTTTAAAAATTTCGTGTCGCTATAGCTCCCAACAGCAGAAATTAATAAAAAAAAATAAAGTTATATTTAAAAGGTGTCCAAATAGGTGACGTAATTTGTCCTACATGGACTAATTACGTCGATTACTATGACCGTTATAATAAAATGTATAAATATTCAAAAATCTATATTAAAAGGTGCTCCAATAGTTCATTTAATTGGATGTATATGGCCGGCCATACTTTTGAACAGTTGTACACAGACCGCTGAAATTTACAAAGAACTTGTATTGCTAGGTCCGCTATAACAAAAAGTATAAAATTTGAATTTGGAAATAAAAGGGTGGCCCAATAGTTAATGTGATCCTATGTATGTGGCCAAACTTTTGAACTGTTATAGACAGACATCTAAAATTTACAAGGAACCTGTATTTCAAAGTCCACTAAAGCAAGTATACAATTTGAATTTAGAAATTAAAGGGTGTCCCCATAAATTATGTAAATTGATCTAGATGGTCCTATCTTTTGAACCGTTAAAAGCAAAAACTTGAAAATTAGGCAGAATGTCCACTACTTTCTCTGGTATAATAACAAGTATAAATATTTGGAATTTTAATGTAAAGGGTGCCCCAATAGTTTATGTAATTTGATATATATGGCCAAACTTTTGAACCTTTGAATTTACATCAACTTTTGAAACACCCTTTATAATTTCAAATATTTACAAATGTTATTATACGGGACATAGTAGTGGAGATTCTGTCTAATTTTAAAGTGTTTGTCTATAACGGTTCAAAAGATAGGGCTAGATAGGTAAAATTATATCAATTATCGGGACACCCCAAGTTTCCAAATTTGAATTATATACTTGATGTTATAAAAGACTTAGATATACAGGTTCTTTGTAAATTTCAACCGTCTCTCCGTTACGGTTCAAAAGTTTTTCAATATACTTCAACTTACATCAACTATTGGGACACCCTTTAACTTTTAATTATAAATATTTAATTTCTGATTATAAATATTGGACATTCTGTCCAATTTTCAAGTGATTGTCTACAATGGTTCAAATGGTTCATATATTTAAATTGACGTCACATATGGGGACACCCTTTAAAATTTTAACTTTATTTTTTTATTAATTTCTGTTATTGGCAGCTATAGTGATATACAGTTTTTTAAAATTTTAAAAGGGTGCCCTTTACGGTTCATAATACACGTAAAAAACACGTATGTTGTATGGGGACACCCTTTAAAAATTCTGAACTTCTTTTAAAATGGGACCAATCTGTAAGCATTTCCTTTCTAATAAAGAAAAAAATTTTAAAATCCGTTTAGAAATGTGTGAGTTCTGCGGGCACAAACATAAAAAAATCAACATTCAGACGAATAGATAACCTCCTTCTTTTTTTGAAGTCGGTTAAAAAGAGCGAAGAGCTGTAAAGCTGGATTCAACCATTTTGTTTGGAAACAATTTTTGTGAAAACAAATATTTTTTTTCTCAGAGTTTTCTACAGCACTATTCATCCGTTTCGAAATATTTTATTAAAACAGGTATTATTAAATAAAATTGCTTCCATTAATGGCTGTTAAAATAAAAAAATGAAAAAAAGAATTGCAGTAAAAGAAATATTAAAGCAAAAAACTGCAATGGACTACTATCACGCATGCGCTGAGATGCGCTTAAATTATGTAAAATCCTTTGCTATTTTTCAACGCATGGACTCCACTATATTTGCTTACGTTCTATTCTAATGGCGTTAGCTATTGTCGTCCAAATACTTTGCTTTGCATAATTATTTTTATATGAGCTATTGCTCATGTCGTACATGCATTCTCTTCTGGGGTTTTTCATTTCCATTATAAGCTTGAGGGCAATTGCTTCATTGAACTCGTTTTTCATAAAATAATTTTTTATTGAAAAATATTTCTTTGTTGATAAAACGACGGACGCTCTTCACCGAAATGTATGACAACAGTATTATGTTTACTGACGAAACGAAAATTGAATACCTAATACAATTTTCAATTGGCTATTTGGCAGTAAGTAATTTATATTTTGTCATTATTTTAAAACAGAGCCATCTGTTCCATATTCATATTTATTTCATTATTTTAAAATGTAATTGTGCAACCTTGTTTAAAAAATCCCGTTTTTTAAGAATAAAATATGCCTTATAGTAAGCAGTACCCTTAAATCAGTAAAAAAAACGCCATACTTTCACTGCTTTTTCTCCACTTTCTCTTAGAAATAAGATATTTTGGCGGAAAAAAGTATATCGGATATATTGGAATCAGGGTACTTACGTACCTCCTCACAAAATTTTATTAAAATCCATCCAGTATTTTATATGACATGCCAACACAGACGGAAAGACATACAGACAGAAAATGAGTTACTGTTTTATTATATGTATAGATTAAGTTATTCTCTTTCTTACATCTGGCCAATATTCATGGGTTCTTTGCAGCAGACCCACGAATATTGCCCTCCCAAACGTCTAATTAAATCTTCCAATTTTTATTTAATTACGAGTAGTTGGATGGCAACCAAAATCCCAGTACATACAATCATTATCCTTAGTTTTCCTAACTACAATTGAAATAAAAAAGTCCATTAAAGACTATTAAAAGACCTCATTTGCGAAAATGATGTTAGGAAAACATTATTCTCTTTTTTTATTTTTTTTTTTTTTTTGCTGCAGTTTATGGTAACAAATTTTAGAACAAAAACGGAAGAATAACGAAATTCTTAGTGAAAAAAAAGTTGCTTACTTTGAAATACTGTTTGCCCATGACTGTTCAAAGAAATGTGGCACAAATGAAAAATAAACTTAAATTTTCAATGAGTTGGAAAATCATGTTAAATACAAATGACTGCACAAACGCTAACACAGGCATTTCTATTCTTACTACGTTTCCCCTTTATTTTCCTTTTTTTCGTTGTTTTTATTTTCAATTACTCATCGTTGGTGTTTTTTTTTTTCAAAGGCATCAAAATCGTCCTTAGCGGCAAGAAAAAAAAAAATGCAGTAGCAAAGTCCTAAAACTTTTTTTACTGTAGATAGCATGGATGGTGGTTAATCATTGTTTATACTCTTTGTTATTTGCTGCCGTTGATGTTGAAATTCATGACCCATTTTATTTTATTTATTCTGGTTACAAGGGCATGAAGGAATTTTTAATTCCGTTTAGTTTTTGATCCTTTGCTTTTTCTTTTTTTCAAATAAATGAGACCCCACATAAGGTGCTGATAAGTTTTGTCTTGCAAAAGGGGTGGTCAGTCAATTGAATCATTCTATCTCTTTGTTATTTGTTATTTTATGATTTAGTAGCATACCACGGGTTGTCATTTTACTTTTACATCCACATTTTAAAACTGTAATGCCTTGAACTAACAATAAGTGTTAAAATTTTAAATCTAATTAAACACACTTAATTAAGTTTTAGAATTTATTTTCATTATTGATCACTTGGGATTTATCTCTATAGTGTTTCTCCAAAAAGGCTTATATTCCTCCTTCGAAAGTAAGTCGAATATAACCACGCTTGTTTAGTGTGTAACAGGCCAGCTTCTTTTCGAGATTTCTGATTTAACAAATGCCACGATTAGGTATTTGTGGATGTTCCGCTGTAATCGTTCTCAAAATCTTATCTTGGCTCCTTTAAAGTTTTTCTGATATAGCTGATATAGCTCTCAATAACTAAAGGGTGATCTATACATATAATAAAATAGTAACCCACTTCCGTCTGTCTGTCTGCTTTTCATTGACGTTCTCATCACGTAAAAACTACTGGATTTTTTTTGGGAAGAGGTACCTAAATATCCTGACCCCAATATAGGATACTTTCTTTCCGCAAAAATATCTTAGAAAGTGGCGAAAAAGCAGTGAAAGTATGCAGTTGAACTAACCGGATAAGAATACTTTACTTTTTATAAAGTAAAAAAATACATAAACTGATACGTAGCATATCTTAAGGCGGAACTAAAAACGCCGGTATTACCACATATAACTAAATCGACAGCGAAGTATAATAATTATAAATTGGCTATGCTAGCTTCAAACTAATTTGCCCAAAGAACACCAGAAGCGCTTGCGAAGCTTTACTATCGCACTAACCATCTGTCTTATCTACTCGCCTTTCTAAAGGAAGTAACACAGTTAATGTAGGCATTAATTACCTGAGTGTTACTTGTCTTAAAAAAAAATCTAAATCGAACCAAATATTGAAGGACGCTGACGAAGTGACGGGCTAGTTTTGAATAAAATACAAACTATTTAGGAAATTATTGTCATTCCTTTTTATTTTGATAATATTGGCCGCTGCGACCTCGGCGGCAAATTATCGATGACGCTGAGGAATAGTTGAGGTTCTATGCCATTAACACACTGTGTAATTTTTGAAGTCATGGCAAAATAACCTTATACGGACACCACTACGTCATAAAAGACCAAAAAAAAAAGACCCCTGTCTCCCACTTTTGCCCAAAGTCCTCCAGGTTTTTTTTATAGGGCCTCAAAGATGTGGGGCCTCGATGTCATTTTTGCAAAGAAATGATCATTTACTCAAGCTCATATTTTGCAAACCGTTTAAAATTTTGATATACTCCCTGAGGCAAAGTTGTAGCTCTTGTTATAAAGAACAAAAATTGTTAACATATAAAATCAAAAAAAACTTCATCTTCAAGGTCAAAATCTTTCTAGAACATATGAACTTCCTAGGAATGATTCTTAACACCGTTAAAAAATTTTCGGGAAATTTTTCACTTTTGCGGCTACTTAAGCGCTACCTAAACGGTATTAAGAATCATTCCTAGGAAGTTCATATGTTCTAGAAAGTTGTTTATTGAGATCTTAGGTTCATTTTTGTAGTTTATTATATCCTTGAGTTTTGAACGGTTTGCTACCTATGGACCTGAACAGGGGAAAAAAGGTAAAAAAAAATTGAATTTTTTAAAGCTTTTTGCGATTTTGACCTTGAAGATGAAGTTTTTTTGATTTTATACAGGGTGGGCCAAAAGAAACCAAGGGCTCTCCAAAAATTTGTCTTAAAAGTGCCATTGTGTCTCGGGCAGTATGGGCAGTGGCTCCGTCCTGCTGAAACCACATACCAGGTCTGTTTTCAAGAGCAGGACGTAAAAAATTTTCTATCATAAACCGATACCGCTCTCCATTTACGGTTACAGCACTTCCATCTTCATTCTCGAAGAAGTAGGGCCCAATGACATTTTCAGATGTGATCCCACACCATACTGTACACCTGATGGGGTGCAATTGGCGTTGATGAATGGCTCTTGGATTTTCAGAACCCCAGAACCTACAGTTCTGCTTATTAACAAAGCCATTCAAATGAAAATGAGCTTCATCACTCATAATCAAATTTTCAATAATGTCGGCGATATGCTCTTTGCGTTAAAATAATTGATCTCTGGTTTAAATAATACAATTCCAAGTGTTGTCTATATAATCTGAAAGAAAAAATAAAAAAAAGTTAATAAACAAAAAAGTTATTAAACTTTTACACCCCTTGGTTTCTTTTGGCCCACCCTGTATGTTCACAATTTTTGTTCTTTATGACAAGAGCTACAACTTTGCCTCAGAGAGTATATCAAAATTGCAAACGGTTTGCAAAATATAAGCTTGAGGAAATGATCATTTTTTTTTTCAAAAATGACATCGAGGCCCCACATCTTTGAGGCCCTATAAAAAAAAACCTGGAGGACTTTGGGCAAAAGTGGGAGACAGGGGTCTTTGCTTCAGAGAGTATATCAAAATTTCAAACGGTTTGCAAAATATGAGCTTGAGTAAATGATCATTTTTTGCAAAAATGACATCGAGGCCCCACATCTTTGAGGGCCCATAAAAAAAAACCTGGAGGACTTTGGGCAAAACTGGGCGACAGGGGTCTTTTTTTTGGTCTTTTATGACGTAGTGGTGTCCGTATATGGTTATTTTTTTCCGTGTTGCACTGTGTAATGTGTCGAATTATACCATCCTTTAGCTCTTGAATTGTTGCTGGCTTGTCGACATATACTTGTCGACATATAAATTTAACAACCCGATATTTCAGTCAGCACTTATTACTTTCTCTAGGAATTACAAAACACCTCTTCTTAGATGTTACCTCGTGATGACATTGGAAAACTTTTACTATAACCTTCAGCCAAATAATATAGGGATTTTCAGCTGAATTTCTATCATCCCAACAGAAAACCAACTAACGAATTTTTAAATTTCGTTTGGGAAAAAACTTCATACACACAATTTAAGCTGTTCTCCTTTGAAATAACGTAACCAAACGAAAATAGAAAAACTTTGTATTCTTAAGCATTCTTAAGAATGAAACTGTAATGATTTTTAAAACTTCTAAGGAGTCTGTATTACAAAAAAACTGAACAGCTAAATGTTAAAGACTTAAAAACTGTTTAAGATTTATCCTAAACAAGAAAGTAAGTCTTTACTTCTAGTATGTAGCAGTAGCAGTCTTGTCTAACCAGCTTTAAAAGATTCTTTGCTTTGTGGCTTACAAAGGCCATTGCAAATGGCAACGTTATTAAAAGAAGGCAAAGAAAAACAGTGTCACTTGATAATATGAATAAAGAAGAAAACGTTTCTTTATTATATTGAAAACTACTCCGCATTTTGCCAGTTTAGTTGTAAGATTTTACTTTCAATATACTGATAGAAAAAATACTGCTGAAATTGTGTTTTATTTTGTAGTTTGCCAAATATTTAGTGAAAAACTTAAGCCCGTCAAAGGAAGTATAAGAAGATTAAAAAAATAAATGCACGCGACGTAAGTCCATTATTAGAAAAAAAAATCAGTTAATGATACAAATTAATACTATTTACTATAAACTTTTTTATAAAGGTTGATATTTTTCGAGGTTCTTTTTTCAATAGTCTTTTTTTGACAGATTTTTGTTTAGTATTGTTTGGCATTTCAGAGCGACTGTCCGCAGCTCCACTCAGAAACACCTCTGCTTTAAATCTATGAAATTTCATTAAGATATCTTCAGCGCTTCATGAGATACCGAATTATGTCCAAAATAAATCGTTTTGAAATCACTGTGCAACTGAACTTACTGAACAAAGTCTACCTAAAACAGATAGATGGATTAAAATGAGATATTTTTGCATCTTGCAAAGAAGGTTTCCTGATGTTGAAAGTTTTGCTTACATTTTTAAAATTTGTAAACTATAAAGCTGTCTAAAATATGTAACTATAAAAACATATCTTCAACTTACACACTTTTAGCAATTTCTTTAATAAAATTTTAAATGAAATATTTTTTTTTACAAAATAAATAAAATTTATTTAAAGTTAATTTATTTAAAGTTAATTTATTTATTTTATTTTGGTGGTTTATGCCCAGTGGTATTATATTTTGAAAGATTTAACATTTATGCACACATGCATATATCACAATTACATACACTTGCAAAAGTTCCAAATGTATTTGTGTAGGTATGCGTAAGTACCCTGCAGGAGACTAGTGAAAAAAGGGTTAGAAATTTCATTAAAATATACTGGTGCTGAATATTAGTACTTGAAGTATTTCAAGGGTACGTACCACTTGCATACTGATAGAATATTTGTGGAACTTAAAAATTTTTTGTTATAAAGGGTGGTTAAATTTTAAGGGCCGATGTAGATTTTGAATAAAACACAAATTATTTAGGAAATTATTGTCATTTCTTTTTATTTTGATAATATTGGTATGGAACAAAATATCGACCAAATAAACGCCGCCACCTCTGCGGCTCACTTCCATCCGATGCTCCAAATTTTTGACGACGCTGAGGCATAATTGAAGTTCTATGCCCTTAATGTGCCGAATTATCTCATCCTTTAGATTTTGACTTGTTGCTAGCTTAACGACGTACACCTTTTCTTTCAAATAATGCCAAAGAAGGAAGTCCAACGGTGTCAAATCACATGATCTTGGCAGCCAAATGACCATTGTTTCGTTAGCTGTGTGGCAAGAGACACCGTCCTGTTGAAACCACATATCCTCCACATTCATATCTTCCAATTCAGCCCATTAAAGGTTCGTTTTCATCTCACGATAGCGCACACCATTCACAGTAACTACCTGACCGGCCTCATTTTGGAAAATATACGGCCCGATTATGCCGCCCGCCCATAAACCGCACCAAACAGTCACTCTTTGTGGGTGCATTGGTTTTTCGACACTCACTTTTGGATTATCATTCGACCAAATGCGAAAATTCTGCTTATTGACGCTTATTGAGGCAATTTAATCTTAATTAAGCAATTGAATTCAGTCTTCACACACGCTCAATTAAGCTTACTCCATTAGTACTCCATTAGAATTGAAAAAAAATATGTTTTTATTATACTCGTACACAATTTCTCTGGAGGAGAACCACTAAACTCAATTAATACACTGAGGAGCACCATAAAACTCATTCATTTTACCTAGCTGAATTTTGAGTCTCACTTCCTATACGAAGGTATAGGTCGGGCTGCAGATTTTGGTGGAAGCTAAGGCAATCACACCCTGGCGCTTTGGTATTGTACCTTTGCCATTTACCATTTTTTTTTTTTTTGACAGAATCCAATATAAAAATAAATCTAATTATTTACAGAAACTACAAAAAATTCACCAATTGTGGGGTTAAAAAGCACCCAATGGGGTCCAAGAGCACTAGTAAGCGCCTAAAAAAATGGTACTACTGATTTTCTTAACAAACTCAACGTTAATTTGAACACTAAGATAATATTGGAATGATTACAGTTGAGAGCTAGTACTGGTGACTTTTATATTTACTAGTAAAATACTAATTAGACACTAGTTGGAGCTCCTGCAGGGTAAGTTTAGATTACAAGTTAATCCTTTGTTTCTTTGTATGCCAACCGCAAGAAAAACTTTTCATTTCTTTACTTTGCTTAAAGGAGTTTTTTTATAACATTTTCTGTTATTGCGCACTGTTGCACTGCAAGTGTGTTTGTACACACATATGTACACATATTCATACTCTTGCATACACTTTTAATGTATTTAAATTTGTAAAGATTCCATTTCAAGATCGAATTTCAGACATTTCAAACATATTGTTTCCATGAAAAAAAAGAGAAGTATGTAGAGCTTTTAGAATTACTCTTCTTAAGAAAATTGAATAACAAAGTGCCTTTACTTTGCTCTATTTCAGACTTATCCGACCTTTCAAAAACAGACAGACTATTTAAAAAAAAAATTCTATAACTAAACATACATATAATAAAACAGTATATCATTTCCTATCTGTCTGAGTGTCTTTCAGTCTGTGTTCGCATCACGTAAAAACTACTGGATGGATTTTCACATAATGTTGTGAGGAGGAACCTTAGTATTGTGACTCCAATATAAGATACTTTTGTTTCGCAATATATCTTATTTCCAACAGAAAGTGGAGAAAGAGCAGTGTAAGTACTCCGATTTCTTTTACCGATTTAAAAGTACTGCATACTTTAAGGCATCTTTTATTTTTGAAAACAGATATTTGAAACAAGGTTGCGCAACAGATGGTGCTGTTTTAAAATAATGTCAAAATATGAATTAATTACTGCCAGATAGTCAATTGAATATAATTTGTATTTGATTTGTGTTTTTTACTGAGCTTTACCATAATTAATAAATTAATTATTTAGGCTTAAGTTCGTATTTATAAAGAGATAAAGAAAAATTAGATACCAGCAAAGCAGAATGCATTTTCTAGACAGAAAAATTTTAATTTTACATTAAAAAGCTCTATCTCCTATGAAATATAATGTAAAATTAAAATTTCTCATATTCTATTTCTTTAATAAGTTTGTATAAAAAGAAAATTAATAACAATTGAAGCTACGGGGTAGATTGATACAAAGAGTACTGATGACGGACGTAGCTGTCTAGGAAATGCATTCTGCTTTGCTGGTATCTAATTTTGCTTTATCTCTTTATAAATAAGAACTTAAGCCTAAATAATTAATTTATTAATTCAAAAATAGTTCAAATAAAATTCATATAACTCTACCATAATTTTTAGTATTTTAGAATTTTATCCAGGGATGGGAAGCTTTATACAAATTAAATACGTTAGAGTCTTAAAATTTGGTGTGAAATATCAGGGCGCACACAATGTGGCAATGTGGGCACAGCTAGTTCAATATACGGTTATTGCTCCCAGTGATACACGGTAGATTCTTCATATGCAAGATGTTTTATTGCATCTAACCGCCGAATTGGTATGAGCATTGCGTAGTAGTGTTTTTTCCAGTGTGCCAATTTTACAACGATATCAAGTGAAAAATCGGCTAGACATTCTCTTTCAGTAATCTATTAAAATACAAATTGTTTTAAGTTGAAAATAGAGTGTTCCTACCAAAAAAAGAAACCTTGGGGGGACGTTTTATCAGTAGTTTTTCTTCTTTTACTTTATTTTGAAGGAAAGGCAACAATTTAAAGCTGAGATAACTTGTTGTGAGTGATTTAGACCATACAGAAGTGAGGATGCATCTACCAACGCCCTTGTTTCAGAAGTAACAATTTTAAAACATAGGTGGCAGGACCATGCTCACACCCTTTGTTTAAGTGTTTGTTATTATCTAAACTCCTGACATGTAATTGGGGCTTCTGTTGAAGTGCAACAACACACCGGACAAATTCACTCTTCCTGCGATTTAGTTTCAAACCACAGCCACCATGTTACTTCTCGAAGGGCTTCACTCACAACCGGTCTACCGGTTCTCTCAGAAGTCGACGGATTTTATCTCCTAGTTTCAGGCCCCGTGCAAGCCTCAGGGAGTGGTTCCCCCATATACCTCGAGAGCATTGACCTCAAGATGTTAGAAGTCCCCCTTGGGAAATAAAAGTAGTAATTTTAGATCTCATAATATACAGTGTCAGGGCCGACCGAAAAAGTTTTTAGAAAATAGTTTGAGGTTTTTCTCAATTAAAGCTCGTGCCATGCGCAACAAATGCTTGTAACAATTTCGAAATGTTTAATACTTCCAAAAATATGGAAACTGAGTAATAGTTAAACTAAATTTAAGAGACATTGAATGGCTATTATCCATACCTGAAATAATATTTCAGCATAACATTTCTGTATCGAATTTTTAGAGGCGATTAAAAGTGGATATATGATAATCGTATGCCCAAAAAAATTCCATGTAAAGCTCAACTAACCAGCATACTTAACAGTTTTCATCGAAAGCTGAGAAAGTTAATGCTGCTCCGTGACCATGTAAACGATGCCTAGTGGTTTAAAGAATTTTTTAATTTGGAAGTTCTTCGGTTGCCCATGAACGATTCCCCTGCAATATTTTTGAATGATTGCAGTGGAACGGAGGAATGTAACACTATTTTTACAGAGTTATTAAAAATTTTTACAAAAAATTGTTAAAAATTTTTACAAAAAATTTCTAAAAATGTTTACAAAATTTTCTAAAAATTTTTAAGAAATTTTCTAAAATTTTTACAAAAAATTTTCCAAAAAATATTAAAAAAAAAATTTCAAAAAAATATTTACAAAAAATTTTCAAAAAGATATTAACGAAAAATTAAAAAAAATTAAATATTACAAAAAAAATTTAAAAATAATTATTACAAAAAACTTACAAAATAAATTTTAAGAAATTTTTACAAAAAAATTTCTTTAAAATTAATCACCTCATTTTCAATTAAAAAATATTTTTTCAACTTCAACAGAGGGAATAAGACGAACTTCTTGTGTATTTATTTATTTAAAGATTTTAAACTACATACTTACTTTGAGCTGTAGTTTCCCTTATACTTTCTTTTAATATTATTTTGTTGACACTTTTATTTTTACTTTTTATTGAATATTGTTGTAACCCTTATAAGTCTCGACATTTTAACATGCACTTATACATTTTTTCCTAAAAGACTGACAAATTGCTAATGCAAAAAAACTATATTTTTGATGTTATATTTTTAGCTTTTCCTAAAAAAATATATTAAGTTTTTAAATTTTTATTATTTTATTTTTCACATTTACTGTCAGAAAAAAATTGATTTGGGACCAGAGTGCATTGGAAGAAAAGAAGAAGACCAAATATTAGCTGTCGAAAAAATGAAAACAGAAAGTGTATGAGTTTGAAAAAGATACAAGAGATTCAAGAGAATAAACCCTTTGGCAAGTGTTGTTCTTACATGAGCAGTTGTTGGCTTTAGACAATGTGTGAGTAATTTTTTTTTTTTCAGTTATCTTTATGCATTTGTAACATTCAAATATAAATTCGCAATTTTTTTTTTGCATGTGGTTGTTATATCCCACTTGGCCAAAACTTTAATTTTTAATTATAAAAAAATAACTTTAGCACTAACAATTGTCTATACTTTTATTAACATTTTTATTTCAAAAATTATTTTTTTTTTTTTTTGTTGTAAAAAGAAGAAATTTTTCTTCTCTTAGTCTTTCATTACTGGGGCTATCTGCAGTAGATAACAGCAACTGTGAAACATATACAGGGTGGCCCAAAAAAGACTGAAGGATTAAAAATAACTGTATTTTTTTTTTTTGTTTTCATTTTTTATTAATTTTTTTTTTTATGTTTTTAAATATTTAATTCATGGCTCTTTTAACCACATTTTCCATTACTGCCCGTAGAGTTTCTGGTTCCAAGTTCCTTATTTCTGCTTGAATGTTCTGCTTAAGCTCTTGAATTGTTTGGGGTTTATTGATATACACAACTCGTTTCAAATAGCCCCACAAAAAAAATCTGGAGCAGTCAAATCTGGTGAACGTTAAGGCCAAGCAAATTCACAATTTCTGGAAATTATTCGTTCATTCGTTCATTTTAAGATCCCGCTTCAAAATTATTTGCAGGGATGTTCTGGAGATTCCCAATTGAGCAGAACGACAGCCTCCACAACTGCTTCATTGCGCACAGATCGACCTCTTCCTCTTCCTGGAAGATCTGACACTCTTCCATGTTCCTCAAAACGGGAGACTAAGTTCCTAATCATGTTGTCATTGGGTGCTGTTCGGACATTAAAATGACGACGATAATTTCGTTGAGTTGTAATAATTGACCTTCCAGAAGAATAAAAAAATTCAATGATTTTGACGCGTTTCTGCAAATCATATGTAGCCATGATTTATCTCCAAAAACCAGTAAATAACCTGCAAAAGACAAAAAAAATTATTAAACACAAAAAAGATATAACTATTTTTAATCCTTCAGTCTTTTTTGGGCCACCCTGTATTTGTTTTTATTTTAGAATACGAGTATTTGTGTTTTTTTATTTTATAAAGGGTGTTTTTTATAGAGGTATAGAACTTTAAGTTGCTATAAAACAACGATGGATTATTCGATTGACATGAATTTTATTCATCCGAAAGATAATCTTGTGGCTTTACATTTTAAATATGATTTCTGGCATATGACCGCCACGGCTGGAGCGGATGTAGTCCAATCTGGACGTCCAATTTTCGATGACTTTTTCCAACATTTGTGGCCGTATATCGGCAATAACACGGCGAATGTTGTCTTCCAAATGGTCAAGCGTTTGTGGCTTATCCGCATAGACCAATGACTTTACATAGCCCCACAGAAAGTAGTCTAGCGGTGTTAAATCACAAGATCTTGGAGGCCAATTCACAGGTTCAAAACGTTAAACTAGGCGGTCACCAAACGTGTCTTTCAATAAATCTATTGTGGCACGAGCTGTGTCACATGTTGCGCCGTCTTGTTGAAACCACATCTCCTGGACATCATGGTTATTCAATTCAGGAATAAAAAAGTTAGTAATCATGGCTCTATACCGATCACCATTGACTGTAACGTTCTGGCCACCATCGTTTTTGAAAAGGTATGGACCAATAATTCCACCAGTCCATAAATCGCACCAAACAGTCAGTTTTTTTGGATGTAACGGTGTTTCGACATACACTTGAGGATTACCTTCACTCCAAATGCGGCAGTTTTGTTTGTTGACGTAGCCAGAAGTGCGTTTCATCGCTAAACAAAATTCGCTTATGAAAATCGAGAACAACGGTAATCTCGTTTTGGGCACTATTTGCAAACGTTGTTCAGGCGTGAGTCTATTCATGATGAATTGCCAAACCAAACTGAGATAAATCACTTAAAAGCTGTTTAATCGGTCGCCATCTTCTTAAAAAGTAATGCCAACTTAAAGTTCTATACCTCTATAAAAAACACCCTTTACTTTAGATATTTTTAGTTCAAGTAATTGGAAGATACAATAATAAAACATGGGAAATAAATTATTTGCAATTTTTTGAACAAGTGGGTTAAGGGGATCAACAAGTGTGGAATGTTTCCTTATGTATATGGATCTGTAAATATTTGTGAAAGCTCAAATTTACATTTTCTGTTGGTTATAAACAAAAACTTGTTCAAACAAAAAATAGAAGAAAATATTCAAACAAAAAATAGAAGAAAATTTTGAAAGAAATATTGGAAAGTATTTCAAGACTTTTGCAAATCCCTAAACAATTAGTTAAGGTCGTAATATATTATTCTCATAAACTGTAATTATAAAATAACTTTGCAATTGTAATATAAGTTTATTTTAAGTTATGATAGTAAAGCTTGAAATTTTAAAAAAATTTTAAAAATAAACGTTAAGTTTCCTGCAAATACTTTTACACCTTAAAATTACATAAAACAAAAAATCATTAATGAAACCATCAGAAAATAGCAATACTCATAAACTATACTGAAGTCATGTACTTCAGTATGAAGTTACAACATAAGGCATTATAATAAACCTAACAAATGAACAGAAAATAAAAAATGTGAAGTGGTCTACACTCAACTTTAGCATACCCAATGGAGTCATACGGTATGAACTGTAGAGCGTTTACAAAATTTCGGAGTAAGTAAACTACTCCTTGCCCCTTCCTGATTATGCCCAAAATTTACACAGCTCTTTATCTCCATATACCAAAGGCACATACTAAATTTCGTTTTAATATATCATTATGGAAGATTTTGCGTTATGGTTACATAATTGAATCAATTTAATCAAAACCGTACAAATAAAATATTTCACAAATTTCTATGTGATCATGGTATTTTTGTAACACTCCTATGTTCGTCGTTTGATACACAATACGTCCCTCCCTCCCTCCATATCATCCTTGCCTTAACTTAGGAGGTAATGGGTGATTTTTTTGAGGTTAGGATTTTCATGCATTAGTATTTGACAGATCACGTGAGATTTCAGACATGGTGCCAAAGAGAAAGATGCTCAGTATGCTTTGACATTTCATCATGAATAGACTTACTAACGAGCAACGCTTGCAAATCATTGAATTTTATTACCAAAATCAGTGTTCGGTTCGAAATGTTCAAATGTGACAAATTTTGTTTAGCGATGAGGCTCATTTCTGGTTGAAATTGCCGCATTTGGAGTGAAGAGCAACCAGAAGCCGTTTAAGAACTGCCCATGCATCCCGAAAAATGCACTGTTTGGTGTGGTTTGTACGCTGGTGGAATCATTGGACCGTATTTTTTCAAAGATGCTGTTGGACGCAACGTTATGGTGAATGGCGATCGCTATCGTTCGATGCTAACAAACTTTTTGTTACCAAAAATGGAACAACTGAACTTGGTTGACATGTGGTTTCAACAAGATGGCGCTACATGCCACACAGCTCGCGATTCTATGGCCATTTTGAGGGAAAACTTCGGAGAACAATTCATCTCAAGAAATGGACCGGTAAGTTGGCCACCAAGATCATGCGATTTGACGCCTTTAGACTATTTTTTGTGGGGCTACGTCAAGTCTAAAGTCTACAGAAATAAGCCAGCAACTATTCCAGCTTTGGAAGACAACATTTCCGAAGAAATTCGGGCTATTCCGGCCGAAATGCTCGAAAAAGTTGCCCAAAATTGGACTTTCCGAATGGATCACCTAAGACGCAGCCGCGGTCAACATTTAAATGAAATTATCTTCAAAAAGTAAATGTCATGGACCAATCTAACGTTTCAAATAAAGAACCGATGAGATTTTATGCGTTTTTTTAAAAAAAAAAGTTCTCAAGCTCTTAAAAAATCACTCGTTAGAAAAAAAAGAATATAGAAATTTTAACTTAAACATTTTTAATATTTAATAAAGATAATTTGAAACTTAAAACAGGCCCTAAATTATATGTAAAAATAACAAATAATAAATATGGCGCTTGAAGGTCAATTTTGACATTAAGTTGTCTTGCAGTTGATTAAAGCAAGTCGACAACTATTGCAATTTTGAAACCGCTACAGAATGACTTGGTAAAGGAAAGGGTAAAGGGTAAAAATTTAACCCTATGGTTTTTGCTACAATGTCTGACCGTCTGTCAGCGCCTTTTATCTCTGGAACCGTAATAGGTAGACGCTTGAAATTTTCACAGAAAATGTATAACTGTTGCCGCTATAGCAGCAAATACTAAAACCTACAGGGTAATCCAATAGAGACGTGTTATTCACGTATATCGTCATATAACACGTAAAAGTAAAACTATGTAACTACACATCTTTTGATTTTACAGGAGACAGAAGAAAAAAGTTCCTTTAAAAGTTAACATAAAATTAACAGACAAAATATTAAGTTTGTAGGAATGTGGGTAATCACATGGTATGCAATCTATATACATATAGTGAAATACTAAATCATTTCCGTCTGTCTGTCTGTCTGCTTTTCATTTGTGTTCGCATCACGTAAAAACCACCAGATTGATTTTAATAAAATTCTGTGAGAAGGTACCCTAATATCCTAATTCCAATTTAGGATACTTTTTTCCGCAAAAATATCTCATTTCCCAGAGAAATGTACGGTTTAAAACTGAGATATTTGAAACACTTTTACGTGACATTAGTCGCCAACTGAATAAAATTTTGGAATTACATTGCTGTTAAAATATTTTAAAAACCTTTTGGAGAGCTTAACAATATTTTTTAAATTTTTTTATAAATTTTAGAATTTTATCCAGGAATAGATACCTTTATGTAAAGTAAATACATAAACCATAAGTGAACGACTATAGAATTAAGAGTCTTAAAATTGATGTGGAATGCAATAGCAAAATATTGTCAGGATGCCCACGCGGGCACAGCTAGTATTCAATAAAAAAACCTATTTTGAAATTTTTCTTTCTCCTACCCTATTTCTTCTTTTTTTAAATGACCTTCTTAATCAAATTTCTAACCCTATATTTTCTTTTGCAGATGATAGCAGCATTTGTCATTCATACTCATTGAATAATAGGCCGAACCAATTGGAGATTGGAGTCAAGAGACAAAACATGAATGATACGCTCAATCATGATATTGCCACAATTTCTGAATGGGGTCGCATGAATAGAGTAGAATTTAATGCCGTGCGTTTGAAAATGATGCTTCATCTGTAGCTATGGGTGATGTAGAAGGAATCAGAAGCTCTTGACGTTCTTGGCATGAAAATTCAGTGCGATGTCCGATTGACTAAACACATTTTTCAAGTCTCGAAAGAAGCTTTCAAGTGCCTCGGTTTCTTAAAAAGGTGTAAGAGATACTTCACTCCATCTGATCTTCTTACTATAAATATCACCTATATCCGGCCTAAAATGCAATACAACTCTCATATATGGGCTGGCGCCCCAAAGTCTATTTTAGAGCTACTCGACCGAGTGCAGGAGAGGGCGAAGAAGCTCATCGGTGACAGTAGGGTATCCAACTCTATTGACTTACTGGAGCATTGACGCAATGTGGATTGTGTTTCGCTGTTTTATTGTTACTACACTGGAATGTGCTCTAATGAAATCAGGAAAATTGTACCCGACACCCACACTTTTTTGCGTACAACACGCTTCTCATCAAGGGCCCATCCATTTGTGGTCGATTTGCCAGTAAATCGCACTACGCATTATAGGGAGAATTCGTTTTTCGCCCGAACGGTTCGTATGTGGAATAAACTCCCTGCAGATGCCTTTCCTATCAACATCAATATGAGAAAGTTCAAGTCAAATGTCCACAAACACTACTCCATCTATCCTCCTTCCCATAACCAAATTTCCTACTTCTGGCACAATGCATTGCATGTGTAGGGGTCATCCCCTGAGTGCTGGTCCAATAAAAAAAAATTAAAGGGTGTTCCGATAGTGACGTGATTTGCATGTATATGGCCGAAGCATTGAACGATAATAGGTAGACTCTTAAAATTTTTACACCAGGTGTATTAGACTATAACTCTATACAAAATAGCAAAAATTAAAGAGTTTTCCAGTGACGTGATTTGCATTTATATGACCTAATTTTTTAACTATATATGGCTAATTATGATATAGTAAAATTAAAGGGTATTCCGAAAGTGTTGTTATTTGCACGCCTTATTTTTTGAACCATAACAGATAGAATCTTGAAATTTGAACAGAAGATATTAAAGAGTGGCCCGCAATAACATATTTTTCACTTAAATTGCCTTATTTTTTGAACCGCAATAGGTAGGCTCCTGATAATTTCATAGAAAGTCCTTATATTTGAACGGTAATAGGCTGGCACTTAAAATTTACACAGATATTATTTTACAATCATTACTGTAACAACAAGTAACGAAAATAAATTTAATAAAAATAAAAGGGTGTTGCGAATTTGACCTTCTTTTCTAAACGTTATAGTTAGATACTTGATATTTACGGGGTATTTTATGCTCTAGTATAAAAAATTATTAAATATTAAAGGGTGCCCCTTAAGATGTGAAAAATTTAACAACTTGAATTTTTAAAGTTGTACTGAACATAGTACGGAATCCTACGTGCGTGAGAGTCTAACCCGCACTTGACCGATTCAAGGTAAAATATTGGAATTTTATTTTTGTGAATTTCTGTAATTCAGATATGAATAGTGCAATCATCCGAAAAGATAATCTTGTGGCTTTACATTTTAAATATGATATCTGGCATATGACCGCCACGGCTGGAGCGGATGTAGTGCAATCTGGACGTCCAATTTTCGATGACTTTTTCCAACATTTGTGGCCGTATATCGGCAATAACACGGCGAAGGTTGTCTTCCAAATGGTCAAGCGTTTGTGGCTTAGCACCAATGACTTTACATAGCCCCACAGAAAGTAGTCTAGCGGTGTTAAATCACAAGATCTTGGAGGCCAATTCACAGGTCCAAAACGTGAAATTAGGCGTTCACCAAACGTGTCTTTCAATAAATCTATTGTGGCACGAGCTGTGTGACATGTTGCGCCGTCTTGTTGAAACCATATCTCTTGGACATCATGGTTATTCAATGAAAAAGTTAGTAATCATGGCTCTATACCGATCACCATTGACTGTAACGTTCTGGCCACCATCGTTTTTGAAAAAGTACGTACCAATGATTCCACCAGCCCATACAGAGCACCAAACAGTCAGTTGTTCTGGATGTAACGGTGTTTCGACATACACTTGAGGATTATCTTCACTCCAAATGCGGCAGTTTTGTTTGTTGACGTAGCCATTCAACCAGAAGTTCGCTTCATCGCTAAACAAAATTCGCTTATGAAAATCGGGAACAACGGTAATCTCGTTTTTTTGCAATTTGCAAGCGTTGTTCAGGCATGAGTCTATCCATGTTGAATTGCCAAACCAAACTGAGAATAAATCACTTGACAGCTGTTAAATCGGTCGCCATCTTGAAAAGTAATGCCAATTTAAAGTTCTATACCTCTATAAAAAACACCCTTTAATAAAGTGCAATCCCAAAAATACTTAAACAACATTACAATGTTTGCTTAATAAAAAAAATGAAAGCCACTAAAAAAGAAATTGTAGTCATACCGAGCCCAAGAATATTTGCAATAAGTGCAGCCACAAACAAATTTTAATTTAAAATAAATTAAATAGAAAGAAAAAACAATAACAATAAGAACAAGAACAAGAACAAGAATAAGAATAAGAACAGCAATAACAATAACAATACCAATAATCGTAAAAGAGTTTAAATTCCATTAAATTTTCGTTTAAATAAATGTTGGTCTTTGTCTTCTCGCAAAACTTTAATTTTAAACGAAACAGCTATCAAATGGCAACGTAAATGAAATTTAAATGCTTTTTCATTTCCAGCAATAAAAATTTAAATAAGAACAACTAAAATTTGATTATTATTCGTTTTTCCTTTTTCGCTGTGTTAGTTGATTGTGTTTTTTTTTTAAAGATTCTTCATGTCTTCCAGCACAATCCTAATCAACGTCAAACATCAACACTGATGAATAATTTTTTTGATTTCCGTTAAATGTAGTTTGAAAATTTCTCCTCCCGTTTAATTTACCAACCTTCTAGTTGTTTCTTTGCAGTGGCAATTGTTCTTTTATTGGTCATCAATGTGGTGAAATAAATTCAATTTGCTACTCTAAAGCTGGTTATTTGGTTATTGCTGTTGTAATTGTTTGAAATTGAAAACTAATTGAAAGACAATTGGCAGCAAAGTGCAAAGAATTAAGTTCGACGGAAATTGACGAATATGAAACAAAGTGAAATTATATTTAATATTAGGTTAAGATAAATTAAATTAAATGAGAAAATAAAAAAAAATTAATGTTTAAAATATTTTTAATTTCTAAGCATAATTTTGCACACGAGAGCAAAAATATACCAAGTACCTCGTCACTCTGCATGCCTCCCTAATAGCCAGATTTTAAGGCTGAAAAATACTAGCTCCGTTGGGGAGACGATAAGTAAGTTCTTCTGAAAAAAATTCCGTAGCTTAAACCAGAGATCAATTTGAGGCCATCAGTGTATGGCATGATGTTACAGTGTTAACTCTTTTATATTTCCGCCTAGGAGAAAAAATTTTTTTTTCGCAATTTCTATCTATTATATCTATCTATCTATCTCTTATATATTTCTATCTATCTATATATCTTCAATATAATTTTACTATCAATAATTACTCATATCTTAAGTCTAAAAAAAATAAATATACTTGTTTAGTCCAACAAGTGCTGGACAAAAAAAATTTATGTTTCACGGTTACTGTAATTAGCGGGTTATCGCTCAGATGTACGGATGAGAGAAGCAGTGTCACTCCTTCTTAGTCGAATGTAACCAGGTTCCTTTAGTATATTACGAGCCAGTGGATGCGGGTGAAATTCAAACTTCTTTAAATACCTTATGGCAAGTTTCGCTATTTCTGTTTTAACTGATGGCACGTTTAGATCCTTATGAATGTTCGAGTTTTTTATATACCAAGGAGCAGATGTGATTATACGAAGAATCTTATTTTGGCGCCTTTAAATTTTATCTACGTTGCTAGCTGAGCCACTGCCCCCTAATTGAATGCCATAACACCATATTGGTTTTAGAATTGACTTGTATAATATATAGTAGCCGCCATTAAGGCCCTTAATTCAAAAGTAGTGAAATCTAAATGTGTGTTAGCTTGCATACAATCTTAAGCACTACTTGAACGACATCTTATAAGGATAGTGTGGGTTCCAGGACATGAGGGCATTCGTGGAAACGAGATGGCCGATCAATGTGCGAGGAACGGTTCGAATCTGGAAATATCTAACATACAAGGAGAATGGTCGCTAAAGGAAACGGCTCGCAGGTGGTCTATATTAACCACTTGCAGATTATCTAGAATTCTTTGGCCCTCAATTGATACAAAAAGGACAAAGGCACTACTGACCCTGGAGAAAAGCTCGTTAGCACTTCTGGTAGGTGTTATAACGGGACACTGTATGATTGGACGTATCTCGGAGCGTATGGGAATCTCTCGTGGAGGGTGCTGCAGAAGCTATATGGATGAGGAAGAGGAGGAATCAGTACAACACCTTCTCTGCGACTGCCCGGCTCTTCAAGACATAGGCTCAAATTTCTGGGTCAAAGATTCTTTCAGGACCTGGACTGTCTCAGGGATGGGACACTGAGTAGCCTATTAGGCTTTGTGAAAAGCTCCGGGTGGTTTACAATAACCACCGGTATTGGAGTTCTTTAGGGAATGGTGGGGGTTGATGATCGTTGGGGCATCACAATGGGCCTTATTGGCCCCCGAGTGAACTCGCGTTTTTGCGGGCGGCCCGTTTAACCTAACCTAACCTAACCTGTATAATATAAGTTTGCAATCTAAAGCTAGAGTAGAATTTCTGCCAATTAGCCAGTTTAGTTGGACTGCTTTCAACTTCATTTGTGTTAACTTTGTTTCTATGTGGCGTTTCCATGTAAGGCGCCGGTCAAGATGTATGCCGAGATATTTGACGTCTGAAAGCTGAGGAATGGGGGGGGGCAAGATTCTCTACGCAGTGTGAAATTTATGTGAGTACATTTTTATTCATGCACTTTTATTCTCCATTTCTTCAACCATTTTTCTAAATTAAATATGTGGTCTTGTAAATATCGTGATGCTTCTTCGGGTCTTTCGTCAGTTACTAATTGGCATGTCTGAAGTATAGAAGGATATAATGCCCTTAAAAAGCTTTCAAAGTTTAATTGTGATATTAGATAGTCGGAAGAAATCCTCAAATGTGAAATCAGACGATCTAAGATTCCATCATGACCGTACGTTCTATATCACCACGATCCAGATGCAGACCATTACCAGTAACACCAGTAAGCAGCTCGTTATAACAATACCAGCAGTTGATCAACTACACCATTTCCTCCATACTAATGATCCATATGTCATTATAGGTCGTATTATAAACGTATAGTGCCATTTTAGCAACTTAGAGTTTAAGTCCCATTTTGAACAAATATTTTAGTATTTTGATTACTATACAATGAAACTTATAATCAAGCTTAAGTTCTTTTTTATTCTCTCTAAGAAAGAATTAATTAAATTACAAATTAGGTGATAATATTAAAGAAAAATTGGGTAGTGGTAGACTACGTTCTCACCAATTGACGATTGATAATTGAATACAAGTTTGCACGTATTCCTTTATCTGGGTTTAGTTGGTTAAATAGATGATGCTTACAACTAAACACTACCCTAAGTAGATTAGATACAAGTAGTGCTGATGACGGACGTGGCTGTCTAGAAAATGTGCATTCCACTCGTGCTGGTGTCTAAAAATTAAATTTTCCCAATTTTTCTTTAATATTATCACCTAATTTGTAATTTAATTAATTCTTTCTTAGAGAGAATAAAAACGAACTTAAGCTTGATTATAAATTTCATTTTATGGAATACATAAACAGTTCGACTAATAATAATTATAATTTTCAAAATTTTGATTAATATTTTTACATGTGGAGCATCGATATCAATAGTTTAAATTGGTATCTACACTTTTGATATTAACTAACTATCAATATTATCGATTGCGCTATCTATAATATCCCATCAGCAGCAAAATTTATTAAGTTAGTTGGATATGTTCCGCCAGTAAATGAGAGACTGCTGTCATACCTTACGGTGAAGACTGTCTTCACTGGCTTTTTGTTTGCTGGGAATAAATAAAAGTGAAAATTTCAGAAGTTCTGCAGATATGTCAGGAGTAGGGTTCCTAACAACGTCTTGTACTATCTAATAAACTAGATAATCTACTTTAAAAATGTCGGGTGGTGTCGATGGCTTCTATACGGCTGTCTTCAATAAAATAGGAACCACAAGCACTTGGCAATAGAAAAAGAAAATAAAAAAAGTTTAATCTTTTCAATCGAAAGAAAGGCGAAGTTCCAAATTAACTTCAGTTTATTGACTTCTACACAAGTTTAAAAATGTATATTCGAAAATATTTACAATTTAATTTAAATTCGATAAAATTTACAAGGTTTAAAGGCACGAACAACAACGAACCGAATGCAATCAAAAAACGATATTAAATCAAGTACAATTTAATACTAATGCCAACAATATGGCGCAAAGAAATGTAAAAAAGCTAAGCAAAATCGGCCAACGATATGGCGCAAAATTATTAATCAAAAATATACAAAATAATTAAATCAAACAAAAGCGCGACTTCCACTACGATACAAAGCCAAGGATGAAGAATAAGTCGCAATTGATGATAGACGTCAAATAACTTCTACTAGCTTTGGCATCACTCAACCATGAACCAGGGATGGAAATTCATCATTGTTCAGACGTGAACATACTTTTAACTGAACTGGCCAAAAAATTATCTATAACAACCCCTAGTTTATTTTCAGCATCATCTTCAAAGAGGTTTAATTTTTTAAAGGTTCAATGAAAATCTGCCACACATTATTTTCATAGTTGGGGGTAGTGCACTAATTCTGCAATCTTCACTCACACTGAGTGATATTGCAAAATTATTGCATTCATTTTTTTTTTTTTTTTGATTTCTAATGGTGATTGCAAAATTTGCAGCCTCAATCAACATTAGTGATAGTGAGTTAAAAAATCTTTGCACTAAAATTTAATTATTTTGATTTCAAAACATGCAATCAGCAATATATTGCAACTTTTTTTTCTTCACTTAAGTTGATTGCAAGAAGAAATTTTGCTTTCAATTTGAGGGTCAATTTGATTTATTGTTATTTGTGTTCACTAATTCAAAAGTGAACACTAATACTTCATTAAAACTAGAATTCAATTTATTTTATATTTATTAATGATTATATAAAACCGTAAATTAATTTATATATGTAACATAAATATACGAGTATGACCATCGGGGCCTTCAAAAATTAATTTAATTAAATTTTAGTTTAATCAACCTTTTTTATTGCAATTATTTGCAACAACTTTTCAAAACTGTTACCACCAAATTTTTTATCTTCTATGAGTGTCTACCATTCCACTAAAGAAAAATAAAGGCTTCACAGGTGCAAAAGAAGGCAAATGCGTGTTGAGTTTTAAAAACATTTGACTAATTACTGGATATTTGTTAAGACAACCCAATTCAGTCTCAAAATCCAGTAGAGAAGTATTTAATTCTATTCATATGCTATCATTTTGTTCTACTGTTGAATTATCAAATATCAAAGATATGAGCAGACTCGTGATTTAAATAATCGTTTTATTTACTTCGTCAATTGCACTAAAATCTAGGAATCTAACTTACCTAGTAATGTTCGACCTGACTTTGAAAATTTTTATGTAACTGTTATATAGTATTTATAATTAATTTGTTACCATTCTGTACCTTGTTATTCATTACGTTACATCACTTTTTTATATTTTGGTGTAAAATATTAAAAAAACGAATTTATTTCAAAATTCTCATGACCAATAATTTTTAATAGTTGATTGAGAGTATGAATAAATGCAGTTTCTTATTGATTGCAAGTAACAATTTTGCAATCAATTGATTTTTTTTTTTTTTTTTGATTGCAAGTAAAAATTTTGCAATCAATTGAGTGAGTGAAGAATTCTTGCACTAAATCTGCGTTGAGTGGTAGTGCAAACATTTGCTCTACCACTAAATTCTTTTGATTGCTAGTGCAGCTTTGCAGTTTATCACTAAGCTGCAAAAAAAAATAGTGCAATAATTTCTTTTGCAATATGATTTAGTGGTAGTGCAATGCTGATTTCAATCAAAATTTAGTGCACTACCCCCATCTATGATTATTTTCGTCGCTGTCATCGTCACTGTTAAATTTTCAATGTTCTCCAATAACTCTTTAAGGGTTAGTTTTCTTTCAATTTGTGAGCGTCCTGACAATATTTTGTTCGATTTTGCTTTGAAAGTAATCCACACCAAATTGTAAGACTCGAATGTATTTACTTTATATAAAGGTAACCATCCCTGGATAAAGTTCTAAAATTTATATAAAATTCTAAAATTCTAAAAATTATTGTAAACCTCTGTAAAAGGTGTTTAAAATATTTTAACAACAATATTATTCCACAAAGTAAAAATACAAATCAAATACAAATTTTATTCAATTGGCTATTTGGCAGTACGTAATTCATATTTTGTCATTGCTTTAAAATAGCGCCATCTGTTAAGCAAGCGTGTTTAAAATATCCCTCTTTTAATTCATATTTTGTCATTAGTTTAAAACAGCGCCATCTGTTGAGCAACCGTGATTAAAATATTCCGCTTTCAATAAAAATAAAAGATGCCTTAAAATATGCAGTACCTTTAAATCGGTAAAAAATCGGCCAACTTTCACTGCTTTTTCTGGACCTTTTTTTTCAAATACATTTTTTTAGAAACAAAGTATCCTATATTGGAATCGGGATACTAAGGTACCTTTTCCAAAAATTTTATTAAAATCCATTCAGTAGTTTTTACGTGATGCGAACACAAAGAAAGAAAGACAGACTGAAAGACAGATAGACTGGAAATGAGTTACTATTTTTTTTATATGTATAGATAATAAATTTAATAATTGATTAGCTTTAGATTCAAGATATACATACAAATATAAATAGTGTAAAAAAAGTTGTTTATTTATATGACAACAAAAAAATCTCTACCAGTAATAACTTGAATCGTTCACATTTTTTTTTCTTTTATTTTTTTTTATTGTTTCGTAACTTATTGATCAAAAGCAATAGTACTTTTTAATTCCATTCCAAAACATTGCAAAACTATATATCACTTATAACTGTGATTTACATTCCTTTGAGAATACCCGTCGGTACACACGTATCAAATGTTTGCGTGTTTATCATTGTTACTGTAGAAATAAAACTAATTAATTTTAACACTTAATTGCACCTTTCATTATACTTATAGTTGCGTGTTGAGGGAATTAAGTGTGAATAAATATCTTATTTATAAAATAAAAAAATAATGTGATTGTAAATGCAACAGCTATTGCAGACTCAAAAAGAACAAACAGAACTACACAGAGCAACATTGATTTTGCGGCACGAAATTTATTGGTCAATCTTGAGACATATCGTTCGTGTAGTGCAACATAGTCGTATCTCAAAAACAGATATTTTAAAGTTATTGATGATAGTGTTCCTTATACCTTTTCAATCTGTAAAAGCAATTTCAGAATTATATCTCAAGCTAAACCTAAGTTAAGCGTAAATATATTTAATTCACTCATACCACAAAGCATACATTTTGAAAACTTTGATAAGTTACATTTTTTGGAGATATGGCTATGTTGCATTAAAGAACATGTGATTCTTAGACAAGACATTTGCAAGGTTTGTAGCAACAAAGAGCTAACTCCAATTTTTATTTGTCAGCTACCATATCATGTTTTAGACAAATTGAACTGAGACATTTTTAAAATGCACAATTTTACAGCCAATTTAATTCTGGAGTTAACTTACATATAACAAAATGCATAAATATTATCTGTATATATAATAAAATAGTAACTGTCCGACTGTCTGTGTTATTTGTGTTCGCATCACGCAAAAACTACTAGATGGATTTTAACAAAATTTTGTGAGGAGGTACCTTAGCCTCCTAATGCCAATATAGGATAGTTTCTTCCTCAAGAAATCTTGATTCCAAGAGAAAGTGGAGAAAAAGATTTGTTTAACTGATTTAAATGTACTGCATACTTTAAGGCACTTTTATTTTTAAAAGCGGGATATTTTAAACACATTTACACAATAGATGGCTCTGTTTTAAAATAATGACAAAACATGGATTTAAAGCGGGTTATTTTAAACACGGTTGCGCAATAGATGGCGCTGTTTTAAAATAATGACAAAATATGAATTACTTACTGCCAAATAGCCAATTGAATAAAATTTGTATTTGATTTGTATATTTACTTTGTGGAATTACATTATAATTAAAATATTCTAAACACCTTTTACAATAAGTTTTAGAATCTTATATAAATTTAAAAATTTACATAAAAAAATATAAAAAAAAATTATAAAAAAAAGCTAATTGAATAAAATTTTTATTTGATTTATGTTTTATGAAATAACATTGTTATTAAAATATTTTAAATACATCTTACAGAGCTTTACAATAATTTTTAGTATTATGGAGTTTTATGTAAATTTTAGAATTTCATCCAGGGATGGCTACCTTTATATAAAGTATACAAAATATTGTCAGGACACACACAACGTGTGTAGACACAGCTAGTTAATAATATTACTAATATTATATCTATTAGTTAATAATATTAATAATATTATTAATATGTTTCTATGTTATTTAAATTTGGTAAATTTTTTTAGTTAAATTTTATTTAGTTAAACTTTGTTTGTTGACTTAGCCATTGCCATATCGACGGCAAGATGCATTCATCTTGCCAGCAAATATGATTTTGCGGTCAAAGTCGGTGTCTGAAAATAGTTCTGAAATACCCAATTAAAAAGTCGTAACGAAATGGATTGTCGTCTGCCTTCAAATCCTGAGTCAATTAGACTTTGTTAGAAAAAAATCCTAAATATTTGTTCATAATTCTCGTGCATGAATTGCCGAGTTTTGAGCGATATATTGATACAAGTGCCTATTATGAGTTTTCGATTTTCGAATGTAGTCGAAACAGCTGATCGAACGAATTTTCATTTGATATTATGAGGCACAGTCGATAAAAATAGCCCTATTGTGTACTTGACTCAATTTGATTATTAACAATAGTACATGTGTATTAATCAGCTGGTACTATAAAAAAAAATATTGTATTAATAATTCTGTGGCAATAAGAAAAAAGTGCTTAAGTCTGATTTTTAGGTTTTGTACGACAACAATTTTAAACTTTAATATTAATTTCTTTTTTAAAACTTTACATAAGAGAGTCAAGAGTATGTTTTGGAACAAAATCTTATATCTACCAAAAGTAGGCAAGCGTTGCAATAAATAAGTTGTGAAATAAGTTTTTATGCTTTAAAAAAATAACTTAGTAGTTTCTTAAGCTTTTTTCGAAATGCTATTAGACATTGAAAAAAGATAAGCAGAAAGTAATTTCGCTATAACTTCCTAAAAAATGGTACAATAATTGAAAATTTGCATATGGGTACTTTCAACTACGGAGATTGCAAAGGTGCCAGTAACTAAAATTTTGCTTAAGTCGACTTAAGCACTTATTCCTTATTGCCACAGAATTTATAAAGGAAAAAATTTAATTAAATATTAATTAATACGACCTGTTGTTCTAACAGGTGGCCACATTTAATCTATTGATGTTTATTTTAGACTAGCTGTGCCCACCACTCCGTCAGCTTCCTTACAATATTTTGTTCGATTTTGCTTCGATTATATTGGTTTACTTATACTTATTTACTTTATATAAAGGTTCCCACCCCTGAATAAAATTAAAAAATTTATTTTAAATTCTAAAAGTTTTTGTAAAGCTCTGTAAAAGGTGTTTAAAATATTTTAATAACAATCGAAGTCCACAATGTAAAAATACAAATCATATTCAAATTATATTCAATTGACTATTTGGCAGTAAGTAATTCATATTTTGTCTATATATTTTAAAACAACCCCATCTGTTGCGAAACCGTGTTTAAAATATCCCACTTTTAAACCGGAAATTGCGTACTTTCACTGCTTTTTCTCCACTTTCTTTTGGAAATGAGATATTTTTGCTTTTTTTTTTTTTTAAAGGATCCTATATTGGAATATGGATACTAAGGTACCTCCTCACAAAATTTTGTTAAAATCCATCTGCAAGTTTTTACGTGATGCAAACCCAAACAGACAGGAAATTAGTTACTATTTTATTATACTTATGACTTTATTATTTTATAGATTTCAGATATGAGTAATTAACTATATTCACGCAGAGAAAAAACATGGTTATGATATGGTCACAAGAACATCTAATATTCTCTATAACAATATAAGGTTGCGATGAACAACTAATAGTTGTTTTGACCAATATTACTATGGTCACAACAAAAAAGTTGTTGTTACTATTTGATCATTAAATGGTTACTACACTCAGAAAATTCAATGTGTTTGGTTTGAACTATACAATTTTCAAATCACAACAAAATTTTGATTAGTATTTCATAATAATATTGTATTTATAACCATAAAATTATTTCAATTAAACAAATTATGATAAGTGTACTCATATGTAACCATAGTATGACTAAAAGCAAACAAATAATGTTTGGTTTTTTTCAAGTTTTGTGTTTATTTTTTCAATTAATAAAATCTAATTTTACGGGTTTATTTAAAAAAAAATATATTATGAATTGAGTCATTTTTTATATATTTTAGAATGTTTAACAAATAAAATAATAAATAAACGTGTGTTTGGTTCTAAACTATGTTTATATAAGGTGATCCATTTCGATGTACTTTTTTGGCAGATAACATGTGAGTCGTGTCATGCTGTCATGTTATTTTTGTTTAGTATTGTTTGGCATTTCATAATGGAAAGACTTACGACTGAATCGCTTCGCTCTATGGATTCTTGAAAACTTTCAAGAAGATCCGACGTTTTCGAGGCAAATTTTGTTTAGCGATGAGACCCATTTCTGGCTTAATGGGTATGTAAACCAAAAAAATTTCCGCATTTGGGACGAAGAGCAACCTGAAGAGATTCAAGAGCTGCCACTTCATCCAGAAAAAACAACGGTTTGGTGTGGTTTGTGTGCCGGTGGAATCATCGGCCCATATTTCTTTAAAAATGATGCCGGTGCGAACGTAACCGTCAATGGCGACCGTTACCGTGCCATGATAACCGACTATTTGATGCCTGAAATTGAAGCTCGTGATCTCGGTGACATTTGGTTTTAGCAAGACGGTGCCACCTCCCACACATCGCATAAATCAATGGACTTATTGAGATAACATTTCGGTGAGCACATAATTTCACGTTTTGGGCCGGTAGATTAGCCACCAAGATCGTGTGATAGACTTTTTCCTGTAGGGATATCTAAAGTCTAAAGTTTATGTGGATAAACCCGCTTCGATTCAGGCCTTGGAAGAAAAAATCACGCGTGTCATTCGCCATTTACCAGTCGAATACTCGAACGAGTCATCGAAATTTGCACTTAACGGATGGACCATCTGCGACGTGGCAACGGCGAACATTTGATAGACATAATCTTCAAAAATAAATGTCAAAGAATGTTCTTTTAAATGATAATAAAAATTCTCCATTAAATTTTAATTTCCTGTGTTTTTTTTTTTTTTTTTCTTTAAAAAAGTAAGGAACCTCGAAATGCTTCACCCCTTAGAAGATAAGATATGGTTTGATAAATACATATATCTAACAATATTTATTTAAGTTATTTCATAAAGAACTATTCTATTTTCCAATGTCATTTTTATTTTAGATAATAATAAGGTTCTAACATAACAATATTATTATTATGTTCATAATAATATGGTTTGAATACAACCATATGACTCAATCATAATATGTTGCTCTAAGACTATGGTTACCTCAACCATTTTTTTTTATTTGCGTGTTGAAAATTCAATAAATAATATATGAAAACAAAATTGTTGAGGCCCCCCGGCGAGAAACATGGTGGCTGTGGTTTAGACCTAAATCACAGGAAGGGCTATTTAGTGCGGCGTGCTTTTGCTATGCAATGCCGCACATGTGATCAACACTTAAATTAAGTTCTTAGTTTCCAAATCGTTAAACTCCATTCGATAAAATTTTGTTACTTAGAAGAATCACCACGGACTTATTATCCAAAAAATATATTTGAATAAATATGGACATTTTACAATTGCAAGAGTAATTCAAAATTTCTACATCAAGTGGAGTTAATCAATTTTGTAATTTACACCACCCAATTTATAGCGTGTATTTGTTATTGTAAAAATCTTAAAATATTTATATCAAAAATTAATTCATTCTACAATCCAGAACACTCATAAAAGACATTTTTTTAATAAAAAACAACCTAAATTAAATTCATTAAATCAAATTTGATATTTTTGGACTGTAAAAAATGATGCTTTTAAATTCTTAATATTTTTTTTTAATTCCCTTGGCACATTTCCTAAACTTTTTTATATTCTTCCATTAATTCTGTATCTTTGTCTATCGCCTACACATTAAGGGCAATTTGTAAACAGTGGCTGACCTCAATCTCAAAACCTCAAAAATTATTGTAAACATTTTTTGAAAGAAGCAGACATCGCTTTATCTTCAACAGTAAATCTAAGGGCAAAAATATATAAAGTGTTAATTTTACATAAACAAAATTCCCAGTAGAATGCACACTTTTTTTAAACTCGCTTTTGAAAAGAGTATACATACGGGGTCTGTTCAAAAGAAAATGGCAAATTTTGAATTTTCGCGGGCTGTGTACATTCGAGTATCGAAATTTTTTTTCGTTATGTTGATACACATGTATTAGTCATATGTTGGCATTAACACCCAATTTGGATTAGTAGTTTGTTGTTGACAACTGAAAAGGTTAGACACGTTAGTGTGTATTCTTCGATTTTTTACTTTTGAAAAAAAATGGATCAAAGAATATATGTGACCCGGTCTATGAAAAGAGAAAAGGTGGCTTATGACTCAAAAACAAAATTTCGAAAAATTAGCTGTTAAAGATAAACAATGCAACAACAACAAAAAATAGTGGAAAAATTTTTTTTAGTCATAAGCCACCTTTTTATAGGCCGGGTCACATATATTAAATGTTGCGTTAAAAATAGTGCTAAAGGGCTCCAAGGCACTTGAAATTTTGACTGTGGCATTCGGCGAGTGCATTTTGTCTCAAAAAGGTGTTTATAAGTGGTACAAGCGCTTTACAGAAGGCCGTGAAGATGAGCGTCCTGGAGTTGCAACCACGCCAATAAGTGAAGAAAGCATTGAAACAGTGAAACAAAAATTGTTTTGGAAAATCGTCGAATCACTATTGCTGAAGTTGCAGAGGATGTTGGCATATCAATCACGTTTTGGAAATGAAACGTGTGGCATCGAAGTTTGTTCCAAAATTGCTAAATTATGAGCAAAATCATAATCGGCTTGTGCTTTACAATTTTCTCGAATGTTTTGGAAGTGAAACGTGTGGCCGGGAAGCTTGTTCCAAGCTATCGCTCAGGAGTTGTTGAATGACGTCAACGACAATCCTGGATTTCTCAAAAGAGCCATAACTGGTGATGAGACGTCAGTATGTTATGAAGTCGAAACCAAGATCCACTTATCCTAAGAGAAGCAGCCAGATGAGCCAAGACCGAAAGAAGAACGCCAAGTTTGATCAAATGTGAAGGTTTTGTTCACTGTTTTCGCACTATTCTTGCCACCAGGTCGTACGGTTAATTAGGAATACTACAAGGATGTTATGCAAGGTTTGCGTGAGGCCATAGGGATCAAACGATCTGAATTGAAGAAAAATATCATGTATTCTGCATCACGATAATGCACCAGCTCACTCATCAATGGTTATTCGTGATTTCTTGGCCAAAAACAACATCCTAGTCATTCCTCAACCACCTTATTCACTAGATTTGGCTCAGTCCTATTCCCAAAATTGAAAAGACCAATGCCACAATTAATGAGATAAAGTCAGAATCGAAGAACGAAGAACCGAAAAGCGCATTTCAAAAGTGCTTCGAGAATTGGAAGAAGCGCTGGCATAGGTGCATTATATCTAAGGGAGATTACTTTAAAGAGGACAAAATGCTTAATGATGAATAAATAAATAATTTTCAAAAACAAAATTCAAAATTTATCTTTTCTTTTGAACAGACCTCGTACCCACATACATGCGTTTTATGTAGTGTGAATTGAATATTTTATTTGACTTTGTATATAAAGCAAGTCTTTGCCTATACACCTCGTGCATACGTGTATAAAGTAAATTTTTTATAAAGAAAAAATTTTTAAAGAAACCTTTGAGGTAAAAAAGAAATTCGTGGTTCTTGAATATGAATTAATATTTGACATTTACCGTGGTGATGAAAACTTTGACAACTAAGAATATATTTAAAATTTTCAATTGTTTATTTGATTTAAAAGAATTTGTAGCTCATAACTCTGAGGACTATCTGTGACAATTGTTTTTAACATAATTATTCAATGGCTGCGGGGAATTAAAAATCATTTAAAACAAAGTTATAATTAATGATGGGTGTAAAGAAAATTTATCTCATATTTGGTTTAAAAGAGCAAGTTGTTCGGCAATTTTCCATGGTGTTTTTGTATGTCAACTTAGTTGTATAACACAGTGCAAGACGGAAACAATAACCATATACGGACACCACTACGTGATAAAAGACCAAAAAAAAGACCGCTGTCTCCCAGTTTTGCCCAAAGTCCTCCAGGTTTTTTTTATGGGCCCTCAAAGATGTGGGGCCTCGATGTAATTTTTGCAAAAAAAATGATCATTTACTCAAGCTCATATTTTGCAAACCGTTTGGAATTTTGATATACTCTCTGAGGCAAAAGTGAAAAATTTTTTGCGGCTACATAAGCGCTACCTAACCGGTGTTAAGAGTCATTCCTAGGAAGTTCATATGTTCTAGAAAGTTGTTTATTGAGATCTTAGGTTCATTTTTGTAGTTGATTGTTTCCTTGAATTTTGAACGGTTTGCTACCTATGGACCTGAACAGGGGAAAAAAGGTAAAAGAAATTGAATTTTTTAAAGTTTTTTGCGATTTTGACCTTGAATATGAAGTTTTTTTGATTTTATATGTTAACAATTTTTGTTCTTTATGACAAGAGCTACAACTTTGCTTCAGAGAGTACAGCAATATTCCAAACGGTTTGCAAAATATGAGCTTGAGGAAATGATCATTTTTTTGCAAAAATGACATCGAGGCCCCACATCTTTGAGGGCCCATAAAAAAAACCTGGAGGACTTCGGGCAAAACTGGGAGACAGGGGTCTTTTTTTTCGGTATTTTATCACGTAGTGGTGTCCGTATATGGTTATTTTGCCATGACTTAAAAAATTACACAGTGTGTAATTATTATTTTGAAATTCTTAGAGTGTTATTTTTAAAATTCATTTTTATAACTTATTGTTTCGAAAGAATTGAGAATATTATCTGGCACCAACTACACTTAAAGAAAAAACATGGTTGAGTTAACCATAATCTAAGAGCAACATATTTAATTACTATTTGACTCAAATGTTGTCAAGACATGGATACTTCCGGAAATATCTTCACAGAATGAATAAATGCGACACTGCCTATTGCCTTTACGAAAATGAAGACGTAACAGATGATGCATAGCATACCTTCTTCAAGTGTTCCCGCTGGTCAGAAAATCGGCGAGAACTGGTGAGCGTCACGGGACTATTAACGGTCGAAAATATTATCAATAGCATGATAGCAGAAGAAAATAATTGGCGAGCATTGGCGCAAAACATTGCGAAACAATCTTGCGTACCAAGAAAGCTGATCTAGACGCCGCAGAAAGGAGAATAAACACAGGTACAAGGGTAACCGGAAACTCGAATGCAGAGTAGATTAACCGCTGCAGGACTAAGCGAAATCGAACGTCGATATCCTGCTGAATCCTGCTGAAAAAGAGCGGAGCCTGGACGCAGGCGAACAAGATGACGGTTTAAGGTCGAGCAGTGAACCACCCCGAAGTAATGCGCAAGCGGTCCCGGGGTGGATTTCATTCCCAACAGCTAACAAGGGGGTTTTTTAGTCGGTACTCCAAACTTGTGGCAAGCCCGACACACCCACGTATAGTGACGACCATGCGTGTAGTGCGTAAATGCATTTTTACCTCCTTACCGCACAAAAAAATAAAATAAAAAGAGCAACATATTATGATTAAATTAAATGGTTGTAGGAAAACCATATTAATATTAAACATAATAATATGAACATATTATGGTTAAATTAAACGATTATATAGTATAAGTTGCTGTGCTCACATACGTTGTGTACGTCTCGACAATATTTTTTTTCTGATTTCTCATTGAAAGTTATCCACACAAAATTGTAAGACTCTTACGTATTTACTTTATATGAAGGTAACCATCCCTGGATGAAATTCTAAAATTTATATAAAATTCCAAAAATTATTGTAATGCTCTGTAAAAGGTATTTAAATTATTTTAATAACAATGTTATTCAACAAAGTAAAAATACAAATCAAATACAAATTTTATTCAATTGGCTATTTGACAGCAAATAATTCATATTTTGTCATTTTAAAGCAGCGCCACCTAATTAAAATATCCCGCTTACAATTTCTTTTTATCATTATTTTAAAACAGCGCCATCTTTTGCGCAACTGTGTTTGAAAAAATAGAAGCCTTAAAGTATGCAGAACCTTTGAATCGGTAAAAAAAATCGGAGTACTTGCACTGCCTTTTCTCTACTTTCTCTTGGAAGTAAGATAATTTTGCGGAAAAAATATCCTTTATTGGAATCAGGATACTAAGGTACCTCCAGTAGTTTTTAAGTGATGGGAACGTAGACAAACTGACAGACAGGCAGAAAATGAGTTACTGTTTTATTATACGTATATAGATTTCTCTTTTGTACATTTGAATCAGTTGCCAAATTTTTTAAAGAAAATTAAATGCTTTAGACAAAAATGCAACATATTTAAAAAGTACACTCACGAAGTAGTTGAATATGCACAGCAAATTTACAATGTGCAAATTTGCAATATAACCATCGTGAAAACCCCTATTATTTTTAATCTTGATCAAGGTTTGAAGCCCAACCTTGTTACGTTTAAAAATTGTGTAAAATTTTTCAATAAATATTTTCTTCAGTGTTTTTTTTTCGCAATTCTTAACATCACACAGATGACAAGATATGTGGTCAAAACATACTGTAGGTGGGGCTTGAAAAAATTTTGTGATCATTAACCCCCGTCTACATTAGACTTAAACATGTCTTAACAAAATTCAAACTTCATTTAAAAAAAAAAACAGTATTAAAAATAATGTTTTTTTTTTTACATGAAGATTGACTTTTGTTTAGAAATGTTTATGTCTAATGGAGACAGCGCACAGTGTTGTGAGCGTGGGCATATATAGAAAAATCCAATTATGAAAATTAAAAAAATGGCTAATGGCATTTAATAAAATACACGTTGACTAATAAGCGTAAAAAAAATTATATTAAAATAATATTTTTTTCTAAAGATATGGCTCTTCAAAATTGTGGTTTGAAAGAACTGCAATTTTGTATAAAAAAGGAATAAAAATGCGCATGTATTTCGTAGGGTTAAATAATTGAATTTAGTTGGCAAATAAACGAAATTTGTACTAGATTAGTTGTTGTATTATGTTTTAAGTAAATAAACGGTATTTTTAATTATATATGTCGATAACAGTGTATGCATCATTATAAGAATGATATTAATAAAAAAAAAAAACAAAATTTGTTGTGATAAGCAAACATATAATAGTGAAGAAAAAAAAATTTCAAGTATTACCGGGATATTTTTACTTTCATTCTATAACAAAAAGTATATTAATTTATAAAAATAAAAATTTAGCTGCGCTTAAGTGCGCCAATTTAAATTATTGTTATTTTTTTAGTGTCGCAAAGTAAACTGACTAGTGGAAAAAAATCAAAAAAAACCTTTCAAATTTATAGATAAAATACATATGAGATGAAAGCTGAGACTCCCACGATTCCAGAGGTGGTTTGGTTTTGCATGTGCGTTACACCTATAAAAAGTTACACGACTTTAAAGTCGAATTATTTTATTCATTTTTCAACAATTTCTAAGTAACAAAAAATGGGTTTGGAAAAAAAATATCAAGAATTCATTTTTCAATAAAAATGCATGCAATTATATTTGTTTTATTCAGAAATGTAGCAGAAACAATGAAAAAATCCTAAAATTCAAATATTTATAACAACACTGTAAAAAAAATTGTGAGGTTTTTAGCCAAAATATGTACTTGAAAAAAAATAGTCAGCTTCGATGGACTCGAAAAAATAGGCAAAAAATATGTATATACTTAAGTTTAAGGAAATACTGAAGGTGAGGGCGCCCATTCATTTAATTGAAAAAATATAAGTGTCTTGTCTTCGAAATTAATTAAAAAAAATTTATTTAACTTAAGTTTTTTTTTTAATTTTTTGTAAAAATATATTTTTTAGCCTAGGGCCTTATCTGAATTGAATCAAATTTGGTCAAATCATTAAAAATATCACATCCAATTACTATAGAAAAAATTTCATAAAGATATCAATTTTTCTAACTTTTATGACACTTATAAATTTCAGGATATACGGGAAGGACACGAATCCTTGTTCCGAATTTTTTAAATTTAAAATTTTGTTACATTTTTCCATCCTAAATATATGTGCCTAATTTCAGCTCTTTACAATAACTTTTTCTATTTATGGCCACTTCTTATATGAAGTCACGACACTGTGCAGCGGGTTAGGATCAGAATGTTTGAATTTTCTTTCTGTGGCTATAATAATGCACCAACGAAAACAAAACAGAATGTATTCGTTATAAATAGATTTCTTTGTTGATTTTCTTTATAATTTTGAATGTTCTTTAGTGCAACAAATCTTTAAAAATAATAATTAAAAATAATAATTGCACTATTTCCATTATATCAACTGACTCATAAGTCTCATTATAAATTAGATTACAACATATTTATATATATATATATATATATATATATATATATATATATATATATATATATATATATATAAATTCATTAAACACAACCATATACATACGTATGTACTTTTATTTAACATTTTTTTAATTTTTTGTTTCCAATAAAGAATAACTATGTTGGCTAATTAAATAAATAGGTTTTTTTTTAATAATTAGCCAAAAATATGATATCACGTTTTAGTTGGAATTGAAACATTTAAAATAGATAATATAATTAGAAGCATTTGCAGCTCACGTTGCAATTAAATGAAATACAAAAATCCCCAGGGTTATTTAATATTAAATTAATTTTAGCTTTAATACTTTGTTCAGATAATTACTAAAATAATTTTAATGTGTATTTTTTTATGTGAAACATTGTATTTGTTTTTTTTTTCCTGTATTTAGGAACTTGTAGTGCTTTAGTTTAATGTTTTAAGTTTCTGGAAAATTTAATTAAAACATCACACTTCCCTTTTTTCACAATGATCATGCCTAGAAGCCATATGCAGGCCCCCAGAACGATAAGTTAAATGTAGAACTATTGATAGAGCAGTCAGCAAGAGCGAGCCATATACACCCTTGCCGCTGCCACCTAATGGCCCACTCGCAGATATTTTTCAAAATATATTTTGAAAAATATCAGAACTACTGACAAATCTAGACATATAAAAAAATAGTAACTTATTTCCGTCTGCCTGCTTTTCATTTGTGTTCACATCACGTAGAAACTACTTGAGGGATTTAAACAATATTTTGTGAGGGGGTACCTTTGCATCCTGATTCCAATATAGGATACCCTTAGGATATCTCATTTCCAAGAGAAAGTGGAGAAAAGTAGTGAAAGTACGCAATTTCCGGTTTAAAGGTATTGAAATTTTCGGTTTAAAACTGGGATATTTTAAACAAGGTTGCCCATCTTTTTATTTTTGAAAGTGGAATATTTTAAACAACAGGTGGCGCCAGTTTAGTAAAATTTGTATTTTTTTTTGTATATTTTCTTTGTGGAATTACATTGTTATTAAAATATTTTAAACATCTCTTATATTAATTTTAGAATTTTATCCAAGGCTGGGTACTATTATATAAAGAAAATACGTAACTGAATGGATTTTAAAAAAATTTTGTAAGGAGGTACCTTAGCATCCTGATCCCATTATAGAATACTTTTTTCCGCTAAAACACCTTATCTCCAAGACATAATAAATAAAAAGATAATAAAGCAATAAAACTATGCCGACTATTTTTTACCATTTTAAAGTTACGGCATACTTTAAGGCATCTTTTATTTTTAAAAGTTGGATATTTTAAACATGGTTGCGCAACAGATGGCGCTGATTTAAAATAATAATAAATATTAATTAATGACTGCCAGATAGCCAATTGAAAAAAAATTTGTATTTGATTTGCTTTTTTACTTTGTGGACTTACAATGTTATTAAACTATTTTAAACACCTTTTGCAGAGCTTTACAATAATTTTAGTAATTTTTTATAAATTTTAGAATTTTATCCAGGGATGGGTACCTTTATATAAAGTAAATACATAAACCATAATGGAAGCACTATAAAGCTTCAAATCATTATTCAGATGTTCCAGCCATTCAATCTTCTGACATTGTTTGTCAAGCTGCTCGATCTTTACCATACATATTGTCAATTGGTTCTCCATTTTTAGCTCATAACATAGTTCTTAACTAGCTGAGCTCACACACATTATGCGCGTCCTGACAATATTTTGTTTGATTTTGTTTTGAAAGTATTCCACACCAAATTTTAAGACTGTTACGTATTACTTTATATAAAGGTAACCATCCCTGGATAAAATTCTAACATTTATATAAAATTCTAAAAATTATTGTAACGCTGTGTAAAGGTGTTTAAAATATTTTGATAATAATGTAATTAAACAAAGTAAAAATACATATCAAATACAAATTTTATTCAATATTTGGCAGTAAGTAATTCGTATTTTGTGATTATTTTAAAACAGCCCATTTTTGGGTCGTGTTTGAAATATCCCGCTTTCAATTCATGTTATGATTGTTTGAAAACAGCGCCATCTATTACTCAACCGTGTTGGAAATATCCCGCTTTCAATTTATATTTTGTCTATTTTTTAAAACAGCGCCTTCAAAAATAAAATATGCCTTAAAGTCTGCAGTACCTTTAAATCGGTAAAAAAAATAGGCATAATTTCACTGCCGTTTCTCCACTTTCTCTTGGAAATAAGATATTTTTTGTGAACAAAAGTATTCTATATTGGAATAAGGACACTGAGGTTCCTCCTCACAAAACTTTGTTAAAATCCATCCAGTATGTACATATGCATGTCAAATGCTTGTAAACAATTAATTGAATTGTTCAAGGCAATCAATGATTGGCAGTATATTCCTGATATTTTTAAATTTTCCAACCTTAAAAACTTATTAAAACAAATGTTTAACTAAAGTTTATTTATAAATTGTTCATTTCAGTGTTATGATATCTGCTAACTTTTAAAATTTCTCTAATTTCATTTGTTATTTTGCGGTACATACAATTACTAGCATTTTTTTTATTTTATAAATCAATTTACCACAAGATAAGCAAATAAAAAAAACTTAAATGCATTAAATATATTTCTCTGCCATGTATTAAAATTAAATTTTATTTTCTATTTCATTTTTATATCGTAATCAAACACTTTAACACTTTTATTTGATCAAAAAATCCAACAAAAAACAATAACTTTCATTGGTTATTACCATAAAAGATATAGAAAGAAATTACTCTTTTGAGAATTTTGAAAACCATACAAATATTTGCTGTTTTGTGTAGCATACTTTTGGTAAAAAAAATGAAGACTCGAAAAAAACAGAGCTTTCCAAACATAAGTTCATTACTGCTCTGCCATTTATTTTGAAAAATTTTTTTAAAACCAAAGCCGTCTAGTGGTAAAATTCCAAATCAATTTGACATCTATTGGAGCCTTAAAGGTTGTATTCGATAGTAAGTAGTATAAGATAATTGGTTTTCTGTCTCAAGTTATGACTTTGACATTATAGGAATTCCCAAATGGCTTCATTTTTCTACACTGCTATGCTGCAGTCTCATCCTTTAAGAAGCACAGCCAACAGATATCATCTTTATCTATTATCAAACGATATTTTGGGTAACCATACTTATCCAAGTTTGGAGTAATTATGTTGCATGTAAGCTTTGTTCAAATTCTTTTTAAAAACCCTACTCGATCTAGATTTTCAGGCTTCACTGTGCCACTTAAGTTCATATCATACCTTTTGCATTCCATTTTTGTCAAGACGCACACAACGTGAGTGGGCGCAGCTAGTATAAAATAAATTTTAAAAAGGAAATAATTTATATTTTTCATAATTCATATTCATTTTTTCTTAATTATGACTTGATTTTGCATTAAAAAATATCGCCTTATTTTATTAAGCCATTTCTAACCCCTTACTTAAACTCTCTCCAGGATTTTAAATCTCAAGAGTTGAATTTTCAAGTTTATCTTTCACGGTTCCAAAGATAGAAGGATCTGACAGACGGTCACACATTGTTGCGAAAACAGTAGGGTTACGTATTACCCTTAAGGAATATTTTGCTGTTTTCTTAATATCTATAATAATATTTTTTTTTTTTTTCAAGTTTTAGACACATTAAAAGTTAGTGCGTATACGTAATATTTGATGTATATATTACTCATACTGACGCAGTTTTCCAAATGTTTCTGTTGCATTGTGTCCAAGTCTGAAGCAGAACTTGATAGCAAAAAGTTGTTTGAAATTGATGTCACTCATTCTTTGAACCCACTAAAAAAGCCTTTCTGGCAAAAAAAAATTCACCATAGACATTGCAACAACTCTAGCGTGTTTAAACTTGTACTAGACGCGTATCAGATGTTTATTTGTGTGGACCTCTAGAATAGAACCAAAAAAAATTCTAATGAAATATATAATTGAATCAATTAATTTTCTAATTAAATTTTAAACTGAAACAAGTTAAAACCTTTAGTGAATAATTTTATTTTCTGTGAATGCTCCAAATAAATATTTCAAAATTTGGCTAAAAAATATTTTATTTTGCTGCACTTTGTATTTTGAAAATTAACCTCCAATGACTAGCATTCTGAGCTTTTTGAAAGCAATAACAAACTTGATTTTTGTTTGCTTATTTGTAAAATTTTGTTGTTATTATTTTATCTTTATAAAATTTACAAAACAATATTTATTTTTCCATAATAACTGAATTTCTAGTTACACTATACTTAAAAAAAAAGAAGAGTATTTTTAGGGCATTCAATAAGTTAAACAACCCATAAAATGATATTATAAAATTAAAGTAAATTGACAACTTAAATCGGGTTATTGCAATAGTCAAATGATTTATAACTAAAACAAGTAAGAGTGCTATATTCGGCATCGCCGAAAAATTTTATAAAGATAAAGATTATATACCCTTTAGTAAAGTAATGATAAATATTTGCTTACTCTTTTATGTTTCACAATTTCACAGTAATACGATGTTTTTAATTTTATGATTTTCAACTTCATTATTACAAATTTTATAGAAATTTTTTTGGTAAAAATTTTATAAAAAATTTTTTGTAAATATTTTATCGAAAATTTTATATTAAAAATTTTATCGAAATTTTTTTTGTAAAAATTTTATCGAAAAATTTTGTAAAAATTTTATCGAAAAATTTTGTAAAAATTTTATTGAAAAATTTTGTTAAAATTTTATTGAAAAATTGTATATAAATTTTATCGAAAATTTTATAAAAAAAATTTTGTAAATATTTTATCGAAAATTTGGTAAATATTTTAAAAATTTTATCGAAAATTTTATATTAAAAATTTTATAGAATTTTTTTTTGTAAAAATTTTATCGAAAAATTTTGTAAAAATTTTATCGAAAAATTTTGTAAAAATTTTATCGAAAAATTTTATCGAAAATTTTATAAAAAAATTTTTTTGTAAATATGATGATGATTTACATGTATATGGCCTAAGTTTTGAACCATAATAGGTAGACTCTTGAAATTGTCACAGAAGTTGCATAACTTTGGCCGCTATAGCAACAAATACTAAAACTTATAGGGTGTGCCGAAAGTGACGTCTTATTTACGTTTATGTCTTTATTTCTTGAGCTGTGGAAGGTAACCACTTTAAATTTACAGACAGTAATTCAAACTATGTTCGCTTTTTAAGCAAGTACATATATAAAATTGAACCTAAAAATTAAAAGGTTTTCCGATAGTGACGTGATTTTCAGGTATATGGCCTAGGTTTTGCACGATAATAGGTAGACTCTTGAAGTTTTTACAGGATGTATATTACTATGGCCACTATAAAAACCGTAAAAATTAAAGGGTTTTCCGACAGTGACGTGATTAGCATGTATAACACCTTATTTTTTGAACCGTAATAGGTAGACTCTCACAATTTGTAAAGAAGATGTGTTGCCACGGCCACTATGACAATTACTAAATATTAATTAATTCATAGAAAGAGAATTGCCATAGCCGCTAAAACAAATAACAAAATTAAAGGGTGTTCCGACAGAGAGATGATTTGTAAGTAAATAGCCTTATTTTTTGAACCGCAATAGGTAGGCCTGATATTTTTTATAGAAAGTGTATCACCATGGCCGCTATAACTAACATTTACTGAAATTTAAAGGGTGTTCCACTAGTCATATTCGCAATTTTGCGAATATGACTAATTTTAAAATTGAAGTGTGCCCCCATAAGACATGAAAAAGTAATAACAGGAATTTTTAAAGTTGTACTAAACATAGTACGGAACCCTACATGTGTGATTATAACCCGCACTTGAATGATTTATTTTAAATTACTTGGGGTAAATAGCATTTACTACACAAAGTTTTACGCCTTTTTCCGCCTATTTTTTTAAATATTGATTTTTTAACACAATATTTAATTTCAACGTGTCGCTACAAAGGCACCAATACCTATTTGACATTAATTTATCTGCCAAGAGATGAAGGATTTTAAGCTGTGTGATCGAGTAATTTTTGTTTTCTCGGTACTTAAAATTTTTTTTAATTAATCCGCGAAACAAGGCACAGATGGGCCACTGTGCGTTGCTCGTGTATTCGCATTACAAAATTGCAACTCTGAGCAAATTTACTTTTACACATTTCACAAATCAGAGAGTAATTGAAAAAAATTCATATAAATCATCGAATTTAACAGCTACTGGCTCTTCCTCAAGAGAACAATCGGGCATACCGCCATCAAATTATATTTTAATTTATTGCAAAATTTTTCGGAATTTCGTTTTTTCCAAATTTTTTCAATTTTTTACATTTTATCTAACAAATTTGCTTAAATAATTACTTAAGTTACATCTCAATATCTGATTAGAGCACCCTAAAATTTCTATTTCTATCACATTTACACTTACACGCCCTCACGCCAATATTATATATGCAAAATTGCTGTACACTGTGCAAAGAACTTTAGTGTTTTTGTTTACGGCCTGTTGAATTATGTGTCCCAGATGTGACATATTTTACAGGATAAAGGCGGGAATTTATTTGCATTTTCCTACACAATGCTCTTCAAATAGAGTAATAAAGTGTCGTAGTGTGCAGAAAAGTTACTTCCAGTAAATATGAATACTAGAGGAAAGGAATACAAAGCAATTAGCTAAAGTTTTCTGTTTTATTTTTATTTTTATTACAAACAAAAAAGAAACTAATTTCTACACTTTTAATGAAATTTTATTATTTCCGCATTATTTTTTGAAAGCAAAGTAATAAATTATATTATTAATTACTTATAAACTTAAAGGACATCAGAGAGAAAGAGAAAATATAAGAGGCAAAAAGAAAAAAAAATGTTTTAACTATTGAAAAAAAAAACAACAAAAAAATAGTTGGACAAGGTCAAAAATGTGGCAGAATGCAGCATCTCTCAGTGCTCGGTAATAAGTAAAATACGGAGGAAACATTATTTTTAATAATTCTTTTTACCAATAAAGTTTTTTATTACAATCTCTAAGGGAAGTTTTCTATTTCAATGAATAATCTTTAATTAGACTTATGTTCCTTTTTTATATTTAAAAAAAAACACAATTAAATATTTAAAGGGAGGGAAAAGCCAAACCTTAATTAATAAATTATACAAACTCTATAACTATAAACAGTAACTCATTTCATGTCTATCTGTCTTTCTATCTGTGTTCGCATCACATAAAAACAACTGGATTTAAGCAAAATTTTGTGAGGAGGTACCTTAGTATCCTGGCTCCAATATAGGATACTTTTTTTCCGCAAAAATATCTTATTTCCAACAGAAAGTGAAGAAAAAGCAGTGAAAGTACGCCAATTTTTTTTTACCGATTTAAAGGTACTGCATACTTTAAGGCATCTTTTTACCTAACCATATGTACATTTATATATGTATGTATTTTTTTGTCTTTTGCAGGTTATTTACTGGTTTTTGGAAATAAATCATGGCTACATATGATGTGCAGAAACGCGTCAAAATCAATGAATTTTTTTATTCTTCTGGAAGGTTAATTATTACAACTCAAGGAAATTATCGTCGTCATTTTAATGTCCGAACAGCACCCAGTGACAACATGATTAGGAACTTAGTCTCCCGTTTTGAGGAACATGGAAGAGTGTCAGATCTTCCAGGAAGAGGAAAAGGTCGATCTGTGCGCAATATAGCAGTTGTGGAGGCTGTACGGCAGAGTGTAAACGAAGATCCATCTGTCTCCACTCGTCGTCATTCTGCTCAACTGGGAATCTGCAGAACATCCCTGCAAAGAATTTTGAAGCGGGATCTTAAAATGTTTCCGTATAAAATTCAAATGGTACAGCAACTGCTTCCCCAAGATCATCAGGCACGCCTGCAATATGCTAACTTCAGTCTTTTTTGGGCCACCCTGTAGTATAAGGTAAAGTGTAGCAATCATGAAAAAAATCAAGGTCTGAATTTCGACGCATTTATACGTTTTGAGGTCTCCTGTATTTCCTGTATTATCTGCCTATTTTCGCGATGATGTCTGTGGGTGGGTGAGTGGGTGTGTATGGCACTATTTTTGTGGAGTTCGTACAGGTCATACCGTTTGACATATCAAAATTCAACTTAGTTATGTGCCTTTGGTATATGGAGATGAAGAGTTGTATAGTTTTTGAGAATAATCGGGAGGGGGCAATACCGTATGACATATTAATACGAAATTTAGTATGTGCCTTTGGTATATTGAGACAAAGAGTTGTGTAAATGTTAGGCATAATAGGGAAGGGGCAAGGGATAGTTTACTAAATTTTGTAAACGCTCTAGAGGTCATACCGTATGACATATCAAAATGTATAGATTTTGGCGATGAAGACCTGTATAGATTTTGGGCAAAATCGGGAAGGGGCAAGGGGTAGTTTATTTAACACCACAAACCGAATATAATTAATTTCTCTATTCGAGCTTATACTTTGAACTTATATTCTTTATGTAATATATCCATCAAAATATCTGTTTCCATTATGTATGGTGAAGTTGAGTGTAGGCCACTCCAGTGTTATTGTTTTGAAAGCGGGATATTTTAAACACGATTGCGCAACAGATGGCGCTATTTAAAAATAATGATAAAATGTGAACTGAAAGCGGGATATTTAAAACACGGTTGCCCAACAGATGAAATATTTTTAATAACAATGTTATTAAAAATAATATTATTAAATATTTTTAGAACTTTGGAATTTTATATAATTTTTAGAATTTTATCCAGGGATGGGTATCTTTATATAAAGTAAATACTTAATAGTCTTAATATTTGAGTAGTTTCAAAACAAAATTGTCAGGACGCACACAACGTGTGCGGGCGCAGCTAGATTTTATAGATTACCTAAAATTTAGGTAAGCTAAGAAATCCTACAAATAAAATAATTTTTAACAATCTAGCCAGACATTACTTTTTTAGATTATATTGGCTCTGAAAAATTTCTGAGTGCCTCTAGATTAATAAAACTTGACAGAAAAATCTTTTATGGTCATAGTCTGTTAAAGTCTGTTAAATATAAGAAAAATCGGACAAAGTAGAAACAAATTTACCTTAGAGGAACTAATCCTACCCCTGAAAAATTAAATTTTTTTTTATTTAAGTTTTCCCATACTCTTGTTTCAAATGCAACTTTTATAGTCAGCGAATGTTTAAAAAGCTAAACTTGGACCCTGAAGATTATAAAATGCCATTTTTCTCCCCGCAGCCTTTTAAAGGCGGTGACATAAAATATTATTTCCAAACAATGTAAAAAAAAGGTTAGCTATCCCTTAATACCATGAAAGTAAAAATTGTAATTTTTTATGGGCAGGGGAGGGTATATCTCCAATCACACCCCCGAAACGTCCATGTGTTTTTTTTTAATTTTTTTTTTTTTTTGCCATTTCTATAAAATATTTATTTTTAGGCATTTATGTCGATGTGAAGAATATTACTAAAAGTAATTTTTGTAATTTATTACTTTTTAGTGTTTAATTTAGCTGAAAATAATTAATTTATTCATAACTAGCTGTCCCCGAAACTTCGTTAGCGTCTTTATTTTGATTTGAAAGTAATCAACATTAAGACTCTTTATTTTGTAGTTCTTCACATATGGTTTATGTAATTTCTTTATATAAAAGTAACCCATCCCTGGGTAATTGCTCAGAAACAAAGGCTTTATATAAAAATCTAAAATTTGTATAAATTTCCAAAATTATTGTAGAGTACTGTAAATAGTGTTTTAAATTACCCGCTGACAAAAGTAAAAGTTGCAGCACCATTAAATGGGTAAAATTGCGTTCTTTCACTTTTCTTTCATTTTTCTCACTCTCTCTTTCTTGGTAATAAGATATTGTTACGAAAAAAAATCGTATATTTGAACCACGATATCAGGGTACCAGTCTACAAAATTTTATTAAAATTCATCCAGTAGTTTTTACGTGATGCGAACACAAACAGACAGACAGAGAGGCAGAAAATCACAGGTTTATTTTATGTATAGATGTATAAATAATAACTTAATTATATTAGTAACAATACATTTTATTTAAAATAATAACAATTAATTTATTTAAAGCAAATTAGAAACCAAAAAAATTTTATGGCCGACAAAAAGGTTTCTTACTCGTCTCTACCTATGCATGATGAGCAAAAACAGAAAAATGGTAAAATTTGGAAGAAATGACAAAAAGAAGCGCAACTTTTTTTTTGCAGTCTAAAAGTAGAGATCGCAGATATTAGAGTAATATATAACATTATTAGGATCGCGATGGCCCTCACTCTTAAAAACCTTTCCACTTTTGTTTTTTTGACAAAAAAGTGAAAAAAAAATTTAATTTTTTTTAATTTCGAACAAAATTTTTTATCATAAAAATTTAAAATAAAATTTTTCTAAAAATTAATTTAAGCAGCTGTTAATATAGCCTTTCACAAGAACAAAAATCAATATAAAATCATTATTCGTTTAGCCATAAAAAAATATATTGCAAACCTCTCAAAATCGTAAAAAGCCATAAAAAGTATGCAATTTACTCAACTTTCTTGATTTTAACAGTGTCCCAAAAGCACAAATCTAAAGCAAAAGCCTTAAAAAGTCACTATACGATGTAGAGTATTGTTGGCTGTCGAGCTGCGTACACCTACATTTTTAAATTTCTTAAATTTAATTGTTGGCCTAATGTCCGGCTAGATTAAAAAAATACCCCTCTGTGCAACGTGGCGGGCACAGCTAGTAATTTAATTTAAATAAAATAAAATAAAAATTTAAATAAAATTTAATTTAAAATTAAAAGGTTTTCTCATACAAGACGTGATTAAGGCATATTTTTTATCGTATTAAGAACCGTATTAAGAACCGTAAATTAAAATTTTAAAAAATTGCGTGCCGCTATAGCTCCCAACAGCAGGAATTAATAAAAAAATAAATTTAAAATTTAAAGGGTGTCCCCATAGGTGACATAATATGACCTATTTGGGTCTATCTTTTGAACCGTTATAGACTAAACCTTGAAAATTTGACAGAATGTCGACTGCTATGACCGTTATAATAAAATGTATAAATACTCAAAATTTTAAATTAAAGGGTGCTCCAATAGTTCATTTAATTTGATGTATATGGCCATACTTTTGAATAGTTGTATACAGACCGCTGAAATTTACAAAGACCCTGTAGTGCTAAGTCAGCTATAACAAAAAGTATAAAATTTTGAATTTGGAACTAAAAGGGTGTCCCAATAGTTAATGTAATTCTATGTATGTGGCCAAACTTTTGAACTGTTAGAGACAGACAGCTGAAATTTACAAGGAACCTGTATTGCAAAGTCCACTATAACAGGTATACAATTTGAAGTTAAATATTAAAGGGTGCCCCCATAAATTACGTAATTTGATCTATATGACCCTATCTTTTGAACCGTTAAACACAAACACTTGAAAATTAGGCAGAATGTCCACTACTTTCTCTGGTATGATAACAAGTGTAAATATTTGGAATTATAATGTAAAGGGTGTCCCAATAGTTCATGTAATTTGATATATATGGTTTAAATTTTTAACCGTTATAGACAGATAGTTGAAATTTACAAAGAATCTTTGTGACCAAGTCCTCTATAACAACAGGTCTTTAATTTAACATTGTAAATTAAAGGGTGTCCGAATAGGTGATGTTATTTGATCTGTGTGCCCCTATCTTTGAAACCGTTATAGACAGAGGCTTGACGGATGCTGGTGAAAATAACTTAACTTTTAAACAGTAATAGGGAGAGGCTTGACATTCAATAGTCCTTATTTTTTTCCCTCTAATTTTGGCGCATCTTTTATTTGGTTTAAATCTAATTCTTACAGATTACTTCTTACATTTTTAGTTTAGAATTGTTTAGAAAATCTGTTTTGAAGTCGGTTTTTTTTTGCAAGAATTATAAATTTTTTGTTTAGATTTGGGGTCCCTCTGTATATTTTTGAAAAAAAAAAACAAACAAAAAAGAGTGTTTTTTTTGCAGGAATTGGTGTATGTAATTTAAGTCTTTTACAGATATATTATAAATAGAATTTAAAACAAAAAAGTAATAAATTTTGTTGCCCACTGTCATTGACCACATAGAAAAATACCACAAAAGTCGTTCATTAGGCACACATGCATTAATAATTTAAACCAATTTACATTTATTTGTTACAACTTTAAATTAATGTACTTTTTTTTATCGGATGCTTTATAATAAATAAAATTAGATGTACATTTTATGTGGCATGTTAACGGTTGTATGTTTAATTAAAATTAAATATGGTGTCATTGTTTACACATGCATAGCAATTGTAAATTTAAAGAAAATGAAAACAAATGCAACTATTTGGATAGTTAAGAGAGAAAATACTGCTCTGCGCTTTTTATTGACGTTTCTCAAGCATTCGATAAGGTATGGCATGAAGGCCTAATATATAAGCTAACACTGAATTTTCCCGTAAACTTCTATAAGCTGCTAGATAGTTATTTAACCCAACGAAAATTTATTGTGAAAGAAGGAGATTTTTTGAGCTCACCCCAGCCAATCGAAGCCGGAGTTCCCCAAGGTAGTAGTATATTGGGGCCCTTATTATACTTATTGTTTACTTCAGACATGCCAACTAGTAACCGAGTTCACACATCGACATTTGTTGACGACACAGCTTTTTTGAGCATTCACGAAAGACCCGAAGTAGCATCACGATATTTACAAGACCACATATCCAATTTAGAAAAATGGTTAAAGAAATGGAGATAAAAGTTAAAGAACAAAAATGTACTCATATAACTTTCACACAGCGTAGAGAATTTTGCCCCCCTATTCGGATAAATAACCAAACGATACCTCAGCTTTCAGACGTCAAATATCTCGGCATACATCTCGAACGGCGCCTTACATGGAAACGCCACATAGAAACAAAGTTAACACAAATGAAGTTAAAAGCAATCCAACTAAACTGGCTAATTGGTAGAAATTCTACTCTAGCTTTAGATTGCAAACTTTTATTATACAAGTCAATTCTAAAACCAATATGGTGTTATGGCATTCAATTATGGGGCACTGCCTCAGCTAGCAACGTAGATAAAATTCAAAGGCGCAAAAATAAGATTCTTCGTATAATTACATCTGCTCCTTGGTATATAAAAAACTCAAATTCGAACATCCATAAAGATCTAAACATGCCATCAGTTAAAGCAGAAATAGCGAAACTTGCCATAAGGTATTTAAAGAAGTTTGAAACTCACCCGCATCCACTGGCCCGTAACATACTAAATGAACCCGGTAACATTCGACTAAGAACGAGGGACACTGCTTCTTTCATCCGAACATTAGAGGGATAACCCGCAAATTACAGTAACCGTGAAACATACTTTTTTTTTGTCCAGCACTGGTTGGACTAAACAAGTATATTTATTTTTTTTAGACTTAAGATATGAGAAATTGATAGTTGAATTATATTGAAGATACAATAAATAAAAATTGCGAAAAAAAAAGGGTTAGTGCTAGCTACATGTACACACCTCTACTTGAAGACTTGATCGGTGGCAGCACCGTTCACTGCCACATATCAAAGTGATTTGCAAAATCCAACCTCAATTGTTCAACAGTGATCTCGTGATTTTGGGTCAATCGGACAAGCCCTTTACAAATGGCTGAATTATTTCCAAAAGATTTTCATTCTGATCTTAGCAAACATTAAACTACAGGGTGTTAAATTTTAAGGGGCCGATGTTGATTATGAGTAAAACACAAATTATTTAAGCAATCATTGACATTTTTTTTATTTTGATAATATTGGTATGGTTCACTTATGTGTGGAACAAAATATCAGCCAAATGCCAGCTGCGATCTCGGCAGCGCACCTCTCAATAGCAAATAGTCCTCTTAAAACCACATATCGTCCATATCCATATCTTCCAATTCGGGCCATAAAAAGTTCGTTATCATCTCACGATAGCGCACATCATTCACAGTAACTGCCTGACCGGCCTCATTTTGGAAACAATGCGGCCCACTGATGCCGCCAGCCCATAAACCGCATCAGACAGTCACTCTTTGTGACTGTTTGATGCTTCTTGACGAATCCACTGAGGTGAAAATGTGCCTCATCACTGAAGATGATTTTCTTCGAAAATTGTTCATCCATGCCACCATTCTGACCATTGACGTCGTTTGAAATGATCAAGAGGCTTTAGTTCTTGAGTCAATGGCACCTTGAAAGCGTGTAAATGCAAGTCTTTATGCATAATGTTCATCAACGACGAGAGTGAGAGGTGCAATTGTTGGGCACGACGACCAATTGAGGTGGACGGCTCTTCAGCCACACTATCGCGAACAGCAGCAATATTTTCTGCAGTACGAGAATGCACTGGTGTTTTTACATCTCCTACAGATCCGGTTTGCTCAAATTTTTGTACGATTTTTCCGAATGTGTACGCACATTTGGACGATTAAATTGACCGAAAAAATCACGAAGTGCACGATAAGCATTTTGATTTGAACGCCCATTTTTATAATAATCCTGAATAGCTTTAACACGTTGCTCGATTGTGTATCTTCTATGGTTCAAATTGAGTTAATCTGATACTGAGAAATGTCAAATTAAATGCAAAAAAAACTTGACTTTTAGGTGTGGTTCTCATTCAACATCATCACTTTCCGCAAATAAATCACATGTTCGATTAATCTGCCTTCGATAATGCAGCGTTATGTATATCGCAACTATTTCAAATGAATTAATTGCTCCAGAAAAAAAAAACTGTGTTATACTAAATAGCAAAATTTAACTTCATTATTGTGCTTTAAGCAAAATAAATAGTTTTCAAACAAAATCCTTTTCTTTAGTTTGTATTCAACTTATGGGTCAATTGCAGTCATTGTGTTCTGTAGAAGTTTTTTGTGAAAGTGGGTGAATTTGTGTTTTGCATTGCCACAGGATTTCTTCATTGTGCTCAGGCTTAAGAATTTTAATAAATGTTAAATTTTGCTGGCTATTTGCAATTGTTTTGAACAATTTTTGTTTGTATATTTGTGATTGTGTAGTATTGGTGCATTATTTAAACGATAACTTTGGCTGGAAGGAAGGAATTTAATTTAAACATTTCTGACAAATTTAATATTTCAAGTTGATACGAAAGGAAGTCAAAAAATATGTGGTTGCAATTAGAGAGAATTAATGTTTATTATATTAGTGATATGATTTTTTTAAATTTGCTTTTTATATTAAATTTTAAGGGCCGATGTTGAATGTGAAGCACATCTAAACGTCAAGTTTTTTCTGCATTTAATTTGACGTTTCTCAATTTCAGACTAACTCAATTGGAAACATGGAAAGATGCACAATCGAGCAATGGTCAGAATGGTGGCAAGAAATGGCAACAGTGGATGGATCAATTTTCAAAGAAAATCATTTTCAGTGATGAGGCACATTTTCACCTCAGTGGATTCGTCAATATGCAGAAATGCCGCATTTTGGCGAATAATAATCAAAGAGTGATTGTCGAAAAACCAATGCACTCACAAAGAGTGACTGTTTGGTGCGGTTTATTGGTTGGCGGCATCATCAGGCCGTATTTTTTCCAAAATGAAGCCGGTCAGGCAGTTACTTTGAATGATGGTCGCTATCGTGAGATGATAACGATATTTTTATGGCCCGAATTGGAAGATATGGATGTGAACGATATGTGGATTCAACATGGCACCGTCCTGTTGCCACACAGCTAACGAAACAATGGCTCTTTTGCGCGACAAATTCAATGGCCGTTTTATCTCACGTGGTGGCGATGTCAATAGGCCGCCAAGTTCATGTGATTTGACACCGTTGAACTTCTTTCTTTGGGGTTATTTCAATGAAAAGGTGTACGTCGATAAGCCAGCAACAATTCAAGAGCTAAAGGATGAGATAGTTCGGCACATTAACGGCATAGAACCTTAGTTATGCCTCAGCGTCATCGAAAATTTCGAGCATCGGATGGAAGTGTGGCGCCGAGGTTGCGACGGCCATTTGGCCGATATTTTATTCCATACATAAGTGAATTTGGTATTATCAAAAGAAAAAATGACAATAATTTCCTAAATAATTTGTGTTTTATTCAAAATCAACATCGGCCTTTAAAATTGAATAAGGTTTGAAGAGTACTTTTTAGGAATTCATATATTTCACGCTAATCAATCAATTATTATATCATAGTATTAGTTTTTAGGTCTTTCGTGCACAAAAATATCATTAAACCTTTGTGCACAAAAAAATATTTTCACCAATTAAAGGTTTTATACCCTTCACCATAGGTGGAAAGGGTATATATAAATTTGTCATTCATTGTGTAATTTCTACAATATTCATTTCCGACCGCATAAAGTATATATAACTGTTATAAATCCTTATACATAAATAAGTTGATTAAGCGATGTCCGTCTATCCGTGTTGAAATGTCATTTGCCAAGGCGCCAGACGGGGTACAGAAAATTTAAGCCATCCAATCTGCCAGACATAGTTTCGAAAATTTTGGGTTTGCAATTCAGCAACATCGGACCATCCCATTGGAGGTTGCGGGCAAAAAACTATGCCCACCTATATATTTTCACGTTGTTCTCATTTTTTTCGGTTTTAGTGATTCTCTTTTGCCTTTTTTTGTTAAATAAATTTTAGACCAAGACAGGTGGATCGTAAGGAGTGCATACAGATCTCGGGGATCTGTAGCCCCCTTCGAGGGCCGATTTTGTTTTTATTGTTAGGTTCGTAAGGTTTTTCTGCTCTGATTTGCATTAAAGGCTTTTATGAAAACCAATACACATAGAGGTAGGCAATGGGTGGTTAATATGAGGAAACTTTTTTTAAGGATTTTTTTTTGCTTTAGTTTGAAGCTTAGTAGGAAGCTTTCTAAATTAAAAAAAAAAATTTCAATCAAAATTTTTAAAAATATTAAAAAAAAAAATTTTTAAAAATAAAACAAAATTAAATATTCACAAAAAATTTACAAAACATTTTCAAAACATATTTAAAAAAAAAAATTTCTAACAAATTTTTTTAAAAAATTTTCCAACAAATTTTCGAAAAAAATTTTCCAACAAATTTTTGAAAAAAATTTTGCAAAAATTTTTACGAACTATTTTCGAAATATTTAAAAAAAAATTTTAATATTTCTATGAAATTGAAAATCATGAGTGTAACATAACATATTTGTAAAAGTAAGAATATATGTATATAGAGGAACATATTTTTTAAAGCGTTGCATTCTTAAATAGATGAGATCTCTGTTTTCAAACCTAGATGCATTAAACACACAGACAGCATCAGGATACCGACTACAAACTGGCAAAAATAAAATACACTCTACCACGGTTGTGGCTGTCAAGTCAACTTAGTCTAATTTTTATTTTTGTATGCGACAATTTTATTTTATTCAACCAAAGAAAATGTCACAAAATTATAAGTCAAAAAATTCATATACAAATAAAAATTTTGGAAGAAATACATATGTATTTATTTAATTTTAAAATATTTTTAATTTTATAAAAGCAAAATAGGTATTTCTACAACAAAAAAAGACAAACTAACTAAAAGGAAATGAGTTACTATTTTATTACATAAGTATAGATGTAAAATATAAAATCAAATGCGCATCAAATGCGCATCAAATCGCAGGCTTTGACAAATTTATGGTTTCTTAATGTACAAAACAGTTAGCATTCGAAATGGCCAAGTCAGTTTGTATGAAGAGATTATTGTTTCTTTATTTTTAAAATATAATCTATAGTGTGTTACTACAAATAAATATTTTATGGTACTTTTTTAAAGGACGAAAAAAAAACTTCAATGTAAAAGAAATGACAACCGAAAAACATATTTTTCTATTTTCTAAGTAAATAAAAAAAATTTTAAATATTTTAGTTGTTATAATAAAATTTTTAATTAACGAAACAAAACTCCTCTCAAAGCAATGAGACTTATGAATTATTATGTCATAACAAATGGCTTAAATAACTCCATGATAATACTCTGTTCCATTAACACTTTTTGAAAGTCAAGTAACAAAATAAAAGAAATTTTCCTTTTTTTTATACAACAGCGAAAAGTTACAGGCAGGAGAATTAAAAATTTTGCTTGCATTCGTATATAATTTCATTCGACTCTACACTTGTCCTTTGAATATTACTTTACTCTCAAACGATGAGTACAATGAATTTTGTTTTATTAACACAAACGTACCATTCCATTCATACAAGGGGCAGAGGAAGAAAGGAAGCAAAGGCTACTTAAAGCATCTCATATAAATATATTCACTTTTTTCATAGATAAATATGTATGAGTATTTGGCCTTAATTTCCTCGTTTGTTTCCTGTATTCAGATTTTGTTTTTGTTGAATTTTTTTTTAAAGCTTGCATGCATTTTGCATGTGGAACTAGTTTATCAGCAAAAATACTCGTATGCAATCGTATTGAGATTTGAAGAGCAGAAAGAGAGTGACTTTGTTGCGGAGTACTTATAACAGTTTTCCATCTCATTTGCTGAATATATTTTGTCATGCGCTCAGTAATTGAGTTTAAGAAATAATTTAAAAGAGCTATAATTATTTTAAGAGCTTAAACTTAGGTTTTTTCACGAATATTTACAATGAGAGTCTGTGGTAATGTAGAGGTCCTTTTTAAAACCATCTCTTCTTAGTTTTGTAAGTGCAAATAATTTGTTGACTTTTAACTTATTTTGCTAGTAGACGTTTTCTATTCAAACAAATTTTTATTAGTGGATTACTGCTAACATGCATCCCATTGCAAACCTAATGCATTCGATGTACGGGGTCTGTTCAAAAGAAAAGCACAAATTTTCGCGGACTGTATGCATTCGATTATCGTAACTTTTTTTGTTATGTTACTACACATATATTATCAGCCAATTTGAATTCGTAGTTTGTTGTTGACAACTGAAAAGATTAGTCACGTTTGTGTGTGTTCTTCGATTTTTGACTTTTGATTTCTGACCACTTCCATTGGGATGACTGAGCCTTGGTTTAGACGTCATAGCCATATACCCACGTTTTGTCACCAGTTATTACCGGCCATAGCAAAAATTAAAGACCAAAAAAACTGTGTATAAAAATTCCAATCCAAGTATCGCCTTCTCGTGAAATGATTCACTGTGCGGCGCGCCAAAAGTTTATTTTGGTGTTGTTCGACTGCGTACAGGACAGGGTCAAGAAGCTCATTGGTAACATTAGGGGATTCAACTCTATTAACTCACAGTTTAAAGAATATTTGTATTACAAAATAGGTGAATAATTTTAAAGAAAAAATGGGAAAATTTTATTTTGGACGCTAGCAGAATATAATGCATTTTCTAGATCGCTACATCTATATCACAGTGCAACACGGAAAAAAATAACCATATACGGACACCACTACGTGATAAAAGACCAAAAAAAAGACCCCTGTCTCCCAGTTTTGCCCAAAGTTCTCCAGGTTTTTTTTTGGGCCCTCAAAGATGTGGGGCTTCGATGTCAATTTTGCAAAAAAATATCATTTCTCAAGCTCATATTTTGCAAACCGTTTGGAATTTTGATATACTCTGAGGCAAAGTTGTAGCTCTTGTCATAAAGAACAAAAATTGTGAATATATAAAATCAAAAAAACTTCATCTTCAAGGTCAAAATCGCAAAAAACTTGAAAAAATTAAATTTTTTTTACCTTTTTCCCCATCTTCAGGTCCATAGCTAGCAAACCGTTCAAAATTCAAGGAAATAATCAACTACAAAAATGAACCTAAGATCTCAGTAAACAACTTTCTAGAACATATAAACTTCCTAGGAATGATTGTTAACACCGTTTAGGTAGCGCTTAGGTAGCCGCAAAAGTGAAAAAATTTCCAGAAAATTTTTTAATTTCATTTGTTTTTTCTTTACTTCAACATTGAGATCCTGTAAAGCCTTCTCCCGTAAGTGAGTTGTTTATTGAGATCTTAGGTTAATTTTTGTAGTTGATTATTTCCTTGAATTTTGAACGGTTTGCTAGCTATTGACCTGAAGAGGGGAAAAAAGGTAAAAAAATTTAATTTTTTAAAGTTTTTTGCGATTTTGACCTTGAAGATGAAGTTTTTTTTTATTTTATATATTCACAATTTTTGTTCTTTATGACAAGAGCTACAACTTTGCCTCAGAGAGTATATAAAAATTCCAAACGGTTTGCAAAATATGAGCTTGAGTAATTGATCATATTTTTGCAAAAATGACATCGAGGCCCCATATCTTTGAGGGCCCATAAAAAAAACAGGAGGACTTTGGGCAAAACTGGGAGACAGAGGTCTTTTTTTTGGTCTTTTATCACGTAGTGGTGTCCGTATATGGTTATTTTGCCATGACTTAAAAAATTACACAGTGTGTATTTAACCAACCAAACTCAGATAAGCGAATGCTCGCAAATCCTATTCAATTATCTTTCGTCAGTTAGTGAGAACGAGGAAAGCGTCTGAAATAAAATTTTCCCATTTTTTTAATTTTGTATATTATGTATGATTAGACAGTGTGCAATGTTATATGAGAGAGAAACGTTTGTTGTAACATTTTTGATAATAAAATTATTTTATTTATCAACGATTTCAAAATACAATGAAGTTTTCAAAACACATGACGGTTTAAAAATATATGACGATTTCATTAATACATAAATTAGCAAAATATTACCTTCACTTTTTATTATAAATAACTAGCTATCCCCGGTGCGCTTCGCTACATCCATCCACAAAAAATACAACAAACACTTGGAACATGCTTTACCTCTCCTTTAGAAACAAGGCACTTTGCTATCAGTTTATCTATTCAATGGTACTGCAAACTTTTAAAAACTTTTATTTTCGAAAGCAGGATATTTTAAACACTATTTACAGAATCCTAAAATAATTTCAGAATTTTATATAATTTTTTTTTTTTCTACGAAAAATTGAAAGTAATTAAAATCAAAAATTTATATCAAAGAAGTGTATAAAATGCCGTGTAAATTCAATAAAAAAAATTAAATATGTGTGTGTGTCCACATATATATGAATGACTGTATGTTTGTGTGTATTTACAAATGCGATGGCATGGTCATAAAATTAAATCAAATAATGCCACTTGTATGTCTTTATATTAAAAATAGCGGGTAAAGACGATATTAGCATTTTTAAAAAAAAAAAAAAATTTAATTGGATATGGAGTACATTAAAGAGCATTTTGTTATTAATTGGACAGCCAATAATGGAAGTAATTTATAAAAATAAAAACAAATATAATATGACAACAGAAATAAAACTGTAGTGGCCTACACTAAACTTTACCATACCCAATTGAAACAGATATTTTTATGGATATATTACATAAAGAATAAAAGTTCAACGTATATTCGAATCAAAAATTATTTATTTTTGGGTTGGGATGTTAAGTAAACTACCCCTTGTCCCTTCCCGATTATGCCCAAAATTTATACCGCTATTCATCTTCATAAACCAAAGGGACATACTGAATATTGTTTTGATATGTCATACGGTATGACCTGTATAGCGTTTACAAATTTGTAGGTAAGGAAACTACCCCTTGCCCTCTCCCGAATATGCCCAAAAACTATACAGCTCTTCATCTCCATATACCAAAGGCACATACTGAAATTCATTTTGATATGTCAAACGGTATGACCTGTACAAAGCCCACAAAAATAGTGGCATACACGACCCACCCACAGACATCATCGCGAAAATAGTCAAAATGGATTCAGGTGACCTCAAAATGTATAAATCCGTCGAAATCCCGACCTCGATTATTTTCATGATTACTATACTTTACCTTATACTACGTATGGTAAAGTAAAAATCATGTCGATAGCATCGTAACCCCCAGTCTACATTAGACATAAAATGATAAACATTAACAATAACAATAACATCATGTTAGTATTAAATGTAGACTGCCCATGTTAATGTTATTTCCAAATTTTAAGATGGTTGTTAAAACATTTGTTATAAAAACTCTTTTATAACATGACAATGACGTTATTGTTTTTGTATTTTAGGTTGGGAGTAGTATTTGCGAACAGCGCCCAAATTAACAGACACAAATTAATTCCGTTACTCTGCCGGCGTCATGTTTATGTTTTGTTCAATTTGACGACTAGTGAAGACGAACTCTTAAGCGGCATTTAGACGGTCAAACGCGGCCTGTGAGCATGGCCTGATGAGAGAGAGAGTTTAGCATTTACATGATCAGGCGAAGTTTGTCAAACATCATTACACAAAAGACACTAAGCAGTGAGGTTCTTATTAAAGATGGCGCGTGAATTACATAGTTGCTGTTTTGGTAATTGATGAATTATTGCAAGGCGACAATCAGAAAAAAAGAAAGAAACTAATTTGGAATAAAAAAAATGGTTTGCTAAAAGACAAAAACGATCCCATACAAAATTATTGAAAGAATTGAAAATAACGTTACCTAACGATTATAAAGATTTTTCAAAAATGGATACTGTGAAGGAAATTTAAGCAGTAGTTAGAGATATTTTCTCTGAATTAATTTATGGAAAATTGTCAGTTTTGGAAAAACTGACAATTTTGAGTTGTGATGCTTTTGTATTCAGTATTTGTATAATGTATTTAATATTTCATAAATAAACTCTAATAAAACCCTTTACATTTATTACCATCCATAAAATCTCTTTACATGCAATACCATACACAAAAAGCAACAAGCTTGCAAAAAACAAAAAAGGAATTCTTTACTGCTCGCTTAAAAAATAACAAATGCAATTTACACTGCCTTTGACAAACATGCGTTTAGACTAGTTTGATGGCTTGATTACCAACACAAAATATAAAAAATTTTAGATTTTCATCCAGCGCGGCTGTCATACACAAAATTTGGTCCTTTACACGAGTTTGATGGCATGCCATCCAGCAGTGCTCACAGTCTGCTTTTGACCGTCTTAATGGCGCTTTATAATCTAAAAAAAAAAGTAATGTCCGGCTAGATTGCAAAAATAACCCTATGCGCGACGTGCAACATATTGTGTTGTTTTAGGAAATCAATGTAAGTTTGATATTTAAACTTTCACTTCTTATTTCTTCCACTTGTTAATGTTTTTGATTCGCCCTTCCATTTTTGTTTCTCAAACAATTGCCCTAAACTGAATAAATTAACTGTAACGTGGGGATGAGTGAAGTTGTTGTATGTTGAAATTTCTTGTCATACTTTCAGTTCGGACGGTTGAACGTTAAGTTCGTTCTTAGCAACTGCATTGTTGCTGAAGAACTTTTCAATTTTTATGCAACATTTTAAAAATCATCTTAATTATGAAATGTAATAAAGTAATTTTTATTACGAAATTTTTAGCAAACCGGGGAACAGTAAAAACAATGCAAAGAAACAAGAATTGTGAAGCAACGAAACAATGATAGTTTTCGAAAAAGTACTTTTACTGCAACAATATGCATATTCTTCGTTTTATTTAATTTTATTTTAAATAGTTTACCATAAAAAGTTTTTAACGAATAACTTTTTGTGTATAACAACAACAAAAAACATAACCTAAAAATAAAGTATTATTTCAACAATACGAGTAACTAGCATCGCCAAAATTAAGGGTTTCATATTCATTTTTTTATATTTAAAAGTATTTCAAGCATTTAAAATTATTTGAGTTTAAAATAAAAGTCTGGACAAAATGATCAACTTCTTCAACTTAAATATCTTATTAATAATCACAATATTTTTCAAAAAATTTGTGATGTTGTTAGCAAATTTCATCACAAAATGTGATAAAAGTTTATAGTTTTAATTTATATCGGGTTTTCTTTAACTGAATGAGAACTATGGATATCGATAACTGTGGTTCGACAGTTAAGATTGTCAAACTGTGTTGACTTTTCTTTTCAATAAGGTTTGGCAAGACATCCTGAATCCTTTAACGCCAGAACAACGCTTTCAAATTGAGGAAACTTTTATTTATAAAAACTTACTAAAATAAATCCCTTCGCAGTATTCTTCGTACATTTACCGGTCAACATAATAGCAAGCAATTCGTGCAGTTGTTGATCATTTTCGTACTAACTTTACTCTTCTCGATTGAAAACCATCAGCACAGCAGAGAAATGTGCTTACCGCTTAACAATCGATTTATTGCATATTTACTTTATATAAAGGTACCCAACCCTGAATAAAATTTTAAAATTTATATAAAATTCTAAAAACGATTGTAAAGCTCTGCAAAAGGTGTTAAAAATATTTTAATAACAATGTAATTCCACAAATTAAAAATACAAATCAAAAAAAGATTTATTCAATTGCCTATTTAGCAATTGCCTATCATAAAACACAAATTATTTAGGAAATTATTGTCATTTCTTTTTAACCGACTTCAAAAAAGAAGGAGGTTATCAATTCGTCTGAATGTTGCTTTTTTTTATGTATGTAACCGCAGAACTCAGCCATTTCTGAACCGATTTTAAAATTTCTATATTTGAAAGGTTATGCTTTCAGGTTGGTCCCGTTTTAAAAAGAGTTCATTATATTAAAAATTAAAGGGTGTCCCCATACAACATACATGTTTTTTCGTGTATTAAGAACCGTAAAGGGCACCAAATTAAAATTTTAAAAAATTGTGTGTCGCTATAGCTCCCAACGGCAGAAATTAATAAAAAAATAAATTTAAAAATTAAAGGGTGTCCCCATAGGTGCCGTAATTTGACCTATATATGCCTATCTTTTGAACCGTTATAGACAAAACCTTGAAAATTTTACAGAATGTCGATTACTATGACCGTTATAATAAAATATGTAAATTTTTAAATTAAAGGGTGCTCCAATAGTTCATTTAATTTGATGTATATGGCCATACTTTTGAACAGTTGTACACAGACCGCTGAAATTTACAAAGAGCCTGTATTGCTAAGTCAGCTATAACAAAAAGTATAAAATTTGAATTTGGAAATAAAAGGGTGTCCCAATAGTTAATGTAATTCAATGTATGTAGCTAAACTTTTTAAATTTTATAGACAGACAGCTGAAATTTTCAAGAAACCTGTATTCCAAAGTCCTCTGTAGCAAATATACAATTTGAATTTAGAAATTAAAGGGTGTCCCCATAAATTATGTAATTTGATCTATATGGCCCTATCTCTTGAACCGTAAAACACAAACGCTTGAAAATTAGGCAGAATGTCCACTACTTTCTCTGGTACAATAACAAGCATAAATATTTGGAATTCTAGTGTAAAGGGTGTCCCAATAGTTCATGTTATTTGATATATATGGCCAAACATTTGAACAGACAGTTGAAATTTGCAAAGAATCTTTGTAACCAAGTCCTTTACAACAACAGGTCTTTAATTTAAAATTGTAAATTAAAGGGTGTCTCAATATGAGATGTTATTTGATCTACGTGACCCTATCTTTGAAACTGTTATACACAGAAGCTTGAATGGTGTCCCCATAAAAGACGGATGCTGGTAAAAATAGCTTAACTTTTGAACAGTAATAGAGAGGCTTGACATTCACATAGTCTTTACTTCTTTTCCCTCTAATTTTGGCGCATATTTTATTTGATTTAAATCTAATTCTTACAGATTACTTCTTACATTTTTAGTTTAAAATTGGTGCCCTTCTATCTGTTTTGAAGTCGGTTTTTTTTTTTGCAAGAAGTATTATTTTGATAATATTGGTATGGCGAACTCGGCGGCACACCTCTATCCGATACTCCACACTTTTTGATGACGCTAAGGCATAATTGAGGTTCTATGCCGTTAATGCGCCGAATTATCTCATGCTTTAGCTCTTGAGCATTGTTGGTGGCTTATCGACGTACACCTTTTCTTTCATATAACTCCAAAGAAAGAAGCCCAACGGTGTCAAATGACATGATCTTGGCGGCCAATTGACATCGCCACCACGTAAGAAAACACGGCCATTGAATTTGTCGCGCAAAAGAGCCATTGTTTCGTTAGCTGCGTGGCAAGTGGCACCGTTCTGTTGAAACTACACATCGTCCATATCTTCCAATTCGGTCCATAAAAAGTTCGTTATCATCTCGCGATAGCGAACACCATTCACAGTAACTCCCTGACCTGCCTCATTTTGGAAAAAAAAACTCGGCCCGATGATGCCGCCAGCCCATAAACGGCACCAAACAGTCACTCTTTGTGGTTGCATTGGTTTTTCGACAATCACTCTTGGATTATCATTCGCCCAAATGCAGCAATTCTGCATATTGACGAATCCACCGAGATGAAAATGTGCCTCATCACTGAAGATGATTTTCTTCGATTTTCTTCGCCCATTTTCATAATAAGCCTAAATAATTTTTAAGGAGTCACTCGATAGTGTATCTTTCCAGGGTTCAAATTGTCAAATTAAATGCAGAAAAAAGCTTGACGTTTAGGTGTGGTTCACAGTCAACATCGGCCCTTAAAATTTAAATTTAATTTTAGTTTGTCATTATGTTAAAACAGCGCCATCTGTTGCGCAACCTTGTTTTAAATATCCCGCTTTCAATTCATATTTTGTCATTATGTTAAAACAGCGCCATCTGTTGCGCAACCTTGTTTTAAATATCCCGCTTTCAATTCATATTTTTTTTCATTATTTTAAAACAGCGCCATCTGTTACGCAAATGTGTTTAAAATATCTCAATTTCAGAAATAAAAGATGCCTTAAAGTATGCAGTACTTTCAAATCGGTATAAAATCAGCGTACTTTCATTTTTTTTTTCACCACTTTCACTTGGAAAGAATTTAGTTTTGAGTACACAAAGTATCCTATATTGGAATAAGGATACTAAGGTATCACAAAATTGTGTTCAAAACCATTTAGTAGTGTTAACGTTATGCCAACACAGACAGACAGACTAGTCCCCTCGTTCAGGCCATTTAAGGCCCTAGGACTACTTTTCCAACTTCTAAATAATGCGTTATTAGGTAGTGGTAAGTCATTGGGTTATGCTGACAAACTAGCAACCTTGGAAGGAAATATTCAAGCCACCATTGACGCCATACGGCCAAATTTATTGGAAAAAGTAGTTAGAAATTGGACGAAGATCGAATGCACCATGTAACTCGTAACCGCGGCGGTCATATTTAAACAAATAAATGACATGAAATTATCTACCAGATTATATTAAAAAAATCATTCAAACAATACTGTCTGTCTGAAAGCACAGGTGCTTTCGAATGCTAAGATCTTTTATACTAAGGTAGTGAAAGGGCCGATGATGAATGTGAACCACACCCAAACGTCAAGTTTTTTCTGCATTTAATTTGATATTTCTCAATTTCAGACTCACTAAATTTAAAGTTAAAATTATGGTTAAATCCGAGTGCCAACAAACAGAATTGTCACATTTGGTGCGAAGACAATACACATAGAATTGTAAAAACACCATAAAATCCAGAAAAACTCAGTATTGAGACAGATTAGTGGGCCGGTGGAATCATTGTCTTCACAAATAACATTGATCCGAAAGTTACACTCAACGGCGAGCATTACATTATTTACATTTCTTTAAACATACATTTCTTTAAAAAAAAAAGTGGCAACAGGAGAATTAGCAACGATACGGTTGATAATTTATTTGGGTCTTTCAAAACAAAAACTATAACCAATTGATATCTCATTTATACTTCCATAACACACTGTGTAATTTTTTAAGTCATGGCAAAATAACCATATACGGACACCACTACGTCATAAAAGACCAAAAAAAAGACCCCTGTGTCCTAGTTTTGCCCAAAAGTGAAAAATTTCCCGGCTACCTAAGCGCTACCTAAACGGTGTTAAGAATCATTCCTAGAAAGTTTATATGTTCTAGATAGTTGTTTATTGAGATCTTAGGTTCATTTTTGTAGTTGATTGTTTCCTTGAATTTTGAACGGTTTTCTACCTATGGACCTGAACAGGGGAAAAAAGGTAAAAAAAAATTGAATTTTTTTAAGTTTTTTGCGATTTTGACCTTGAAAATGAAGTTTTTTTGATTTTATATGTTCACAATTTTTGTTCTTTCTGACAAGAGCTACAACTCTGCCTCAGAGAGTATATCAAAATTCTAAACGGTTTGCAAAATATGAGCTTGAGTAAATGATCATTTTTTTGCAAAAATGACATCGAGGCCCCACATCTTTGAGGGCCCATAAAAAAAACCTGGAGGACTTTGGGCAAAACTGGGAGACAGGGGTCTTTTTTTTTGTCTTTTATCACGTAGTGGTGTCCGTATATGGTTATTTTTTTCCGTGTTGCACTGTGTAACCCAAGTTGATTAATTTTAATTATTGATTTTTTTTTTTTTTTTGTTTTTTTGACAAATAATTTCTTTCAATAATTTCTTATTTTAGGAATTTTATTCTCTACATAATTATAACAAACATTGCAACCTGCATTTTGTACATTTCAATATAAACATAAAAGAAAGGAAAAGGAAATAAAAAAAAGAAAATGAGAAACGCTATTAAAAGTTGTAGTTGTGGCAGCAATTGCGGTCTGAAAGCACATTTAGTTTTACACAGTGAATATGATTTGATGGAAACGAAGCCAATATCGATAACTGTAATGATAATTATGATAACGTTGATGATTGTATTTAGGACCCGCATAATCCACATAATGATAGAGACAACTTTTACATGAAACCTAATTATTGTGGTTTGTAAAAGTGTTATTTTGTTGAGTTTGTTCTTAAAGTTTTTAATTGTTTTTTAATCAGTTTTCTTTTACCCATCTAACCATAGCATAGCTACATATACTCGAACATAAGTAAAATGTAAAATTATTTAAGGTGGTTTATTAGAATCATGTTTAAAGCGAAATTAAGAATCTACGATTGCAATTGCATTAGTGATACAGAAATTAAGATGGTAATAGAATTTACAAAAAAATGACAAAAAAAAATTCTTTTTTTAATTTCCAACGAAATTTTTTATCATAAAAATTTAAAAAAAAAATTTTAAAAATTAATATAAGTAGCTGCTAATATTCCCAGAATAATCTATAAAAATATCTATAAAAAATATTTATTCGTTTAAGCCTAATACTCTGTTTGAATTTGTAAAAAATGTTGAGCAACTTAAGTATTTCACAAGAAAAATTTGACATTTAAAATGTGGTGTCTATCTCGCGATTTGGAAGAATTTTACGATTGTTTATCTTCTAAATATACCACATTGTTTTACAAAAATTTCCACAAACTAAAGGGTGTTTTTATAGAGATATAGAACTTTAAGTTGCAATAAAACAACGATAGATTATTCGATTGACATGAATTTTATTTATCTGAAAGATAATCTTGTGGCATTACATTTTAAATATGATTTCTGGCATATGACCGCCATGGCTGGCGCGGATGTACTCTAATCTGGACGTCCAATTTTCGATGACTTTATCCAACATTTGTGGCCGTATATCGGCAATAACACGGCGACTGTTGTCTTCCAAATGGACAAGCATTTGTGGCTTATCCGCATAGACCAATGTCTTTACATAGCCCCACAGAAAGTAGTCTAGCGGTGTTAAATCACAAGAATTTGGAGGCCAATTCACAGGTCCAAAACATGAAATTAGGCGGTCACCAAACGTGTCTTTCAATAAATCTATTGTGGCACGAGCTGTGTGACATGTTGCGCCGTCTTGTTGAAACCACATCTCCTGAACATCATGGTTATTCAATTCAGGACTGTAATGTTCTGGCCACCATGGTTTTTGAAAAAGTACGGACCAATGATTCCACCAGCCCATAAAGTGCACCAAACAGTCAGTTTTTCTGGTTGTAACGGTGTTTCGACATACACTTCAGGATTACCTTCATTCCAAATGCGGCAATTTTGTTTGTTGACGTAGCCATTCAACCAGAAGTGCGCTTCATCGCTAAACAAAATTCGCTTATGAAAATCGGGAACAATGGTAGTCTCGTTTGGGCACTATTTGCAAGAGTTGTTCAGGCGTGAGTCTATTCATGATGAATTGCCAAACGAAACTGAGAATAAATCACTTGACAGCTGTTTAATCGGTCGCCATCTTCTTGAAAAGTAATGACAACTTATAGTTCTATACCTCTTTACAAAACCCCCTTTATTTTACAAAAAAATCCACATGAATTAATGCACGTTTGCTTTATTTCACAGCTTGGGTAAAATGTTGCCAGAAACATTTCAATGTTACTGCAACATTTTAGCGTACTACTTCTGCAACATTTTTGCGTGACTTTTTCATACAAATGTTTTATTAATGATTTTTTTTTTTGACTGAACAGAGTATCAGGCTTTAGCCACAAAAAAATAAAAGAAATCGTATAAAGTCAATAAAAACACGTATGTGATTTACTTAACTTTCCTGATTTGAATAGTGTCCCAAAATGACAAATATCAAGCAAGAACCTTGAAAATTCACTATACGATGCAGAATTTTGTTGTCCGTCGAGCTGTTTTTATTACATTTTTTTACGTTTCTCGAAATTAATTTTTGGCCTAATGTCCGGATATATTGGAAAAATAAACCTCTGTCCGAAGTCACGCGAATTCATTCTTTCGCATAATTTCATTTAACAAAATTTTATTTCTGTTTTAAATGTAATTGTGCGAATTCAATTAAACGAATTCGTGTGACACCATTGGGACAGGTAGTAAGGTAGTCGTAAATTGTCAAGTACTCCAAAAATCATTGATGGAAAGGTGGCTCAAAAAGGGGCCCATAATGTTTTGCAATGCTCTTTTATTGGCTCTGTTCTTTTATTGTGCAGTGTTTTGTTTTCTACAACAATTATAAAATGTTTACATCTTTTTAGGGTTCCGTACCCAAAGGGTAAAAACGTAACCCTATTGTTTTCGCTACAATGTCTGTCCGTCTGTCCGTCTGTCAGCGCCTTTTATATCTGGAACCGTAATAGGTAGACTCTTGAAATTTTCACAGATGATGTATAGCTGCAGCCGCTATAGCAACAAATACTAAAACTTATAGGGTGTTCCGAAAGTAAAGTGTTATTTGCCTTTATGTCTCTATTTCTTGAGCTATAGGAGGCAATGACTTAAAATTTGCAGACAGTAATTTGAACTATGCTCGCGTTATTAGCAAGTATAAAAATTAAAGGGTGTTCCGATAGTGACATGATTTGCATGTATATGGCATAAGTTTTGAACGATAACAAATTGAATTTTTAAAGTTGCACTAAACATAGTACGGAACCCTACGTGTGTGAGTCTAACCCGCACTTGACTGATTTATTTTATTTTGATTTACTCCAGATAAAACTTAAACTTTTATAATTTCATTATATTGCTTGCCATCATTGCTGCTATAGCAACCGCTACCCTTCAATAGCTTAAACTTTTACTTAAACTACAAAGAAGTTTTGTGTGTTTTTTTTTTTTTTTTTTGTAACTTATTCTACCAAAATTAATCTTCATTGAACACAAAATTTCTACACCACTTAATACTTGGGGTTTATCAGAGATTTAAGATCTTAAAAGAAAAACACTTAAAATTTATTATGTTTCAGAGCACAACAACTATCGACAAAATATCTAAAACGTTGCTTCAAAATTTACTGTGAAAACTTTTACTACACACTTACAAGTTTGTATTTAAATTTTCAATGAAATAAAACAAAAATGACAATATAATGGTAACCCAGGACAACAAAGTTGTTTTATATACTAAAAACCTAGCGATGCTAAGAGTTAAAATAATGGAAAATCCCAACAAAAATATAAAAAAAAATATTTAAAAAACTAAGCTGAAGAGATTTAATGCAGTTTAGCTTTATTATGACAACAAAGTTAAATATTCACGTTACCAAAGCCACAGCCCCACTAACATCGTAAGTGACTCCCATATTTACTATGCTTTCTCCGAAGAGGTGTTGGTATACGTTTTTTTGCCTTCATGAAAATGCAAATAAAATGAAATTTGGCACGCATACATATAAACCAGAGTTATGATGGATGTTAAAAGTGACACTATACGTTTTTATTATGCTCATGCTCAAGTTTTTTACATTCAGCGAAACAATAACGAGATATTAAAGTGTTGCGCATTTAATCTATATTTAATCTAACGCTAGAGGACCCTTTTCGATCCCCTTTGTTCCTCAATGATTTTTTAATTACTTTAGTTTCTTTAACCCTCGGAGGTATAGACAGGTCAGACTTTTTGCATATAAAAGTGTGTGTAACATTTTTGTCTTTCATGTTAGAGACAAATCCTTCCATGACTTCCTGGAGCAACAATCTCCGAACACAATGAGCAAAAAATCAGATCAATAGTGGATCCCGGTTCGGTGTATTCCCGGTTTATAAATTAGTGTCGACAAACAGCATACACAGGTCTGTGCAGACCTACATGTAATTCGTATGGAATGAGGGGAGGAAAGTGATTAAAGAGTGTATAATTTTTTGTTTTTCTGTTCGGTATTTTTGTTGGCAAAACAAATTTCATTTCAAATCAATGCAGATAACAATAACATATTTCATGAATTTCGGTCGAGAGTGGAGCAAACCTGTAACCGAAACAGAAATATACGCATTTATTGGCCTTACTTTATTTGCCGGCATATTCGAGCAAAACGATTAGCCTAGTCATAAGTTGTTTGGACACAATGGTAACCCTGGTTCTAAACGAACAATATATGCCGATAACCTTTTTTCATCCTATGATTTGGTCACGGTTTTGATAAGCCAACCATTTTGGCTTATGCAGGAACCATAAGGAAAAACAAGGCCTGCATACCGAAGGTGATGTTGGACCCTAAAAGAGAGGTGTTGAGCACATTATTCGCCTACCACATCGATAGTGTAGCACTCTGCTCATATGTGCCAAAGAAGAAAAAAGCAGTGGTTCTCATCTCTACGGAACATAATAATTCTGCCGTCGACTATTCAAAACCAGCAAGGAAGCCGTTACAAATATTAGACTACAACATCTATAAAGCAGGAGTGGACACCATGGACCAGATGGTTGGTGGCTACACCTGCAAACGGGCCACAAACCGATGGCCTTTGGCTATGTTTTTTAATATACTGCATGCAAGAACCGTGCAACATGTGAAACAGTCCATGACGTTATTCGGTATAGAGGTAAGCATTCCATTTCTTCATTCATTTATTGAATTCAAATTTTAAATCAATTTTTCAGCTGTGTTTTTTTTTCAGGTAGCTTTAGGCCTTTAGATACACAATCCAGCAACGCGTTAAAGTTATTCAGGCTTATTATGAAAATGGGCGTTCAAATCAAAATGCATTTCGTTTTTTTTTCGGTCAATTTAATCGTCCAAATATGCACATTTGGCAAAATCGTGCAAAAATTTGAGCAAACCCGGTCTGTAGGAGATGTGAAAACACCAGTGCATGCTCGTACAGCTCGTACTGCAGAAAATATTGCTGCTAATCGCCATAGTGTGGCTGAAGAGCCGTCCACCTCAACTCGTCATCGTGCCCAACAATTGAACCTCTCACGCTCATCATCGGTGAACATTATGCATTTACACGCTTTCAAGATGCAATTGACTCAAGAACTAAAGCCTCTGGATCATTCCAATGGTAAGAATGGTGGCAAAAAATGGCAACAGTGGATGATAAATTTTCGAAGAAAATCATCTTCAGTGATGAGGCACATTTTCACCTCAGTGGGTGGATTCCTCAATAAGCAGCACTGCCGCATTTGGGCAAATGATAATCCAAGAGCGATTGTCGAAAAACCAACGTATCCAAAAAGAGTGACTGTTTGGTTCCATTTATGGGCTGGCGGCATCATCGGGCCCTATTTTTTCCAAAATGCGGCCTGTCAGGCAGTTACTGTGAATGGTGTTACTGTGAATGGTGTTACTGTGAATGGTGTTACCGTGAATGGTATTACTGTGAATGTAGTTACTGTGAATGGTGTTACTGTGAATGGTGCTCGCTATCGTAACCCGGCGAGGTCGCCATTTGGCTGATATTTTGTTCCATACATAATTGAACCATACCAATATTATCAAAATAAAAAGAAATGACAATAATTTCCTAAATAATTTGTGTTTTATTCAAAATCAAAATCGGCCCACCCTTAAATAACTCATTTCCTGTCTGTCTGTCTTTCTGTTTTTGTGTTCGCATCACGTAAAAACTAGTGAATGAATTTTTAGGAAAATTTTTTGAAGAGGTACCTTAGTATCCCCAAAAATATCTTATTTCCAAGAGAAAGTAGAGAAAAAGCAGTGAAAGTAAGCCGATTTTTGTTACCGATTTAAAGGTACAGCATACTTTGAGGTATCTTTTATTTTTGAAAGCGGGATATTTTGAACAAGGTTGCGCAACAGATGGCGTTGTTTTAAAATAATAAGTAACTCATTTGCTGTCTGTCTTTTACAGAGCTTTACAATAGTTTTTGGAATTTTAGAATTTTATATAAATTTTAGAATTTTACCCAGGGATGGGTGGCTACCTTTATATATAAATTAAATACTTAAGAATTTTTAAAGTTGGTGTGAAATACTTTTAAATCAAAATCGAACAAAATATTGTCAGGACGCACACAACGTGTATGGGCACAGCTAGTAAATAAATAAATAAATAAATAAAATTGATAAAAGATAAATAAATAAAATTGATTAGATTCGATATTTTATTTGCCAGTATGGACTGATTTCTATTAAATTTTTAATTCATTTAAAAAACAAGGCATTGTTTATTTCAAATCAAAATATGTCACATATTTTTCATTTTATTTTGCATTGCTTAAAATCGATTCAAAAAATAATACTCGTAAATTGTCATCGTTCTACATTTATTTGCTATTTACTTTCACAATCCACTTTGACATACATACTCGTACATGTGGAGGTACGATTACATGGGCATATATTTATGGTTTGTCAGTCAATATAACTTTTAAATATTATAAAGCCAAAGATATTTACATATTTCTTCTCTTAAAAGCCATACCTGCTAATTGGCTTAAAGAGACTATAGTTTTTTTTTTAACCGACTTCAACAGGAATCAATTTGTCTGTTTATCTGTATTTTTTCATTATTTTTTACATTTATTAATTGAAAACTTCCTCATTTCTGAACAGATTCAGATAAACAATTTTTAGTTTGCGAAGTTATGCCTACAGATTTGTTTTATTTGGTATCCCACTGGAAATTTACGAATACCTTACTTTTATTGAGTCTCCTGCAGTCACTAGAATTTTACTTTCGACTGTAGTGATTTCAGATTGGCTACAGATACATGTCGACATTCCTCCTTATCACAGAGCGTATGGTAATTTCTAACATTTCATAATTTCTAAGGCTAAGGTCCTCACAGCGTCCCAATTTAATATGTGTCTGACCGTGGTTCAAAGCCTTTTTATGTTAGTCTTTTAACAGACAATCACAGGGTACCCCTATATGTGATTTAAATGGTTAAATATAGCCTTATTCACTTGAACCTAAGATCTCAATAAACAACTTTCTAGAACATATGAACTTCCTAGGAATGATTCTTAACACCGTTTAGGTAGCGCTTAGGTAGCCGGGAAATCTTTCACTTTTGCGAGAGATTGAGATCTTAGGTTCATTTTTGTAGTTGATTATTTCCTTGAATTTTGAACGGTTTGCTACCTATGGACCTGAACAGGGGAAAAAAGGTAAAAAAATTGAATTTTTTAAAGTTTTTTTACGATTTTGACCTTTAAGATGAATTTTTTTTTTTATTTTATATGTTCACAATTTTTGTTCTTTATGACAAGAGCTACAACTTTGCCTCAGAGAGTATATCAAAATTCCAAACGGTTTGCAAAATATGAGCTTGAGGAAATGATAATTTTTTGCAGAAATGACTTCGAGGCCCCACATCTTTGAGGGCCCATAAAAAAAAAACCTGGAGGACTTTGGGAAAAACTTGGAGACAGGGGTCTTTTTTTTTGTCTTTTATCACGTAGTGGTGTCCGTATATGGTTATTTTTTTCCGTGTTGCACTGTGTTATTATACACTAAAGCATCACGCTTTTTCTTATTCAAATATTTCTGAAGACGGTCAGAGGTCTACAGCCTCAGCTAGTTCACATACTATTATTTTCCAATTTTCCAGTATCATTCCTTTGAATTTATCGACTATTTCTGATGTGAGGACCTCTTTTGGGTGACCAGAACCCCTGGCGTTATTTGTGCTCGTAAGACCACAACTCAGTATTATAAATAGGGGCCCTATTTAAGCATGGTGGAGTCCCCAAAGTATATATCAATTCTTTCTTCAGCTTCCATAAATTATTTTTACGTATAAATGTATCAGCACACGTAATTCACTATGGAGCCTGTCTGCCTTAAATGGCTGCCAAAAACAAACTACTATTGCTCAGATTGCTCAAAATTCGCTAACAATTACGGGAACAGTGTATGCTATTATGGCTTATAATCAAAGGCCCCCACCCAAAAAAAAGTGGTTAAAAAGAAAATGCATTGGTTTGCTAAATATTTAGCAAAGTGACACAAACCTACATTGTTGAAAGCTGGTATGCTACTGATTTAAAATTTTTACATGTTTTGTTCTCTTTGTGAGATTCTGGTTGAGATTGTGTATGTGCTCACAGACCCTTAGGGATGTGCGTGGGGGCTCCTGCGTATAATCAATCATAAGGATATGAGGGATCATGGTAGGGAAAGAGTGACTGTAGGGAACATCTTGCTCCCTATCTTTAAGTTACCATTTATTTTTGTCAATTTTTAGTAGAATTCTTTTATTATGACGGTCCTGTTGATCAAAGAGTGATTCTCACACCGTAAGATAGAGTACTCAACACATAGCTGGTCACACAACAATTCGCCATGGCGTCTTCAGTATGGCCAAACATCCACACTTACCCAGTATGTAATGTTTTTACCGTTTGTTTACGAATTAAAGACAAACCTAACGAACTGAACAGACTCGTTCGAACAGATTCGCTGAATAGAAATTGAAAGCGCCATACTTATAGCAAGATGCGATCAAACTTTAAATCCCAAGGAATGTCACCTAGTTTTTTTTACAATCCACAGTGTTATAAAAGATTAACTCGCAAGCTTCAGACTCAGTTGAGCAGCCAAAGCAGAGTGAGACTTAACGATAAAAATATGATAATGGGTTGTAGGGGCCGATGTTGATTTTGTATAAAACACAAATTATTTAGGAAATTATTGTCATTTCTTTTTATTTTGATAATATTGGTATGGTTCAATTATGTAAAAAAGAAAATATCGGCAATATAGCCGCCGCAACATTAGCGGCGGCACACCTCCATCCGATGCTCCAAATTTTCAATGCGTTGGGTTTTCGACAATCACTCTTGAATTATCATTCGCGCAAATGCGGCAATTCTGCTTATTAACGAATCCACTGAGGTGAAAATGTGCCTCATCACTGGAGATGGTTTTCTTCGAAAATCCACTGTTGCCATTGTTGCCACTGTTGCTCGATTGTGTATCTTTGCATGGTTCAAATTGAGTTAGTCTGAAGTTGAGAAATGTCAAATTAAATGCAGAAAAAAACTTGACGTTTAAGTGTGAATCACATTTAACATCGCCCCTTAAAATTTAACCATCCCATAAATCGGCTAGAAAAGTAAATATTGAATGCCAACTTTTAAAAAAACGCTTGCTACTGCTTTCATCTCACATAAATATTAATTACAACAACTAGCAAATAAACATTGTAAAGTCTATCCAATTCGATGCAAACACATAACGGCATGTTTTAGTTTTACAGTTTTATTCTGGACACCATGATTGCAACTGCATTTTTGCCATATTTGTTTGTTTGTTTGTTTGCCTAGTTTCTGTTTGCTGCCTAAGCCTGACAAATCATACTTTGACATTTCAATTATAAAACAGAATGAAAATGTTTTATGATTCGTCATTGAAAGAAAAAAATAAATCAAAAACGTTATTTCGAACAGAGTTATATATTGCAACAGCAAAAACATCATACAAAAAACAGAATACAAATAAATAGACACAGATACTTCAACGAAAACATATTCACAAACGTTTCACATCCAGATGCATAAAGCGACGATATTTATAAAATTTTCTAATGTTCATTTCATCAACAACTCAAAACGATGGCTAAGGAGTCGCAACGTGAGCGAGACAGTTGAAATGCAAAGACTGTAAGAAGAATTTTTATTATATTGTACATAAAAACTTTTTTAATTCTTTATAGGATTTTATTTAAAAAGGGGACAATGATACATAAATACCGTCGTAGTAATTTCGTTAAAATATTTATTTAAAACTATACGGGTCTGTAAAGAATCATTGCACAAGGACTTTTCCCCAAATAAATTAAATTATTAAAAAAAATTCAAATTTTGAAGGAGTTCTATATATTTAAGAAACACTTTTTTAACCCATAAAAGCCCACTGTAATTTTGAGTTGCCTGCAGAGTTGTCCCATCATTACTTTCTTTAGATGCATACGAACAATATTAACATATTTTGATTAATATTACATAATCTATCTATATATATAAAGCACAAAATGTGTTTGTTTGTTTGTTTGTTTGCCTACACCGATTTTTCTGAAATTTTCACAGTTTGTTACTATATATGCGGTTAATAAAATAGAGTACTTATTTTTTTGATATTCGACGTGGGCGTGGCATTTCCCCTACAAATAAATATTTATCATCATGTAGCTTGGTAACAGTAATAGATAACGTCTTGAAATTTTGCATCTCTAACCTCTATATTAACACACATAGTTTAGAAAAAGTTAGAATGGATTGAAATAGTGGTCGTGGTACCTCCCATACAAAGTAAAAAAATATTATCCTGTATCTTAGAGAACTGCAATAGGTAGCTCCTTGGAATTTTAACCCCCATATTAACGTACATAGTCAGCTAAACACACACTGAATTGGAATAGTGGGCGTGGTACCTCCCATACAAATTGGAAAATTATTATCATGTTTCTGGCGAACTACAATAGCTAGAGCCTTGAAGCTTTGCACTAGTAACCCCTATGCTAATGCGCATAGTTTATCAAAATACAGAATTAATTGCGACAGTGGGCGTGGTACCTTCCATACAAAGTAAAAATTTATTATCGTGTACCTAGATAACTACAATGGACACAGCCTTGAAACTTTGCACATGTAACAATCAAACTAACGTGCAAAGTCTAGCAAAATAAAGTCTCGATTAGGGTAGTGGGAGAGGTACCTTCCATAAAATGTATAATATTGTTATCGTATTAATACGTATAGTCTAGCAAAAACCAGATTTGATGGGAACAGTGGGCGTCGTACCTTGCATAAGAACTAAAATATTTTTGACGTGAGAATATCGTGCGTTTTCCAGTTAAAGGTTGGTCATAATTTTCTACCAATTGTTTATTGTATTTTTGGTGGATGGGCCAGGGCTAGATAGAATCTTATATATTAACTAGCTGTGCCCGACACTTCATCAGCATCCTAGCAATATTTTGTTCATTTTTGCTTTGAAAGCAATTCACACCAAAGACCCTTACCTTTTTAGTTTTTTTTTTTTAAGAGAAGTAACACTTAGGCCATTAATGTCTATATTAACTGTGTTATATCTTTTAGGAGGGAATAGTAGTAGATAAGACAGATGATTAGTGCGATACTAAAGCTTCGCAAGCGCTTCTGGTGTCATTTAGGTGAATTAGTTTGAAGCTAGCATAACCAATTTATAATTATTTTACTTCGCCTACGATTTAGTGCTATGTGCGAGATGATCAGCATGTTGAGCTCATGTCAGCTCCTTACAACAGTTCATCTCACTAGTTCAGTAAGCAGTAAGTATGTGCTCATCACTTTGGCTTTTTTCACTCTGTATCTGTTTTGGTTTTTATTTTTTCACCGCTCATGTGCGAGTGTGTGTGCTGTTTTTCATTTTCATCAAATGATATTTTTTGGTTTTGCTCACACCTCATTCTTCACGAATGATACTGGGTGTTTTATGTTTTCTTTCACAGCACACGAATGATAAATTTGAACATTACACTTTGTTCATAAGCAAACTTCATGAGTGAGAAAGTAAAAAATTTTCATGTTGTACATGCGCGAGATATTTGAATGTTTTATGCGCATGTATAAAATCAAAATTTTTTATATTTCTCACTCATGAAATTCGCTCATTGACAAAGTGAAATTCAGAAAAGTGATCTGACATAAAGGCACACTTTAATGAACTAACATGTTCAGAATATATACTATTTCGCTAAAAGTTTAATTTAGATTAGTTGTTAAGAGTTTCTCAAATATTTCTGTAGCGTTTGGTAATATACTAGTGGGTTTGTGTAATTTTATCTTGGTGTGACATTTTTCTTATTTAGGTTACTACCTCATTCTGGCGGAAAATCTCCAATATAAATATAAAGAATTATTTATAGTACTATACATGATAGTTCCAATATCATATTGTTACTTTAGTTTATCAAAACTAAGGGCTTTCTTGAAGTTTAAATGACCAGTTTACTTTCCCGCCTCCAGAGTCAAATCTTAAGGGGTATGCAGCTTCACCATCCACGGACGTAACGCAACATTATCAGTCAATGTAAGTATAATTGTGGTAAAACATTATTTAAATGGCTTACAAATAGATTGCTTTATTAAAAATCATTTCATGTTCATCTTCCTGACGAAGGGGTACATGGTTAAATTGACTCTTAAACAGATTAGCAAGGTAGGGCATTCTCTCATTGAAGTAAAGGGCAATTTAATGCAGTTTTGTTTGTTCAAATCAAACGTAGTAGAAAAACTTTATTTTATCCCACAATTAAATCCTCTTAAACCTACATACAAGAATTTTTATTTTAATTTTTTGTGCAAATCTCTTTAGCGATTTAACTTAAATATTTTTTTCTGCATTTTTGTTTGTGTGATTTTTTTTGTCCGATAATAGTATCCCTTTCTGGCTAAAACAAAAAAAACAGGCATATGCATACCGAGTGTAATTAGGGAGAACAACAAGATTAGTTATACGATAAGAGTAGAAAAAGGTAATAATGTTTTTTGAACAAACAGCTTCAATGCTAAAGTTTAATTACCATCCACTTGCACGCTCATTTAGATGACAATAAACTTTCATTCGTTTTACAACCACCTGACCAACATTGAGTCAATGAGGCATTATAATGGTTGGCCAATTAAATTTACCTACACACTGTTGGAGGATTAGTACATATTCGAATCACAGTGCTAGGGAACATTTTTCGTACAAAATTAATTTATATTTTTTTTGTTAAAAATTTGAAGAAGAATTTAAAGTTCAAATTAATTTTGAAGTAAGGCTTGAGTTCGTTTTTTACTTCCTAGTTGGAAGTATATTTTTTACACATTTGGTGAACTATTTTTATTAAAATGAAAGATGAACATGAAAATGAAATTTAAAAATCGGGTTTAAGTTCGTTTTATTCTCCCCAAGTTGTAAGTATATTTTTAAAAAACACCAATTAGGTAATTAATTTTAAAGAAAAAAGGGGTAAATTTGTTATATTAAACGCTAGCAGAATGTAATTCTGAACCGCTATATCCTTCTTCAGTATTCTTTGGATCTATCTACTTTGAGTGGTGTTTAGTTGTAAACTTCATCAATTTAACCAACGAAACACAAACATATAATCGAAAACGAGAAAATTGTATTCAATCATTAATCGTCGCACTGAGGAAAGAAATAAATTCGCTTTTTATACCCTTCACCACAGGTGGAAAGGGTATATATACCCAACAAAAAAAAATTGAGTTTTTGTAAGCAGCACACTATTTTCCGGCCATACAAAAGCTCTTAGTAGTAAGCACATAAATGTTGCCTAAATAAATGCAATTTTGTATGATAGAAAATGTTAAGTTTTTATTAAACAACGAATTTTTTACTTTTCCCCTTACAGTAGTGCATACCAAAAAGCACAGCGGTAAGGCAGCGATAACAAAAATTTAAATTTACGAGAAATTACGACGAATTACGAACATGATACGGTATGATTTTAGGACATCTAAACTGCGTAGAAATAATCGCTTAAAAGGAAATGCTGCTAACTGGGACATCGCGCAGAATTGTCATGTCATATGTAAGCAGTTTTGTAAGTAATAACAACTTACAAACCTGCATAACGCGAAGCAATATTTTTTGCTAGGTAACTTTGTCATTCCGTGTATAATTTCTACAATATTTATTTCCGACCCCTTAAAGTATATATATTCTGGATCCTTATACATAGAGAAGTTGATTGAGAGATGCCCGTCTGTCCGTGTTGACGTTGAAATGTCATTTGCCAAGGCACCAGAAAAGATACAAAAAATTTAATCTCACCAATCTGACAGGCATAGTTTCGAAAATTTTGGGATTGCAATTTAGCAACATCGGATCATTCCTTTTGAGGCTGCGGGCCAAAAACCACGCCCACCTATAATTTTCACGATTTTTTTTATTTTTTTCGGCTTTAATGATTTTCGTTTGATTTTTTCTGTCAAATGAATATTAGACCGCGACAGGTAGTTCGCAAGGAGTGCATAGAGATCTCAGGGGATCAATAACCCTCTGCGAGGTACAATTTATGTTTGTTTTTAGGTTGGTAGGGTTTTTCTTCTTTGATTTGTATTAAAGACCTTTATAGAAAGCAATACACATAGAGGTAGCCAATGAATCCAAAGGTTCCTAAATTAAAAAAAAAAAATTATAAAAATTTCATTAAAATTTTTAACAAAAATTTTTGAAAAAAATATATTTACAAAATATTTCCAAAAAAGACATTTTTATAGAAATATTTTGGAAAAAAAATTTTTTTTTAATAATTTTTCAAAAAATTTTCGAATAAAATTTTACAAAAAATTAAAAAAAAAATATTTTTGCAAAAATTTTCGAAATATTTATTAAAATTTTTCAATATTTCTTTGAAATTGTAATAGTAGGAATTGATGTTTGTATATAGAGTAACATATTTTTTTGAATTCGTTTTATTCTTAAATAGATGAGATCTCTGTTTTAAAACCTAGATGCATTAAACATATAGACAACATCAGGATACCGGCAACGCAGCTAAATGAATAATAAGATTTTTCTCATACGACTTATTTTAATTTATGTAAAGATTCAACAATATGGATAATGCGGTACATGTCTGTATAAATAAAATCACCGTGGTGAAGGGTATAGAAGATTCGGCACGGCCGAATATAGCACTCCTTCTTGTTTTAATTTCAATTAATCCCAAACAATTATAATCCTTCGGGAACGAGAATTTTTATTAAAAATTCTTTATAAAGATTGGCCCTCTTGGAGATTATACATTCAGAACTCTACAATAATTTTGGAATTTTATCTAGGTATGGGTACCACTATATAAAGAAAATATAAAACTAAGAGTCTCAAAATTTGTAGCGGATTACTTTCAAAGCAAAATCCAAGATCAAATTTCTAAGGGCGCCTACGATGTACCGGGCACAGCTAGTTTATATTAATATATTTTTTATTCAAGACAATTTAGCAGTTAACAGTTGAGCTTAGAAATATTTCTAATTAATCTGAACTAAAAATTATTTGTCAAAATTGCCCATTACACCTCGTATAAATTTTTCAACATTTAACTTCTTCTTCGGACACACAGTTGAATTATGTTAGACTACCTGTGCCTGCACACCTTGTGTGCGTCCTGACACTATTATGTTCGATTTTGCTTTGAAAGTAATCCAGACCAAATTTTAAGATTCTTACGTATTTACTTTAAATTTCTAAAAATTATTGTAAAGCGCTGTAGAAGATGTTTAAAATATTTTAATAACACAGTGCAAGACGGAAAAAAATAACCATATACGGACACCACTACGTGATAAAAGACCAAAAAAAAAGACCGCTGTCTCCCAGTTTTGCCCAAAGTCCTCCAGGTTTTTTTTATCGGCCCTCAAAGATGTTGGGCCTCGATGTCATTTTTGCAAAAAAATGATCATTTACTCAAGCTCATATTTTGCAAACCGTTTGAAATTTTGATATACTCTCTGAGGCAAAGTTGTAGCTCTTGTCATAAAGAACAAAAATTGTGAACATATAAAATCAAAAAAAATTCATCTTAAAGGTCAAAATCGCAAAAAAACTTTAAAAAATTCAATTTTTTTACCTTTTTTCCCCTGTTCAGGTCCATAGGTAGCAAACCGTTCAAAATTCAAGGAAATAATCAACTACAAAAATGAACCTAAGATCTCAGTAAACAACTTTCTAGAACATATGAACTTCCTAGGAATGATTTTTAACACCGTTTAGGTAGCGCTTATAATGTTGATGGCCACGGACTTGCAAATTGCACTCTAAGCGCTACCTAAACGATGTTAAGAATCATTCCTAGGAAGTTCATATGTTCTAGAAAGTTTTTTATTGAGATCTTAGGTTCATTTTTGTAGTTGATTGTTTCCTTGAATTTTGATCGGTTTGCTACCTACAGGGGAAAAAAGGTAAAAAAAATTGAATTTTTTGAAGTTTTTTGCGATTTTGACCTTGAAGATGAAGTTTTTTTGATTTTATATGTTCACAAATTTTATTCTTTATGACAAGAGCTGCCTCAGAGAGTATATCAAAATTTCAAACGGTTTGCAAAATATGAGCTTGAGGAAATGATCATTCTTTTGCAAAAATGACATCGAGGCCCATCATATTTGAGGGCCCATAAAAAAAAAACCTGGAGGACTTTGGGCAAAACTGGGAGACAGGGCTCTTTTTTTTGGTCTTTTATGACGTAGTGGTGTCCGTATATGGTTATTTTGCCACGACTTAAAAAATTACACAGTGTGTAACAATGTAGTGCCACACAGTAAAAATACAAATTTTATTTCCGCTTTCGAAAGTAATAGATGCCTTAAAAATGCAGTGCCTTTAAATCGGAAAAAATTGGGGTACTTTAAGTGCTTTTTTTCCACTTTCTCTTAGAAGTAAGATATTTTGCGGAAAAAAGTATCCTATATTGGTATCAGGTTATCAAGGTACCTCCTTACAAAATTTTGTTAAAATCCATCCAGTAGTTTTTACGTAATGCGAACACAAATAGAAAGATAGACAAAGAAATGAGTTACTATTTTATTATATGTATAGTATGTATAGGTTTTCAAAGTCAGTTTCTAATTCTCGATTTTATTAAATTTCTATGAAATATTCTAGGCCGTACGAACAATTTTTTGTAGCACTATTTATCTAACAGTTGTGTTACATGCAAAGTTTAAGGCAGATTTTTGTATGATGATGGTTGTTGTGATAACATCAATTTGAAGTTAGAAAAAATGCAGAAAAGTGTGCCAATAACCTGTCATCTAGGCTCTAGTAACCCTCACATGGTTGATGCTGTAGGCAAGTGACCGAATGAAAATTTCCCAGGAAAAAAATTGTTGTGTTTAATTGTTTGATGAATAATAAATAAATTATGACATTAAAAAATCATCTTCAGTGTGGGGGTTTGAATTTTAATTCTTTGTTAACAATTTAAATTTATTATTGTGATAATTTTTACAGAATTAAAAAAAATGTAACATAACAGAGACTAGCGGAATGATAGAACATAATTTATCCTTCTCTTTCTTACTTGTTCTTCTCCACAAAGGAGGAGGTTATCAGATTAACTGTATATATTTTTATTTATTTGTTCCCGCTCAATTATTTCTGAACCGAATTTAAAATGGTTTTTCTTGAAAGTTTATACCCGTTTCAGAACCAAATATAATTTTAAAAAATATAAAGGGTGTTCCTATATAACAGGAGCAAATTTTAACATGTCTTTTTGAAGGAAAAGAGCATCCATTTCAATTATTTACAATGTGCGATTCACTATAGCCCCCGATAACAAAAATTATTATAAAAAAATAAACTTAAATGCTACAGAGTGTCCCCATAGGTAATGTTATTTAATAAATACGATATTATTTTTTGAACCATCAAAGATACATACTTAAATTTTAATAAAATGTGTATTAAAAATTAAAAAAAAAATAAAAGGGTGCTCCCAAAGGTTATATAATTTGATGTACATATATGAACTTACCTCTTGACCTTTTATATATAGACACCCACAATAGTATACAATTTTAAATTGCAGGTTTATATATTAAAAAGTAGTAATTATAGGGTGTCCCCATAGGTGACTTAATTTGCCGTACCTTATTTTTGTAACCATTATAGACACTTAAGATTTACACAGTTTATTGCTATATCTACTATAAAAAGTATAAAATTTTAAGTTAGATATTAAAGGGTGTCGCCATAGGTAATGTAATGTTAAGTACTTTAGCGCCTTATCTTTTAAACCTACATATGTAGACAAACACTTAAAATTGATACAGAGTATATATTGGTACATCAGGAGTTAAAAAAAATAAACATTAAAAACAAAGGGTGTCCCCATTAGTAACTAATGGCACCTATGTTTATGTACTCATCTTTTGAACCATTATATATGAACAATTAAAATTTACACAGTGTTTACATTGCTATATCCGCTTTAATAACAAGTTTACAATTTAAAGGTAAAAATTATAGGGAGTAACCATATGTGAAATAATTTGATGAATATAGCCGTTGCAGTGATACACTTTAAATTTGTTAAGTATCACACTGTGTAATTTTTTAAGTCATGGCAATATAACCATATATGGACACCACTACGTGATAAAAGACCAAAAAAAAAGACCCCTGTCTCCCAGTTTTGCCCAAAGTCCTCCAGGATTTTTTTTATGGGCCCTCAAAGATGTGGGGCCTCGATGTCATTTTTGCAAAAAAATGATCATTTACTCAAGCTCATATTTTGCAAACCGTTTGGAATTTTGATATACTCTCTGAAGCAAAGTTGTAGCTCTTGTCATAAAGCTTTTGTTATAAATGAATATATAAAATCAAAAAAACTTCATCTTCAAGGTCAAAATCGCAAAAAACTTTAAAAAATTCAATTTTTTTTACCTTTTTCCCCTGTTCAGGTCCATAGGTAGCAAACCATTCAAGGAAACAATCAACTACAAAAATGAACCTATGATCTCAATAAACAACTCACTTACGGGAGAAGGCTTTATAGTATCTCAATGTTGAAGTAAAGAAAAAACAAATGAAATTAAAAAATTTTCGGGAAATTTTTCACTTTTGCGGCTACCTAAACGGTGTTAAGAATCATTCCTAATTACAACTTTGCCTCAGAGAGTATATCAACATTCCAAACGGTTTGCAAAATATGAGCTTGAGTAAATGATCATTTTTTTGCAAAAATTACATCGAGGCCCCACATCTTTGAGGGCCCATAAAAAAAAACCTGGACAACTTTGGGCAAAACTGGGAGACAGGGGTCTTTTTTTTTTTTGGTCTTTTATCACGTAGTGGTGTCCGTATATGGTTATTTTTTTCCGTGTTGTGCACTGTGTATGTATATTTCTGTGTCCGCTGTAACAAAAATTATAATAGGCAGATGGTTTAAATTAACTCAGCGCCTTTACTTCTATGAGCGCTACAATAAAAGGTAGTTAAACATAAAGCTAACAACTACAGGGTGACCCGTACTTTAAACATAATTATGGTTATATTTCTATTAGACAAAAAAATGTCTCTTGATAGTTTTCTTATTATGTTTAATAGTAATAGGATTTGACTACAACCTGTGCTGTGTCTTATTGATTTTAGATGCCCAACATGTAATAGTAACCCTACAACAGACAGATAAAATCAATTTTATTCTATTAATGTCGCACGTCTGTTGACTGAAGAAAGAAGAATGCTAAGAGAGTGGGAAACACAGAGATCTCCTTAACTTAATAACAGGCTTAAAGAATGTACGAGAGGGCCAGCAGAGCTCTACTAAAATTGGGACAGCCCATAGAAGTGGAAGCCAATAACACTTTTGATGTAAATAGTCTATAACATAACAGTTGACACTTTGACACATTGATAGCTAATCAAATTAAAAGAATCAAAAGAAATTTGTAGCTACCCAAATTAAATAAACTAAAAACTATGAACTATGTACATACATACATATATATGTACATATATATTTACTGTGGAAAAAGTACATACATACAGCACACATTCATAGAGTAGAGAACTAGAAAGAGACAGATGCCACTAGCCAGTATACTACTCGTATTAGTATAACCTTTTTTTACCTGATACTGAGCATATCAAAGAGTTCTAAATATCATTAACTAAAGGGATGCCCGTTAGTTTCCATCAACATTATACTTATTGCTATAGCGGGCATATGTAGTAATATACGTTCTGATTATTTATTATTAATGAATAAATAACGAGGCAACCACTTCCCTAACGGGTCCATTTTCGACCCCCTTCCGTCCTCTATGATTATAGACAACCGAATATAATTATGGCACCCTTACCCTAATAGAGTCACGTGCTATAACCAGCCTTAAATCATGGCTTTACTGATTTCAGACTGTCGACTGGTACATGTCGGCATTCTTTCTCATCACGCAGTCTTTAGTATGCGTTCTGTGTAAATTTCAAGCATCTTTCTATAATAGTTCCCAAGCTAAGGCCATATAGGTAAAATTATATAAACCATTGGGACACCCTTTAATTCATATTTTAAATATTTTATATATTGTTATTATAAAGAACATAGAAGTAGACATTATGTCTAACTTTTAAGTGATTATCTATAACGGTTCCAAAGATACTGCCATATAGGCCAAATTACATCAATTATGGGGCCAACCTTTACTTTCCAAGTTTTATAATTGTTGTTATAGCGGGACTTAGCAATATATAGGCTTTTTGTAATTTTCATATGTTTGTCTATAACTGTTTCAAATTTTGGCCTTATACAACAACTGTTCGGACACCCTTTATTTTAATAAATTAAAATTGTATACTTGTTGTTGTAGCGAAGTAAGCAATTCAGGTTCTTTGTAAATTTCAACCGTCTGTCTAAAACGGTTTAATAATTTGACCATATACATCAATTATTGGGACACCCTTCAATTTATAATTTTAAATATTTTAGTCGTTATTATAACGGACATAGTAATATAAGTGTTTGTCTATAACAGTTCAAAATATAGGGCCATACAAATGACGTAACCTATGGGGACACTCTCTAATTGTTAAGTTTAGTTTTGTATTAGGAGCTATAGTGATACGCACTTTTTTAAAATGTTGTGCCTATCTCGCGATTTGAAAGAATTGTTTTACAAAATTTTCCAAAAAAAAAAGATTTTACAAAAAATTCCACATGAAATAACACACTGTGTAATTTTTTAAGTCATGGCAAAATAACCATATACGGACACCACTACGTCATAAAAGACAAAAAAAAAAGACCCCTGTCTCCCAGTTTTGCCCATAGTACTCCAGGTTTTTTTTTTATGGGCCCTCAAAGATGTGGGGCCTCGATGTCATTTTTGCAAAAAAATTATCATTTACTCAAGCTCATATTTTGCAAACCGTTTGGAATTTTGATATACTCTCTGAGGCAAAGTTGTAGCTCTTGTCATAAAGAACAAAAATAAAAAAATAAAAAAAAACTTCATCTTCAAGGTCAAAATCGCAAAAAACTTTAAAAAATTCAATTTTTTTACCTTTTTTCCCCTGTTCAGGTCCATAGGTAGCAAACCGTTCAAAATTCAAGGAAACAATCAACTACAAAAATGAACCCAAGATCTCAATAAACAACTTTCTAGAACATATGAACTTCCTAGGAATGATTCTTAACACCGTTTAGGAAGCGCTTAGGTAGCCGCAAAAGTTTTTTTTTTTTTGGTCTTTTATCACGTAGTGGTGTCCGTATATGGTTATTTTTTTCCGTGTTGCACTGTGTAATGCCCATTTGATTTATTTCACAGCTTTGATAAAATGTTGCCAGAAACATTTCAATGTTTATCTACAGTAAAAACAAAGTACTACTTCTGCAACATTTTTTCATGACTTTTTCATACAAATTTTGTATGTATATAGTTTGACAGCATTCCACTTGAAAAACTAAACAGAGTTTTTAATTTTTAGAGAGAATAAAATGAACTCAAAAATTCATTTGCAAAGCCTAGTAAGTACTCTGTTCGAATTTGCGAAATATGTAGAGCAACATTTATTATTTCACAAGGAAAATTTGACATTTAAAATGTGGTGTCTATATCGCGTTTTGAAAGAATTTTTTAGATTTTATTGCTTTTAAATATACCACTTTGTTTTACAAAATTTTCCACAAAAAATTCCACATGAAATAATGCCCATTTGCTTTATTTCACAGCTTTGATAAAATGTTGCCAGAAACATTTCAATGTTTTTCCACAGTAAAAACAGAGTACATACTACTTTTGCAACATTTTTTCATAACTTTTTCTTAAACATTTTTTTGTATGTAGTTTGACAGCATTCTGCATGGAAAACTGAACAGAAACCAGGCTTAAATTAATAAAATTTAAATTTACTTTTTTTATAAAAAAAAGTTTAAAATTTAATTTATTCAATCAATTTATTTACATACAATCATTCCTAATTAATTTTATTTAAACAAAAAAAAAATAATAATATTAATGAACTCGTATGTCGAAAATTTCTTAAAACAAATAAAGTTAAATTAAAAATAAAAATTCCTTTGACCATAATAAAAGCACGTTTTTCAATTAAACTGTGACAACCTCTTTTGCCAATTTAAATATAAAAACCTACCAAATGCTCATGCAAATCAACAGCTTGAATATTGTTATTTATTTGTTAGCAAAAAATTACAACATTTTTTGTTATTTATTTATAATGAAATGTAATATTGTTTGAATTTTTTTATTTTGTGTGTAATTCTGTAACTTTGAAACCAAGAACCCAGCAAAGAATTTTTAAAATTTGGTTTAATTAGAAAGAAAATGTTCAATCTTTATTTTATTTATTTATTAAATGTTACAATACAATTACAAATTATATTATATAACTTAATTTATCGAAGACCTTCACTCGTTGTAGTGTAACGAAGACCTTCACTCGTTGTAGTGAAACACCCAGAGCCTTTGGTGGGAATCGAAACCCACAACCCTCCGACTGATAGACTAGCACACTACCTACCTACTAGACTACCGGGGCACCCGGTTCAATCTAATCTATATCTATACAAATAATGAATTAGTAACTAATTTCTGTCTGTCTATCTACATTTCTTTTGCATTCGCATCACACAAAAACTACTGGATGGATTTTAACGAAATTTTATGTATGCTGATTCCAATATAGGATACTTTTATTCCGCAGAAATATCTTATTTCCAAGAGAAAGTGGAGAAAAAGCAGCAAAAGTATGCAGTTGAACTAACCGGATATGCATACTTTATTTTTTATAAAATAAAAAATACATAAACATGGTTTAAGGCGGAACTAAAAACGTAAGTATCGGTGGTGTGGATTGCTTTCAAAGCAAAATCGAACAAAATATTGAAAGGACGCTGACGAAGTGGCGGGCACAGCTAGTAATATATATGTATGTATGTTATTCTTGCAAAAAAAAACAACAACGACTTTAAAACAAACAGATGGGAGACTATACAGGAGCTAAGACCTTCAGGCAGGTTATCTGCTCCATTAAAGTCAATGGAAGGGATGTTGATGTCCTTTTTGTTTATAGAGCAAGCAGATCTACTCTACACAGAGTGCAGTACACTGAAGTTTCCTTTGACATTATCTCTTTCTTAAGGGAGAAAAATTCTTCTGATGCGAGCATTGGCGTAGGAGGAAATATTTTCGAGGGGCCACAAAACAACTTTTATTGGAAAATAGTATTACGAAAATAAAAGTATAGTATAACTTTTTCTAAATTCTGGAGGGGGTATTACACCCTCAGAATGGCCTTCCTACGCCAATGACTGATAGTAGGATTGATCCCATTGGTTTAAGTTCATCAACACTATGCCACAGTTTATGGCTAGAAAATATAAGAAATTGGTGTGTCAGAGTCCGGGTAGGGTAGTCAGAGGGTGCCCGCAGGGCAGAGATGGCCCTCTTTGGAAACTTGACTCATTAGGCTTGCATACCATTACGTATGCCAACGATCTGGCACATATGGTTGATGGTAGATTCATCACGGCCATTCAAGGTTACATGACAACACAAGCATGCTGCAATGAACAAAAAAAACTGACGCTGTGCGCAGTGGGTCTAGGCATTTGTGGAACAAGATTAACGTTAGTACCTGCCATACTCGGCCTAACCTCACGGTGGTCTTACCACCGAGTGAAACTGAGGCGTAGACTAGCGCCCCCATTGTGTAGTATAACAACACTTTACGATTGCCACCAATCGCTTTTTGTGTGTGATACAGTCACAATGAGTAGCAATTTATATAATATGGCAAGCCTTTCCAAGGCAACCTTTATAACCTCTTGCTTAGGGGTTTGGAGACTATCCAAACTCCGTCTGTTGAGAGTGCAACAGCACACTTGATCGATCTTGCACCTTACCTACTTAATCGATCTTAAACCACAACCACCACGTGTACCCCCGAAGGGGACCTCACCAATAACCGGTCACAGAGAGGAAAGGCTCTCTGTGGGGCCACCGATTCCCGTGGTACCAGTCCTTTGGGCACTGGTCGGGCCTCGAAGAGGACCCGTGTTATAAAACAACAGACCTTTTCTTCCAGATTTAGGCTCTAGGAACCCTAGCGTCTGATGCCCCTATTAGTGGGTCTAGGCAGTGAAATATATAGGTGTTACTATGGATAAGGAACTTACCTTAAATAAATCCTAAAACTATGCTTTTAACTATGCTGTACATCCGCCAGAAAAATTGCTACAAAATCGTAAGATTTAATAAATAAATCGATAAAATATTCGAAACTTGTTGAAATCGTCAAAAATTTGTCCGCCAAACTTTCACTATTTTTAAAAATTTATGCACATTTTTTTGAACTTTTCGTGTGCTTAGGACTCGCATCTAATCGATTTGTTATGTGGCATTCGCTGACATCATTATTAAGTTGCATTTGAATTGTTTCAAATCTTTTCCAAACAAATATTTCTCAAAGCTTTTAAGTTTTGCTGGGTATTTGATATCCGTTCATTTGTTTACTAGTGTGTTCATGTCTACACGATCATAATAATTAAAACGTGCCAAATAACCAAATTTTTTTTATATCTAAATACTATTATTGAATGTATTGCAAAATATGTTGGAAAAATATTTTAGTTGAAAATGTAAAAAAAAGTACTGACTGTATAATGTTCTACATCAGATATCAGGTGTCGCAAAATTAATGTCAAGTTAAACGGTGAATTGGCTACTTTTTTATTACAAACTAGCTGTGCCCACACACTAAATAAAATTCTAAAATTTATATAAAATTCTCAAATTTATATAAAATTCTAAAATTTATATAAAATTCAAAAAAAATCATTATTTTGTCATTATTTTAAAACAGCGCCATCTATTGCGCAACCGTGTTTAAAATATACCGCCTTCATAAATAAAAGATGCCTTACAGTATGCAGTGCCTTTAACTTGGAAATAAGATATTTTTGCAAAAAATAATTCAAATCGGGAATCGGGATACTGAGCTACCTCTTTACAAAATGTTGTTAAAATCCATCCAGTAGCTTTTACGTGATGCGAAAACAAAAAAAAAGGAAAGACAGACAGGAAATGAATTAATATTTTATTATATGTATAGATATAAAAATTGATAAACTACAAAAAATCATTATAAAAAATTTATTAGGTTTGTTCTGTAACAAGAAGTTAAAAATTTTGTTGCTTAATAAATAAATAATAAGTAAATTAATAAAATAACAATACTCATAAATAATATTGAAATTGTTTATTTCAATATAAAGAACAACAAAATAAAGTTCAATTTACTCGGTCAGCTCATTGCGTTTATGATACGAACAGAGGTTTGCTCAAAAAATTATCAGAAATAAAAAAAACAATAAAAAATCTAGGATATCTCTGAATCCAAAACAGAACCCAAAAATATATTACACAGGAATAAATAAACTAAAGCACTGCATGAGCACAAAAAAGAAGCTCATAAGACGCTCTTTATCAAATTCTATTGAATTCATGTCCGTACATTGCACACGAGTAACGATGAGTGGACAATAATAAACACAAAAGACCAACGAGCTAAATGCGATGAGCTTGCAGAGTCTCCATAAGCAAGTTTGAATAATTATGGGTAAATATTGAACATAATAACAATAAACTTGGGCGAGTTCAAACAGTTTAATGATTTAAGCAAAACACCAACACAGATCAAATATACAAACAAAAAACAAAATTTTAAAAACATTACTTACGTTCATTTTAAAGTCTTCATTTCTAAAGAAATCCAAACAACAACAAAAACACTAGAGCAAGCAAAAGTTTTACAACAAAAGTTCTACACAACTACTAAACAAAATAACACACTTGCTGTTTTGAACAAGATATGAGTAAACACGACGTTTATTACTAGCGAAAGTTCTCTTTACTCGGTCAGCTCATTATGTTTATGACACGAAAAGAGGTTTGCCCACTAATATTATGGTATGAGTAGGCATGTGCTAAGTAAGCTAATTTGAGTTCGAATATGACCACTTGCTCATGAGCTTATGATATCCGTTAAATAAATGTGCTCATGCAGTTGTTTAACATAAACATCTGGCATCACATTCTTTACTACTACTGGACACATCTCATATAATCAATTGCTTAGGAGATTTACGTTTTTATTTAAATAAAATTTATTTAATGAAAAATTCAAAACTATAAATTGGTTCAATAGACAATGAAGATTTACCAACGACATTAGAAGGGTAAGCAAGTCACCGTAAAATAGCAACGACGAGATTAATAGATACTAGATTAGTATTAACTAAAAAACGAATGTTGAAAGAAAACAAATAAACAAAAGTAGCTTTCATTGCTAACCGAAGTTTGGCTGAAGCAACAACAAATATAAGGTGGTAAATATTAAAGTAAAAATATTCAACAAGAGGGAAGCTTAAGGTAGTGGTAGACTATGTTCTCACTCACCAACTGACGATTGATAATTGAGTACAAATAGTTAGAGTAATAAAAATAAATAAAAATTAATCTAAATAATTAATAGGCAAACACGTTTTTTGTAATCCCTTTTACGTCCGTAATACTGCACCGATTTTGGAAATATATTTTTTTCCGCAAAACGTTTAAATTTTGTTCTCATTGTTGTCTTCCTCTGTATCTGGGTACGTTTAAATGAACACCAAATGTATATGAGTTTAAGTTTTAAATTTAGTTTAAGCCTAGTACTCTGTTCGAATTTGTGACAAATGTTTAGCAACATTTATTATTTCACAAGAAAAATTTGACATTTAAAATGTGGTGTGTATCTCATGATTTGGAATAATTTTGAGATTTTATTGCTTTTAAATATACCACAGTTTTATACAAAATTTTCAAAAAAAAAATTATAAAAAATTCCACTTGAAATAATGCCCATTTGCTTTATTTAAAAGCTTTGACAAAATGTTGCCAGAAACATTTTAAGGTTTTTCCACATTAAAAATAAGTACTACTTCTGCAACATTTCATTTTTCATAAAAAAATTTTTTGTATGTAGTTTGACAGCTTTCCTCATGAAAGACTCAACAGAGTACCAGGCTTTGCTCAAGCCAAAGACTAAACCAACACGATTGCAAACGTTTCGTTTTATTTATTTTCGTACTCTGCAAAATTAATATACATACTTCTGTTATTTTGTGACTTAAAATAAAAAATTTTTTATAATAAACTTTAGCAAAAATTCTTCAAATATACAAAACATATCAAACTAAAAATGTGCATGCAAATTTAACATAAAATAAATATATTTCTTGGAATATTTATTTAAATTATTTTCGAAAAAAAAAATCTTAAATTATTATTCTGTCTCTTATATATATTTTGATATTATTTCATGTAAAAATGCAGCCATAATGAAATTGTAATTGACTCTAAAATGCTTGTTTGAATGACAGCAACTGCTACATATTATGATACGTTAAATGTCTATAACGTACAGGTGGACAGACGGATTGACAGAGAGACATGTACCCACCAACAAGCAAATGTATGTGAAAAAAAACCAACCTTAGGGGGTGATAATGTTACACAATAAATAGTTTTAACAAACTGTCAGTTAATAGTTTTAGCAGACAGTCTGAATTATTCTCAAAAACAAAGTAAGCCAAAAAAAAAAACATTTTTTATATAAACTTGTTCAAAGTTTCTGCAGCATGAGCAAGGGAGCTTGCTTTATTCTTACTTTCAACACCTACGCAATACACATCTGCAATGCGGTGGAGCTTTATAATTAAAATTCAGTTTTGAAGGCATTTGAGTTGTTAACAAACATGTGTAAAGTCATATTGCAATCGCAGAAAAACTTAAGTGAAAAAATATTTACATACATATTTCAAGCCAGGAGAAAAATTGTTTTATAGCTTAAAAAACAAAATTTTCTTAAATTTGTTTTAAATGAAAAAAATAAAACTTATATTTCCATATTGTGTCTTGATTTACTGTTTATTTCATAAAACATTTTTGGTTTCTTTTTAAGAAATTATTACTTTTGATGTACAGACAAAATTTTATATATATAAATAGTATGAAATGATTTTATAACTTTTTGGTAAAATAAATCAACATTAGTGATAGTGAGTTAAAAAATCTTTGTACTAAAATTTAATTATTTTGATTTTAAAAAATGCAATCAGCAATATATTGCAACTTTTTTTTCTTCACTCAACTTGATTGCAAGAAGAAATTTTGCATTCAATTTGATTTATTGTTATTTTTCTTCACTAATTCAAAAGTGAAGACTAATACTTCATTAAAAATATAATTCAATTTATTTTATATTTATTAATAATTATATAAAACAGTAAATTAACTTATATATGTAACATAAATATACGAGTATGAGCATCTGGGCCTTCAAATATTAATTTAATTAAATTTTAGTTTAACCAACCTTTTTTTATTTTAATAAACAAAGTGGACACATAAAAAAGTAAAATTCAAAAAATTATTTGCAACAAACTTTTCAATACTGTTACCACCAAATTTTTTATCTTCTATGAGTGTCTACCATTCCACTAAAGAAAAATAAATCTAGGAAACTTACCTAGTAATGTTCGAAATGACTTTGAAAATTTTTATGTAACTGTTATATAGTATTAATAATTAATTTGTTACCATTACGTACCTTGTTTCAATACTGAATAAAAAATTCATTACGTTACATCACTTTTTTATATTTTGGTGTAAAATATTAAAAAAACGAATTTATTTCAAAATTCTCATGACCAATAATTTTTGAAAGTTGATTGAGAGTATGAATAAATGCAGCTTTTTATTGATTGCAAGTAAAAATTTTGCAATCAATTGAGTGAGTGAAGAAATATTGCACTAAATCTGCGTTGAGTGGTAGTGCAAAATAAATTCTTTTGATTGCTAGTGAAGCTTTGCAGTTTATCACTAAGCTGCAAAAAAAATAGTGCAATAATTTATTTTGCAATATGATTTAGTGGTAATGCAATTCTGATTTCAATCAAAATTTTGTGCACTACCCCCATCTATGTGTATAAATGTGTATAGCTACAGCTCAAACAACATATTATACACACATACTCATACACATACTCATATCAATTTCAACTTAAATAACTACAAGTATAGGCAGAGAATAAGTGTTCGCATACTTGTTCATTATTTTTCGCAATACAACCAAGTATGAGTAAAAGTTGGATAAAGTATTGGCTATACCCATACTTGTAAGTATAGAGTAGGAATAAGTGCAAGTATGTAAATACTTTAAGTATATTTAGAGTATTTTAAAAATATATCTAACTATATGTATTAATTATTTTACAATTTAAAAATACGTTTATGCATTCCTTCATCTTAATATAAAAATTATTTTAGTTCTCCAAACTTAACCAATTCTAAACAAAATATTGCCAAACATCATCCGCCTTTTTATACACACAATACCTAAAAGTAGTTGTTTTACTTATAAGTATACTTAGAGTATTATAACTACTTTTCCATACTTGTAAGTATTAGGTAGTTATAAGTATGGGTACGATAGATACCCATCACATTATCTACCTACAACCAGATGTACTCATACATGCATTACTTATACATTTTTATGTATGCGTAGGTATTTTCTCTGTTATAAGTATAGGTATAACTAATACCCAAAAATATGTGTGAATACTTGACTACATTTATTTTATAAGTACTTATTGTCAGTCTCTGGCAGGGTACGTATTTTTTCACCATGAATAGTACATTTTGATCATTCTCTTGTCATTTTCAATGAATGAAATTTTTTTATTGCGTTTGTTTATTCACTGCACACAAATAAGTTTCACACACACATTTTACATATTCATGGATGTTTGCTCTTCAAACTGTTCACAACTGTTTGTCCATGAAGTATTTGTTGTTTAGATTATTTCTTTTTCATTCATCGCCATAAAAGAAGCAAAAATTTGTTTCAAAATTTGAAAGTAATCCACACTAAATTTGAAGACTCTTATGTATTTACTTTATATAAAGGTATCCATCCCTGGATAAAATTCTATAATTTACATAAAATTTTAAAATTCTAAAAATGATTGTAAAGCTCTGTAAAAGGTGTTTAAAATATTTACTAACAATGTAATTAAACAAAGTAAAAATTCAAAAAATTCAAATCAAATACAAATACAAATTTTATTCAATTGGCTATTTGCTAGGAAGTAATTCATATTTTGTATATTATATTTTTTTATATTTTATATTTTTAACAGCGCCATCTGCTGCACAACCGTTTTTAAAATATCCCGCTTTCAATTCATATTTTGCCATTATTTTCAAAACAGCGCCATCTGTTGCGCAATTGTGTTTAAAATATACCGCTTTCAAAAATAAAAGATGTCTTTAAATCGGTAAAAAAATCGGCGTACTTCCACCGCTTTTTTCCACTCTTGGAAATGAGATATTTTTGCAGAAAAAAGGTATCCTATATTGGATTCAGAAAACCAAGGTACCTCCTCCCAAAATTTTGTTAAAATCCGTCCAATAGTTTTTACGTGATGCAAACACAGACAGAAAGATAGACAGATAGGAAATGGGTTACTGTTTTCTAATGTGTAACTAGCTGTGCCCGCCACTTCGTGAGCGTCCTTGCAATACTGTGTTCGATTTTGCTTTGAAATGAATCCACACCAAAAACCCCTACTTTTTTAGTGCCGCCTTAAACTATGCTTAAGTTATAGTTACTTTATACTTTACTTTATAAAACAGCGCCATCTGTTGCTAAACTAAAGTGTAAATATCCGGTTACTACTTCAGTTATGGTTTATGTATTTACTTTACTACTAAAATAAATGCGTAATTTCACTGCTTTTTCTCCACATTCTCTTGGAAATTAGATATTTCTAAGGAAAAAAGGTATCCTATATTGGAATCAGGATACTAAGATACCTCCTCATAATTTTTTTTTAAATCCATCCATTAGTTTTTACGTGATGCGAACACAAATGAAAAGCATGGGGGTGCTGTAGCTTAAGCACCTTGACTACTAAGCAATGGTAACAAGTACATTGTGGAACAAGATTAACGTGAGTACCTGCCTAGTCGGCCTAACCTCACGGTGGTCTTACCACCGAGTGAAACTTAGGAGTAGACTAGCGCCCCCATTGTGGAGTATAACAACACTTTACGATTGCCACCAATCGCTTTTTGTGTGTGATACAGTCACAATGAGTAGCAATTTATATAATATGGCAAGCCTTTCCAAGGCAAGCCTAGATCCACATTATAACCTCTTGCTTAGGGGTTTGGAGACTATCCAAACTCCGCCTGTTAAGAGTGCAACAGCACACTTGATCGACCGTGCACCATACCTACATAAATCGATCTTAACCCACAACCACCACGTGTAGCCCCTAAGGGGACTTCACCAATAACCGATCACAGAGAAGATAAGCTCTCTGTGGGGCCACCGATTCCCGTGGTACCAGTCCTTTGGGCACTGGTCCGGCCTCGAAGAGGACCCGCAATGTTTATCGCAGACCTTTTCTTCCAGATTCTGGTGCCCCTATTTTCCCCGAGTGAACCGCGTCAAAGCATTTTCTATTCCTGCAGTGACAATTGGAACCCCCGGGGCTAGGTCACAAGTACATATCAATTTTTCTGATATGTATTTCTCTTTATAACAATACATATCAGAGCACCCTCCTTCGGCGGTATGCTAGCTTCAAACTAATTCGCATAAATAACACCAGAGGCGCTTGCTACACTGTTCTAAAAATAATCATAACGTGCAATTGCAGTGTTGCCATAAGCGAAGCTTTACTATCACACTAACCATCTGTCTTATCTACTACTATCCCTTTCCAAAGGAAGTACCACAGTTAATGTAGGCATTAACTGCCTGAGTGTTACTTCTCTTAAAAAAAGCAGACAGACAGACAGACAGACGCTTAATAGATTAAAAATAATAGATTAAAAATATCCCAATTAATATTTTTAACACACCTCGTAGATAGGTAAAATTCATTATGCAATTATTAAAAATTTTCAAAATCTAATAAAAGTTTTTGCTGCTTAATAAAAGCGTAGTAATAATAATTAAAAAAAATATTTGTTTAATTGTTAAATATTTTGTTTCCAAACATAATTAGTTATTATCTTAATTACTTAAACCATGTAAACAATACAAAGCCGAAACAATTGAGTTACATTTTAATTGCCTGTTTTAAAATATTGGGGTTTTTGTTTAATTATGAAAATAAATAAAAACAAAAACTAACTAAATTTATATTGTTAAAAAATTATTTTTATTTTATTATTATTTTTAATTATTCCATAGTGTGAGGCTTTCAATTATAAGTACCTTTCTAAAATTTAAATAAAATGAACTAAATTTAATATAATTTTTTAATATACTATTGATTTGGCTGTGAAAGTCTCTAGAATCCTTTTAAATATATCGTCATTACAATTTTCCCTTGAAAATGTCCTCTAAAAATTTTTATTTTAAGCTGTCTGCTTCCCTTTTGATCAAGACTTCATGTGGCTTGTAAAACTAGAATTAAATATTTGTGACTAGTGGGAGGTATATTATATTAAGGACTAGCTATACCCACCACATCGTGGGCGACCTGACAATATTTTGCTCGATTTTGCATTGAAAGTATTCCACACAAATTGTAAGACTCTTCCTTTTATAATGCTTCAGTTACGGTTTATGCATTTACTTTACCGAAAGGTACCCATCCCTGGATAAAATTATATTTTATTTGTAATTCCACAAAGTAAGAATACAAATTTTATTCAATTGGCGCCATCTGTTGTACAGTTTTGTTTCAAATATCTCACTTTCAAAAAAAAGGTGCGCAACCGTGTTTAAAATATTCCAGTTTTAAACCGATAATTTTAGTACCTTTAAAACGTAAATTACGTACTTTCACTTCTTTTTCTCCACTATCTCTCGGAAATGAGATATTTTTGCGGAAAAAAGTATCCTATATTGGAATCAGGATGCTAAGGTACCTCCTTACAAAATCTTGTTAAAATCCATCCAGTAGTTTTCACGTGATGCGAACACAAAAAAAGACAGACAGACAGGAAATGAGTTACTATTTTATTATATCTATAGATTTTATTATGAGATTTCCACACCTTTAGTTAGTAGTGCTGCATGTTTTTCCACGCAGTTTGGTCACAATAATGTAATAATAAATATAAATTAAAATCAATTTAAAAAATAATTAATTTTAAAATGAATGAAAATGAAAAAAAATTTTATAAATTTTTAGTGTCAAATTTAGTACTTTTTTTCGCACTTAAATGAGTATGTTTAAAACCCATCCCTGATCTACTTAGGCTTGGGAAATTATACAGAAAACTCTTATATTGTCAAATTTAATATTTTTTTCATTTTGAAATAATAAAGTTACTGTTACTTAATTAAAACAAAAAGTAGCTTTCATTGCTAATCGAAGGTTGGCTGAAGCAACAACACATATAAGGTGGTAAATATTAAAGTAAAAATAATAAACAAAAGGAAGCTTTAGGCAGTGGTAGAAGATTGATGATTGAATACAGATTTCTCGTATTCCTTTATCTGAGTTTGGTTGGTTAAATAGATGATGCTTACAACTAAACACTACACAAAGTAGATAGATACGAAGAGTGCTGATGAGGGATGTAGCTGTCTAGAAAATGTGCTTTCTGCTCTGCTGGTGTCTGAAAATTAAATTTTCCCAATTTTTCTTTAATAATATCATCTAATTTGTAATTTAATTTATTTTTTCTTAGAGAGTATAAAAACGAACTTTAGCTTGATTTAAAAAATTTTCATCTGTATGTAAAATAAATAGTTCGACTAATAAAAATTTCAAATATTCAATATTACCAAATTGATGTTTTTATCACAGCGTAATTTTATATTTTTTTTTAATATATGTATGTATGTAGGTCTTATTAAAAAAAATGTATACACAGAAAAAAACTTTTTGCAGCAATTAAAGTTTTTAATTAGTTTTAATTAATTATTTAATTGATTCAATTAAATACATATTTGTTTAAAATAGAACAATAAAATTTCCCAATTAAACAAATAATTAAATCAATTAATACTTAATTAGATTTTAATTTGAAACTAATAAGAACCTTTAATTGGTTAAAATATTTTTTCTGTGTCTGGGGAAAGTTCCCACGAAATACTGGCAACAATGCACTTGGGCACAATGTACTTATACATATTTAGTTACCTACTTTCAGGCGGGCGAACAACAGCTTTGTAAATCGATTTTACTGCTGATCTGAACTAGGACGAATCCAAACAATTTCATAAAATAAATAAACGTAATATATTCATAAAATTTCATTTGTATATATTACGTTGCATTCGAATAATAAAAAGTTAAAGTGTAAAGTATCTTCCTTTTTGTTTTCTATGTATTATCAGCTTCAACATTCAAATAAGCAACTATATATATAAGCACTTAACTACACTTGCTCCAACAACTTAAATTTTGCTCTTTAATTTTACAGTTTTTCTGCAAAGAAGTAAGTTAGAAAATGACAAGTAACATTATGACAACTGACAGTAAAATTTGCCTGAAGCTGCAGTATGAGTAAACGGTGCCGGTATGTGAGTTTGCAAAAACATGCAAGTATTTATGTTTGTTTGGATAACTACAAAACTACAGAAGTTTCCAATACATCCACACAATAAAATTGCCAGGTAAAAGGCAGTTTGAACTCTTAGGGCCATATTCATAAAAATATTTTTGGATTATAAAAGGTTTATTGAACAAATTTTGTATGAAAATTTGTTTTATAAACCTTTCATAAAACAAAAATATTTTTTATGAATTTGGCCCTTAATATATATACACATAATGAAATAGTAACTTATTTCCTGTCTGTCTGTCTGTCTGTCTGTCTGTCTTTTTGTCTGTGTTTCCATCATGTAAAAACTTTAATTTAAAACAAAATTTTGAGAGGAGGTAACTTCAGCACTGATTTTATGTTCGCATTATGTAAAAATTACTGGATGGATTCGAACAAGATTTTGTTAGGAGGTAACTGTATCCTGCTTCCACTATAGGGTACTTTTTTCTGCAAAAATATCTTATTTCCAAGAGGAAGTGAAGAAAAAGCAGTGAAAGTACGCTGATTTTTTTTACCGATTTAAAGGTACTGCATACTTTAAGGCATCTTTTAATTTTGAAAGCGGGCTATTTTAAACAAGGTTGCGCAACAGATGGCGCTGTTTTAAAATAATGAGTAACTTATTTCCTGTCTGTCTTTTACAGAGCTTTACAATAATTTTTAGAATTTAGACCAATCAGTCTATCGAGGCAACTCTTAAAATTTTGTGTGGATTACTCTCAAGGCAAAATCGAACAAAATAATGTCAGGACGGGCTCAACGTGTGTGGGCACAGTCAGTCTTCAATATTTTTATTAAACCAACCACTTTTATAGTCTAGATGCAGGGATGTCTAACCAACTCCTTAATAGTTTCAAAAAAAATTTTATGTATTCAACATCTTCGTTGCTCACATGTGAACGTATATGCCCTGCTGTTACGAATATAGTATATGATTACGAATTGTATTGGAGCATCCATATTTAATAGTCACAAGGTAAAAATCATATTTTCAAAATTATAAAAATTATAATTTAAAAATTAAATATAAAAGTTATAATTTTTGTATATCTTTTTTTTTTTAATTTAAAAATTATAATTTTTACAGTTCAACCCTTAGTGGGGTGTTCTGTGAGTGTTCTGACTTATATAGTAAAATTTTATGGGTAAGATTTTTGTGGAAAATTTTATCACCGCCCTTCCTCTTTTTCGGGGTGTTTTTCACGATTTCTTAGAATAAAGCCACAAAATGCCGTTATGCGGGCATGAGGGTTAATTTTTGCTACAAAAATATTTGTCATAATATTTTTTACAAAGATACTAAACATAATCAAACCTTTTGGACTTTCTGACGAAGAAGCGATTACCTAAAGATTAACCGGCCGATCTCTTGCAAGATATACTTATCCACTTTTCAGATAAACAAAGACTATCCTCTCCATCTAATGCGAAGCTTTCTTATCCATATCTATAGGATTCTTACTGTCCTGTTTGTTTTTAACAAAATTGGAATTCATGCATTTCGCACGAGTAATGGACATAGATGTCCAACCACACAGAGCTCCATATATTAAAACTGGACGTCGACAGATAACCAGATTTTACAGATATGGCCACCCACGAATTAACAACTTCGAAGTAGAAAATATAGAAGTGGTAAAATAAAGAATATTACTCATCTTTATTGAGTCAAATTGGCGGCTTTAGAATCATAAAGTTTCGATATCAAAATTATAAGCATTGTCTATTTGTTCCGATACATCTTCTAAGGACTTTTTCCTTCTACCAAATATTAACAAATGTCTCGACAGCAACTAAAAATGTATTTTGCGAAAGGTTTGAAGAAGTAGAAATTCGGTATATGCGCTAAATGCCCTTTAGTAATACAATTTCAAGATTCTATCTTTTACGGCTCCAGAGATAGAAGGCGCTGACAAACGGATAGACATTGTAGCGAAAGCTATAGGAATATTTTTGTTACCCATTGGGTACGGTACAGTCAAAAAGGACACAATTTTCAGATGAAGTTAATATCTTAAAGTCTTAAAATTTCCAGAAAGCGGAAAGATCTATTAAGAGATTAAATTTTCTTATGGATAAAAGGAAGATGGTGGTAAATTTATGGTCACAATTATTTTTAGAAGAGTATTGCAGCGTCTCTGGTGTCAAACAGGCACATTAGTATTAAAGCTGGGGTAATTTTACTTCGCATATGATTTAGTGCTATGGAGTAATACCGGCGATGGAAAGCGCTCATATTAGAAGAATAGAAAAACTGCTAAATATCAGAAAAAATTGATGTTGATGACTATGATTATTGCTATCACTTACAAGGGAAAAAATTGCATTGCAAAGTCTTAAAGACTCATAGTATCGAACTAGTTTTATTAAGATGTTGTGCTTTCCATTGTATTTACGTTTTGTACAAAAAGCAACCCTCTTGTAAGAAGGTTTCTGTGTAGATGTCTAGCCTTTTTCCTTAAAATCTTAATATTTTACTGAAAATTTATGCTAAAGATGTAATAAATTATATACAATAAATTATGAAAAACACAAATATAAAGATAATGATAAAGATAAACCGATGCACTCTAAGTAAATTGTTCAACTAATATTTTTAACAAATTCTTTTTGTGCAAAACATTACGAAAATATAAGCACCGACTATTGTGCAAAATGAACTCTACTTATTGCTCTTAATACAACATCAAAGTCACTGAATTTGAAGTTTTAGTAATTTTTTTTTTTTTATTTTTATATTCTCAGATTTAAAAATTCTACACAACATCTAGATGATAACGATGAAATAACTAAGAATACAACAGATTTTCCATCACACAAGTTTTTGTAGTAGATAATTTGAAAGCATTTACAAACGTAAGATGCATACTCAGTACATCATTAGAAACTATGTACTACGTAACTACGTAAGTGTATAGTAAATCTTTTACTCAAGAAAAATTCAAAAAATCAAAACAGAACTGAATTACATTTGTTCAGATAGTAAAGATGGTAAAGATTAACTAATTGATGACCGTTGAGTTAGACAACACAACGATACATTTTTAACAGGAAATTTAAATAATAGATTTTTTTTAATAAAAATAATAAAAAAAATAGTAAAAAATAATATAAATAACTTTTTTATAAAAAAAAAAACTTTAAAAAAAAATTAAACCAAATAATCGACAACTTAACAAACAATACAATTATAATTTTAATTTTAATAAACTTAGGCATTTAATAACTTTTCTTTTAGAAAACTAAGTCTCTGTAAATAAGCAATCGAATCCATATTAATATAATATTGATATTCATCGATAACTTTTCCAAGTTTAATAATCGACTTATACTTTTCTGTAGAAAAGTATAATAATTGAAAACTATTCTATAGATTTTTTTAATAATTGATCGAGAAGTTTAATAATCGATAACTTTTCTATAAAAATTGTTAAAAAATCTGAAAAGTTTAATAATCTTTAATTTTTCTTTAGAAAAATTTAATAATCGAAAACTATTCTATAGAAAATTGTAATAATCGATAACTTTTCTATAGAAAGGTTTAATAATCCATAACTTTTCTATAGAAAAGTTTAATAAACGATAACTTTTCTATAGAAAAGTTTAATAAACGATAACTTTTCTATAGAAAAGTTTAATAAACGATAACTTTTCTATAGAAAAGTTTAATAAACGATAACTTTTCTATAGAAAAGTTTAATAAACGATAACTTTTCTATAGAAAAGTTTAATAAACGATAACTTTTCTATAGAAAAGTTTAATAAACGATAACTTTTCTATAGAAAAGTTTAATAAACGATAACTTTTCTATAGAAAAGTTTAATAAACGATAACTTTTCTATAGAAAAGTTTAATAAACCATAACTTTTCTATAGAAAAGTTTAATAAACGATAACTTTTCTGTAGAAAAGATTAATAGTCGATAATTTATTTATAGAAAAGTTTAATAATCGATAACTTTTCCATAGAAAAAATTACTAATCGGTAACTTTTTCTTGGAAAAAAAACTAGCAATCTAAAACTTTTCTATGGAAAAGTTTAATAATCGTTAACTCTATGAAAAGTAAAGTAATCGATTTATAGAAAAGTAAAATAATCGAAAACTTTTCTATAGAATTATTCATAATAAGCGATAAGTTTTCTATAGATAATTATGATAATCCATAAATTTTCTATAGATAATTATAATAATCAATAAATTTCTATACAAATTATAATAATAGATATATCACCCATAACAAAGTTTAAGAATCGATCATTTATAATAATAGATAACTTTTCTTTAAAAAAGTTTAATCATCGATAACTTTTCTAACGAAAAGATTATATTCATCAATAACTTTTTTAAAGAAAATTTTAATTATCTATAACTTTTCTACAAAAAAGTTTAATTATCGATAACTTTTCCACAAAAAAATTAAATTATCGATAACTTTTCTATTAAAAAGTGTAATTATTAATAATTTTTCTAAAGAAAAGTTCAATCGTCGATAACTTTTCTATAAAAAAGTTTAATTATCTATAACGTTTCTATGGAAAAGTTTAATCATCGATACCTTTTCTATGGAAAAGTTTAATCATCGATAACTTTTCTATGGAAAAGTTTAATCATCGATAAGTTTTCTATGGAAAAATTTAATCATCGATTTCTATAGAGAGATTAATAAGAAAAAAGTTTAATAATCGATTACGTTTCAATAGAAGAGTGTAGTAATCGAAAACTTTACTAAAGAAAATTTTTTAGTAATCTATAAATTTTCTATATTTGATTATAATTATCCATAACTTTTCTATAGAAAATTAAATTAATCGATAATTTTCTAATAAATAATAATCAATGCTTTTCTCCAAAAAAAGTTTAATAATCGATAACTTTTCTATAGAAAAGTTTAGTAATTGGTAACTTTTCTATTGAAAAGCTTAATAATCGATAACTTTTCTATAGAAAAGTTTAATAATCGATAACTTTTCTATAGAAAAGTTTAATAATCGATAACTTTTCTATAGAAAAGTTTTATAATCGATAACTTTTCAATAGAAAAGTTTAATAATCGATAACTTTTCTATAGAAAAGTTTAATAATCGATAACTTTTCTATAGAAAAGTTTAATAATCGATAACTTTTCTATAGAAAAGTTTAATAATCGATAACTTTTCTATAGAAAAGTTTAATAATCGATAACTTTTCTATAGAAAAGTTTAATAATCGATAACTTTTCTATAGAAAAGTTTAATAATCGATAACTTTTCTATAGAAAAGTTTAATAATCGATAACTTTTCTATAGAAAAGTTTTATAATCGATAACTTTTCTAAAGAAAAGTTTAATAATCGATAACTTTTCTAAAGAAAAGTTTAATAATCGATAACTTTTCTATAGAAAAGTTTAATAATCGATAACTTTTCTATAGAAAAGTTTAATAATCGATAACTTTTCTATAGAAAAGTTTTATAATCGATAACTTTTCTAAAGAAAAGTTTAATAATCGATAACTTTTCTATAGAAAATAACTTTTCTATAGCAAAGTTTAATAATCGATAACTTTGCTATAGAAAATTTTAATAATCGATAACTTATCTATAGGAAATTTAATCATCGATAACTTTTCTATAGAAAAGTTTATTAATCTATAACTTTTGTATAAAAAAGTTTAATAATCTACAACATTTCTATATAAAAGTTTAATACCTAGTAACATTTCTATAGAAAAATTATTAATCGATAACTTTTCTATAGAAAAGCTTAATAATCTATAGAAAACTGTTTATCTTACGTAGCCTAGTGTATAGCGGTGGGATTATATCCAATAAAATGTATAGCTTCCATTCGTAGTCGAATATGTTTATGTGAGAAAAAACTCTTTTTGTAATTGAGAATTTAACTTTCCAGTTAAGCGTTTATGAATTAAGTTATTTTAAAACTTTGTATAAAAAGAAAACCAATTTTCGAGGATATTCTTTTAACCATTTTATTATAATTTTTAATTTATGTTTTTTTTTTGTTTTGTTCTAAAAGATTTCTTTTGTATTATTAAATTTGCATCAACGTATTGCTCAATATTTTATTTTGCATACGTTGCAATATGTTACGAAAAAGTTTAGTTTCCCCTTAATTGCAGCAGCAATTTTATCTTTTTTAAATCTTTATAATTACTAAAGTTTTATTATAAAGCTAAATATTTTGCAACTTTTTAGTTAAAGTATCATCATCAGCTTTTATTTTATTTTTGTTTTTAATTCTTTGGCTCAAATATCAAGAGTAAGGTGGTGGCAAGGAGCAGTTTGTTAAATATTCTTTAAATACTTTTTAAATTATTTTAAAAAATTGTGGATTATTAAGTTTAATAAAAAATTGAACAATTTTATAAATTTACAAGTTCCTGTTGTTTTTGTTGTTGGTAATTGATATTGAAAGTTTTGTTGTAAATTTATGATTTTATTTCACGCATTTTATAAATGTTGTATGAAGACCATTCCTGGCAGTTAGCAAAACAGTGACTAAAAGTTTATTTCAATAAACCTTAAATTATACAAGGTTGCTTATGAATTGAACAAATAATGGTTACCAACAAATTTTACAAACTATTCGCGCTTACATTGACTGATAGATAGTTGGCTACTCTATTAGTCTAGGGGTTGCGGGTTCCATTCCCTACAATGACAAGAACAGGTCTCACTTACATTTTGTCATAAATCAACAAAATTGGCTTAAATATACGCTAGTGCTGGCAAAGTATTGAGTAGTGGGTACCGAGTACTCGATACTCGATAATTTTTTTTAGTACTCAATACACAAAAGTAGTTAATCGATACTTTTGTGGTAGAGTTTTTAGAAATATATAAAAATATTTGATGGTTACGACGATAAATGTGAGCTGCTATTATGTAAACAGATGTATGGAGTACTATTGAGTATCCAATTGAAAAGTATTGAGTAGTATCGAGTAATTGAAGTATACGCTAATAAAAATTAAAAAAAAAGTTTTGTGAAAAACTCAGCATCGTGATTCGAGTTTAAAAAACCCTACAATCTTTTTCCAAGTAATTGGAAAAAAGCTACAATTTTGCTAGATGATGTTATTGAAGATACTTGGGTACCCTATGCAATAATCTGATTTCCGAAAAAAAATTTTCAAATGTAAAAAACATGCTTTTTAATAGTCGAAAAACTACAAGCACTACGAGAACAGATACAAAAACAAATACCCCGTTTCCTATTTCCGTATTTTTTCTTGCTTTTACCCATTCCATTATTCTTAGTATAAACAAATTCCCTGAAGTCCACATAAAGGTCAGAAGAGGCTTCACTTACCATAGTCAAAGGTGATGTAGTGAGGGAGAGAGCGAGGAAAAGCGGGTTAAAAAAAACAGCAGTGTGGCTTTCTTTCGTCTTTTTTATTGCTGGTCTGAATGCTGAATAAAAAATACAATTGTCTATTGCCTTTACCCTTTTTAGTTGTGTAGCGACGCAAATTGTTGAAAATGTCAACAAAAAGAAAATAGTGCACAGTGGTTCAGAATCAAAATATTTTGGAAATATGTCAGACATTTTTACACGTTTTATATCTATAGTTGATAGTCATTCGTGTTTACCTTTTATAAATGACAAACTCTCCCAATACTTACAATTTACGTTATGGGTTCTCGAAAAGGACAGTTTGGCAACCATAAGATATTTTTTTTTTCTTTTAATTGATTTAAAAAAGTCTAATGTTTTTCTAACTACATTAGTAGAAAAATTGTCTTACAAGGAAGGCGTCATCTATGCGGTAGCAATACATTCACAAAAAGTTTTTTTAGTTACGAAATTTTTTCCGATGTTATCACTATTCCATACATATTAGAAAACGACTTTGGCGAGTCCGTTACCGTCAAAGGCGGATACTACCGATCAGTTTTTTTTTTCTAAAGTCGCAAGTCTAAATTTGCATAAAGTATGTCATCGCCAGGCGGCTTAATTTGTGAATGGTGTCGATACTGTAACGTTGCTAATTATGTGCAATTTTGGTTCTTTCGATTCCGTTCACGCATTTTTGACGTTGAAGAGATGCACCTCGCATAGGCAGGCCCGTTGTCGAAAATGTCGATAAAATGATAGAAATAATCGAAGTTAACCGGCATATTAATAGTCGTAGCATCGCTCGGGAGCTAAAGGTCGACCATAAAACAGTTTTAAACCATTTGTGCAAAAGTTGGATTTAAAAAGAAGCTCGATGTTCGGGTGCCATTAATTAATACAAAAAACATTATGGATCGAATTTCCGTCTGCGAAACCTTAATTAAACGAAATGAAATCGACCCATTTCTTAAAAGAATAGTGGTTGGCGATAAGAAATGGTTCAAATACCATAATATTGTGGGAAAACTATCGTCGTCATAGCTCGGTGAAGCAGGTCAAACTAGGACTAACGACCAGGAAGGTTCTACTGTGTATTTGGTGGGACTGGAAGGGAATCATTTATTATAAGTTGCTTCCGTATGGCCAAACACTAAATTCACATTTCTATTGTCAACGACTAGACCGTTTGAAGCCGATTGGCCAGAAACCACCGGAGTTGGCCAACAGCCCGAATTGAACAATAACGCCAGGCCACACTCGTCTGTAATGACTTGCCAGAAACCCAGAGAGCTTAATTGGGTATAATTGCCCACTAAGGGATCAACACATTACTATCCGAACGCCCTTTAAATTTTAGTATTTGTTGTTTTATGTAGCTGCCGTAGTTCTAGAAAAAGAATGCACAGACAGACATTGTAGCGCAAATAATAGAGTTACGTTTTTGTCTTTGGTTATTGAACCGTGAAAACGAATAAATGGAGTTTTTCAATTTTACAATTTCGAGTTGTGTTACTTCAATTAAGCTTTTAATTGAATTTACAAAAAAAATTTATTTCTTTTGCCCCACTGTGCGAAGTATTTATTGTTTAATTTTGAAGTGTGTACACTGACGCTTCCACATTGGGTCTAAAACTATGAAAACGTGTGTGTCATTCTTTTGACTTTGTTCTTTTATATACTATTACATTCTTAACCCAGCAAACATTATTGTTAAGCCATTGGTAAATTTGATTTCTAACTGAGGTGCATTTTAATTAAATTTCATTCTATTCTGGCTTTTCTTAAATTTTTTTAAATAATATGCGCGATCCCGTACTTAACATTGGGAACCCGAATGTTAAGTAAGATTGGGTTCAAATGAGTAATTTTAAGAGAAAATATGCTTCTTCTTCTTGCACGAAACAGACCAAACTTTTTTTCGGGTAATATGTGTTACTCCAATATAATCAGCTGTTTAAAAGTAAACAATAGAAAAATAAAAAAAATGTTATTAAAAGGTGATAGCTGTCAAAAAAAACTTTTGATTGTCAAAGCTTTAACGGCGATAAGTCAAAATCTTGTAAAGGGTGGTTAATTTTTATTAATTTTAATTTTGAATTTTGAATAAAACACATATTATTCAGGAAATTAATGTCATTTCATTGATTTTGATAATATTGGTATGGCTCGATTATGCATGGAACAAAATATCGGCCAAATGGCCGATGCTCCAAATTTTCAATGACGCTGAGGTATAATTGAGGTTCTATGCCGTTAATGTGCCGAATTATCTCATCCTTTAGCTCTTGAATTGTTGCTAACTTATCGACGTACACCTTTTTCTTTCAAATAACTCCAAAGAAACAAGTCCGACGATGTCAAATCAAATGATCTTGGCGGCCAATTGACATCGCGACCACGTGATATTAAAGAGCCATTATTTCGTTAGCTGTGTGGCAAGTGGCACCGTCCTGTTGAAACCACATATCATCAACATCCATATCTTCCAATTCGGGCCTTAAAAAGTTCGTTATCATCTCACTATAGCGAACACTATTCACAGTAACTGCCTCATTTTGGAGACAATACGGCCCGATGATGCCGCCAGCGCATAAATCGAACCAAACAGTCACTCTTTGTGGGTACGTTGGTTTTTCGTCAATCACTCTTGGATTATTAATCGCCCAAAATACGGCAATTCTGCTTATTGACGAATCCACTGAGGTGAAAATATGCCTCATGACTGAAGCTCTTCAGCCACATTATCGCGATTAGCAGAAATATTTTCTGCAGTACTAGCTGTGCGAGCGTGCACTGGTGTTTTTACATCTCCTACAGACCCGGTTTGCTCAAATTATTTCGCGATTTTTCCGATTGTACGAACACTTGGACGATTAACGATCACGAAGTGCACGATATGCATTTTGATTTGAAGTCCCATTTTCATAATAAGCCTTAATAACTTTAACGCCTTGCTCGATTGTGTATCTTTTCACGGTTCAAATAGAGTTAGACCGTATTTACACTTTGCAACAAACGCCGAGTTTTCTTTCCTATTCTTTTTAAAGTTGCTTCGAAACCCTGTTTTCTTTAACATTTGAATTTTTTGAAAATATTTATTTTTGAAAGTTTGTTTTTTATGCTTTTCTGTATTATTAATAAATAAACAAAAAACTGTATTGGCAACTAAACGTATTTTATTATGATTAAGCGATTAAATATTCTTATAGATACAAATTGAAAATAAATGTATTAATATTCTTAATATACTATTTTTATGCATATATACACACACTATTTTTATGCATTAAATGAAATAAATTTAGTTTACGGCCACATTATAAAAAATTAAAAATATCTAAGTATTCTATTGTATGTAAAATTAATTTTAATTAGTTTCGGAGTTACGGACCCCTAAAGTTTCTATGTAAAGTTTTTTATATCTCAAAAATTAAATGGAATGATATGAGTATCACTGGAATGGTAATTAAAATTACTATCTAACTAAATTGAAATTAATGAAAAATATTATAAAATATCAAGCAAGCACAAAAAAAGTTTTTTTTAAAGGATTTTCTTTTCTATGTTATAACCAACACCGGCTTCGCTTATTCTGACAAAAAGAATGAAAATTAAAAAAAAAATATTTGTTTTGTTCACCTAAAATGTTTCCTTCCCAACGGTAAAAAGTAACCCACTTGTTTTCGCTACAATGTCAGTCAGCGCCTTCTATCTCTGGAACCGTAATAGGTAGACTCTTGAAGTTTTCATAGAAGGTGTATAACTGTGGCCGCTATAGCAAAAATATTTTCGAATAGTTGTAGCCTAATTTTTGAACCGGAACGGGTAGACAATTTACACCTACGCAAATAATGTACAAATTGGTTTCCTAGAACAAATAACAAAACCAAAAATTAAAGGTTTCGATAATGACTCGATTTTACATATATAACCTTATATTGACACTTAAAATTTACACATATAATATTTAACAATATCTACAGTAACAACAAGAAACGAAAAAAAATTTAATAATATTCGGGTGTTCCCTTAATGTCTCAGACTTGCGGAATTTGACTTTCTCTTTTTAACCTTGTAGGCAGACACTTGATTTTTACACAGGGTATTTAGTACTATGCTCTAGTAGAAAAAATAATTAAAAATTAGAGGGTACCTCATAAGACGTGAAAAAATTATAGACTTAAATTTTTAAAGTTGAACTGAACATAGTTCGAAACCATACGTGTGTGAGTCGGATTCGCACTTGGCTGATTTATTTTTATTAATTTAATTTAATTGGATAATAATTTTAATTACCTTTCCAATGGCACGCATATTACCTCATTCCGCCCCAAAAATAGTCGAGATACACCATACTTTACATACAAATTTAAAGGGGTCCGTAACTCCGAAACTATGAGTACCGCCCGATTTGTTCTTTTTACATTTTTGTTTAAAATTAAATTTATATATACGAGTATACATATATACATATATATCTTAAATTACAATTTGAAAATAAATTTTTTATACAGAACAAAAATACAATTTGTCGATTTTTCTTTAGTAAAAAAGTAGACAACACTTTAAAAAATAAAATGAAAATAATCCAAAACAAAAAACAAAAAAATGCCTCGTCAGGCTTTGTCGTGCAACTTTTTCAACCCCGCTTGCCTCACAACCCCTCTTACTAACAAGAAAAAAGTTGATGAAAAAGTTGCGGCGTTTATTGCAAGGTGTAAAAGTAGTCATAGTCTGAAATTGAGAAATGTCAAATTAAATGCAGAAAAAAACTTGACTTTTAGGTGTGGTTGACATTCAACATCGGCCCTTAAAATTTAACTACCCGATATAAGTTGAATTTATTTTAACGGGGAACCTGTGTATGAATTGTTCAACCGATTTCCTATATTGTAATAAACATGGCGTAGAACAATTTTAATTTAAATTACGAAAGTAAACAAATCTTTTGACGAAATTTTATTTTAATTTGTAATGACAGAATTAGTTGGTATTTAATTGTAGAAGCCCTATGTTCCTAAGTGGAATAAATAAAGGACACAAAAAACTGGTTTCACTGAATTAGCTAATTCCAACTGTATATTGGGTATTTTTTAACAAAAGAATGTATAAAAGAAAAACTACATCCCTGAAAACCAAATATGTTGCAAAGAATGTAACACTTTCATACTTTCATTCGCACCTCCCCCTTCATGCTCAAACTCATACATGCAACCATTTACAAAACAATACAATAAACAGCACACATACATACGTACGTACGTACATACATGCATAAGTATTCATATTTCATTCATTTGGGTTAAAAATAAAAAAATTAATTAGAATTTAAAAGCTTTTAATCGCATTGATAGCGACAGAGTAACTAAAACAAATGAAAACGTACAATAACAAAAAAACCCATAAATGAAATGTTATCAAAAGAAAGATTTATTGTGGGTTAATGCCAGTAATTTCAATAAAAAATAATTAATAAATGAAATAAAAAACACATTACTAAAGTTTTTTATTGTTTATTGTTTAAACTCATGTTCATTATTAGGCTTTAACATGATATTAAGTGGCTTTAAATCACAAGTTGTATGGTTTTGTAAAGTAAAATATTAAATTAATAGAAATACAAGTGGTTTATTTAACGTTTATCTATATATGTATCTATACATATAATAAAATAGTAACTCATTTCCGTCTATCTGTCTGCTTTTCCTTTGCGTGCGCATCACGTAAAAACTACTGGATGGATTTTAACAAAATTTTGTAAGGAGGTACCTTAGTATCCTGATCCCAATATAGGATACTTTTTTTCCCCAAAAATAACTTATGTCCGAGAGAAAGTGGAGAAAAATCGAGAAAGTATGCAGTTGAACTTTATTTTTTATAAAGTAAAAAAATACATAAACTGATATTGTAGCATATCTTAAGGAGGTTCTAAAAACATAAGGGTCTTTGGTGTGGATTGCTTTCAAAGCAAAATCGAACAAAATATTTCAAGGACGCTGACGAAGTGGCGGGCACAGCTAGTCTATACATATAATAAAACATTTCCTGTCTGTCTCTCTTTCTGTGTGTGTTCGCATCATGAAAAAAAAACTGGATGGATTTTAATAAAATTTTGTGAGGAGGTACATACCTTGGTATTCTGATCCCAAAAGAATGCAAAAGGGATGTACAGGAACGTCTCGCAAGGGGTGAACAGGTTAATCTCAAAGGGCTCTCCTATGGCGTTGAACCGAGATATTCCAATAGGGATGGACAAGGCAGCCTCGTTAAAGGTGGAGAGGTTAATCCTTTATGAGTTCCGGTTGTCACTGGCCAATGGGGTTCGAATGGTGCTCAAAGAGCCCATGCATGGGCAAGAAGGTCAATAAGGTACTCGGATACAATAGAAGTACTCTAAGCTGGATAACTGCATTAGTGACAGGTCATTGAAACTTCAAGTATCATCTAGCCAAGATGAAAATCGAAGAAGATGATACTAGCAGACTGTGCCTGGAGCAGACTGATACGGTAGCGTACATTGTGTGTAAATGTCCGGCACTGGCTAGCTTAAGAGTTAGGAGCACTGGTAGAAGCTTGTTAAATGTGGATGCCATGGGGGAACTGAACTTTAAACATATGCTAGCAATTACCAGAGACGAGCGTGAAACATGAGAAAGAAAGCCGCCAGTTACCAGTCGACAATCTGAAATCACTAAAGTCAAAATTAAAGGCTTATTGTAGCACGTGACTCCATGAGAGTAGGGTTGCCGTAATCACATTTCGGTTGTCTATAATCATAGGGGACGGAAGGAGGTCGAAAGGGGACCCGTTTAGGAAGTGGTCTGCTTCGTTATTCCCCCTAAATTAAAAAAAAAAACAATAATTTGTTGCTGGGTACAGCCATATCATTTAATCATAGTATGTTGCTGTTAGATTATGATCGCCTCAAACATGATTTTTCTTTGCATGTTGTATCAGACCAAATTTTGCTAGATAAACAAGTTTGGGCCAAGTGCCATGTGATGTTTAATATTGAATATTAGAAATTTTATTTGTCAAACTATTTATTAACATACAGATGAAATTTTGAAGTTAGGCTTCAGTTCGTTTTATTATCTCTAAGTTGAAAGAATATTTAAATTAATCACATTATTTACAATAAAAAATATTCTTTCAACTTACACAGAAAAAAATTATTGCTCCAATTAAAGATTTTAATCAGTTTCAGATATTGTTTTAATTAATTTTTTAATAGATTCAATTATATTCTTAATTAAGAAAGAAAAAATAAATTGCTAATTTTAAAAATAATTGAATCAGTAAAACATTGAATTAAATTTATGTCTAAAACTAATTGAAACTTTTAACTGGAGCAAAAATTTTTTTCTGTGTAGAGAGAAAAAAAAGCGAACTTAATCCTTACTTCAAAATATCATCTGTATATTAAGAAAAATTTTAAGTTTTAGATCTTTAATATTTTATTGTCATCACAACAAAGCTTAAAAAATTATGCTCAGTAAATTTGCAAAATAAGAGAAGTTATCGTGGATAGTTAAAATTTGTTAGGCTGGTGAATGATAAGGAGATTCCGCGAAATTTTTAAGTTTGGGAAATTCCATGCATTCAAAAACCAACCTTAGTAGCAAGTAATAATTAAATCACATCAATTTCACTATTTGAGATTTTTTTTTTAAATTTTACTCAAGTTTTTCTTAAAAACTCTTAAATGAAATTAGCTTTCAATAAATTGTCTACCCTACAAAAGAGCTTTCTATTCCGAACTCCATCGTAACCATTCAACTATTACATTTGTGTTTATGCGCAAATACGTCTGATAATTGTGTGTTGATGTATTTTATAAAGAAAGATTATACGATTTTATTTTATCAATTAAATCAAATCTATTTAAATTCACAAATGTGTAAATAGATGTATTTAAGAAATGTAAGTATATGTATGAATATGTATGATTACGCTGTGTCGTTATAAATAATTTAAACAACTAAAAATCATACAAACAACTTAAGCATAAAATTAAGTCTTGTGGTATATAATATGTTATAGAATTAACGTAATTATACGATTGTGGTTTACAACAAGTTTCATTTTGTAATTAAAGACAAAATGAACACTAATGTGTTTTTCTGTGTATAGGAATTGGTTGGTGTGCATTTGTGTAGGTGTCGTGTAAATAAACCATGGAATACAAATTAAAATTTTCATTCGTTATCAATGTTATTATGAACACTTTTGTATGCCATTGACACCTTTAAGCTCTTAAGGGTACACCTCGGTTTCTGTGTCTGTCTGTCTTGCCTAAGAATAATTTAAAATATTTTTGTTTTTAAAGACAGAAAATATAACTGTATATTGATTGCCCTAGTTGATGGACAGGCTGTCATTTATAAGCAAGAGCCCCCACGCAAACCCCTAAGCGTATGTGAGCACATACACAATCTCAACGAGAATCTCACAGAGAACAAAACATCTAAAAATTTTAAATCAGTAGCATACCAGCTTTCAACAAGGTAGTTTTGTGTCACTTTGCTAAATATTTAGCAAACCAATGCATTTTTATTTTAACCACTTTTTTCGGTTTGGGGGCCTTTGTTTATAAGGCAACACGCAGCGATTTTAGTTTATTCAGCTTTTTTACTGTAAGAATACAACTTATAATTATATTATAACTAGCGAACCCTGGTGGGGTTCGCTGCCCCCAACGCAGAGAGGGGTCAAATAACCATTTTTCGCGGGGTAATAAAAAAAAATAAAAAGCAAATTTAACAAATAAAAAGAATTTCAATAAAAAAGTAAAATATGTTTACAATTTTCCAATAAAGAAGTTTGTTAATGACAATGACATATACTTACGTCGTCTGTCACATAATGAACTTAAAAATATTTCAAGGTATATTTATTTTACTAGGTAGTGGCATCCCTACAACAAATACAACAATACAAGAACAACATGGCATTTTGTTGTTGCTTTGTAGTTCGAAATGTCAAAAAACATATAAGAAAATTGACAAGGCGTGTATGTGTTTTATTGCTTTCTCACTTCTACACTATACAATTTCTGAACACATACAACTTTTGACATGTCGATAAATATACCTTAAATATACCTTAAAATATTTGAATATAATTTAATTTTAGTTTCGTGAGACAAATCAATTAAATACAGAGTTTAAATAATTTATATATTTTAATGCTTCAATAACATAATTATAGAGTCTGTTCCAGCCATCTAATATTTCTCCGTTGAAAATTAATATTAAATAGTCTTGATCAAACTGGGCTTTGTCAAAATATCTGATCCTGAATTCTTTTAACACGGGACATTTAGCCATGAAGTGGAGCAACGTTTCTTCTTCGCTTAAATTACAAAGGCTGCAAATTCTGTTAGTCTGTATTCGAAGGACATTGGCTTTTAACCCCAAGATGTCACATCGTGCTTTAAATATTATCGTAATCTTGTTTTGATTTATTGTATCTTAAATGTAACTTATTCCCTTGTTTTGATCCAGTAGTTTATAGAACCGTGTATCACTTCTCATAGCTCTATCTTCTGCTTCTTGTATGCTTTTTAACTTTAAGCTTTGCAGCAATTTGGCGCCTCTGTTTCTATATTCCAAATCAGATACATTTTCAAAAATTATATCAAATTCATTCCCCATAAGATTAAGTTCTTTGGCCCATAATATATTTTTTTATAATATTTCTTTGGAAAGTTTGTGTGTCAGTATGAAATCTATATAATGTTTTGTAACGTTTGTGTTCGCATCACGTAAAAACTACTGGATGAATTTTAACAAAATTTTGTGAGGAGGTACCTAAGTATCCTGCTCCCAATATAGGAAACATTTTATTTCCAAAAGAAAGTGGAGAAAAAACAGTGAAAGTACGCTTTCCGGTATTTTTATACAGTACTTTTGTACTGCTTAGTATGGCACCTTTAATTTTTGAAAGTGGCATATTTTAAAACAGAGAGTTTTAACTGTTTAGAAGGGCACGGCACCTTTAATTTTTGAAAGTGAGTTAATTTAAACACAAATGGCGCTGACAAAATATGAATTACTTACTATGATCACGGCTTGAGTGTGGCTATAAAATTTTGTTATTGTTAGTTTCTTCTTAGTTTAGTAGCATTTTTCTTAATAGGTGCTACTCTATAAAAGTAAGAGTCTTACAATTGGTGTGGAATACTTTTAAAGCAAAAGCGAACAAAATATTGTCAGGACGCCCGCGACGTGGCGGGCACAGCTAGTATAGAATATTATAATACTAGCTATCCGTGGAGCGCTTCGCTACACCCATCCACAAAAATATGGCCAACCTTTAACTTAAAAGCGTACCCCCGGGGGTTCCAATTGTCACTGCAGCAATGGCAAATGCTTTGACTCGGTTCACTCGGGGAAAATAGGGGCACCACACGCTAGGGTTCCTAGAGCCTAAATCTGGAAGAAAAGATCTGTGTGTTAAAACATACGGGTCCTCTTCGAGGCCTGACCAGTGCCCAAAGGACTGGTACCACGGGAATCGGTGGTCCCACAGAGAGCCTATCCTCTCTGTGACCGGTTATTGGTGAGGTCCCCTTCGGGGGTACACGTGGTGGTTGTGGTTTAAGATCGCTTTATGTAGGTAAGGTGCAAAGTCGATCAAGTGTGCTGTTGCACTCTCAACAGACGGAGTTTGGATAGTCTCCAAACCCCTAAGCAAGAGGTTATAATGTGGATCTAGGCTTGCCTTGGAAAGGCTTGCCATATTATATAAATTGCTACTCGTTGTGACTGTATCACACACAAAAAGCGATTGGTGGCAATCGTAAAGTGTTGTTATACTACACAATGGGGGCGCTAGTCTACGCCTAAGTTTCACTCGGTGGTAAGACCACCGGGAGGTTAGGCCGATTAGGCAGCTACTCACGTTAATCTTGTTCCACAATCTAGTGCTGTACCATCATACTTAGTATACTCCCTACTAGCATATCGGGGCACCCTGACTTAGCTGTGATGGGTTCATTACCTTTTATTTAAGAATCGTGTCCCCTAGATTAAAGTGTAAGTTTAAGGCCGAAGATAAAAGTATAGTAACCAAACATTCTTGGTATGTAATTTGAAGAAATACATTTCTTTTATTTCTTAAATTTAATATTTGAAAACGTTGTACAAAAATGCATTCTTTTTTAATACTTCAAGCAAAACATGACAGATACATTTCATGATTACACAAAGCTTCTACTTACTTACTTACTTCTCCTACAACTTCTTGTGTAATAAAAAAAATACGACTAAATGCACAGAATTACTTAACAGAATCCAAACAATGTGTTGATGATTATGGTGATGGGTACGATGATGAGGGCTAAAACAAATTGAAAATGGCAAAATAAAATGTGTGAAATGCGTGATCATTGCAACACTTTCACATTAAATGTTGACATATGAAATGCGCGGTGCTTGAATGAATGAATGAATCTGCCGTAGACAGTATTCATTCACACATATTCATATCCATAAAATGCATGTAAAATTGCATCAAAATGCAAGTGCACTGACGTATGGCAACAAATGGAAGTTGTTCGTGCGTGCTTTTATTTTTATCTATATTTGTTAGTCTGATAACGTAGTCAGAGCTTTAAAGTTTAAAAAAGGTTTGTAAGGAAGATTTAATGCAGAAGAGTAAATATTTGTATTTCTTTTATATTTTGTATCTTTATATTTTTTAAATTTAAAGAGCGTCACTCGAGGAAAAGGATAATTACTTTATATGATAGGGTACCCGGATCCCGTGCTAATCACCAAGATTTACCTTGAAAACGTAACTTATTCTCAGAATACAATTTTCAACACTATTATACGAGTAGATCGATAGGTTCACGACAATAATTTGTCTGTTTGTCGATTCCTACTGTTCCAACTAGAAGCTCGTATTCGCGAACTTTTATAATGGGTGATCCATTTCTAGGTTCCCTACTTTTTTAAAGAAAAAAAAACACAGAAAATTCAAATTTAATGGAGAATGTTTATTATCATTCTTTGGCATTTATTTTTTGAGCATTATGTCTATCAAAGATTGGCCCTTGCTACGTCGCAGATGTTCCAATTTTCGATGACGCGTTCGAGCATTTCGACTGGTAACTGGCGAATGATACGCGTGATGTTTTCCTCCAGGGCCTGAATCGAGGCGTTTTTGTCCGCATAAACATTAGACTTTACATATCTCCACAGGAAAAAGTCTAACGGTGTGATATCAAACGATCTAGGTGGCCAATCGACCGACCCAAAACGTGAAATTATGTGCTCACCAAAATGTTATCTCAATAAATCCATTGATTATTGCGATGTGTGGGAAGTGGCAACGTCTTGCTAAAACCAAATGTTGCCGAGATCAAGAGCTTCAAGTTCAGGCATCAAATAGTCGGTTATCATGGCACGATAACGGTCGCCATTGACGACGCACAGTGGTCAATTTCGCGAGATAGCGGTCAAAACTCTATAACTTTTGACCGGATTGGTATTTTTTTACGCAATTTATTTTGTTCAATAGGAGGGACTTTAAGCTTCAATTTGCGTGTTCAAACATAAAAATCGACTGATAGGAACGTAAGTAATGTGGAGTTAAAAATGCATTTTAATTTTTTGTTGAGTTTCCATGTAAAAGTTGAATATTTTTAAATTTTAAATAGGTATTTTTTTATTTTCTTCAATCGTATTTTACAACCAATACTTATTTATTATTCCTAAACTTAATTTTGGTCAGAAAATGCCAACATTTGGCCCCTGACATTTATTTAGTCTCAATATTCACAGGGGCCAAAGGTTGGTTTTTTTGGAAGAAAGCTAATCCTTGTGAGGATTAAACGGAAAAATAACACTGAAATTCCCAACAATATCAATACCATTTGGATATATTATATACAGAACACAACATCGATAAAATTTTAAGTAAACTTTTACTATTGATTTAAAGTGCACATATATTTTATTTAAATGTATTAATAAAAATTTATACTAAAATTAGAAACAAATTAAAATCTTTAAATAAACTAGTATTAATATAATAAATTAGTATTAAAAAACAATATTAGTAAAAATTTCTTCCAAATAGCTTTGATTTTCATTTTGCAGTAGTTGTTTAGCTTCTTTATCTAACTCCAATGAGGTTGATTTCCATTTTTGTCGAATACTGGACATATATGGGTCTGATGTGCACAACAAAATATTAATTAGATCTTCATTAGTACAATATCTGGAAATTTTTCTTGTATTGTGCTCGCGAAAGAATCTGTAGTCTTTGTTCCTTTTTTCTTGCGCTTCTTCTGAGAGATCTCCAATTGGAAGCATATTGTGCTGAATTATTTGTTCCCCATGGAACAAAATTTTGTGAACTGTGGTTGGCATATGTCTCCAAGAATATTTTTGGTTATAAAGTGTTGCTGTCTCATTAGCATACTGACCAAATTTTTTTGCATCTATCTTTTTGCTACATGCTATAACTTCTAATATGATTTGGAATCGTCGTATTAAATCATAATCTACTCCAGTTATTGAAGCTGCAGTTTCTGGATCGGAAAAAATCTCCTTGCTGTGTTTCCATCATTAGAATTTCCTTCTCCTTGCTTTGGCTGGTCAATTATAAGGCCTATCTTACGGTATTTTTCTTGAATATCTTTTTTTTTTTTTTGCTTTCATTTTTCCAAATTTTCTTTGTTATTTCTCACTGTTTCGCCTAACGGGCCAAATTCCAAATCGTATCCCAATTTAAGAATATGCTCCATAAAACGAATTCTAGCATGAAGAGGTGACATTCCAAATTCATATGCTTCATTAAAACTATCGTCTTGTGTTGGTGGTTGGCTCAATTGACTTGATATTTTTTGGCATATGGTGCAGCTTGACGAAGACTTTGTTTCGGTTAAAGCTTGTGCAACTTTTCCATCGATCATTGTAAGTGACATTTTAAAGTTAACTTCGATGCATTGGTCATTAAATTCAAATATCACTGGTTGAAGTTCTTTAATTTCATCTCTTATTTTGCCAACTTTTTCATTTATGACATCTTTAGTTTCTCTTTTGTAAGCAAAATTTTGTTGCCGAGGGAATTTTATTCTTCCATACATCTATCTATGCAGCTCTACTAGTTGACGGCTCTGAACCAATACAAGTTTTTGTTAAACGTAATGGAACGAAAGAAATCATGAATAAATTGGCATCTGATGAATTTTCCGCATTACATTGTTTGTATTGTTTCTGGCCAGAGGACCCATCACATCCCCATTTACAAATTAAAGTCATGCTGCAATTTTTAAACTTCTTTAAATAGTCAGCATTAAATGTCTTTAATAATCGTTCTGCAGTGTGTTCAAGAAGATCCTGCAATTTTATTTCTGCTGAACTTGAAGTTACACTAATAGCAGTTGGTGAAGGTAAGCAATCTTTTTTGGCAGAAACTATATATCGATATGATGGAAAAATTCCACCATTTTTTTCATTGGTTCGCTTCCGCAATTCTGTATATTGGTTTTTAGTCATTTTCAAATCCAAAAATAGTGCAAATGCTTCTTCTGGAGTAAATTTATTTTCTTCAGTTGGTGTCGGCATACTTTCTAAAATCCTTTTTGTGCGTCTGGGGCTTGCTTCCACTATTTTTTCAATGATAGCAATTTTACTCTTTTTAGTTTTCGATGGTTGAATTTGATGCAGAAACGAATCCTTTATGATGCTACAAGAAACTTCTTCATTGATATGTTTAAGCTTGAGTCTTCGTGATCTTTAACTACAATTATCAATTGGCTTTGCTGGTCGACCACCTTTTCCAGTTTCCGTGGTAGTTACTGATGGCTTTTTAAAAATAAGTTTATTTCTTAGCCATTCTTGGTTGCGTGAGTAAAACAATTTCTTGTTTCTGGAACATTGACTGTACCGTTTTCTTAAAGTATTTAAAAAGTTTTTTATTTTTAAGTTATGAATTTTAATTTCTTGTTTGTCGCATATTTTGAAGAATGGATTATTCATTATATGTAAAAAAAATGTCGTTTTCATCTTTCCGTTCAAAATATATATCAGATAGAACACTATAACTGAATTTAGCCATGGATTAATATACTATTGCTCGAAGTTTCAACATGATCTTTTTTACCTCTTTGAAACATAATATAACAGGTACTTGGTTTTACCAGTTATTTCCATTGGTTTTAAATTTATTTGCAATTTTCAGGTATTTAAATTATGTAATATTAGATGGCAATAAAATCATTTTTTACCTTTTCCAAATGAATTGCCAGATACCACATAATTTTAGAGTTCTATTGTCATTTTTGTCAAAAGTTTGATACACCCTTATATGTGGACTAGGTCCAAATATGGGCCAACTTCTCCTAATTTCAACAGAATTATTTTTTGGGTTAATAAGAACTCTTGTACAAAATTTCATCAAAATATATGCATAATAGCCACTTTCACATACAAATAACTTCTCAAAAAATATGACGTACATTTGTACCGAATATCTTACCTTGGGTCAGAAAAATTACTGTAGCTCAAAAAGTGCAGTCCCGATGCATGGACATGTATATATAGGAATGTAGGGGAGAGCTAGGACTACAAAATAGTAAATTTGTGTTTTGACTCAGCTTGACTCACAGGAGTTGTGCTCTATGAAGTAGGAAATTTCCGAGAAATTTGACCTTTTTTAAAAAAAATATTTAAATTGTTCTGAAAACAGTAGAGCTTCAATTTTTTTTATCAGTAATAGGAAATACGTTAAGTTACAACACAAAATTTATTTCGTCCAAAAATCTTGAAAAACAAAAAAGTTATAATCATTTAAACTTTAAAAATTAACTAAAAATATCATAAATTTACTAAATTCTGAAAAAGCCCATTTTGGACCACCCTGCTCTCAGTGAAATAGTTCAAATAGAATTCTAATTTTTTGGCTCCCGAGGTTTGCTACTGTCTACTTTCATATGAGACTAATAACTTTAAAATCGGAGAACAAAAACCAAAAGGAGTTTTGGCCGCTATCTCAAAATATTGACCACAGTGCGACGGTTACGTTCGCACCGGCATCATTTTTAAAGAAATATGGACCAATGATTCCACCGGCCCACAAACCACACCAAACCGTTATTTTTTCTGGATGAAATAGTAGCTCTTGTATCTCATCAGGTTATTCTTCGTCCCAAATGCGGCAATTTTGTTTGTTTACATATGTACATACCCATTGAGCCAGAAATGGGCCTCATTGTTAAACAAAACTTGCCTAGAAAATGTCGGATCTTCTTGGAACTTTTAAAGAGCCCATAGAGCGTAGCGCGTCAGGCGTAAGTCTTTCCATTATGAATGGCCAAACAATACTAAACAAAAATAACATGACAGCATGACACTACTCACACGTAATCTATCAAAAAAAAAGGCTATTGACAAAAGTACCTCGAAATGGATCACCCTAGTTACCCAAGTTACAAAATAATGAATATATATTTACTTTGTGTGGGAAGTATTACATCTGCCATTCCAATCCAGTCAATTTCCAATCAAAAATCTCTTAATCTTCTCAAACCTTTCCACTTCTGGTCTTTTCATTACAAACAGCTCGTACATTTTTACTATTTTCCTGTTAGCATGCCTTAACAAAACAGTGCACAGTGGGGCAGAATCAAAATATTTTGGAAATAACTCAGCCATTTGTAAAGGGCAAGGCCGATTGATCCAAATTGATCTGGGTGCCATAAAGGGGTGGCGCTATGTGGTCTCAAGGTTGGGTAACTCGCACCTGCAAATTCTTTTACAGCTTGTAATTTTTTTGATTTTTAAAAATTGACATGGTCTTAGAGGTCGAGTTAGTACCTACAAAATGGTGCTTTAATCTCCAAATTATGTTTTAAAATAGTCGCTAACTACGAGAAAATATTTAAAAAAAAATTTTAATTGTTTGTACCCAATATTTAAAAAAAAACTGGACCAGGGTACCGAAAATCAAACATTTTAATTTTAAATTCCTTATTACTCACTCATTTTAAGGCATAATTTATAAATTGAAGCATTATTTTGAAGATATTAACTATACCTTTGAGACCATATAAAATATAAAAGAATTTTCAGGTGCGTGGTACCTATTTTTGAGACAACATAGCACCACCCCTGGCAACTGGATGATGCCCAGCGTCGAAATTTGAGCTCAGATACTCCTCTGCTATGCTCATGTAGTAATTTTAGATCAAACGGCCCAGTCCTTTACAAATGGCTGCGTTGTTTCCAAGATATTTTGATTCTGTCCCACTTTGCGGTGGTCGTCGGCTGACTGTTCTATATATAAAAGACTTGCTATAAAACTATCAGGCGCCTACCTATTGCGATTCAAAAAATAAGGTAATTTTAGTAATTATTACAGCGGCCGAAGTAACACAGCTACTGTAAACATTTCAAGAGTCTAGCTATTACGGTTTATAAAATAAGGCTATTTACGTAAAAATCATGTCACTGTCGGAACACCTTTTAATTTTATTATTTGTTTTAGCGGCCTTGGTAAATCCCTTTTTATAAAAGTATATCAAGAGTTAAAAACATGTCACTATCGGAACACCGTTTAATTTTTAGTAATTCTCATATAGGCCGTGGCAACACAACATCTTCTGTACAAAATTTCAAGAGTCTAACCATAACGGCTCAAGAAAGAAGACGTTATCCATGCAAATCGCGTCACTGCCGGAAAACCCTTTAATTTTTATTGTTTTTTATAGGGGTCATAGTAATATCCCATCTGTGAAAATTTCAATAGCCTACCTCTTATGGTTAAAAAATTAGGTCATATTCATGCAAATCACGTGACTATCGGAACACCCTTTAATTTTTACTATATGTTATACTGGCCATAGTAATACACCTTCTAAAAGAATTCACGATTCTACCTATTAACGTTGAAAACTTAGTCCATATATATGCAAATGACGTCACTATCGGGACACCCTTTAATATTTGGGTTTCATTTTGTATACTTGTTTATAAAGCGAACATGGTTTTAATTACTGTTTGTAAATTTTAAGTGGTTTCCTCCTGTAGCTTAAGACATAAAAGTAAATAACACGTCACTTTGAGCACACCCTATAAGTTTAGCATTTGTTGCTAAAGCGGCCACAGGTTTACACTTTCTCTGAAAATTTTAAGAGTCTACCTATTATGGTTCAAAACTTAGGTCATATACATGCAAATCACGTCACTATCGGAACACCCTTTAATTTTTAGGTTGATTTTTTTAAACCTGTTTATTTAGCGCACTAAGTTTTAATTACTGTTTACAAATTTGCCTCATAAAGTTCAAGAAATATACACATATCCGTGAATAACATGTCTCTATCGGAACACCCTATAAGTTTTAGTATTTGTTGCTCTAGCGGCTGCAGTTATACATCTTCAAGAGTCAACCTATTAGGGTTCCAGAGATAAAAGGCGCTGACAGACGGACATTGTGGCGAAAACAATAGGGTTACGTTTTTATCCTTTGGGTACGGAACCCTAAAACGACACAATATATGTATGAATATCGTAATATTTCTTTCATTTTCCCATTCCCACTGATAACTCTCTCATCAGATGCATCTTAATTGATTACAAAAAGCAAACCCGGTGCAAAAAATTATTTGTAGCCCTCTCTTAATTATTCTGCGCCACTGTATGCTTTTGAATAGTGAAGAAAATATTAAATGCAACTTCTGGCAGGAATTCGTGTGAGTATTTGAATGTGAGTATGCATGTAATGGGTGATTTTTTTGAGGTTAGGATTTTCATGCATCAGTATTTGACAGATCACGTGAGATTTCAGACATGGTGCCAAAGAGAAAGATGCTCAGTATGCTTTGACATTTCATCATGAATAGACTTACTAACGAGCAACGCTTGCAAATCATTGAATTTTATTACCAAAATCAGTGTTCGGTTCGAAATGTGTTTTATCGACAAATTTTGTTCAGCGATGAGGCTCATTTCTGGTTGAATGGCTACGTAAATAAGCAAAATTGCCGCATTTGGAGTGAAGAGCAACCAGAAGCCGTTCAAGAACTGCCCATGCATCCCGAAAAATGCACTGTTTGGTGTGGTTTGTACGCTGGTGGAATCATTGGACCGTATTTTTTCAAAGATGCTGTTGGACGCAACGTTACGGTGAATGGCGATCGCTATCGTTCGATGCTAACAAACTTTTTGTTGCCAAAAATGGAACAACTGAACTTGGTTGACATGTGGTTTCAACAAGATGGCGCTACATGCCACACAGCTCGCGATTCTATGGCCATTTTGAGGGAAAACTTCGGAGAACAATTCATCTCAAGAAATGGACCGGTAAGTTGGCCACCAAGATCATGCGATTTGACGCCTTTAGACTATTTTTTGTGGGGCTACGTCAAGTCTAAAGTCTACAGAAATAAGCCAGCAACTATTCGCTACTATACTATAACGCCAACATTTAAATGAAATTATCTTCAAAAAGTAAATGTCATGGACCAATCTAACGTTTCAAATAAAGAACCGATGAGATTTTGCAAATTTTATGCGTTTTTTTTTTTTAAAAAAGTTCTCAAGCTCTTAAAAAATCACTCGTTAGTAGACGAAGTTGCAAGTAAATGGAAAAAGGAAATAGCAACTCATTATCAAAATGAATGTGTGAACGATATGTTGCTAATAATTTCAATGTTGTGCTTTTCCATTACCTATTCGGAAGAAAAAACAACAACAATAATAATAATACCCTAAATATTATATGCAAAGATTTTTACTCAAGAATGGGTCGATTAGCAAAAAATCCTGTAGCCCACTAACAATGACTTTACTTTAGGAGTTTTTTATAAAAATGTACCAAAAATATTTAAAATTTATTAATTTTTTATATGCATTTTGATAGTTAATCTAACAATTTTTCCCCTTAAATGGAAATTAAACTATCAAACTCCATATCAAGACACATTCATGGCGAATCCATAACAGGTGAATGCAGTGGCGAAAAAGCTCATCATATGCATGAAATCGAAAAGTCAAAACCCATATAAAAAAATTATAAACAAATTTTTTCTATATGAAATTTGACAACTGCAAAGGAGGCGAAAAAGCCTGAATTCGCCCGTGCAATTACCTAGTATTAATTCGCCTTGGGCACATTCATCAGGTAACCTCACTACGAAGGGGATATATTAAGGCGAAAATTTTTAATTTTTTTTTATATGGAGTTTGATAGTTCAACTTCCATTTACAGGGAAAAATTGTAAGTTTAATTGTCAAAATCCATATAAAAATTGATTATTTTCGCCTTAATATTTCCCTACAGAAGTGAGGCTACCTGATTAATATGCCTTGCTCCATATAAAAAATTTTATAATTTTCGCCTTAATATTTCCCCTTTGTAGTGAGGTTACCTGATGAATATGCCTTGGGAAAATTTTAAGTTTAACTGTCAAAATCTAAGGCTACTTGACAAGGCACAATCATCAGGTAACCTCACTACGGAAGGGAAATATTAAGAAGAAATTTTTTAAGTTTTTTTTTTATATGGAGTTTGACAGTACAACTTCCATTTAAGGGGAAAGTTGTAAGTTTAACTGGCAAATCAATATAAAAAATTAATAATTTTCGCCTTAATATTCCCCTCCGTAGTGAGCAAGGCACATTATTCAGGTAGTCTCACTACGGAGGGGAAATTTTAAGGCGAAAATTATCAATTTTTGTATATGGATTTGGCAGTTCAACTTACAATGTTTCCCCTTAAATGGAAATTGAACTATTAAACTCTATACCAAGTCGAATTTATATAAGGTGGCATCGCCGCGACAACAAATACAACACCAAAAAACACCCACATGCATTTTGTTCAACTAAAATCACTTCTTCCTTACCTTTTCTGGTAGTATTTTGTATTTTATTAATATTGAAACATTTTTTTAAAATAATTACAATTTTATTTCTATTTTTTTCGAATTTAAAAAAAAAATAAACGAATTTTTGACAGCTGCCATGCATAAAAAAAGTAAAGCGAAAATAAATAACTTCGCCGTGCTGCCACCTAGTAAAATAGATTCACCTTGCTCCATGTAAAAAAAATTAAATTTTTCGCCCTAATATTTCCCCCTCGTAGTGAGGTTACCTGATAATTGTGCCTTGGTAGTGAGGCTACTTGATTCAATATGCTTTGCTTAAAATCTAACCAAATCTATAGAATTCGTTTAAAGATATTTTATTAATCAAATTTCTGTTTGAGATTTGCATTCTTAGTACTAATATGTTCTAAACAATTTAGACAAACTTGATTGTTGTGCATTATTAATATATTTTCGCGGTCTATTTAACAGATCACGACCACATTTTCTAACCTCTTCGCAAACGGTATCATGTGAATGCAAAAGTCCGATACTATTTAGTTCCTGCTGGTACATTTCCCTTTCGTCCTGCATTAGTTGTCGCATTAATTTCTTACGCATTATTATTGATAGTTTTTGTGCAAAATCTATTTCATCCGACATTGAATATTCAATTTTCATGCCCGAAGCTTTCCCTGTTTTTCCGGCGCCATCGTCCAACAGACTCCAATTAATTTCACTAGAATTGAGATTTGATAGAGATTTTGATAAGGAATAATTGAATATTTTGAGAATTTATTTACCCGGCTCCAGAATGACTAGACTTATTGCAATTACCCGACATTTTTATTAAAATTTTATTTTATTTAAAATATGTTTGTAGTTGACGTTAAATTGAGTTAATTCTCAGTGCAAGGTATATTTATCTTATCAGGTAGCCTCACTACCAATGCACATTAATCAGGTAGCCTCACTACTAAGGGAAAATATTAAGGCGAAAATAATCAATTTTTTATATGGATTTTTACAAGGCACATTCATCAGGTAACCTCACTACGAAGGGGAAATATTAAGGCGAAAATTTTAAAATTTTTTTTATATGAAGTTTGATAGTTCAACTTCCATTTAAGGAGAAAAATTGTAAGTTTAACTGTCAAAATCCATATAAAAAAATTGAAAATGTTCGCCTTGTTATTTCCCCTTCGTAGTGAGGCTACCTGTTTAATATGCCTTGGATTTTTACAATTAAACTTACAATTTTTCCCCTTAAATGGAAGTTGAACTATCAAACTACATATAAAAAAAATTTTAAAATTTTCGCCTTAATATTTCCCCTTCCTAGTGAGGTTACCTGATGAATGTGTCTTGCTCACTACTGAGGGGAAATATTAAGGCGAAAATAATCAATTTTTTTAATATAGATTTTGACAATTAAACTTACAATTTTTCCCCTTAAATATAAGTTGACATTCTTTAGATAACCTCACTACGAAGGGGAAATATTGAGGAGAAAATTTTTAATTTTTTTATATGGCGTTTGATAGTTCAATTTCCATTTAAGGGGAAAAATTGTAAGTTTAAGTGTCAAAATCCATATAAAAAAATGATTATTTTCGCCTTAATATTTCCCCTTAGTAGTGAGGCTACCTGATTAAAATGCCTTGAGTTGAACTATCCAACTACATATAAAAAAAATTTATAATTTGTCGCCTTAATATTTTCCCTTCCTAGTGAGGTTACCTGATGAATGTGCCTTGGTCAAAACCAAGGTATATTTATTTTACTAGGTAGTGGCATCCCTATTACAAATACAAGAACAACATGGCATTTTGTTGTTGCTTTGTAGTTCGAAATGTCAAAAAACATATAAGAAAATTGAGAAGGCGTGTATGTGTTTTATTGCTTTCTCACTTATGCACTATAAAATTTCTAATCAAATATAACTTTTGACATGTCAAACTACTAACTCAGCTGGGCGGATAGCATGTAAAGAAATTTTGACGTTTGGACATTTTTTTAATATTTCTCAAGGCGAATTTATACCAGGTGGTCTCGATACGAATGGGAAATATTAAGGCGAAAATTTCTATTTTTTGTATGGATTTTGACAGTTAAACTTACAATTTCTCCCCTTAAATAGACGTTTAACTATCAAACTGCACATAAAAAAAATTAAAAATTATCGCCTTAATATTTCCCCTCCGTAGTGAGGCTACCTGATTAATGTGTCTTGGCTACTTGCTTTGCTTAAAATCTAACCAAATCTATAGAATTCGTTTAAAGATATTTTATTAATCAAATTTATGTTTGAGATTTGCATTCTTAGTACTAATATGTTCTAAACAATTTAGACAAACTTGATTGTTGTGCATTATTAATATATTTTCGCGGTCTATTTAACAGATCACGACCACATTTTCTAACCTCTTCGCAAACGGTATCATGTGAATGCAAAAGTCCGATACTATTTAGTTCCTGCTGGTACATTTCCCTTTCGTCCTGCATTAGTTGTCGCATTAATTTCTTACGCATTATTATTGATAGTTTTTGTGCAAAATCTATTTCATCCGACATTGAATATTCAATTTTCATGCACGAAGCTTTGCCAGTTTTACCGGCGCCATCGTCCAACAGACTCCAATTAATTTCACTAGAATTGAGATTTGATAGAGATTTTGATAAGGAATAAATGAATATTTTGAGAATTTATTTACCCGATTCCAGAATGACTAGATTTATTACAATTACCCGACATTTTGATTAAAATTTAATTTTATTTAAAATAAATTGCTGAAGTTTCCAAAATATGTATGTAGTTGACGTTAAATTGAGTTCATTTTCAGTGCAAGGTAGATTTATCTTACTAGGTAGTGGCAACAATACTAGAACAACATGGCTTTTTGTTATTGTTTTGTACAAGGTATATTTATTTTACTAGGTAGTGGCGTCCCTACAACAAATACAACAATACAATAACAACATGGCATTTTGTTGCTGCTTTGTAGTTCGAAATGTCAAAAAACATAGGAGAAAATTGAGAAGGCCTGTATGTGTTTTATTGCCTTTTCACTTCTACACTATAAAATTTCTGAACACATACAACTTTTGACATGTCGAACTACTAAATCAGCTGGGCGGACGACACTACCTAGTAAGATAAATATACCTTGGTTTTGTAGTTCGAAATGTCAAAACCCATAGAAGAAAATTGAGAAGGCGTGATTTCGACAGTTAAACTTGCAATTTTTCCCTTTCAATAGATGTTTAACCAAGGCACATTCATAAGGTAAGCTCACTACGAAGGGGAAATATTAAGGCGAAAATTTTTAAATTTTTTTTATATGGAGTTTGATAGTTAAACTTCCATTTAAGGGGAAAAATTGTAAGTTTAACTGTCAAAATACATATAAAAAATTTATTATTTTCGCCTTAATATTTCCCCTCAGTAGTGAGGCTACCTGATTAATATGCCTTGAGTTGAACTATCAAACTACAAATAAAAAAATTTAAAATTTGTCGCCTTAATATTTTCCCTCCGTAGTGAGGCTACCTGATTAATATGCCTTGATATAGCTGAACTCTTTGCTCTTGGGAAATTTTTTTGACATATTTGTACTGTTCGCCAAAATCTTAAAAAGATGAAAAAAAATTAGTGTCATTACGGCTTTAGCGGCACAAACCGATCAATATTTAAAAACCATTAGTTATAAAGGTGCCGATTGTGCTCACGAGCAAACAAACGTGTGGTTGATTCAATAGTTCTTTCGAAGATTTTTGGCGGCGCTTCTTATACATTTATTTGCCTAAACATATGTTACTCTTGATGAAATACAGATTCCAAATATTCTAATCACAATGAACCAACAGGTCTCTGAGTAGAGGTAACTAGTAATAACTGGTACTACCCTTATCCTTACCTTTAAATTAATTCTATCTTTGTCCATTGCAAATCTTATCACAAGCATATGACGACGCCATTTATTATGATTTAGGGTGCACAAAAATATGAATTAGAACTTTAAAATATCTCCTCGTGCCTTGAAACAAAGTTTAAAAAATTTCACATTTCAACCTTCATAAATGTTTAGATTTTTATACCGGAAATATGCCTTTAGGACGAGTCAGCTCCACTAACCAAACATAAACACAAACACGCTCAATAACGACAATTCAAACACCAATTGTAAAAGCAGACGAATTAGAAGTGCGAATGTAAATTGTTAGGTGTGTGTTGTTACATCTATTTTTGAATTCATTGTCATATTGTTGAAATAGAGTCAGTTGCAGATACCAATAAAAACAGTGAGTCAGTCCAACTTGTTACTGGGCTTTGGAAAAACCAACAAACAACGACATTGATTTAAAACATTTGCGCTAGACAGATCGTATTGCAAAAGCTTTCAGTACGTAGATATAATAAGTCTGAGTGCTGTTTCAAATGTTTGTTATGCCAAAGTTTTTTTTTTTTTTGTGTTTGACTGTAGAACACAGAATCAAGGGACATTCATCAGGTAACCTCACTAGGAAGGGGAAATATTAAGGCGACAAATTAAAAATTTTTTTATATGTAGTTTGATAGTTCAACTTCCATTTAAGGGGAAAAATTGCAAGTTTAATTGTCAAAATTCATATAAAAAATTTAATAGCTACCTGTTTAATATGCCTTGATAGTTCAACAAGGCACATTCATCAGGTAACCTCACTACGAAGGGGAAATATTAAGGCGAAAATTTTAAAATTTTTTTAATATGAAGTTTGATAGTTCAACTTCCATTTAAGGGAAAAAATTGTAAGTTTAACTGTCAAAATTCATATAAAAAAATTATAATTTTTCGCCTTAATATTTCCCCTTCGTATTAAGCCTACCTGATTAATATGCCTTGATAGTTCAACTTCCATTCAAGGGGAAAAATTGTAAGTTTAATTATCAAAATTCATATAAAAAATTATGATTATTTTCGCCTTAATATTTCCCCTCAGTCGTGAGGCTACCTGATTAATATCCCTTGATTCATATTAAGCCACATCAAGGCATATTGATCAGGTAGCCTCACTACTGAGGGGTAATATTAAGGTAAAAATAATCAATTTTTTATATGAATTTTGACGCTTAAACTTACAATTTTTCCCCTTAAATGGAAGTTGAACTATAAAACTCCATATAAAAAAAATTTAAAATTTTCGCCTTATTATATCCCCTTTTTAGTGAGGTTACCTGTTGAATGTGCCTTGGGAGTTTGATAGTTCAACTTCCATTTAAGGGGCAAATCAATTATCAGGTGAAAGCGAGACGCCAACAAATACAACAATAAAAAACAACATGTATGTTGTTTTTGTTTGGTCGGCTGCCTCTGTCAAAATAAATGAATTCGCCTTAATTAATATCAAAGCAAAATATAAAAAGATAGCTGTGTTCAAGGCATATTAATCAGGTAGCCTCACTACTGAGGGGAAATATTAAGGCGAAAATAACCATTTTTTTAATATGGATTTTGACACTTAAACTTACAATTTTTCCCCTTAAATGGAAATTGAACTATCAAACTTCATATTAAAAAAAATTCAAAATTTTCGCCTTAATATTTCCCCTTCGTAGTGAGGTTAACCGATGAATGTGTGTTCGCTTACTTTCGCAGCAGAAATTTCAAAAAACTTATGTGTAAATATCCCTGAAAGATGGTAAAACGACCTACAATGCTTTAGGCTAAAGCATTAAACACATAGACGACAGCAGGATACCGACTACAACCTGTCAAAATTAAAATACATACGTTTATATGAAGACGAATACTTTGACGACATCATAGCTACATGGCTACACGACCACCATTGTGGCTGCAGCTAACTTAGGCTAATTTCTATTTTTGTTTGCGACAATTTTATTTTATTCAACAGAAGAAAATGTCACAAAATTAAAAATACAAATTCATTTACAATCAAAAGGTTGTGAACAAATATATTTATTTGTTTTGATATGATAAAAGTATTTTTTAAAAAGTAATTTTTTTTATAAGTTAAATCAAGGTATATTTATCTTACTAGGTAGTGTCGTCCGCCCAGCTGATTTAGTAGTTCGACATGTCAAAAGTTGAATGTGTTCAGAAATTTTATAGTGAGAAAGCAATAAAACACATACACGCCTTCTCAATTTTCTTATATGTTTTTTGACATTTCGAACTACAAAGCAACAACAAAATGCCATGTTGTTCTTGTATTGTTGTATTTGTTGTAGGGATGCCACTACCTAGTAAAATAAATATACCTCGAGTTAAATGTGTGGTTCTACAATACTTTCATAGTTTTGAAGTATGTAGCTGTCGTCTTCAACACAATTCAGTAGCTGACTACATGGCGAAGATTGTAGCCAACGGCATTTGTAGTCGTGTAGCGGTGTAGCCGCTGTTGTCTATGTGTTTAAAGCTTTTGTCTTATTTTTACGTTTTTTCCATTTTTTTTTTTTTTTTTTTTGGTTTGAAAATGCAAATAGAGTTGCTTTATAAACAACTTCGTACAGAGCCATAAATATCTAATGCTTGATAACATCCAACACAATATTGCTCTGTAGTTGTGAGTGGTAAAACCACAAATGTTGTTTGGCTTGTAATTTGGGCACTACACAAACCGTGTATTAACTTATTGCAATTGTAGACTAAAAGAAAAACATATTTATGAAACATAGATACAAACTGCATAATCTAACTAGCACAGTGCGTAAATAGAAATAAATCGGGTGATCAATTTATTTAGAATTTTATGATTTTACGAATTAAGTTATAAATAAACTTTTAATTAGTTTCCAAAAAATTGCATACTCAAAGAAGGCTAACCTACAAGCGCCCCTTCATCCTAGCTCAAACCTCTGCTTTTCCTCTATCAATTTTCTTTAAACATCTTTAGTGGTCCATGAGCTATTGAAAGAGTGACCTGCGCTGATTGGCCGTCCGCTGTTGACACAGACAGTGGGTTAGTAAAATAAAAATTCTGTGGCACAACGTGCTGGCATCGGTGATTTATACCCCATTTGAGAAAAGATCGTCACGGTGAGACAGCCAACTTTCACCCACTGCAGCACCTATCATACTTCAGCTATAAGGAAACCGAGATACGGCTTATAAGGGGTGATTCATTTCGAGGTTCCCTACTTTTTTAAAGAAAAAAAAAAACACAGAAAATTCAAATTTAATGGAGAAAGTTTATCATCATTTTAAAGAACATTCTTTGGCATTTATTTTTTGAGGATTATTTCTATCAAATATTAGCCGTTGCTACGTCGCAGATGGTCCATCCGTTGAGTCCAATTTTCGATGACTCGTTCGAGCATTTCGATTGGTAACTGGCGAATGACACGCGTGATGTTTTCCTCCAAGGCCTGAATCGAAGCGGGTTTGTTGTTCACACAAACTTTAGACTTTACATATCTCCACAGGAAAAATTCTAACGGTGTGATATTACACGATTTTGGTGGCCAAACGACCGGCCCAAAACGTGAAATTATGTGCTCACCGAAATATTCTCTCAATAAATCCATTTATTGATGCGATGTGTGGGAAGTGACGAAACCAAATATCGCCGAGGTCACGAGCTTCAATTTCAGGCATCAAATAGTCGGTTATCATGGCACGTTAACGGTCGCCATTGACCGTTACGTTCGCACCAACATCATTTTTAAAGAAATGTGGACCGATGATTCCACCGGCCCACAAACCTCACCAAACCGTTGTTTTTCTAGATGAAGAGGCAGCTCTTGAATCACTTCAGGTTGCTCTTTGTCCCAAATGCGGCAATTTTGTTTGTTTACATAACCATTGAGCCAGAAATGAGCCTCAACGCTAAACAAAATTTGCCTCGAAAACGTCGGATCTTCTTGGAACTTTTAAAGAGCCTATAGAGCGATGCGATTCAGGCTTAAGTCTTTCCATTATGAAATGCCAAATAATACTAAACAAAAATAATATGACAGCATGACACGACTCACATGTGATCTGTCAAAAAAGGCTATTGAAAAAAGTACCTCGAAATGGATCACCCTTTATAACTTCACTCCTCCTGTAAATACTACATATTAAGTTCCAGACAAATCCAGTCAGCAGTTTAGAAGTTTCAGATTTATTACCATTTATTCGACGAAAGTCCTCATTGTGCAGTGTTGCTTGAAAATTTACTCCACTGGAAATACAAGAGTTTACCTACAAAGGCGCAAAGTATTAATTTATTACAATTTCTATGCTTTGTGCTAAAAAGAAATACGAGGTCTGTTCAAAGCAAAAGGACAAATTTTGAATTTTCGCAGGCTGTGTTCATTCGATTATCGAAATTTTTTTCTTGTCATGTTGGTACACATGTGTTAGTCATATTTCGGCATTATCAGCGAATTTGGATTAGTAGTTTGTTGTAGACAACTAAAAAGGTTAATGATCACATACCCACGTTTCGTCACCAGTTATGATTTATCGTCATCAACATCTTCTCGGCCTTTTGTAAAACACATGTGCTACTTATAACACAAGTGAGACAAAGTGGACCCGCTGAATGCCAGAGTCAACATTTCAAGTGCCTTAGAGCACTTTGGCACCATTTTTAAAAAAAGATTTAATTCTTTGATCCATTTTTTTTTCAAAAGTATCCAAAATTGAAGAACACAGACAAACGTGACTAATCTTTTCAGTTGTCAACAACAAACTAATAACTCTAGCTGGCTGATAATGCCAACATGTTTCCAACACATGTGTACCAACATAATAAAAAAAAATTACACACAGCGTGCGAAAATTCTAAATTTATCCTATTCTTTTGAACAGACCCTGTACTGCAAAGAAAAAGTAAAAAATTTCCAATCAATTCCATTGTTCTTCGTGAAATGTGGATTTGTAGTTAATTTGATTCCCTTACATGTTGATAATGTTGTTGCTACTACTTTTGTATAAAATTTAACGTTGATGCTGTATATGTTGTATGTACGAACATGGCTCCTTGTACTTTTTGACGTTTGTCACACTGATAGATGATATTGTTTGCAAAATTTGGTCTTGTATCTGGCACATGTACATTTTACAAAAGTAAGCTAAATTTCTGTTTGAAGTAAGCAAATGCCTAAACAGATTAGGTATCTGTGTTTATGAAGATTACAGTGTTCAGTGCGCCGCAAATTGGGGCAGAATCCAAATATTTTGGAAATAACTCAGCCATTTGTAAGGGGCTAGATCGATTGATACAAAATTTGACATGAATTTAGTAGAGCAGTATCTGAGTTTAAGTTTTGATGGTGGAAACCATGCACTTGCCAGAGGTGGCGCTATGTATTCTCAAAGTTGGGTACCTCGCACCTGGAAATTTTTTAGAACTTGACATTACTTTAATTTTTGTTTGATTTCCAAAATTATACATGATCTTAAAGGTCTAGGTAATACCTACAAAATGATATAACAGTCGGTAATTTATGTTTTAAAATTAACGAGTAATAATTTTTAATTTTTTCTCTTAGCGAATTTCAAAAACTAGACGATTTTCAACTTAAAAATTCTACTGTTAACATAACAGTAGCATAACATAACATAACATAACATAACATAACATAACATAACATAACATAAATCAACAACAAATCCTCACATCCAGCCTAGTTTAACTGGATGTGTGGATTAGTTGACCATCGTAGAGCAGAGAAAATATTTGACTATTTTTTTTTTTCTCCCCTTTTACAATTAAGTATACTTCCATTAAATAATTTTTAAATAAGGCCTGCTTCATTTAAAGGAGCATCCTTGAAACTGAGAAAAACATCATGCTGTTCCTAGATCCTTTAGCTCATTTAGTATAAGAATCACAAACAAGATAATCGAATTTTTTCCGCTATGGCCCCTACGCGCCCCATTCAGTACACTACCTTTATGTACATCGTAATATTTGCTCTAAAGTCTATATATGTCCCACTTTTCTACAAATAAAAACTTTTTTAAGTGATAAACTAATCATGTAGGAAATTCTGGAGAAATTATAAGTCTATGAAGGGCTTTTGATTAGTATTTTTGAATTTAAATGGCAAAATGTACCCAACAAAAACAGCTTCTTATTTTTATAATACAATGTTATGAATGGCATCATTATTTTGTACAAAAATTAAAGATGGGATTTGCTTGCTTTCATACATATATCGGGTGTTTTTTTCTGCATGAGAACTATCATTAACTACGGTTTGATAGCTGAGAATTTTAATCAGTGCACTGTAAAATTGCTATAAAATGAAATTTTCTGTGGATATATAACTAGTCAACGAAAATCAAATCGCAAAAAAATCTGCAACATTAAAATAAAGAAAATTCCACAATTCCCAAAATAAATACCAAAAATTCCAAAATTAAAATTTTTAATATTTCGCCCATTGAGTCCACATAAGAACTAAGGCTCCTAAAATACTTTCTAATGAAATTTTCTGTGGATATATAATTAGTCAATACAAATCAAATCGCAAAAAATCTGCAACATGAAGGTAAAGAAAGGAATTCCCAAAATAAATGCAAAAAAAATTTTTTAATATTTTGCCCATTGAGTCCACATAAGACTAAGAACTAAGGCTAATGGCCACACATCAAACTGCTGCTTCAAACTCGCTCTTTTGTGATTGTGTTAGTAAAAAAAATACTCACACGTATGGGTGAGAGAGAGTTTGAAGAAAATCTAAATACTTGTGATTTTCACTACCGTCGCCATAGAAATTTGAAGCCAGTTTGATGCGTGTGCGCGTAATTACTTCAAATTTTATTTTTACATAATTTTTAAAGCAACAACATCTACTACTTTTTTCGACGCGGTATAATCAAAATGGAGGAGAAAAATTTTATTTTAGAGTTAATTAAAGTTTATATCGATTTTCCTGCTTTATGGCAAGTGAAAAGTGAAGAATACAGTAATGGAACTCAAAAATCATTTATTTTGCTAATTTTTAACCAAAAAAAAACTAAAAAAATTTTAAAAGATTTTGCGTTTTAAAATTGTACGTTTTTCCCTTTGCAAATCAACTTTAACATGAAGTTTGATGGAATGAGTTTGATGTGTGGCTGTGGTAAGCAAAATGAAATATTACCACTACATATACAAATTTGAAGCATCAGTTTGATGTGTGGCCATGCTGCTTAAAATACTTTCAGCAATAATTGGGAGTATATATAGCTTTATTACGGCAGTATTCTTTTTCCGATCCCAGCTTTGGGATTTTAGAACATATAGGCTAAAAACAAAATTTCCATGTAAAACAGGTCAAATTGAAGGACCTCCATCTTCTACAAGGTTGATCAAATTTACGAGAAATTTGATTTAAACATACGTACATATTATTAGCTTACACAAAGATATTAAATTTTTATATATTCATTAAGCAAAATTTTACTTATTGAAAAAATAAGATAGACGGGCATTTCTAGACTAAAATACACAAAAATTTTATAATTTTGGAATTTTGAAATTTTTAAATTGATTATCGTATAATATTTAAATCAAAAAAATATAATCTTAACATTTTTCCAAAATATTTTAACTTTTGCTCACTACCTATAGGAACAAATTAAAAAAAAATTTAAAGTTTTTAACATATTTTGAAAAACCTGAACCAGGGTTTAAAAAAAATCGAAAATTTTAATTTTAAAATACTTATAAATTCGTTCATTTTAACACATAATTTACAGATTAAACCATAATTTTGCAGGTACTAGCCAGATCTTTAAGACGATATATAATTAAAAATCAAACAAAAATTAAAGAAATGCCAAGCTCTAAGAGAATTTGCAGGGGCACCACATAGCGCCACCCCTGGAAAGTGGATAGTGCCCACCGTCAAAACTTAAACTGAGATGCTCCTCTGCTATGTTTATGCCAAATTTCGGATCAATCGCCCTAGCACTTTACAAATGGGAGTTATTTGCAAAATACTTTGATTCTGCCTCACTGTGCAGCGTTGATTTTTAGGGTTCCGTACACAAAGTGTAAAAACGAAACCCTATTGTTTTCGCTACAATGTCTGTCCGTCTGTCACCGCCTTTTATTTCTGGAACCGTAATATGTAGACTCTTGAAATTTTCACAGATGATGTATAGTTGTTGCCGCTATAGCAACAAATACTAAAAATTATAGGGTGATCCAATAGAGAGGTGTTATTTACTTAAACTGTAGGAGGGATACACTTGAAATTTACAAACAGTTATTAAAACTTAGTTCACTATATAAACAAGTATACAAAAATAAAACTAAAAATTAAAGGGTGTTCCGATAGTGGAGTAATTTGCATGTATAAGGCCTAACTTTTGAACCATAACAGGTAGACTCTTGAAAATTTTACCAAAAGTGTATAATTGCGGCGACAATAGCAAAAAATACTAAAACGTAGGGTGTTCCAACAGTGACGTGTTATTTACGTTTATGTCTTTTTTTTTAGCTGTAAGAGGAAACCACTTACAATATGCAGACTGTAATTAAAACTATGTTTGTTTTATAAACAAGTATACAAAATTGAACTTAAATATTAAAGGGTGTTCTAATAGTGACGTGATTTGCATGCATATATCCTAAGTTTTGAATGAATAGGTGGAATATTGAAATTTTTACAGGAGGTATATAACTATGTGTACTATAACAAATAATAAAAATTAAAGGGTTTTCCGCCAGTGACATGATTTGCAAGCCTTATTTCTTGAACCGTAACAGGCAGACTCTTGAAATTTTGTACAGAAGATGTGTTGCCACGGCCGATATGACAATTACTAAAAATTAAAGGGTGTTCCGACAGTGACATGTTTTTCACTTATAGTGACTTATTTTTTAATCGCAATAAGTAGACTCTTAATATATTTATAGAAAGGAAGTTGCCTTGGCCACTATAATGAATAATAAAATTAAAGGGTGTTCCGACAGTGACATGATTTTATAAACCGTAATAGATACCCTCTTGAAATGTTTACAGTAGATGTGTTACTTGTATTTTGTTATAGCGGCCGACTATAACAAATACTTAAAATTAAAGTGTGTCCATTAGTAACGTGTTTTTCACGAATATTAACTTATTTTGTTAATCGCAATAGGTAGGCTTCTGACATTTTAATAGAAAGTGTATTACCATGGCCGCTATAAAATGAATTACATATTAAAATTTAAAGGCTGTTCTAATTATGATGCAATTTTCGCGAATATTACTTTAATTTTAAAATTTAAGGGTGTCCCATAAGACATAAAGAAATAAACAACTGGAATTTTTAAATTATACTGAGCATAGTACGGAACCCTACGTGTGTGAGCGTAACTCGCACTTGACTAATTTATTTATTTATTTATTTATTTATTTCTTCGAAATTGAGGAAATTTACTTAAAAAAAAAATTGTTTGCAAAGTTCATAGAGCACTTCGTACATTTTACGGTCAACATATTCGGCCTAGTGAGCAAGCAATTCGTGCAGATCGTTTTCGCACTAATTTTACTCTTCTCGATTCGAAACTATGAACAAGAGAAAGAAATGTGCGTCCCGTAGAGAATATTGCTGCTGTAACGAGATGGATTAAAAAAAAAACGCCAAAATGTTGATTCGTTGGCATTTTTAACTTGTTGGCCTTTGTCCTTCGACTGCGTAGAAAATTTTACGAAAGAATCTACAAAATAGAGCTCGTTCAAATATTTTTGCTGATGGCGCTCATTTGAGACTGGCCGAAGATGAGAATTTGTTTAAAAGAATTGTGTTTAGTGATGAAGCTTCTTTCTGGTTAAATGTTAACTTCAATAATCAAAATTATCGTATTTGAAACGAAGACAATCCTGAAGCCGTTAACGAATTACCATTACATCCATTAAAATTTACATGCTACTAAAAAAACACCCATTTTTGTTTTTTTTTTTTTTTTGTCTATTATTTGTTTTAATCTGGACTTTTGTAAAACAGCACTAGAATAGAAGTTAATTTTGTAAGTAGTTTTGTTCTAATTTTGTGGCAATTTGAATAAAGTGTTGTTCGTAACTCTTTATTATACATAAATGTTTTGTTTTGTATTATGCTGGCAAACAGACAATCATGTATAGTTGAGAGCATAAAAAATACATCGCAGGGCCTTATTACCTTTGATTGCGTCTATTTCAAAATAATTGTAACCAACCCATGATCCTTTTTTCACTATTTATTATTTTTTAGTTTTCCATTGTAAAAATTTAAATTTTTTCACTATTTATTATTTTTTAATTTTCCATTGTAAAAATTTAAATAATTTTATATTAAAGAAAACTTGCCAAGTTTTAGCGATAAAAAAATGCAACAGTCATTTCTGCGCATTTCAATAGAGGGGCCGAAACAGAGAAAACAGTGGCACCCGAAGATAAAAGTGCTTTATAATACAGCAACACTATTTTCTAGGAAACAATGTTTCCAACTACAATTCTTAAAAAATTTATTGAGCTCAGCCCAACGAAATTCATAAGTATACAAGCAGTGCCCGCCACGTCGCATGAGTCCTGACAATATTTTGTTCAATTTTGCTTTGAAGGTAAGACTCTTAATTTTATATTGCTTCAGATGTGGTGTGTGGATTTACTTAACATAAAGGTACCCATCCCTGGCTAATTACTCAGGAACATTGATATAAAACTCCAAAATTTATATATAATCTAAAATTATTGTAGAGTTCTGCTTTCAAAAATAAAAGGTGCTGTCAAGTTTGCAGTACCATTGAATCGGTAAAATTGCGTACTTTTCACTACTTTTTCTCTATTTTCACTTGGAAATGAGATATTTTTAAGGGAAACAAACAATGCTATGTTGCACCTGAGATACTAAGGTACCTCCGTCTAAAATTTAATATGTGTCTGTCCGTGATGCAAAGGCTTTTTATGTTAGCCTTTTCAAAGCCCAATCTGCAATCGTCTTACCGCAATTTTGAACTTGGCCAAATAATACTTAAGAGTCCGTGATCTGTACTAACGTAGTTAACGATTTATAAGCACTCAGATTATATCCAAACTCCTTCTTGGTCTTCCTGCCAACTTGTAGTGCAAAATTCCAGAGTCTTTGATCGGAATCGAACCCAAAACAGCGGACTGATAGACAACCACACTACCTATTAGCACACAGAGGCACCCAAGAGGTGCATTAACGTTAATGTTATACTTTTGAGGGTGTGAGGATGGTAAAAAAGAGATCGAATGTATGTTTTGATGCCCTTCAACATACGAAATATGTGTGGGCTTTACAAAGTGCGCAAGATGGTTGTGTGCAACAAACAACTCAACATAGTGACCTTATGTAGTTGTATGGCTGGAATGGCGAAGCCAAGAGGTGTTGCTTGTGAACATTGAAATCATCAGCAACAATAATTTCACTCTTCGGATAACTATCGATAAACTTCAATACAGAATCGGGAAGGAAATATTTAGCGCAAATTTGGAATTTGGTACTGAAGTTTGGACAATCTCCGTCATATGTAACATGATAAAAGACACTTGGCTTAAACTCGTCCAGGTCAATCAAATTAGAATATCGATAGAGCTCGTTAAAGAAATTAAAACAAATAAACAAACAACCAAAACTAAAAACGATGCGATATCTATACTGCTATCGCCGGGAGCGACTTACATATATATATTATTTAACCCAGTGCTGCTATATTTTTTCTCGCCACTGTAAAATATTTTTACACTTGTACTCTTTGAAATTATTTTATTGCAAACAAATAATTAAAATGGTCTCATCTCTCATTAAAAATAATGAAAACAAAAAAGTTGGTTTATAATTGTTATAGCATGAGGGTTTGTTTATTTGGTTAAAAGTTTAAACACTTTAAACTCAAGCACAATTACAAAAATGTTCATTGTACTCGTAAATGTTGGAGTTCTCAACCAAAAAAAAATTGTTAAGAGGGAAATTATTGTTAAAAAAATAATTCTATAAAAACAAATATATTTAAGCAAATTTAGTTTTTCGGACACAATATTTATGTTGGCCAGCGTTGCCATATGTGAAGAAGGAAGTAACTTACAATAAGCCATAGTATAATCAAAGTATTGGCGCATTAAACAATGGAGGGATCTTGATCGTTTATTCATCTATACATCTACACATATAATATAATAGTAACTCATTTTCTGTCTATCTGTCTATCTGATTCTTAACACCGTTAAAAAATTTTCGGGAAATTTTTCACTTTTGCGGCAACCTAAGCGCTACCTAAACGGTGTTAAGAATCATTCCTAGGAAGTTCATATGTTCTAGAAAGTTGTTTATTGAGATCTTAGGTTCATTTTTGAATTTTGAAGGGTTTGCTACCTATGGACCTGAACAGGGGAAAAAAAGTAAAAAAAAATTGAATTTTTTAAAGTTTTTTGCGATTTTAACCTTGAAGATGAAGTTTTTTTGATTTTATATGTTAACAATTTTTGTTCTTTATGACAAGAGGTACAACTTTACCTCAGAGAGTATATCAAAATTTCAAACGGTTTGCAAAATATGAGCTTGAGGAAATGATCATTTTTTTGCAAAAATGACATCGAGGCCCCACATCTTTGAGGGCCCAAAAAAAAACCTGGAGGACTTTGGGCAAAACTGGGAGACAGGGGTCTTTTTGTTTGGTCTTTTATGACGTAGTGGTGTCCGTATATGGTTATTTTGCCATGACTTAAAAAATTACACAGTGTGTTATACTTAAACCATGGGATATTTTAAGACCGTATCAGCTAATTAAAGCCAGTGTTTTCAAGGTAACATTTTGGGACCCCAATTTATTGTATACATCAGACATGTTATTATTATTATTGTAGGGACGGATACCGAGGCAGACGACCAGTGTAATGGGTGCAATTTTTAACTTAGCTAAATAACACTTGAAGTTTCCGTGACCTATCACTAACGCATTTAACCATTTGTAGGCAACCATATTATATCCAAGCTCCTTCATGGTCTTCCTGCCAACTTGTAGTGAAAAATACCCGAGTCTATGATGGGCAGCGACAGACACACTACCTGCTAGCTTAAAGAGACACCCTTTCAGACATGCTAAGGACACTGCTTTTTTAAACATTCACCAAAGCCCCCAATTATCATCGCGATATTGAAAAGATGTTGAATAAAAATTCATGTCTAAAACTGTACTCACATAACATTTACAATGTTAACATTTACATAACATTTACAATGAGAGAGAATAAAAACGAACTTAAGCTTGACTATAATACTCATTGCAAGGCATATTAATCAGGTAGCCTCACTACAGAGGGGAAATATTAAGGCGAAAATTAACAATTTTTTTATATGTATTTTGACAGTTCAACTTACAATTTTTCCCCTTAAATGGAAATTGAACTATCAAACTTCATATAAAAAAATTTAAAAATTTTCGCCTTAATATTTCCCCTTCATAGTGAGGTTAACTGATGAATCTGCTTTGATTCATTGCATTTATTATATTTTCTCAACAATATACTTACATTCGGTTTTTACTTTTATATTTTCAACTTTATTATTACAAATATAATATAAAGATAATTTTGTAAAAATTTTGCGAAAATTTTTTGTAAATATTTAAAAAAAAATTTTTGTTAATATTTTATAGAAAATTTTATGTAAAAATTTTATAAAATTTTTTGTTAAAATTTTGTAAAAATTTTTTGTAAAAATTTTCTTAAAAATTTTATGTAAATTTTATTAAAAATTTTATGTAAATTTTATTAAAAATTTTATGTAAATTTTATTGAAAATCTTATGTAAATTTTATTAAAAATTGTATGTAAATTTTATTGAAAATTTTTTTTATAATTTTGTTCGAAAATTTTTTGTAAAAAATTTTATCGAAAATTTTTTGTTAAAATTATATCGATATTTATTTATAAAAAATTTATTTAAATTTTTGTGTAAACATTTTATCGAATTTTTTGTTCAATTTATATCGAAAATTTTTGTAAATATTAAATACATTATTTTTATTAGAATAAATTATAATTTAAAGAAAATTTTTATCGAATATTTTTTGTAAACATTTTATCAAATTTTTTGTTTCCTAAAAATGTAATAGAAAAATTTTTGTAAAAATTTAATGGAAAATTTTTTGTAAAAAATCTATGGAAAATTTTTGTCGAAAGTTTATCGAAAATTTTTTGTAAAATTTTATAGAAAATTTTAAAGAAAATTTTAAAGAAAATTTTGTAGAAAATTTTTTGTAAAATTTTATAGAAAATTTTTTGTAAAATTTTATAGAAAATTTTTTGTAAAATTTTATTGAAAATTTTTTTTTAAAATTTTATTAAAAATTTTTTTATAAAAAATTTTATTAAACATTTTTTTATAAAAAATTTTATTAAACATTTTTTTATAAAAAATTTTATTAAACATTTTTTTATAAAAATTTTATTAAAAATTTTTTATAAAATTTTATTAAAAATTTTTTATAAAATTTTATTAAAATTTTTTATAAAAATTTTATTAAAAATTTTTTATAAAAATTTTTCATAAAAATTTTATTAAAAATTTTTTATAAAAATTTTATGTTAAATTTGATTGAAAATTGCAAAAATTGAAAATTTGCAAAACTTTTTTGGATAATAGTTTAATTTTTTTGATAACTGTCATTTACGGTCCCAATCAAAGTTATATGCATAAGTACTTCAAAACAATATATTAATATATTAATTTCAAACATAATATATTATTTATAACCATAATATACTAAAATTTATCTTATTTTTTATGTGTTTATATTCAAACAAATTTTGGGTATTTTTAACAATGTTCTCATCAGAATTGACTATAATATGGTTATAACATAACATAATATTTTTATTATGTTTAATAACACAGTGAAACAGTGAAAAAAATACAAGGTTCTACTTTCAATTTTTTTTTTAATTTTGTATTAGTATGTCCACAAAAGTTTTTCAGTGGCTACAATTTTCCCATATGTTGTTTGTAAAATTTTAACAGTCCCTTAAAAAAAAAACTGCAGGAATAAATTATTTTTTGACATAAAATTTCTATAGAATTTATTAAACGAATCCTCGGCTATATTATTGCCGAACATAGTTAAGCGCTAACACCTAGTTTTAATGAGATATTAGATAAAAACTGATGACACCTTTTTTGAAAGGTCCACTGATTTTCCGAGTCGTCGAGGGCCATAAATAAAATTGGTCACCAATTTCGCCAAACTGAGTATAGGGTCTTACTAACCTTTGATAGTAGAATTGAATCTATATTTTCAAGTTCGTGTATTTTTCAAAAAGTTTTTATTTGTTGCCTTGTGTAATCAGCCTTATTACGGTTCTCTATCGTCCTACTCGAATACGATACTTTTGTATGGTTTAAGATGAGTATCTGATTGGGCTTCTGCATTCGATCCTGGAACTGGGGCTGCCAGCATGCCCTCCAGGCGGGCTAGCTTAAAAGCCTTATTTGACGTTTATATAGCGAGCCGCTTGCTACAAGAACTGACGCCCGCTTCCAAACGCCCCTAAAATGGGGATCAGACGCTAGAAGTAGATGGCCATTGGTTATTTAAAGGCGCCAATTTCTCGCCTTGTCGTTCCAAGTATCGTAGGCACTCAGAATTTGTTAGGAGACCGGTGCCATCCGGAGACCCTCTGAGACTCTCCACTCGGAACCGCTGATTGTTCGAGACTGCATCAGCAGCTGATTCGCATATCTAGGAACCTTTCCACTATCCGCAACCTGTGGACGCGCCCGATAGCACTCAGCTGTGCTTCCTTAACTTGTGGATTAGGCAGGACACTTAAACAAAACCATAAGTCTCATTTTCGTTCCATGCCCATTCCACTCGCGAAGGCGGGAAGTATGATTTTACAACAATCCTAATATGTTGCTCTTAGATTATGCTTCCTTCAACCATGTTTGGTTGTGTGTGCAATTAATTAAGTTTATGTGAATATTTAAATATTTTCTTATTATTTTTTTGTTTAACCAATATTATGATCAATATTAAATAACAAATCTTGTAGCTCTTCCCTTATTTTGGAATAATTGTGAAACGTAGCTTTTTTCTATGATTTCTATGTATTTATATTCATTATTTAATTTTTTTTCTATATTTAATATTAATAAATTCACACAAAGCAGAAAAAATATTATTTAGTATTAATTAATGAAATATGCAACCTTATGTTAAGCCCTAAGCTATACAGTGGAGCTGAGTAGAAGGAGATACACAAACTCAACCAACATCATAAACACATTCAGTATTTGTTTAATTACACATTCTTTAATGCTGACATGTTCAACAAATATGTATTATATTAAGCATAAATATTTTTGCTAACAAAAGAATAATAGAAGCCAAAAAATTAAGAAATCAAATTAATAGATCCTGTACAAAAAAAATACAAAATTAATCCACAAAGGTTTAGTGACTTGCTTTAAAAGGTATTCCTACCACGTGGAAGTTAATTATTATTTACTTAATCTATACATATAATAAAATAGTAAGTCATTTCCTGTCTATCTATCTATCTGTCTGTCTTTCTCGTTTGCATCACGTAAAAACTACTGCAAGGATTTAAACAAGATTTTGTGAGGAGGTACCTAAGTATCCTGATTGCAATATAGAATGCTGTTTTTCCGCAAAAAAAATATTTCCAAGAGAAAGTCGAGAAAAAGGAGTGAAAGTACGCCGATTTTTTTTACCGATTTAAAGGTACTGCATACCTCTTTTATTTTTGAAAGCAGTATATTTTAAACACAGTTGGGCAACAGATGGCGCTGTTTTAAAATAATATCAAAATATAAATTACTTAGTGTCAAATAGCCAATTAAATAAAATTTGTATTTGCTTTGTATTTTTTGGATTTTTACTTTGTGGAATAATATTTTTATAAAAATATTTTAAACACCTTTTACACAGCTTTACAATAATTTTTAGAATTTTAGAATTTTATATAAATTTTAGAATTTTTCCAAGCGATGGTTACCTTTGTATAAAGTAAATACGTAAGAGTTTTAAAATTTGGTTTGGATTACATTCACAGCAAAATCAAACAAAATATTGTTAGGACGCACACAACGTGTGTGGGTACAGCTAGTTTAAAGATAAGAAAATATTTATAATGATTTAATTTTAATGATTTATCTATTGTATTAAAGAATTTTTCGATAGTGACGTGATTTTCATGTATTTTAAATAGACAATTATTTGAAATTTTCAAAGAGTATTTAAAACTACGAGGTCTGTTCAAAAGAAAAAGTGATTTTTGAAAGTATTTATTTATTTATCTATCAATATCCATTTTGTCCCCTTCAAAGTAATCCCCCTCAGATATAATGGACTTATGCCAGCGTTACTTCCAATCCTCAAAGCATTTCTGAAATGCGCTTTTCGGTATGACCTTCAGTTCGTTTTTCGGTTCTGACTTTATCTCATCAATTATATCAAAACGCTTCCGTTTCATTGGTCTCTTCAGTTTTGGGAATAGGAAAAAGTCGCAGGCAGCCAAATCTGGTGAATCAGTTGAGTTGAGGTTGAGATATGATTAGGGTGTTGTTTTTTGCCAAAAAAAATCACCAACAAGCATTGATGTGTGAGCTGGTGCAATATCGTGATGCAGAATCCTTGATTTTTTTCCACAATTCCGATCATTTGAGCCGTATTGCTTCACGCAAACGTTGCATATCTCCCTTGTAGTATTGCTTATTAACCGTACGACCTGTTGGCAGGAACAGTATGCAAAACCTTCACCTATATTCGCTATAAGAAGTATAAAAAATAAAAATTAAAGGGTGTCCCGAAACAAACAGTAATTAAAACTTTGTTCGCTATATAAACAAGTACAAAAAATATATCTCAAATTAAAGGTTGTTCCAATAGTGAGGTGATTTGCATTAATATGGCCTAATTTTTGTACTATAATAGGTCGACTCTTGAAATTTTTACACGAGGTAATTACTATGGCCACTATAATAAGTCGTAAAAATTAAAGGGTATTCCAATGTTGTCGTGATTTGGATTTATATACCATTATTTTTTGAACCATAATAGATAGAATCTTGTAATTTGTACAGCAGATATGTTGCCATGGCCGCTATAATACTTACTAAAAATAAAAGGGTGTGCCGACTGAATCGTAATAGGTAGACTCTTGACATGCCATGGCCGCTATAATAAATAATAAAATTAAAGGGTGTTCCGACAGTGCATTATTTTGACGTATATAGCGTTGTTTTCAACCCTAATAGGTAGGCTCTTGAGATTTTCACAGTAGATGTGTTGCCATCGACGCACAGAGGGGTATTTTGCCAATCTAGCCGGACATTACTTTTTTTTCGCTTATATTGGCTCTAAAAATGTACTCAGTGCCCCTAGGTCAATGAAACTTTGCAGAAAAATATGTTATGGTCATAGGCTGACAATACTATAAAATATGAAAAATCGGCTCAAGGAGAAAAAAGTTCCCCTTGGAAGAACTAATCTTACCTCTGAAAAATGCAAGTTTTTTTTATTTTCCCCTCATTTTGTTTAGCAATTACAACTTTTAAGGTCAAAGAATGTTCAAAAACTTAAAGTTGGACTCAAGAGATTCTTAAATGCCATTTTTAGCCCCGCCCCCTTTTGTGGGCGGTGAAATAAAAAATTATTTGAAAAAATAATGCAATTATTAAAAGAAATAGATTACATGCTTCTTAAAACCATAAAAATTTATTTTTATGGGCAGGGGGAGGTATTCCTCCAATCCCACCCCCAAAACGTACCAGTGAAAAAAAAAATTATTTTTTTTTTTTGCCAATTTCCTAAAAATATTCATTTTTAAGCTTTCTAATGCCTAACCAATCCCCGCCTCCCAAGAATATTATTAAAAAAATATTTTTGTAATTTTTTACTTTATAGTATTTTATTTATCGGAAAATAATTAATTTATTCATAGTAATAACTTATTTATGATTGCAACGATAAATTTTAAAATTATAACAATTAATTTATTTAAAACAACTTCTCCTCTGCACTAAGGTGATGATAAGTGCCATGGTTCTTCTTCGTCGGATTCTTCATAGACCGCTTCCGAACTGAATCCTCTTCAGCGTTAAGTACAGTTATTTCTGCAGCTAATTCAGGATTGGAAAAAAACTTCTGCTAGTGTTACCATCGTTGATGTTTCCAAATCCAGCTTTCGGTAAACCCACTACTAGCCCTAATTCACTTCTAAATTTTTCTGGGATATTTTTTTTTCCTCGCGTTAACAATGGCTTTGTCGCATCTCATCAGATTTTATTTGCCATTTTTTCACTGACAGTTTATATGACAGGTGTAATATGCTCTTAAATAGGCGAATTCTGGCGTGTAAAGTCCGAAAGAAAGGGTAAGTATTAGATGTAATGATTTAAATAAACAACATCCACCTTCAGTTATTAAAAACCAAAACATTTTATGAATATACAAGGGTTTCTTACTCGTATTAACCTATCCAAGAGAAGTAAAAACATAAAAAGGTAAAATTTTTAAAAAATCGCAAAAAATGGCGCAAATATGCGCAACGTTTTTTTTACAGCATAAGAAGAGATCGTAAATTTTGTAGTGACATATAACATTTTTAGGATCGCGATGGAGATCACTCTTAAAAAGCTTTTCACTTTTTTTTAACAAAAATTTTACAAAAAACAATCTTTTTTTAATTTTTAACGAAATTTTTATCATTCAAAATTAAAAAAAAATTTCTAAAAATTAACTAAAAATTAAGAAAAAAAAATCAATACAAAATCTTTATTCAATTAGCCACCAAAAAATATATTGCCTCTCAAAATCGTTTAAAGTCAATAAAAACGTATGCGATTTACACAACTTCCCTGTCTTTAACAGTGTCCCAAAACAACAAATCTCTAGCAAATGCCTTGAAAATTCACTATACGATGCAGAATTTTGTTGTCTGTCGAGCTGCGTACTTAATTTTTTTACATTTCTCAAAATTAATTTTTGGCCTAATGTCCGGCTAGATTGGCAAAATATCCCTCTGTGCGACGCTAGAAAAATTAAAGGCTGTTCCGCAATAGCATGTTATTCACTTATACTGCCTTAGTTTTTGAAACGCAATAGGTAGGCTTCTGATATTTTCATTGAACAGTAATAGGCTGACACTTAAAATTTACACAGATTATATTTTACAATATCTACTATAACAACAAGATAGTAAAATAAATTTAGCAGAAATAAAAGGGTATTCCCTAGATGTCGCGAATTTGAGGTATTTTACCTTCTCTTCTAAACGTTATAAGCAGACAATTGATATTAAGTATTAAGCTCTAGTAAAAAAAATAATTAAAAATTAAAGGGTGCCTCATAAGGCGTGAAAAAACAACAAATTATATTTTTGTTGTACTGAACACGGAACTCTAAGTGTGTGCGTCTGACTTGAGCTTGACAGATTTTTTTTCATCCTCATTATAATTTTCTTCGTCTTCTTTTTCTGCCCTTAAATCGATATGAGATTGAGATGTATTGGTTATTAATTTACAAAAAGTGAGTTGTATTTTCTGACGAAAAAACTAAAACTCCGAAAAAGTTTTATTTTATTACGGCAAAATAAAATTCTCCTTTTAAAAATTTCATTCGAGCTTATATTTTTATGTTGAAAAATTACTGTTTTAGATGTTTTTTTTTTAACTGATTTATTTGTATTTTATTTGTATTTTTACTTTGTGGAATTATAATGTTATTAAAATATTTTTAACACCCTTTAGAGAGCTTTACAATCATTTTTAAATTTTTTTAATAATAAATTTTAGAACTATATCCAGGGATGGATACCTTTATATAAAGTAAATACATAAACCATAACTGGAGCACTATAAAAGTAAGAGTATTACAATTGGTGTGGAATACTTTCAAAGCAAAACTAAGCAATATATTGTCAGGACGCCCACGACGTGGCGGGCACAGCTAGTATAAATATAAAAACATACCTTATTTGTTTTTATAAACACACCTTATAATAAAAAATACGATTATGTATTAGATTATTTTTTTAAGCTGTCAATACGGGAAACGAACCTATTCCTAATTATTATTTTATAATAATTTTATAATATTAATATAATTTTATAATAATTTTATAATATTATTATAATTCTATAATAATATTATAATTCCTAATTATTAAATACAAAACTTCAAAAAACCCAAACATTATTTGTTTACTTTCAGTCATACTGTGGTGTAACCACTACTAGCAAACTTACTATAATATGTTTAATAAAATAATATATTATGGTTATAAAAGAAATAATATTTTGGAATACTTTTGGAAAAATCACACCCAACATGTTGCATCTTGTGGGTGTGGTAACCATTTAATGATCAAATAGTAACAAAAACTTGTTTGTCAATTGTTACAGAGAACATAGGCTGGTTCTTGTGACCATATAATAACCCTTTTTTTCTGCGTGTAGATAGATGTGAAAAATGTTGAAGAAGGATTAATCCAGCAATCCAGAACATTCAAACATTCTGCTATTTTCTAATATAACATTTTTCCCACTGTTTACTTAATTTGTAAAAAATATTCTTTCAACCCTGTTTAGTAGTTAAAGAGAATAAAAGACTTAGGTCTGAACTAACTAATTTGCTAAAAATTTTATTCAATTCTAATTATCCATTATTTCTTTTTTTAATTAAATTTCTACCATAGAAGTAAAATTTCCTTTTAATCTCCCAAATCTTTAACTACAGATCGAGAAAAAATCTCATTTACCTCTCGAAATGTTAAATAATTACAAGAAATATGATTTCTGTTTTAAAGTTGTATACTTTGCACAATCGATACTTTCACAGTTATACTGCTCCACAGCTTTAATTTTCTCTTTTTTTTATTTTTTTCATGGCTGAGAAAACCCATGCTTCCAAACACTTAATACCGACAGGAAATAGTGAATACAAAACTTAAATATGCCTGTTGACGTAATCGTATATTCATAAGTATGTGTAAAAGTATGTTATACAATTTAAAGTATTATAGCTAATAACGCTGAATCCTACTACCAGCATCCTTGTTAAATGAAGATTGATGTGAAAAGGCCAAAATGTGCAAAATAAAACTCACGCATTTGTACGTTTGCCTAGGCGTACGTAGCAGGATTCAGGAGAAAAAAAAGATAAAAATGGATTTAACGCGAAAAATGATGATACTAGAGAGAAGAATTAGTTTAACCCATCATAATAATAAACCTCACCTACAGAAAACTGCTATGCATCATTAAACTTTGTATCCTTCGAAACTTTATGCCTGTATGTGTGCGTAAGGATTTATATGGATATTTATGTACATGTAGAGAACACTTCAAATGAACGGCTTTTACACCACACACCTAATTGCGAACTTAAATTGTATAGCAGTTATTTCTAGCCCAGCACCTGTTATATGGTCCACCCTTTAGTTGTTAAAATTTACGATTTTACTTCCGGCACATACGTTCATAGTCTGTGTAAATTGAAAGAGTCTGCCTATTACCTATTTTACGCAGATTATCTATATGCACCAAAATCACATATGTATGTATGGGGACACCCTTTAATTTTAATCCTCCTATTATAGAACATAACAGTACATATACTGTGTGAATTTTAAATGTTTATCTATTTTTGTTATATGAACTTAATATTATGAAGTACAGTAATACACACTCTCTGTAAACTTCTAGCTTCTATCTTTAACACTTCAAGAGATAACGCATTGTACGCCAATTTATGTCAGCTATGGGGGCACCCTAGAAATTTAGTTTTTCACACTCTGTTAATTTTTACGCTCTGTAAATTTTAAGTATCTAGCTATATATAACACTTCAAAAAAATAAGTCCATCTATGCAAATTTAAGTCACCTATGGGGACACCCTTTAATTTTTATTTTTAGCTTTATACTTATATAACTTAATACTTATAGCGTACATAATAATATTTTTTTGTAATTTTCTCTATAACGGTTCCTAATATAGGGTTGTATACGGCAATTTACGTCATCTATGGGGACACCCTTTAAGTTTGGGTTTTTATTATTAAGAGCTATAGTGATAATCTTTTTGTGCAAATTTATAATGCCTGCATTTTACGGTTCAAAAGATACGTAAAATTTTCAAAACAGAGTTCCCAGATGTTTTTCGAGTCCCATCCTCAATTTGAAAATTCTCATCCCCAAAATTCCCCAAAAAAATTTAATTCTGGTGGGGATAGATTAAAAGTGTTACAACAATTAAAAGCAAATTTCAGCAAAGATTCAAACAACTAGTTTTACAGTTTATATTTTACTAGCTATCCCTGGTGCTCTTCGCTACATCCATCCACAAAAAATACAATAAACACTTGGAAGAAAAGTATGGCCAACCGTTAACTTAAAAACGCACGCTATTTTCACATTGAAAACTTTGCAAAGTTTTATTGTACAGATGTGTTCTAGATTAACGTGGGTACCTGCTATGGTGCTTTAATCTCACGGTGCTCCAAACACCGAGTGAAACAAAGACGTAGACTAGCGCCCCCACTGTGCAGTAAGGCGCACCCTTCGATAACGTGCCCTGTGTAAGAGGCACGATATACGAATTTTTAGATGTGTCGCACAGTTACAGTGAGTAGCAATTTTTTAAACATGGCAAGCTATGGACCCATGTTCTATCCTCTTGCATAGGGGTTGGAGACTATCCAACTCCTTCTGTTGAGAATGCAACATCCATTTTGATTCACAATACATCCAACCTGCATACATCGATCGTAAACAGCTACCACGTGTACCCCCGAAGGGGACCTCACCAATAACCGGTCACAGATACAGGGGAGTCTCTGTGGGGCCACCGATTCCCGTGGTACCAGTCGCTTGGCCACGGGTCGGGCCTCGAAGAGAACCAGTGTTATAAAACAACAGACCTTTTCTTCCAGTTTTGGGCTCCAGGAACCCTAGCGTCTGGTGCCCCTATTTTCCCCGAGTGAATTGCGCCAAAGCATTTGCAATATACTGCAGTGACAAATGGAACCCCCGGGTAGAAAAAACACAAAGACGCCACAATAAGATTCTAGGAATGATCACAGTTGCTCGCTGGGGTATTTAAAAAACTCGAACATCCACAAAGATCTAAACGTGCCATCAGTTAAAGCAGAAGTAGCGAAATATGCAGTTACGTATTTGAAGAAGCTTAAAACACATCCAAATCCGCTGGCCCGCAACATACGAAATGAAAGTGGGTACATTCGTATAAAAGGGAGGGACATTACTTCTCTCGCCTAAACATCAGACCCGCAAATGACAGCAGCAATAGTGAATAATACAATTTTTGTCTAGATCTGTCTCGACTTAACAAGTATATTTATTTCTAATTTAGATTTAAGATGTGAGTTATTATTGTTAGTTCAAATTTATTGAAGATACAATAAATAAAATATGAAAAAAATAAATAAATCGAATACAAATACCGCCACCGCTGTTAAAACAGTCTCAGGTGTACGAGTGGAAAAAAGGAATCAAAACTTGTTTAAACGATGTTAAATCTAAACAAACAGACAGCCAAGATTATTTATGTTATTAGCGAAATTTAGTTTCAATGCTTAATTTGGGTGTGTATGTGTTTCTAGTTTTTTTTTACAGCGAGTCAGAAAATACATGTAAGAAGGTGGTGGAAACTTGTACATAAGTATCAGTAAGAATGTAACGAAACATCAAACTAATCACAGCAGTTTCTTAGGAAGTTGCTTTATAGTTAAAGGTTACTTCAAGTAGTCATTATTAGACTTAGCAAAAGAATAAAAAATAGTTAAAGCTTCAGATATGATTTTCTTAAACAAAAAAAAATGATAATGATAATCCATAAAAAAATGGATCAAAAAATATCATTCCAGAATTGTCAAGAACATTTGGTTAAAAAAACACATAAAATTTTGAAAAATGTATGAAATATTTATTTGGGTCGACAGAACGATCTATATAATTCAATGTTTAACGATGATTTGACCGTGGCTACACCTTAAATGGTTCAATTTTAGCATACTCTCTCTAACATATCGTACGGTATCTCGCGAAATAAATTATTCAATATTGGCTTCCATTTTTTATAAAAATTTTAATAATTTTTTTTGGAAAAATTTTATGGAAAATTGTTTGCAAACATTTTATAAAAAATTTTGGTCAAAAATTTTATCAACATTTTTTTGTATCGAAATTTTTTTGTAAAAAGTTTTTCGAAATTGTTTTGTAAAAAGGTAATCGAAATTTTTTGTAAAAAGTTTATAGAAAATTTTTTGTAAAAAGTTTATAGAAAATTTTTTGTAAAAAGTTTATAGAAAATTTTTTGTAAAAAGTTTATAGAAAATTTTTTGTAAAAAGTTTATAGAAAATTTTTTGTAAAAAGTTTATAGAAAATTTTTTGTAAAAAGTTTATAGAAAATTTTTTGTAAAAAGTTTATAGAAAATTTTTTGTAAAAAGTTTATAGAAAATTTTTTGTAAAAAGTTTATAGAAAATTTTTTGTAAAAAGTTTATAGAAAATTTTTTGTAAAAAGTTTATAGAAAATTTTTTGTAAAAAGTTTATAGAAAATTTTTTGTAAAAAGTTGATAGAAAATTTTTTGTAAAAAGTTTATAGAAAATTTTTTGTAAAAAGTTTATAGAAAATTTTTTGTAAAAAGTTTATAGAAAATTTTTTGTAAAAAGTTTATAGAAAATTTTTGTAAAAAGTTTATAGAAAATTTTTTGTAAAAAGTTTATAGAAAATTTTTTGTAAAAAGTTTATAGAAAATTTTTTGTAAAAAGTTTATAGAAAATTGTTTGTAAAAAGTTTATAGAAAATTTTTTGTAAAAAGTTTATAGAAAATTTTTTGTAAAAACTTTTCATGTAAAAATGTTATCGATAATTTTTAAAAAAAATTTATCGATAATTTTTTTGTAAAAATTTTATTGAAAAATTTTTGAAAAAATATCGAAAATTTTTTTAATATTTTATTAAATTTTTTTGTAACATTTTGGACCATTCTGCAAAATATATTGCGTTAGCATACTCAGTATAAAACACATTAGGGGGTCATATTGACCCCCAAATGTACTGCTTTCCATAAAAGCCTTTAATACAAATCAAAGCAGAAAAAACCTACCCACCTAGAAACAAACAAAAATCGCCCCTTGCAGGGGGCTAATGATCCCCCGAGATCTGCATGTACTCCATGCGATCTACTGGTCAATATTTATTTAACAAAAAATGCAAAAGAAAATCATAACAACCGAAAAAAAAATAAAAACAATGTGAAAAAATATAGGTGGGCGTGTATTTTTGCCCACAGCCTCGAATGGTATAGTCTAATGTTGCTGAATTCCATTAGCGAAATTCACTGTATCTCTTCTGGTGCTTTGGCAAAGTTGATTTCAACCCGATCTCAGACGGACATCGCCTAATCAACTTCTCTATGTATATTCCAGAAATTACACACGGAATTACAAACTTATATATACATGTTCATACCCTTTTCCACCTGTCCTGAAGGGTATAAAAATTCTGTCAGCATGGCTTGACAGCGCTTTTGTAATGGCAGATCCTTGCTCGAAAGAAATAAGGACTGATGATGCGCCAGCGTGTAAACCGCAACCGCACCAAATAGTCAATTTTAATGGATGTTATGCTGATTCATTAAGCGGATATATGTGTACCCGAATACTGTAAAAAATATCGATATATTTTATTTAATTTGCCCATCCCTATCTCGTATCATATCAAAACTATGCAATAAAAAATACTTGAACTTTGCACTGTCACGAGAAATGTAAAATTATTAATTTTATTAAATAACAAAAATGCATAGAATTCACAACGTTTTGCATATTCCCTTGCACATCATCGCCATATACAATGATTATTTGAAAGTTTGAAAACCACTTTCGGAAATTATTTCCATAGATTTTATATTAAACATACGAGTATTTCAACTATTTTATATTTTATTTTTTTTTTTTTACTATAAATGTTTTCTCTTACGAGAATGCAGGAACTAAGTAAACAAACACTCATGTTATAAATTATTCGCATACGTATAATTTCTATGATATTTTCTGAAAAGCATGCAACACTAAAACAACAACACGACAGCTACAAAAACAAGGTTAAGGTATAATAATAGGTTGGGGAAAAAGAAATCCATTATTTTTTCGGTAGATGGCTGTAGTGATCGATATCTCTTAAGGTATCGATCACATAATTTTAAATTTGTGTTCATGACATTTTACACTAAAAAACAATTCGTTCACTGTTTTTAAATAGACGTCAACACAGAGAAAATTCGAAATTGCAAGCCACAATATTGTCGTATTTGACCCATTTCTCATCCCCATCTCCCCATCTGTTTAAGAATTAGGTTGATTTGATTGCGTTTGGCCCAGGCCTTGCAGACGAAAATTCGATCCATCATGTTTTTTGATGTTAATTGGTGTGGCAACCAAACATCGAGCTTCCTTTTGAATCCAACTTTGCACAAGGGCGATGCTACTACTACTAACATGCCGGACAACTTTGATTACTTCTGTGAGTTTATCGACATTTTCGACGACGGGCCTGCCTGTGCGAGGTGCATCTTTAACATCAAAAATGCCTGAACGGAATTGACGAAACCAAAATTGCACATAATTAGCTGTTACAGTATCGGCACCATAAACACCATTCACAATTTCAGCCGTCTGGCTTACTTTTTCGCCTTTAAGCGTGGTACTCTGTTCAGTTTTTCGTGCGGAATGCTGTCAAATTACATACATAAAAACATTTTATGAAAAAGTAATGAAAAATTAAATGTTGCAGAAGTAGTACTCTGTTTTTACTGTGGAAAAACATTGAAATGTTTCTGGCAACATTGTATCAAAACTGTGAAATAAAGCAATTGAGCATTATTTCATGTGGAATTTTTTGTAAATTTTTTGTGTAAAACAATGTGGCATATTTAAAAGCAATAAAATCGTAAAATTCTTCCAAATCGCGCGATAGACACCACATTTTAAATATCAAATTTTCCTTGTGAAATAATAAATGTTGCTCAATATTTTCCACACATTCCACTCTAAAATGTACCGAATTTTCTTTTTGTTGACTTCCATTTTTCACCTGTAACCTGTAACGAAACAAAAAACAGCAAAAATATAAATTATTAAATTATGTGATCGATACTTTACGAAATATCGATCACTACAGCCATCTACCGAAAAACATAATAGATTTCTTTTTCCCCAACCTAATATTCTTGCAATAAATAAATGATGGACATAAATACATAAACTTGCAGCTCTAACTATTACTTACGAGTACTTTTACATCCTTGTTCAAAGTGCATACATACAAATTTTAAATTTGTATTTGTAGATACAAAAAAAGACCAAACGATAGAAGATCTAGAAATAAATAAACCCACAAAAATGAATTGAAAATTTATCATATAAATGAATAACACATCTTGTCTTAAATAACTCTAACATACGAATGGTAATAGAAGCAGGAGTTTAAAGGAATACATTTTCTAAGCTAGATTTATTTTACTAGGTCGTGGCGTCTGTACAACAACTACAACAAAAACAATGTGTTATTTTATTTTTCCTTTATAAAGGGTGGTTAAGGGTGTTTAAATTTTAAGGGCCGTTGTTGATTTTGAATAAATGATCACATGATCTTGGCGGCCAATTGACATCGCTACCACGTAAGATAACACGGCCATTGAATTTGTCGTGCAAAAGAGAAATTGTTTCGTTAGCTGTGTGGCAATTGGCACCGTCCTGTTGAAATCACATATCGTCCACATCCATATCTTCCAATTCGGGCCATAAAAAGTTCCTTATTATCTTACGATAGCGAACACTATTTTATAGTAATTGCCTGACCGGCCTCAGTCACTCTTTGTGGGTGCATTGGTTTTTCGACAATCACTTTTGGATAATCATTCGCCCAAATGCGGCAATTCTGCTTATTGACGAATCCACTGAGGTGAAAATGTGCCTCATCGCTGAAGATTATTTACTTCGAAAAGTTATCATCCACTATTGCCATTTCTGACCATTGCTTGATTGTGTATCTTTACACGGTTCAAATTGAATTAGTCTGAAATTGAGAAATGTCAAATTAAATGCAGAAAAAACTTGACGTTTAGATGTGGTTCATATTCAACATTGGCCCTTAAAATTTAATCATATAAGATATAAGTACATTTTATTCATTCTCCTTTATTTTTGTAAATATCGCGATGCTACTTGGGGACTTCCGCGAATATTTAAAAAATCTGTTTCGTCATCAAATTTCGATGTGTGGACTCAGTTGCTAGTTGGCATGTCCGAAATATATACAAGTATAACATAGATCCCGATAGGTACCGTGAAATAACTCCCGTGAAAGAACTCCCAATGCAACAACTCCCAATGAAATAAGTCCCAACGAAAATTAAATAACTTCTAAATTAAAAAAACGAAATAACTCCCAACGCCAAAATGAAATAAGATCCAAAAACTTAACCGTTAATTCAGAATAATTATATTTTTACAAAAAAAATTAAATAACTCCCAAATGAAATAACTCCCAACAAATATGAAATAACTCCCAATACAAATTATATTTGCACCCGGGCACTGTTTAACTGTTTTAACCTCTATGGTATAACAGCTACATAGCCGGCCTTCGGCCGGGCGCAAGGATTTTCTCCTCTATGGTATAACAAACACCGGCTTCGCTTACTAAAGTTTTCCTCCATAGCAGTCCTTCGGCCGGGCACAAGGATTTTCTCCTGTATGGTATAACCAACACCGGCTTCGCTTACTAAAGTTTTCTGCATAACCGGCCTTCGGCCGCGAGCAAGGATTTTCTCCTCTATGGTATAACCAACACCAGCTTCGCAAAATAAATGAAATAACTCTCAACAGAATTAAGTTAGGAGTTATTTCATTTTGGGAGTTATTTCATTGCGAAATAATTTCCAATGAAAAATTATGAAATAACCTCCAAAAATTGGGAGTTATTTCATGATGAAATAACTTCCAATTTGTATGGGATTTTTGAATTTTTTGTTGGGAGTTATTTTGTTGGGAGATATTTTACGGTACCATCCCGATATACTATCTTGCGAAATTCCGGCTTCAATTGGTGAGCTTAAAAAATCATCTTCTTTCAGTCTGAATTTTCGATTACTTAAATTTTCTAACAACTTAAAAAGGTTTTCGGGAAGTTCTGCCCGGAAGCTTTCATGCCATACTTTATCGAATGCTTGAGAAAAATCGATAAAAACAGCAGATCAGTATTTTCTTTTTTCAATGATATTAACTAACCTGTGTGCTTGTTCGATCGTACTAAGTTTTTATCTAAAGCCGAATTGATGGTCCGGAATATATCATATTTCTCATAGATTTGGGTTTAGCTTAGCTTTTAATATCTTCTTGATATGTTCGATAAAAGATTTATAGATGTGTATGATTATACTTTTGTGTAGTCCTTTCCAGGTTTGTAAGAATGAATGATGGGAAAGTACTTTTTGAATCTTGCCCGCTATAAAGACATAATTAAGAGTAGTATTTTACTTGAGGCCTCCGGAATTTATTTTTATATGTCTCATCTTCGTGTAACTTGAAATAGGTGGTGACGAACGTATTATGTCCTATCCGCTTCTCACAAAATGTCCCAGGGTTGTTTTTAAATATTTAATAAGATTTAAATGATTAAAAATTGTAATCCATTACAATGAAGAATCTTTATCTTTTAAGAGTTCACTCTTTTAAATGCGAGTATTTTCAGACTCTTAACACAATACTAACATGCACTTAAAATTTGTATAAGTTTTTTTTTCTTGCATTTTATTACTTTTCTAGAAGATATTTACATGTTTGCAAAAGAAATATGCAGTTCGTTAATATAGAATTTGTTTACCCTTCATTTAAAGAAAATTAATTTGTGACATTTAAAGAAAATTAATTTAATAGGATTGGGCTAAAAGTATCGATATTTTTTAAAAAGCGGTCGATATACATATATCACCGATATATGTAATCGATATTTATTATAAAATATCGATAATCGATATATTGTGTTTGTTCTTAGTTAAAAAAAATCGCAATACAATCTTCATTAAATAGAAAACTTTATGTAACATCTTGAGTTTATTCATGGTCAACCCTATAACAATACCATTTGGACGCATCCCCTGTCAGTATGCATCTGCATCTGTCAGACCAACCTGACGGTGGTCTTATTTTTATAGATGTTGATACCACCTTATTTAATTGTCTTGGATTGTTTTCACTCTATTCATTTAATCAAAAATGAGCCTCATCACTACAAAAGATTTTCTGCATACAATTTTCCATCATTTCCAAATGATCATGAGAACAATCAGCAAACGTATCACATAACCGATAGTCATTAATTAGTCTTTAATTCTTGAACAAGCTGAATCTATTATTTCTAAGCAAAATTGTCTGTTCTATAGAACGGACAAGGCCAAGCTGAGAATGGCGGCGTATTACCAAATTAGGATCGCCGTCAACACTGATTTTGCCGGTATGAACATTTCTATCTCTTGTTGATGGATTAATATCATATAGTGAATAAGTGGTACGATATTTTTTTATAATTCGTTTAATATCACGTACTCTATGAGACCGTCAAACAGAGCATTTTTAAAATAAATTTTCACAATTCGGAAGCCTTGATTGATCGTAATATTGTTGTTTGTAAACGGCTAGGTCGATTAATCCTAGAATTTAAAGATATAAAAATTTAATATCTATGTGTAAGTTAACAATATGTACGTAAGTTTAAACCAAATTTTGTTCAAAATTGATCAACCTTGTAGAAGATGAAGGTCCTTCTATTTGATCTATTTTACATTGAAATTTTGACTTGAGCCTATATGTTCTAAAATCGGGGAAAAAATACTGCCGTAATAAAGCTATATATCCCAACTATTGCTGAAAATATTTTCACATGTGGACTTTATAGGCAAAAGACTAAAAAATCCAATTTTGGGGTTTTTGTCATTTATTTTGCAATTATGGCATTTCCTTGACCTAAATGTTAAAGATTTTCTTGAGATTTAATTTTCGCTGACTAATTACAAATACAGAGAAAATTTAATTTGAATCGGCCAACTAATAAAAATTTTATTGCATATTTAATATTTTCACTAATCAATTTAATAATCAAAAATTGAAGAAATGCCAAGCTCTAAAAGAATTTGCAAGATTTACAACTTTGAGACTACATAGTGCCACCGCTGGCAAGTGGATGCTTAGAGCTTAGATACTCCTCTGCTATGCTCATGCCAAGTTTTTTTATCAATCGGACTAGCCCTTTACAAATGGCTGAGTTATTTCCAAAATATTTTTATTCTACCCCACTGTGCGGTGTAGGATAAATCAATTTCGGCTTAGTCGAATACAGTTTTCCTCTTAATATGGAATACATTTTACGTTTTTTTTTTTGGTAACTGATGTTAAGTTTTTATTTTACTTTAAGGGAAATGCAAATGCGTTTGTTAAAACAGAAACAATTTTATTTAATTTATCAACTAAAAGTATGAAATTAAATATGTATGTATGTATGTATGTATGTATGTATGTATGTATGTATGTATGTTTGTATGTATGTATGTATGTATGTATGTATGTATGTATGTATGTATGTATGTATGTATGTACATGAGTATACCTTAACTAACTACGAATAAATCTATTAGAATGCCTTTGTAGTTTGCTGTATGAACAAATTGTCTAAAATTATAAAAAAAACATGACATGTGTCTCAGTGACTTTAAGAATGATGTTGCTAAAAAAAATTTTTGAAATTAAAAGAAAAATTAACAAATAAGAATATGTGTCCAAGAACTGCGAAAGGGACCTAAGGTTAGGTTGATCGATTTTTTTTTTTTTAATTGGTGTAAAATTTACTGAAGAATCGAATGTCGAAAATGGGGGTGTTCTCGATTAAATCGAGTACAGAAAAAAATAATAAAATTTTTTTTAAAATTTGAAACCTTTAGCGGAAAAGTAAAAAATCGGTCACAATCGATAATTTCAGAGTCATAACAGGACTGCTAGCGCCGTATTATATTATGCAACTTTTGTCGCTGCAATTTTTCTCGTTTCTGCTTTAATATTGCATTTGTGTTTAATTCGTGCAATTTTTATTGCAGCAATTTGTATGGATGTAAGGATATGTTTTCATATTAATCTTTCAAATTAAAACTACGAATGAGAGGACAAAACAAATTTCAAGAGTACCTTTTTAATTCTTCTCTCCCCTTTTCCTACTATTGAAAAATTGCAGCGACAAAAATTGCATAATGTAACTCGGCACTTAACAACGTTTTCAGTCGTAAAAGATATTAAAGTGTCTTGCTGCACATCGGGGTAGTAAGAACCGGGTGACAAAGCTAACCTTCTGGCTAAAATATTTGCAAGTAATTCCTATATGCCGGAAAGCAGTCAACCACCGCCATCGTTCAACAGAGTATCAATAGCTATGCCAAAGATATTCTTTCGAGCGCGTGCGTTTAAAGGGGTTCTTGCAGATCTCAACATTACCAAGTCTCCTGGGCCGGATGGAATTCCAGCACTAGTGCTTTTCAACGCTAGCGTGTCCATTGGCAACCCTCTTCAGCACTTTGCTGGTAAATTTCTAATGTGTTGGAAGGTTGCTAATGTAACGCTAATCCCCAAAAAGGGTGAGGCCAACAACCCTGCAAATTACCGCTCAATGGCAATCTGTTCCGCCCTATCCAAAGTAATGGAAAGCATGATAAACTTTCATCTAGTGAAGTATTTGGAGTCCAATAGTTTGCTAAGCGACCGCCAGTATGGTTTTCGTAGGGGTCGCTCTACCGGTGACTTACTAGCTTTCCTATCGGAAAAATGGTGTCACTCCATACGCCATTTCGGCGAAAGTAAGGTGGTGGCTCTAGATATTTCCAAGGCGTTTGACAAAGTGTGGCATGATGCTCTTCTGTCAAAACTTATTTCTTTTGTTGTCGGTGACAACTTTTCTCGATTTATATCAAACTTCCTTGGGGATCGCAGTATACGAGTTGTTATAGATGGGATTTCATTAAATGAGTTCAAGATAAATTTAGGGTTACCGTAAGGCTCCGTTCTTTCTCCTACCCTATTTCTTATTTTTCTAAATGACCTTCTTTGTCAAACTTTAAGCCCTATCTAATCTTTTGCAGATGATAGCAGCATTTGTCATTCATATTCATTTAATAATAGCCCGAACCAGTTGGAGATTGGAGCCAAGAGACAAAACTTGAACGATACGCTCAATCATGATCTTGTTGCAATCTCTGAATGGGGTCGTGCGAATAGAGTAGAATTTAATGCTCGTATGACTCAATGTTGTATGCTTACGCATAGAAGTTCGTTCGAAGATATTGCTTCATCTGTAGCTATGGGTGCTGTAGATGTTAAGGTATCAGCAGCTCTTGATTTTCTTGTCATAAAAATCTAGTGCGATATCTGATGGACTTAACACATTTTGCAAGTAGCGAAAGAAGCTTTCAAGTGCCTCGGTTTTTTGAAACGGTGTAAAAGATATTTCACTCCACCTGATCTTCTTACTATTTATATCACCTATATCCTCCCTAAAATGGAATACAACTCTCATGTATGGGCCGGTGCCCCAAAGTCTATTTTAGGGCTACTCGACCGCGTGCAGGAAAGGGCGAAGAAGCTCATCGGTGACAGTAGAGTATGCAACTCTATTGACTCACTGGAGCATTGACGCTATGCGGGATGTATTTCGCTGTTTTAGCGTTACTACAATGGTATATGCCATAATGAAATCAGGGAAATTGTACCCGATACACACACATTTCCATAACCAAATTCCCTACTTCCGGCACAATGCATTGCATGAGTAGGGGTCATCCCCTGAGTGCTGGTCCAAAAAAAAAAGATATTAAAAAAGGGTGTAATATTATCTCACTGTTTCAGAAAATCCGCATAAATAATTTAAAGGAATTTTTTGTAAAATCTTTATATTTTTATCAGAGTTTAAGGGCCAAATTCATAAAAAATATTTTAAGTTTATGAAAATATTTTTTTTTATAAAAAAGGACTTTCATTCAATAAACCTTTTATAAATCGAAAATATTTTATTATTGTAATAAGGCCTTGTTATGTAAATACAGATAACAAATTTCTAACATTCTTTTTAAATAAAGCAATTTACAGCATTTTTGAAAACCAATGTTTGTAGGAATATTATTGTCATATTTATTAAAATTATAATTCTTAACATATGAATTCTTAACATTTCAAGAAATTTAATTACACTTTATATATTTGCCTACATTTGCACATTAACATTAATGGAGTCACCATTCGCATGGTGAAAAAAGTTTTTTAACTTAAAAATTAATATTTAATTTTTGCAAACTATCAACCTTAAATGGAACAATAAAATATTTTTCTGTGATCGTAAAAGCTTTTTAATTCCCAGTCACAGAGATTAACTTCTTTCTATTTAATTTTTGCCTAATTTTGGCTCCTGAATAGGGTATGAAAATTTTTTTTCAGTTGGTTTGGAAAAAACTGAGAAAAAAGAATATTTTAAACTAGCTGTGGCCGCCACCTCGTCAGCGCCCTTGCAATATTTTGTTCGACTTTGAAAACAACCACACTAAATTTTATTTATTTTTTTAGTACTTTAGTTATGATTAATGAATTTACTTTATATGAGAGAACCTTTATACGTACTAAAATAAGTAAATACATAAACCATAACTGAAGCTGAAACTGAAACCGTTATGCATAGTTTACGTATATCGGTGATTTTTAGTGATTTTTATTTTTGCTAATTTCCACAAAATATTAATTTTTAAGCGTTTATGTCTAAAAGAAGAATCTTAATAAAAGCCATTTTTGTAGTATTTAATTTATCTGAAAATAATTAATTTACAAATAACTAGCAGTGCCCGCTACTTCGTCAGCTTCCTTATTTTGCTTTGAAAGTAATCCACTTTAAGACTCTCACTTTTATAGTGCTTCGAAAATGGTTTATGTAAATACTTTATATAAAGGTACCCATCCCTGGGTAATTACTCACAAACATAGGTTTTATATAAAATTCTAAATTATTGTACAGTTCTGTAAATAGTGCTAAAAATTTCCCGCTGGAAGAAATAAACGGTGCTGCCAAGTTTGCTATACCATAGAATCGTTAAAATTTCGTACTTTTTCTCTCTTGGAAATGAGATATTTTTACGGGAAAAATATATCCTTTCATTGAACCGAGATTTTTTTTATTATTAATGTAGGGGGAATATCGAAGCAGATTACTTTCTTTTTGACTCCCCTCCGTCCACAGTGATAACAGACAACAGACTTGTAATTTACGGCAACATTAATTCCCTTGAGTCACGTGCTACAACCAGCTTTTAATTTAGACTTTAGCGATTTCATACTGTCGACTGGTAGCTGTCGGTCTTCTTCTTCATCTTGGAGTTTGTAGTGATTGTTAGCTTAGTTCGCCCATATTTAACACGCTTGTGCCCGTGATCCTAAGTCTTATGCTAGCATATGCCGGAAATTTACACACAATGTAAACGCTACCTTTTCAGCGTCTTCCAGGCATAGTCCGCAAGTGTCATCTTCATGCGATCTATTGGCATTTGAGCTTCGCTAACCTCCTTACTAACTAGGTCCAGGATGCTCTTATGCCCGATGTTCGGACCAAGGCTATACACAAAGCTGACATTGCAGCCGTTGACCTAATGAATAAGTCCAATGGCAGCAATCTCAACACTGCCTCAATTGCCTGTGTTAGAGCAGTGTGCATTGCACCACATATACTCATACATGCAATCCTTTGAGCCCCATCCCACTTACGCTTAATTCTAATCAGGAAGACCACAGATGCTTAAGTTATTATATGTCGCACCATCATTGTGTAAATCCAGTATGCAGCCTTTGGCGAGATTTCCCACTTAAAATGGTTTTACACGGCGTGTATTTGTCATATGAGTTGTCAGTTTGATAACCAATATGTAATTTCATGTGTTTGTAAAAATAGCCATTTTACATACGGTTTGAATTTTTGCTTTCAAACGTACATGTGTAATTACATGTGACATAACCTACAATATATAATTTTGCCGCAACACAGTTTTTTATTTCCAACCACAACTGATGCAAAGATGCAAACCTAGTGCTTTTACCACATTTTTAGCGCTTTTTGGTACCACAAAAAAACATAAAATAACAAAATATCAAGTTGGCATTACAGGATGTCAGATGCTTTGTCACATCAAAATAGAACACGTTCTAAATGAAAAATGTAATATGTATTGTACACATGGAAAATACACATGTTATGTTTGAAAGGGTTCACACGACGTGTATAGAATTTACGACGTGTATTTGTCATATGACAAATACACGTCGTGTAAAACTACTTTTACGGCCGAAACTCATTTGCATTGATGCAAAATCCTTTTTGCTTTCCGTATATACATTTCAATATGTTCGTTCGAGGTAAGTTCCTTATCCAGAGTAACGCCAAGATAATTAACCTTCCTTGTCAACCTGATTTATGATCCAAAAAACATTAAGAACCCTTCCTTCTTCGAGTGAAGACCATAGCGTTTAATTTTCTAGCATTTGAACCGAGATTCTAAGGTACCTCGTCCCAAAAAAATTTATTAAAATGTATCCAGAAGTTTTTAAGCGTTGCGAACACAGCCAGACAGACATACAGGCAGACATACAGACAGACATAAATTACAATATTGGTATTTAGTATTCCTTTTCGAATATATTTCTAATCTGTGAGTAGTGTTGTACGAAAATCCAGTCTTCCAAATGGCTCCCATGAATGCAACAAATAGCTCCAGGGAAAGCAACACTGTCCCTTGGAATGAAAAAATAGCAACAAAAAAAATAGTAAAAACAAAAGCATTTTAGATACCAAATTTCTACTTCGCTTGGCTTATTAAGTTCTAATTTAATGTATTTGAAGCGAAGATATATTTGGCTTTAAATTCAGTTTTGAAAAAAAATTTAAAATTGATATCAAAATTTAACAAGCGTTTCTTCTGCACACCCTTACTAAAGTTGACCGTATGAATATTAAATAGTACATATTTGTTTTTATTACTTTTTGCAACAAATAAACAAATGCAACGCTTTATTTAAATGTGTTACAACATACAACAACATTTTTCCACAACAATATAGGCCAGAACAAAACTTTCCATTCAACCTAAAAGTCAGAGATTTTTTACATGTACGTCTAGATAGGAGGACTGTAAGCAAGGCAAATGGACACACATTGTCTTTCATGTACTGAGTAAACGACTACTAGAACTTTAACTACATTAAGAACGGTTCATTTCAAATTAAAAATACTACAATTGAAGCTAAGAAAATGCTAATATCCCCAAAGACATTAATTTAGCAATATTCGCAATTTATGATCTTAAAAGAACCACAAGTAACTATACCCGGTTTTGGAATTACACATTCCCACGGTGGTTGCCGGTGGGAACAGCATTCGTCAAGAATGGGTGATTTGGTTACCAGTATGCGCACTGTGGATACCTATCGACTCATAATTTAAGACAAAGATGGACAAGAATGCCTTGCAAGGGATGAAGTGGTTGGCCTTTGAAAGAACTCAGGGTTTTATTGGCCAGTGGAGGAACCCGGAAGTTATAGAAGAAGATTACTCCACCGCTTGGGTGGAGCTGTTAATATCTTAAGGCACTCCTGAGGCAAGAAGGCCAGAGTGTTGCTCGGATATAATGGGCGAACCGAACCGAACCGAACCTAAAACCAGGTACGTGACAAGTCATGAAATTTTCGATACCTATCGACTCACAATTTAAAATGAGACAAGGATGGACAAGAATGCCTCGCAAGAGGTGAAGAGATTAGCCTTTGAAAGAACTGCGGTTTTTATTGGCCAATAGAAGAACCTAAAAGATATGGACAATAATACTTCGCAAGCGGTGGAGCTGTTAATCTCTCAAGGTACTCCTGAAGCAATACCCAGTCGCAAGAAAGCCAGAATATGGCGGTTATAAAACAAGGTATGTAAAAAGTCATCGAAAGTTTTATCTAACCAATATGGCAATCCGAGAAGACCATACTTGCACAAGGTGTATAGAAGAGGTAACGCAAATTGTGTGTGAATATACTCACGGGCCAAGGATCGCGCACGAACAGACACTTATAGAATGTAGATGCTATGGGGAGCATTAGACTTAAAAAAATGTTATCAGTTGTTAAGGTAGAATGTCAGAACAAAACCACCGAAAATCTTTATGGAACGAAGGGGGTCTGAAAGAGACCCATAAAGTAGCTGGCCAGCTGCGGTATTCCCGCACTAGACTATTGCCCAGTACAACTCTAGGTATTGGTCCACAAAAATTTACAGCACATCCCCATCGTCTGCAGTTTTAGTTCTAGCTGAACCCTGAGTGTCCTTGAACCCACATTAACCCTACTTCATTCGTTTTTATAGTTTTTAAATGCACCCTAATACGTTCACTTGTTTCATGGGTTTTATAACCGACTTGTTGTCGAATGTCAACGAGTCCTCCCCAATACTCCAGGACAAGTTCAGACACCTGCTCATATAAGAGAACCATCAGTAAAAAGTCAATCTAAATCGGAAAAGACGATATTAAACGCGTAGCGCAGCGCAGCTTGAGCATATAATTATTGTGCCACTATTTTTGTGGAGTTTGTACAGGTCATACTGTTTGACATGTCAAAATGGAATTTAGTATTTGCCTTCGGTATATGGATATAAAGAGCTGTATCGTTTTTGGGCATAATTGGGTGGGGCAAGGGGTAGTTTCCTTACCACCAAATTTTGAGAACGCTCTAAAGGTCATACCGTCTGACATATTCAGTATGTGGCTTTGTTATATGGAGATAAAGAGCTGTATTAATTTTGGGCATAAGCGGTAGGAAGCAAGGAGTAGTTTACTTACTCCCAAATTTTGTGTGCCGATATACAGGTCATACCGTATGACATATTAATATGAAATTCAGTATGTGCCTTTGGTATATGGAGATGAAGAGCTGTATTAATTTTGGGCATAATCGGGAAGGGGCAAGGGGTAGTTTCCTTACTCCCAAATTTTGTGACCGCTATTTAGGTTATACCGTATGACATATCGAAATTAAATTCAGTATGTGCCTTTAGTATATGGAGATGAAGAGCTGTATTAATTTTGGGCATAATCGGGAAGGGGCAAGGGGTAGTTTATTTACAATCCCAAACCGAAAATAATTAATTTTTCGATTCAAACTTATACTTTGAACTTATATTCTTTATGTCATATATCCATAAAAATATATGTTTCCATCGGGTATGGTAAAGTTGAGTGTAGGCCACTCCCGATTTTTTTTAAGAGAAATAACACTCAGGCAATTAATGCCTATATTAACTGTTTTACTTCCTTTGGAAAGGGCGAGGAGTAGATAAGACAAATAAGTAAATGTAGTAAAGCTTCACTTATGGCAACACTGCAATTGCTTATTTGATTTTATATTTTTAGAACAGTGCTGCAGCGCACACTGGGTTAAAGTACTCAGTTTTCGAGGATTAATTCAAAAATTAAATTTACAGTATCGTCAAAACTGATGGCAGTTCCTTACAGCCTATACAATTATACATCACTAGCTGAAAAAATAAATATGTAAAGTGCTCTGGTATGTTTGCAGTGAGAGATCAAAATCAAAGTTTTTTGCATTTTTTCTTTGAAAAAATACAGAAAAACTGAAAATTTCCAAATGACCAATTTAGCTATGGAACCATCAAGTTCAGTTAATCCTGCGAATATCATGGTAAAGTTTGTGTAACAAATTTCGTGTGGAAGTGTTGTTGTTGTTGTTCATGTTTTTAACAATATTCGTTATGTTGTTGTTGTTTTTTAATAATATTCTTTATGTTTTTAAATAAAGGGGTATAGAACTTTAATTGCAATAAAACAACGATGGATTATTCGATTGACATTATTTTTTTACCCGAAAGATAATCCTGTGGCATTACATTTTAAATATGATTTCCGGCATATGACCGCCACGGCGCGGATAAGACTTTTTTCAACATTTGTGGCCGTATATTGGCAATAACACGGCGAATGTTGTCTTCCAAATGGTCAAGCGTTTCTGGCTTATCCGCATAGACCAATGACTTTACATAGCCCCACAGAAAGTAGTCTAGCGGTGTTAAATCACAAGATCTTGGAGGCCAATTCACAAGTCCAAAACGTGAAATTAGGCGGTCTTTCAATAAATCTATTGTGGCACGAGCTGTGTGACATGTTGCGCCGTCTTGTTGAAACCATATCTCCTGTATCTGTAACGTACTGGCCACCATCGTTTTTGAAAAAGTACGGACCAATGATTCCACCAGCCCATAAAGCGTACCAAACAGTCAGTTTTTCTGGATGTAACGGTGTTTCGACATACACTTGAGGATTACCTTCACTCCAAATGCGGCAGTTTTGTTTGTTGACGTAGCCATTCAATGAAAATCGGGAACAAAGGTAATCTCGTTTTGGGCCCAAATTGCACTATTTGCAAGCGTTGTTCAGGCGTGAGTCTATTCATGATGAATTGCCAAACCAAACTGAGAATAAATCACTTGACAGCTGTTAAATCGGTCGCCATCTTGAAAAGTAATGCCAACTTAAAGTTCTATACCTCTATAAAAAACACCCTTTACTAATAGTGTTTTGAAGTTTGAAGTTATCGGTTAAAACGTATAATTTTTTTTTCTCTGCGTATAGGAACAAGTTCAAACGTTGCTTTTTATATTCATCGGAGCTTATACGATATGATGTTGAATTCAGGTTGTCAAACATTGGATGATCCATTGCCAACGAGCCTTAAATTTAGTGAGACTTGCATTCACGTAAGTTTACAAGCTCTTCTTGATCACGCTGCGGAGCGACTAATACAACTTAAAGAAAATTTTATTGAGCATAAATCAACTCTATTTTTATATACAAAATGGAGCTTTAATGGAAGCTCTGGCCATAGTTCATATAAACAGGCCTTTCATGGCTCAGATGCTAGCGATTCATCGGTATTTTTAACCTCAATTGTGCCACTTAGACTTATGCTAGGGGAAAAGGTTATTTGGGAAAATCCTCGACCATCTTCCACTAGATTTTGTAGACCTTTGAAAATTGAGTTCATAAAGGAATTTGAAGCAATTGAAGTAATTGTGTTACAGTGAAAAAAAATAGAGTGGAAGTAGAAATAGCAAGAAAAAGCACAATTTAATTTTGTCAATGATAGAAATGATGGAAAGGTTCTTAATGCTATAACTGGAACTACATCAACACAAAAGTGTTACTTATGTGGCGCCACTAGCAAAAACTTCAATAATATAGATGCCATGATTAAAAGGAAACAGAATATTTAAGAATGAAAAACTGTGCTAAAGAGAGAGAGAGAGAGAGAGCTCTTTTTGACTAGGTTAGTAAAGTTCTTATCGAAATTATAGAATCAGAGAAAAGGCCCTGCAATACTATCAACAGTATTTCCTAATTTTATATGAAACTTTCGTTATCTACTTGCAGATATGTGTTCATAGTATAGCATCAGTGGCAAGTACTACATGCAACGTTTTTGCCAATAACGAAAGAAAATAAACTTAGTGAAGAATAAACTTAACTTGGCAATGTACCAAAATATGTCTGTTCATTTTATTGGTTTTAGTTTTTTTTTTTTTCTTTTCTTTTGTCTTTATTTTTGTATGTAATGTTAACAAAATATGTAAAACAAAAATATAAAATTGGTGGACGACATATGAAGGAAGTAACTTTGTACCTTAAAGACGAATATTTGTAACACCGTATAATGCGAACAAAAGTAACTCCTCCTAGAAATGACTAAATTCCCTTAAGTTGGTTTTTGGATTAGTTTTATAGATAAAAACATAAAAATGTAATTTTACAAGAGAATCAAAATATAAAGAGTCATTTAACTTAAGGAGGGCTATTTCAAAAGATCAAACAATATGACTGTGACTGAAAAGGCTTTCAAGGTTGACAGTATCAGCAAAATCATGAATGCTAAAAGGAATTCAACTGAAACCTTTAGTACACCGAGATGCAAGGAGAAGTTCTTATGATGGGAGAGAGAATTTCGGTAAAGTAGAGCCTTTAGCGAGAAACTCTTCAAAGCTTTTAAAAGCTTAGGAAATACAAGAAGCCCTTTTTTAATAATATTGAGAGTTTTTTTCGGTTCAAATAATGGGTGATTTTTTTGAGGTTAGGATTTTCATGCATTAGTATTTGACAGATCACGTGAGATTTCAGACATGGTGCCAAAGAGAAAGATGCTCAGTATGCTTTGACATTTCATCATGAATAGACTTACTAACGAGCAACGCTTGCAAATCATTGAATTTTATTACCAAAATCAGTGTTCGGTTCGAAATGTGTTTTATCGACAAATTTTGTTCAGCGATGAGGCTCATTTCTGGTTGAATGGCTACGTAAATAAGCAAAATTGCCGCATTTGGAGTGAAGAGCAACCAGAAGCCGTTCAAGAACTGCCCATGCATCCCGAAAAATGCACTGTTTGGTGTGGTTTGTACGCTGGTGGAATCATTGGACCGTATTTTTTCAAAGATGCTGTTGGACGCAACGTTACGGTGAATGGCGATCGCTATCGTTCGATGCTAACAAACTTTTTGTTGCCAAAAATGGAACAACTGAACTTGGTTGACATGTGGTTTCAACAAAATGGCGCTACATGCCACACAGCTCGCGATTCTATGGCCATTTTGAGGGAAAACTTCGGAGAACAATTCATCTCAAGAAATGGACCGGTAAGTTGGCCACCAAGATCATGCGATTTGACGCCTTTAGACTATTTTTTGTGGGGCTACGTCAAGTCTAAAGTCTACAGAAATAAGCCAGCAACTATTCCAGCTTTGGAAGACAACATTTCCGAAGAAATTCGGGCTATTCCGGCCGAAATGCTCGAAAAAGTTGCCCAAAATTGGACTTTCCGAATGGACCACCTAAGACGCAGCCGCGGTCAACATTTAAATGAAATTATCTTCAAAAAGTAAATGTCATGGACCAATCTAACGTTTCAAATAAAGAACCGATGAGATTTTGCAAATTTTATGCGTTTTTTTTAAAAAAAAAGTTCTCAAGCTCTTAAAAAATCACTCGTTATATTTGATCCGTAAAATCATGAACCTTTGGATTCTAATGGTGGATCCTGAAGCAAACCAATAACTTCATGGGTACCTTTTCTACCCTCTTCGATCCTCAATGGTTTCTGTTAACCGAGTGCTGGTGCTGTCACTAGTCTTTTACTATCGACTGTAGTAATTTCAGATTGGCGACTGATATATATCGATATTCTTCCTTATTACAGAGTCTATGGAAATTGCTAACATTTGCTTAAGGCTAAGGTCTCCACAGCATCTCCATATAATATGTGTCTGATCGTGGTCCAAAGCCGAAAAAAGGGACTCCGGCTGGAAATTTATGAATACCTTACTTTCAATGAGTTTCGTGCTCTCACTAGCTTTTTAGTCTTGAATGTAGTAATTTCAGACTGGCGAATGATACATCTCGATATTCTTCCTCATCACAGAGTCTATGATAATTGCTAACATTTGCTAGGTCTCCACAGAATTTGCCCCATGGTCCAAAGTCTTTTTTATGTTAGCCTTAATCCAAGCACAGTCTCCAAGTAGCGTCTTGCCACGATTTTCAACTTGGCCAGATAATACTTGAGAGTCCGTGATCCCTGTCACTAACGCAGTTAACCATATGTAGGCACCCAGATTATATCCAAGCTCCTTCTTGGTCTTCCTGCCAACTTGTAGTGAAAATTTCCAGAGTATTTGGTGGGAATCGTACCCACAATCCCGGACTCTAAGACTAGCACACTACCTACTAGGCCACCGGGGCACCTCTAATGGGAACTATATCACATAAATAAGCCGTTGCTGAGTCAACTAATATACATTCACTATCCGGGCAACCTGCTAGTTATAAGCTTGTCATCTAATCAGGATATTTCTCTTTTCAGTTCCATATCATATCAGCGATAAAGAATGGAAGTTTTGAAGTACATAATTGAGCTGGAACCGATTGCACTAACGGCTAAACTATATCGGTTATTAGAGATTAATAGTTATTAACAAACTGGTATGACACAGTATTCCTAAGCGATACGAGAGTTCTCTTTATCCCAACTGCAAGTTATCATACCACCATAGGACCATTAAGTCCATTATATTTTCTTCTGAAATCACTGAAAAGAATAGTAGTGATCATCATTTCCACAGGACAATTAATTCCGTTCTGCTATTCTCATATTGAAGTAAGTGGTAAATTAACAGATACTACTCTATAAAAGCTGGTGAGCTATTTAGAGAAATCCCTTTCTTACGGCGAATACATTCTGGTAGCTTTCATAGATATTAGAAGATCTTTAAATAACATACGACCATACGATGTTTACGGCTTTATTTGATCTGGGCATAAATATAGGAAAACACTTGCAGGTTAAGAATCTACTAACAACTGCATCAGTGCACAGAAAAAATTATTTTCAACAATTAAAGGTTTTAATTAGTTGCGAATACAACTTTAATTAAATTTTTAATTAATTCAATTTTATATTTAATTAGAATTTTATTTTAATTTTTATAAATTATTTATATAACTGAATCAATTAAAACATTAATCAAATTTGTATATGAATCAAATTAAAAACTTTAATTGTAGCAAAAAAAAATATTTCAGTGTGGTTTACCTTAATTTTAGGGTCTGCTATCATTACCCGTTTTCTGAACCTTCCACTGTGTGTGAAATGAACACCATAGATTGGGGAATTTTTTGTAATTTTTATGAAATCTGAGTTTAAACTATGTCGCCAGTGTAGATGACGTACCGCCTAAGCAGTTAAACGAAAATAACTTCCAAATTTACGGCACGTAGTGCAAGAGAGCCTGATAGATTTGTCCAAAATTTGGATAGAAGAACTATTGGCAGAAGAACTATATGTCACGCTGGCACACAATCGATAATAAACATATTTGTTTGAATGACTCGAAGCTGGATTATCGATTTTTCGCCGTGATTTTAATAAATTTCGTGACTAGCATAATTTCCTGTTTGCATCATCGAAAGAACTCCGGTTTTTACGGACCAATTTACTTAAGATATCTCCGCATATAATAAAATAGTAACTCATTTCCTGTCTTTTTTTGTGTTCGCATCACGTAAAAACTGGATGGATTTTAACAAAATTTTGTGAGGAGGTACCTTAGTATCCTGATCCCAATATAGAATACTTTCTTTAGCCGATTTGTTTTTACCGATTTAAAGGTACTGTATACTTTAAGGCATCATTTATTTTTGAAAGCGGGATATTTTAAACACTGTTGCGCAACAGATGGCGTTGTTTTAAAATAAGGATAATATATGAATTGAAAGCGGTATATTTTAAGCAATATTACGCAACAGATGGCGCTGTTTTAAAATAAGTAAGTAAGTAAGTCATTTCCTGTCTGTCTTTTACAGAGCTTTGCAATAATTTTTAGGAATTTTTTATAAATTTTGGAATTTTATGCAGGGATTCCTTTATATAAAGCAAATACGTAAGAGTCTTAAAATTTGGTGTGGATTACTTTCAAAACAAAATATTGCACAGTGCAACACGGAAAAAAATAATCATATACGGACACCACTACGTGATAAAAGACCAAAAAAAAAGACCGCTGTCTCCCAGTTTTGCCCAAAGTCCTCCAGGTTTTTTTTTATGGGCCCTCAAAGATGTGGAGCCTCGATGTCATTTTTGCAAAAATGATCATTTACTCAAGCTCATATTTTGCAAACCGTTTTGAATTTTGATATACTCTCTGAGGCAAAGTTGTAGTTCTTGTTATAAAGAACAAAAATTTTGAACATATAAAATCAAAAAAACTTCATCTTCAAGGTCAAAAACGAAAAAAACTTCAAAAAATTCAATTTTTATTTTACCTTTTTTCCCCTGTTCAGGTCCATAGGTAGCAAACCGTTCAAAATTCAAGGAAACAATCAACCACAAAAATGAACCTAAGATCTCAAACAACTTTCTAGAACATATGAACTTCCTAGGATTGATTCTTAACATCGTTTAGGTAGCGCTTAGGTAGCCGCAAAAGTGAAAAATTTCCCGAAAATTTTTTAATTTCATTTGTTTTTTCTTTACTTCAACATTGAGATACTATAAAGCCTTCTCCCGTAAGTGAGTTGTTTATTGGGATCTTAGGTTCATTTTTGTAGTTGATTGTTTCCTTGAATTTTGAACGGTTTGCTACCTATGGACCTGAACAGGCGAAAAAAGGTAAAAAAAATTGAATTTTTTTAAGTTTTTTTGCGATTTTGACCTTGAAGATGAAGTTTTTTTGATTCCAAACAGTTTGCAAAATATGAGCTTGAGTAAATGATAATTTTTTTGCAAAAATGACATCGAGGCCCCACATCTTTGAGGGCCCATAAAAAAAACCTGGAGGACTTTGGGCAAAACTGGGAGACAGGGGTCTTTTTTTTTTTGGTCTTTTATCACGTAGTGGTGTCCGTATATGGTTATTTTGCCATGACTTAAAAAATTACACTGTGTGTTGTCAGGACGCACACATCATGTGTGGACACAGCTAGTTTCCTTTGTCAATTTTTCAGTTTTAAATGTAAAAAAAAAGCGCGAAAAAAAATGTTTTACGAAATATTAATCTAGAAATCATACGATACTCTATTTTCTCTGATACCCATAATTTGTCATTTGTATTTATTTGTCATTAATATTAATGTAAACAAAATAAAACAGAGATCTGACAAAGTATTCTTAATCCTTTAAATGTTTTTCTCGTTCTAATTGTGTTATAGTCGAGAAATTAACGCTACAAATTTATGTTACGTATTATTGTGCGAAATTCGTCCCAATTGTGTTTATACCATTAGCTGCTGCTCCTTAATTCATATCTTTTCACGCCAACTACCAAATGCCACTATAATGCTCTTAAAAACAGTAGGGTGAATTGAGTGAAAAGATAAAAATACTAGAATAAAATGAAGTCAATTTCTGGTTATTGTGGTGATATCAAGTGTCAAGTGATGTGTAAAATGACAATTGAAATCTGGTCAACAAGAAACATTGGCATGCAACATTTTTAGCTTCAACCACATACATATGTACATACATACATATGTATGTATGTCCATATATAAATATGTACATATAATAAAACGGATTTTTATCATATTTCAAAATAATACTCTTAAATTGAATTTTATAATTAATTTTATTATACGATTTTATAACATTGTTTGAAATTGCTCGTTCAGACGAGCAGTAAAAACAACACTGCAGTTGTTTTGAGTTTAGCAGAAATTATATAAATTTCGTTTTAAAGCTGCACACAATTTTACTTGTAGATAAAAATGTCTGTGTGTTGTTAAATGACAAAAGCTTGACCCAATGTTGGTTGTTATTTGTGTGTTTTTAAAAGTTTCATAAATTATGTTGAATTATATCGTAGACAGACATACAGACAGACGTACTGGCATGGATTTAAAATTCATGCCGTTGTTTAGCCAATAGTTTATGGCATAAACTTTGGCTTATTGTTTCAGATGAAATAAGAAGACAAGAAAGAATAGAAAAGGAATGAAAGAAAATGTTTGCAATATTTATGTACATACATATCTTAGACGAACACATACATATGTACATACAAACGCATGCAGCTATAACTGTTTATAAACTATACAAATAAACAAATAAACACATACATACATACATAAGAATCTTTTGTGAATAAATCCACAATAAGCAGATAAAAACGGGAAATACTAAAACATGGACTACTACTAAAGGCCACTATAATACTCAGTCGTACGATCTGTTAAAAATAGCATGTGTGCTAAAAAAAAATATGATAGTGTGGATTAGAAATGTATGCGTGTGACAGACTTTTTTACAGGTCTGTACGATTTGATAATATTTTGTAAAAATTCATAAAGTAGTATTTTTCCATGCGATCAGAGTTGCAAAATCTTATTTTGTATGACAGTGTGACATCTACATCGCCATTTTAAAACGATTTTTTTGAGTAGGACAGAGTACGATTGAACGATTGGATAGTTAATCCTGACCTTAATGGGTGATTAAAAAATACAAAATTTTGATAAATGTATTAAATATTGATTTGAGTCGATAGAACGATCTATAAAAAGATGTAAATGTTGACCGCGCCTACGTCTGAAATGGATTATACGCTGGGTCCAATTTTGCCGTACTCCCTCTAACATATATGTAGGCCGGTATGTCATGAATAATTCTTCAATATTGCCTCGTCCCTATAGACATGAACTTTAACATGTCCCCACAAAAAATAGCCTAAAGGCGTTAAATCGTAATTTGTAAAGCAGTAGCTTTAACTTGAGCATTATTAAAAAGTTGTTTCTCTTTTAACAAATTATTAAGACCGGGACAACATAGCATACGTTATACGTCTTTTTCAACGGACAAGAAAGTTGAAATATAGATTTTCTTATGAGCGTTGTCACAATCGGTACGTCTTCGTCAACGCAAAGAAGGTATGAAAGTTGGGCAACTTTTGACGTACGTTGAGCATTTTGGTAGCTATCAAGGTATATTTATCTTACTAGGTATTGGCGTCCCTACAACAAATACAACAATACAAGTACAACATCGCATTTTGTTATTGCTTTGTAGTTCGAAATGTCAAAAAACATAGAAGAAAATAGAGAAGGTGTGTATGTGTTTTATTACTTTCTCACTTCTGCACTATAAAATTTATAAACACATATAACTTTTGACATGTCGAACTACTAAATCAGCTGGGCAGACGACACTACCTAGTAAGATAAATATACCTTGGTAGCTATCAATTGGTTTTTTCTTTGTTTTGATAAAATTTTTGTGTTGAGTGGCAGCAAAAATAAAACAAAATACAATAAAATAAAATAAATACATAAAATAAAGTAAAATGGAGAACAAAGCTTTTCAAGTGTATCCTTTCCTGATTTAATATCCGTCAAAAAGTACTCACTGTATCAACCTCGTCCGTCATTTCTTTGATATCAGTTGATTACCTCAAAGTAGAACGTATGAAAGATTCTATTTGGCCCGGCCTTCACCGTTCTTTAAATAAACGAACACACGTACATACATACATATGTATATAAAGGGTGGTTAAACTTTAAGGGCCGATGTTGATTATCACACAAATTATTTAGGAAATTATTGTCATTTCTTTTTATTTTTATAATATTGGTATAGTTCAATTATGTTATGGAACAAAATATAGGCCAAATCGCCGCCGCGATCTTGGGGGCACACCTCGATCCGATGCTCCAAATTTTCGATGAGGTTCTATGTCGTTAATGTGCCATCCTTTAGCTCTTGAATTGTTGCAGCTTTTCTTTCAAATAACGCCAAAGAAAGAAGTCCAGCAGCGTCAAATCACATGATCTTGGCGGCCAATTGACATCGCCACCACGTGAGATAACACGGCCATTGAATTTGTCGCGCAAAAGATACACAATCAAGCTTGGTTCAAATTGAGTTAGTCTGAAATTGAGAAATGTCAATTTAAATGCAGAAAAAAACTTTACTTTTAGGTGTGGTTCACATTCAACATCGAGCCATAAAAATTAACCACCCGATACAAAGTTTGACATTTTAAGGCAAACAGCTGTTCTAATAGTTTTACCTGTATAAAAATACTTTGACATGAACTAAAAAGTTGCGTTGTTATATTATATGGCGGTCACACTACTAAAATTTAACGTGTTTAAGCGAGTTGTTTTACAAACTAAACCAAAGTGTTCACACTACAATTATCGTGTTTTAGTTTGACATTTATTCAGCTGATCACACAGCTGGTAGAGAAAATAAAGTATCGTACTTAAAAATGGATCAAAAAACAAGTAGTGGAATTAATGGGATATTATTTAAATTATATAAACGATGCAGTAATAAACTTCGATGAGCTATTTAGACAAGAAAAAAGATACTATAACAGACGGCGTTCAGTCGTCTGTTATAGTTTCAGAATGGAGAAACTGCAACTTTTATTAATGTTGGCGGAGCATTTGAACGGTTTAAACTATGATAACAGATAGTAATGATAATTATTCGATACTTAAATCACTGAGTATTTTAGCCCGTGTGCATTGTGCTGACAACAACTGCCTAATAATTTGTTACTATGTATGTGCAATATTAAAAATTGATTTTTGTTTAAATTTTTATTTTTCTTAGTCTTCATTTTACACAATAAAATATAAAAAAAATTTTTTTTTTTTTTTTGTAAAAAAATTTATTCTGTCTTTCTATTATGGGCATTTCAGCAAACATAGAGAATGTCACTACCTCATGCTAAGAATACAAAAGCCTTGCAAATGAATAATATAAACATTTCAAACTGTAAATTTAACTTCCAATACTTTTTACCACCTGTGGTGAAAGGCAAAGGAAAATATTCCCACACTTCACAATTCAATTATACGTAAAATAGATTAGCTTTCCATATAAAAAAAAACCTCATGATTACAGATAATTTCTCTAGCTTTAATGTTTTTTATGAGAAAATGACAAGGTTTTTTTAAAACTAACAGGCTAGTTCGCCAGTTTTCCGAAGTGCTGTTATTGTGAATTAATATTTAAATATTTTACTTTCCAAACCGATTAACTCCACAGAAGCATATTAAATTAATAATATTATAGTTCCTATATTTGTGTTTTAAAATTAAACATATACAGCCCAATTATGAATATTCCCGGGAATATTTTTCCCGGCAAATATCTCCCTTATTCTAATCTCCCTGAGAGAAGCAAAGAAAGGGAGCGTGAAAATCGGAAGAACAAACCGAAAAATAATACATATGTATGTACATTCAACAATTTCCAGACATGGCAAAAACAAAGTACATACATACGTAGGCGAGAAGACTGAAGGCAATTTTATGCAGATGCAGGACAAAGCAAAAATATCATCGACGGCGGCGAACTTTCAGCTGCTACTCACTCAGCTTGGATCTTTGCTTAAAAAAACAACCCTGATAAAATGAAAAATCTTATCGTTTACAGTCGTAAACCGCCGTCTTCATTTGCTATCAATATGTCTTAACAAAAGTCAAAAATAATGTTATTAAAAATAATGTTTTTTTTATATGAAGTTTGACTTTTGTTAAGACATGTTGATAGCAAATGAAGACGGGGGTTAAAGTAGCTCTGGGTTGGGGAACACGTGCGCGCGTCATTGTCATTATCGCTTAAAGTCAAAATGGTTTACGTCTCACTCACACTGGCTGATTGGCTTCCTCGAATAGCTGTACTATTGTATTGTATTGGTGGTTGCTTTAATCAGCCACGTGTAATCGTTTTGGTTATCGTGTATAAGCTATGAATTTTAATTTAATAAGTCGGACATGGATGAGTATCATTTTTAAAACTCAATATTTCCTGGAGGATAACCATTAAACTCAATTTTTTTCACTGGAAGAGAACCATTAAACTAAAGTTTTTTCACTGGAAGAGCACCATTAAACTTTTATTTATTTTACCTAGCTGAATTTGGAGTGTAATTTCCTATACGAAGCTATGCATAGGTCGCGCTGCAGATTTTGAAGGAAGCTAAGGCAATCACAACCTGGCGCTTTGCTCTCGTACCTTTGCCATTTACCAATTTTTTTGAACAGAATCCAAAAAAATATCTAATCGAATATAGGCCATTTACAGCACGTCGAAATCGTGCAGATTTCGTTTGAAATCTTTTTCAAAATCTAGGTCGTTTACATTTAATATTTTGACACCAGCAAGATTTCGTTAGTCATATCTAATTAACTTACTTCTTATTTTCAATCGCACTTCATTTTTTATATAATTTTAATCATCTTTTAAATTATTAATTATATACAATGAGTTCAATTTTTCTTTTAATTTTTAATTTAAATTAATTTTTAATAATTTTAATTATTTCTCAATGTTTTTTAATTAAAATGTCATAATTTTTTTTGTACAACGTAGTATTTTTAGTACAATTTGGGCAAAACCACAGTTGCATTTTTAAGTGCTACTAGATTTTGAGTAAATTTAGTGACGAACTAGACAACTAAATTTTGCTCGAAATCTCGTAAGTCGCCGTTTACACGTGGAAACATTTGGAAGGGAAACATTTAGTTTGGAATCAAATTACGGGTGGGGAAGAGAAAATCGTTTTTGTGTTCGGTACTCGGCGATACGCTTTGTTATCATTTTCTATGTTTACATTTTTGTTGTTTTAGTTGAATGTTGTTGTTTTGTTTTTGTTGTTTTAGTTGAATGTTGCCGACAACAATGTTCGTCTGTGTAAACGCGAATGAAAAACCAAAAGAGAATTCCAAATGATTCCTTTCCAAATGTTTCCACGTATAAACGGCGACTAAGTAATAGATTTCGCTCAAGAGTAAATGCACTATTAGAAAAAAATTTAAAAATGGCATTATGGGATGTCAAATTTCTTTTCGTATTATTTTACATTTTCATAACATCCCTATAAGAAATTGATAATCGAAACTAACACATAAATAAAAAACTTCAACTTAAATATGTTGTTTCACTTTTGCACTCGAGGGAGATTCACACGTACACATAATTTTTGTTTACATAATTTTTTGCATTTTGCCCTTAAGAATGTGATGGGAAGCTTAACATACGCAATGATGGTACAATTCAGTGACTATCAAATGATCGGTAAAATTACTGTCACTGTTCTTGTAGGGATATTGTTTTCACAGTATCACACAGTTTTTGAAAAATCTTATTACTCAGTATATAGTGTGAAACAGGTATACTTTTGATATTAGAATCGAATAAAATTCACAAACTGGACTTAATCCATTTGGCAAGTAACACATAAAAGCAAATAAACCATAACAATGAATTCAAAGATGACATAGTGTTAAATAAAATATACCATTGAAAACAAAACAGAAACTCTAAGTAAAAAGATGAGTAAAGATACATAATATTATGCAATATTTTATGTAAGGCTTGTTGTTGTTCTTGTTGCTGTTTTCTTTTACGACTGCTAACACTCTTGCCAATTTTGACAGGCCAAAATCATAAATCACATGAATAAAAAAGAAAAAGCGAAATGAAAAATCCAAAAAGTTTCTTACGCGTAAGACTCTTACTAAAGCTAAAAGAAAAACAAAACACTTAAGTAACGAAAAAAGAGACAAATAAAAAACAAAATTTGCATTGTAGCATAGAAGAAGACACTCCAGCCAGCCGCTCTTGTCCGTGAAGTAGTTTTTGAATAGATAAATTGTCTGTCAAGCGAAAGTGTGAAAAAACCAACAAAAACTTGAGAAATATATTTCTTGTGTCTTTTGGGTTTTGTTTTGTTTTTTCTTAAAAGTTTTTGAGCCATTTATTGCCCTACTGAGAAAAAATATACTCTATAATTGTTAAAAGGAGTTCGTAACAAAATATTGTCTATGTGTGACAGGCCTCTATCTCTTGACCCGTAATAAGTAGAAATTAAAATTTTACACATAATTTGTTGTCATGTTGTTGGTTTATTATTGCAGACAAATGAGTTGCATACCTTTCGGATAAAATAACAAAAGAATAAAGTGGTAATGTGTGCTAATAGAATATTGTTGCTGTTTGTATGTCAGTACGAAAATAAGTGTTGGTAACTACTTAAAAATCAATATGAAAATTAGGTCAATGTAAAACAAATATTTGTACAGTGGCCAACTTTTTTTATTTGGAAGGTCAAGATACTTACGTCATGTAATTTAGAAGCGAAAAAATGTCCAGTACGAGTCATGAAATACACACTTTACCTGTTTAACCCCTTTCCAACAAATCGCGTATGTCTGCCCTGTTTCTGTCCAATTATAGGCCCAACTATAATATGCATAAGCTGGCTTAAGCTAATGTCAAAAAATGAACGAAAAGTCTGTCAAATGCTTAAGCAACTTATTGAAGACTTTTAGGTAGCTACAATGTACTTACATGAATCTAAAATTTATTATGACACAGTTGCACATTTGTTTTATTCGTACTTTTGAAAAATAATAATTTTTTTCTGAACAAATTTAATTTCTTAACAAAAAGGTGTTAAATAAACATATTTTATATACCTAATGCCATTCATATACAAATTAATAATTATTTTTAATAGTTTTAAGAAAATTTCGAAAGACACATTTAAATTTTTTTGTTGTTTTGGTCATTTTGGCCAAAAGTACTAAAAAATACAGCGGTGTGCATCACTCAACCCATAAACAATAAAATGCTCTTTCTTTTTAATTACAATTATTATAAAATGCCTCTCTTTTTTTCTTACAGAAACTTCTTTTTTAAACATTTTATATTAAATTTAGATATAATTTGTTCACTTTCGTCCTCCATTGCAATTTTTATGAATGTACATTCATATATAAAACACAAAGCACAAACAGCTGTTTCCGTACGGAATGTGCGATCGGTTTCGGACTTTGCTTAAGCAAATGACATTCGACGAAACTCAACGAAAAGTATTGTTAAGTACATTATAGTTTGCCACATATGATTTACATGGAATTGTACAGTTGCTTAAGTTGGCTTAAGCTAGCTTATGCATATTATAGTTGGGCCTTATAAAAGCGGTGTTTCTTTGGCAAAGGGATAAAGTCGATAAAACAGTTTGTGAAGTAAAACTAGAAGTCTCATTCTTGACTACTAAGCTCATTCGTGTAAAAACTGTGTTGCAGCGCCTCTGGTGTTTATTAAGCGAATTATTTCGAAATATTTTTTATCAATATTTTACTTCGTCGACGATTTATTTAGTGTTGTAAAGTAATACCGAGAAAGGGTGCTGTGATTTAAAGCCAGTATTAATAAAAACAATACAAATCAGAATCAATTTAGCAGCGGCTAGGATGTGCACCCAAAATATTCGAGCTATTACATACATATGCTAAATAGTCTTCATACTAACTACATAAGCTACAGCACCCTCAAATCGTGTATTCAATACATTGCTTTATTTGATCATATGCTAATATTAGTGGAATAATAATAACTAGCTGTGCCCATACACGTTGTGTGCGTCCTGAAAAATTATTTTTCGATTTTGCTTTGAAAGTAATCCAAATTTTAAAACTCTTACGTATTTACTTCCTATAAAGGTATCCATCCCTAGATAAAATTCTAAAATTTATATAAACTTCTAAAAAATTTTGTAGAGCTATGTAAAAGACAGGCAGGAAATAAATTACTCATTATTTTAAAATGACGCCATCTGTTGCGCAACATTGCTTAAAATATAATGCTTTCAAAAATGAAAGATGCCTTAAAGTATGCAGTACCTTTAAATCGGTAAAAAAAAATCGGAGTACTTTCACTGCTTTTTCTCCACTTTCTCTTGGAAATAAGATATTTTGCGGAAAAAGAGTATCTTATATTCAAATAAGGATACTAAGGTACATGGTCACAAAATTTTTTTAAAATCAATTCAGTAGTTTTTACGTGATGCAAACACAAAAATAAAGACCGACAGGAAATAAGTTACTATTGTATTAGATGTATAGAATAGCAGTGCCCGCCACGTCGTGGGCGTCCTGACAATATTTTGCTTTGAAAGTATTCCACACCAATTGAAAGACTCTTACTTTTATAGTGCTTCAGTTATGGTTTATGTATTTACTTTATATAAAGGTATCCATCCCTGTTTAAAATCCTGTATATAATTATAAAAAATTCTAAAATTCAAAAAATTATTGTAAGCCTCTGTAATAGGTGTGTAAAATATTTTGATAACAATGTAATTCGACAAAGTAAAAATACAAATTTTATTCAACTGGCGCCATCTGTAGTAGTTTTTTAAAATATCCAACTATCAAAAATAAAAAGGTGAGTTGATTAAATAACCGTTTTGAATATAAACGTGTTGAAAATATTCGAGTTTTAAACCGAAAATTTCAGTACATTTTCACTGCATTTTCTCTACTTTCTCTTGGAAATAAGATATTTTTGCGGAAAAAAGTATATAAAAAACTATATTGGAACCAGGATACTAAGGTACCTCCTCACAAAATTTTGTTAAAATACATCCAGTAGTTTTTACGTGATACAAACACAAACGAAAAGCAGACAGACAGACGGAAATGAGCTACTATTTTATTATCGGGTATATTCTGTAAACCGAAACCGAGTGAAATTGAAATCGAATAAATTTTTAAAGAAAAATATAACTTAGTTGCGCCTATTATTTTAAAACATTAGCAATCAAGGAAGTTATGTGAATGGTCTTTAATCAAATCTATAAAAAATAATATCAAAATGTTGTAAGATTTAAAAGTTATGACAATTTAAAATTTCATTCGGATTTAATTTCACTCGGTTTCGAATTACAGAACATATCCGTATATCTATAGATAACAATCTACTAGAAAAATCTATTAAATCTATTTAAAGATAGGCAAATAAATCTTTCATTTTTCCGTCTCTTCTTTTATAAACTGAATAGCATGCAAGAAGTGCATTTTAATGCTTCAATAGTAACTATTTATACTTGTTAATAATTTAAAAGCGCATTTGTATGCATATATATATATATAAAAATTTAAATGTTTTTGGCACTTGTTTGTGTTTAGTGTTTTATGGAGTGTAAACAATATTAATGGAGTATTCGCTAGAATAAAAAACTTAATCATTCTAACATCAGATCACAACAGCCAGATAATAAATATTTATAGAATTATTTCTTAAAATTTTTAGTCGGAACACGAGTATTGGTAACAATTAGTCGAAAATCTCTGTCAGAAAAGTGTTATAATAAGTAAAGATGAATTTGTTAAAAAGAATTTAAGCAAATATTAGGTTATGAAGCTAATTCGCTGTAAAATGATGAATTTAAGTATGCATCAAGGCGAATTCATAACAGGTAAACTCGAGAGCTCAGGTGACTATTTTTTGTCTCCATCTTAAAGTGTCAAAATGTACTAACATTTTTTCAAGGCATATTAATCAAGTAGCCTCACTACGGAGGGGAAATATTAAGGCGAATATAATCGATTTTTTATAAGCATTTTGACAGTTAAACCTACAATTTTCCCCTTAAATGGTTGAACTATCAAAATCCATATAAAAAAAAATTAAAAATATTCGTCTTAATTTTTCCCCTTCGTAGTGAGGTTACCTGATGAATATGCCTTTTTTTTTTTTGTTTTGATAGCCTAAAATGATTTATACAAAAATAAAATGTACGTATTTTTATTACAGAGTTGTACTTTTATTTCGCCGCGAGTCTACCTTGTTTATTGTGCTATGAGTATGCATTTGATACCGACTCTGATATAATGGCAATACCAAGGCGAATTCATAACAGGTAAACTCGAGAGCTCAGCTGACTATTTGTTGTCACCATCTTACAATGTCAAAATGTACTAACATTTTTTATTTTGACAGCCAAAAATGATTTATACAACAACAAAATGTACGTATTTTTATTACAGAGTTGTACTCTTTTTTCGCCGCGAGTCTACCTTGTTTGTTGTGCCATGGGCAATACCAATGCGGGAGGCCAGATACCCTCCATACAAAGTAATTATCTAAATAAGCCTATGACAAAATAGGTATTTCTTCAACTCCAATCTATTATTTTACAGCCATTTCTTAAAATTTGGAAACAAGAAATAGTCGTAAGGGGCTAAGTATGACGAGTATACAGGACAAGGTAGCAGTTCGTAAATGAAATTTTATGGATAACATTTATTTAAAAACGCTTGAGGCACCTATTGCTTTTTTATATTGTACCCGATTCAGCACCAGCAACCTTTAGACGACCTGAGCGTCCGGCATCATTTGAGCTGGTACAACCACAACAGAATTCAGTCTGACACTTTTAACACATTGAATTTGATGGTGCAAAGTTCCCATAGTATTTATCAAACCTATCTTTGGTTTCGGAGATGGTTTTCTTACGTATATAATAATGTGCAATCCGCGAAACACCAATTTTAACATTCTTTTATTAAAATTACAAAAACAGATTATTGGTGCAGCTTGCTCATTAGAGCAGTGTTGCATTAAAAGTTACTATACTGGAAATTTAAAAAAACACGGAATTATCAAAATAACTACTTATTAACGAATCTATTAATTACACACAGTTAGTTTGAAGCCTGAAACGCCATTTATTTATGAAGAAACAACAAGTAAACAATACTTGTTTTAAGCTTTTGACAACCATCTTGCAACATGTCCCACTGTTCAACGTGATGATGATAAAATCGCTGCTAGTCTTTAAATTAATTATATTTTTATTTATAATTTTTAATCAAACAAACAAACGCCCAACACTATAACAATTAAATATGATAAACGACAGTATTAAATTATAGACAACATATTTTATTTTTTTTTATTAAAAACGTGTTGAGTGGTTTTGAAACTTCGCGTGAAGTTGACAACAAGAAATGTGTGTTTTGAGTGACACTTAGTGCCTGGAAAGCAAATCTATCAAAGTGTTAAAATTTCACTTTACAGCAGACATATTAAATTTATGCATAAATATAAATATGCATAAATATAAATTGTTAAATTAACACATCGATTCACAAAGTATATGCTGTACTTGATATACACGTCTATTTACAGTTGCAAAGTTTTGCAAACTCAGTAATAAAATTATAAATTTTTTAAATTTAATATTCCACTTCTTAATTGCTAAAGAGTTTAATCGAAATTAGTTACCGTTACCGGCCGAACAATACATTGAGTTCAAACACCGTTACCTTTAGTACCGTAAGAAATGCTAGTTATTACAATAATTGCAATTGAATACCGAGAGATGATCGGTTCGACATGACAAATTGAGGGTGCTGTAGCTTAAGTGGTTAGCACGTTGACTACTAAAGCAATAGTCACGAGTTCAATACTACATAAATTTTTCTGATATGTATTAATTTCTCTTTATAGTAATTCATATCACAGCGCCCTACTTCGCCGGTATTACCTATGTGGTAATACCTATGTGGTAATACACTAAATCGCCGGAAAAGTAAAGTAATTATAAATTGGCTATGCTAGCATCAATCGAATTCGCCTAAATAACATCAGAGGCGCTTGCAACACTATTCTAAAAATAAACACAACGCTCAATTGCATTGTTGCCATAATCGAAGCTTTACTATCACACTAACCATATGTCTTATATACTTCTATACCTTTTCAAAGAAAGTAATACGATTAATATAGGCGAAGTGTTACTTCTCTTTAAAAATAATTGTGTAATGTAGTGGCGGCAATTTCTACTACTAATTCATTACTCAATACTATTCAATTGGGAACACAATAGTATCTTTTTACCTGTATTAACATTAACATTTTTATTTATTACTAGCTATGCCCGCTACGTCGTGGGCGTCCTGAAAATATTTAGTTCGATTTTGCTTTGAAAGTATTCCACACCAATTGTAAGACAACAATGTAATTCCACAAAGTAAAAATACAAATCAAATAAAAATTTTATTCAATTGGCGCCTAATGTTGCGCAATAGTTTTTAAAATATCCCAGTTTTAAACCGAAAATTTCTGTACCTTTAAAGTCCAAGATCACACGCGGAGATTTTAGTTGCCCAACTTTTTCAAATTTTCTTTTGAAATTGCTGTTACGTTCACACATGAAAATTTTAAAGTCAATTTTACTGTTTTGTTTTGCTTTCATTTTCTTACAATTTGACATTTGTGTTTAACGCGAAAAAATATATAATATAAAATAATTTGAGTTGAAAAATGAATTCAAAAGAAAAAAATGATTTAGTAAAATCCATAATTGAATGCATAGGAGAAGCAATCGATTTGGATTCTGACGCCGATGAAAAAAAAGACATATTAAATGGTTTGTAGTTATAATGTGTTTTGTAAAAAAAACTATAATAATTTGAAACTTTTTCAAGGTTTATCTAATTTGTGTAAAGCAGCATCGTTTCTGCCCGTAAAAGAAACAAAAAAGCAATGGATAAAACCATGGAGGAATGTGAGAGTTGAGCGCGGCTCATTCTCCTTTTTAAAAAATGAATTGCTGTTGACTGACGAAGCGTCATATAAGAACTACCTCAGAATGTCCGAGGAGCAGTTTAAGTTCGTGCTAAACTTAGTGCAACAGGATATAAGACGCGCTGACACTCCAATGAGAGACGCGATATCTCCTGCTGAAAAGTTGGCAATAACGCTGCGTTTTCTTGCCACAGGTATGTGTGATTATAAACAAAATTTATTTAGACACATAGTTAATACATAAAACTATCGAAATTTCTTTTAGGTGAAACTTATCGCAGCATAGACTACCAGACAAGAGTATCAAGATCTAAAATTTCGGCTGTAGTTCCTGAGGTATGCAGAGCAATTTGTAAGCATATGGCTCCAATATATTTAAAGGTATTGTTGTACAAAATTTTCCATATTTGAAGCTCATTTTTGGAAAACATTCTATTTATGTTTAATTTTAGTTTCCTAAAACTCCGTCAGAATGGGAAAAAATAGCAAAGGAATTTGCAATCAAGTGGCAATTTCCGAATTGTTTAGGTGCTTTGGACGGAAAGCATATAACTTTTCGGCCGTTACGAAAACACGGAGCATATTACCACAATTACAAAGGAACCAACAGTATAGTTTTAATGGCCTTAGCTGACGCTAATTGCAAATTTATATTTGTGGACATTGGTTGCAATGGTCGCAATAATGATGCTGGTGTGTTCTTTCAGAGTTGCTTAAAAGATGTTTTGGAAGATGAAAAGGAAATACCACATAACAGTGTTGTAGGAAATGGTCGAATGCTTCCATACGTTGTAGTTGGAGATGATGCGTTTCCGTTACAAACGCATTTAATGAAACCTTACCCTTATCATACAAATTTAAGGGAAAAACAAGTTTTTAACGCCAGGCTTTCTCGTGCAAGGCATGTTGTGGAACATGCTTTTGGCATTTTGTCAAATAGATTTCGGGTTTTCTTAGCTCCTATGAACTTGAAAAAGCCAGAAACTGTTGAAATTATAACTTTAGCCAGCTGCGTTTTACATAATTTTTTGTTGGAGTCTGATGACACCTGCCTTAACCAATCCATACATTCCACAATGGAAATTAATGAAAATCAGGAAAGTATGTACAATCCTAAAAAGGGACATGCAGAACATTATCGACAACAATTTATGTCTTATTTTAATAATGAGGGCAAAGTAGATTGGCTCTAATTTTTTTTTGTGTTTATACATACATATGTATGAACATATGTATATATGTACATATTTTTTATTCTGAAATAAAACAGCAAATTTATGATAACAATATTTGTTTATCTTTTTTTTTAAGTTTTGTTAAGAAATGTAATACAAAATTAAAAAATTCATTCAACAATTAAATTAATTAAATATTTGGAAGTTAACATAAAAACATAAATGGCGTGCTGATTTTCTTTAAATCTAAAAATAAAATAAATTGATTTGAATATGTATGTTTAATTTATGTTTATGTGCTTGGGTAATTACCAACCTTTAAATTTTTAATCATAATCCTCATCATCATCGTCAAATATTCCCTGCAATGATAATTCCAAAATGTCTATGGACTCTGTTGAACGAGATACAGATTGGTCTAATAAGTTTTTCTTTTGTGTTGAACAAGGTGGAGCCTCTTCTGAAATGCCAATGGCGACAGCCGAAGCACTTTTGCTACAGAGTTTTCTCATAAAACATTGAACTTGCCAGGCAGCATCGTCTTGGTCCTGTGGACGTATTTCCTCCATCCGGCATGTTACAAGATTTCCAAGCCATGCAAATTTCTTTTCGGTTTTCTTTTGATTTATGATGGTTTTGAAATTTTCAACCTCGTTTCGAAAAACGTTTATTGCACTGGAGCCCTAATTTAATAAATATTACATACATTAATACATATGTACACACATTAAATATCCAAACATACCTTTTTTCTCTTAGGTGGAGGTTCATCAATAGAATTTTCTTCAATGCTGCCTATTTCGCTTTGTAACTCCTGGATTAAGACCTAATATAACATACATACATATGTTAGAATAAATGAATTTAAAAATCGTTTCATTACTCACCTCTTTATTATTTATGCTTTCCCTAAGATTTGTATGCACTTGCAAAAAATTTAGTTGCTGGAAGCACCAAAGTTTGGTAACGTATACATCGGCAGTCCCAGCTCCACTTTTTTTGGACTGCTTTATTCTCCGTTGCTCTTGCATATATTGCGTTCTTAAATTCTTCCATTTCCTCTTTATTTCATCAATTGTAATGGAGCTGGCTACTGCTTGCATCTCCTTCAAAATGTTGTTGTATGCTTGTGCCTTTTTCACTCTGTCCAAATATTCTTTACATTTTACATTATAAATGCAATCGTTTTGTTCAATGCAAGTAATCAGCTTTTCAATTAAATCACGATTCCATTTAAAAGCCATTTTTTATAAACAAAATAATAATTGCAAGCTTTAAAAAGTTTATTTTTGATAAAAAAAGTATATTTTTTTTTGAGGCAATTTTTATTTATTAATATTTTCTTTGAATTATTCTCTTTATTTTGAACTGTAACGATATTTTCACTAATAAGCGAAACAACGAATAAAAAGAAATGTCAAATATTCAAATAAACAAAAAAAGCGAATGAGAGAATTGGTCGAAATAGCCGAGTACTGGAAATTATTTTTCCCTTTTTATTTCCCTCCCCGTAAACATCTATAAACTTAAAAATTGCGCAACTAAAATCTCCATGTGTGATCTAGCACAAACCGGAAATTTCGTTTTTTCAAAGCTTTTTCTCCACTTTCTCATAGAAATGAGATATTTTTAGGGAAAAAAGTATCCTATATTGGAATCAGAATGCTAAGGTACCTCCTCACAAAATTTTGTTAAAATTCATCTAGAAGTTTTTACGTAATGCGAACACAAAAAAAAAAACAGGCAAACAGGAAATGTGATACTATTTTATTATATGAATGTATAGATTACCAAATGAAAATCAGCAAATATTAATATTAAAGAAGGCACCCATAAAGCCTTCTCACCTTTGCTTTTTATTAAACAAAATTGTAGTATGATGAAAAAACGAAAAGATTCTCGTTAAAAATGGAAAGCTCGATTTTGATTTTAGACCAGATTTCTTGGGTAAACCTTCTTAAAATGCCTCGAATAATAGGATTTTTACAACCGCTTGTTGAGATTTTTGTAATACGTACAAATTGACCCAATCTAATGTATATAGATATATACATTATGTACAAAATTTTATAATATTTTTATGTTTATTCTGCATATTTAAAACGATACAACAAATTAATCAAAATTTTAAACTTGACGAAAATAATCATTTAAATTTCTAATTGATTTTTGTTTTGTTTGTTTTAAAAATTAAAAATTAATGCCAAATTTAATGGAAAATTTTGTATTTTATTATTTCAACAAAATGCAAACATTACATTATTCATGTCCAAACATGTTTATACTTTTAAAACTCTCATAAAAAAATACAACAGTATTTTATCACCTTTAAAGTGACACATTTTATGTGCTTACATATGTTTACTTATGAATTTGAATGTACATACATATGTATGTATATATGTGTGTATATATTGTTATTATTTAAATTGCAATTTTATTACAAATACAATACAGCAACACTATCACCATGAACTGATTTAATGAAAATTATTTAAGCCATATTTATGTATGTTAAAATCAATTTAAGATCCATCACCATCATAACAACCCACAGTGGTTTCGAACTCAAACTAGGCTGATATTTTTACATAAGCACATACATATGTATGTACATATATATAAAAAAATTACCCCGGTCCGTCTGTCTGCCTTTAACAAAATTTTGTAAGGAGATACCTAAGTATCCTGATCCCAATATAGGATACTTTTTTCCGTAAAAATATCATATTTTCAAGTGAAAATGGATAAAAGACAGTAAAAGTACGCAGTTCAACTAACCGGATATGCATATTTTATTGTTTTTTTTTTTTAATAAAAAAATACCTAAACTGATATAAGCATATCTTATGGCTGTTCTAAAAACGTAAGGGTCTTTGGTTTCAAAGCAAAATCGAACAAAATATTGCAAGGCGGCCACAGCTAGTCTACATACAAAGAAGAACATAATTACGATCGTTTAGGACGTTACGAACCAAAAGGCTTAGATGAGTCACAAGCTTCTTTAAATGCGTTATCCTAAGCTTCGCGATTTCTGATTTCATCAATGAAATTTTAAGATAGCGATAGTATTTCATTAAAGCATCTTTAATCCTTTTTCCAAATGATCAAAGCAGAGAATTTTGTAAAATGATTATGTATTGTTGTTTTTTACACTGAAAAAAATCTATGCATCGTACATATCGCACCCCAAAAAACTGTTTATGTGCAGAAGCAACGCACTTAACATAAAAATAGACATAACTATATTTTTCCAGTTAAAGAAAATAGTGATGTGAATGAAATTTTTGCAGTAGTTAGAGATACGTACTCTGAATTAATTTGTGGAAAAAAGTTAATTTTGGAAAATTTTGAGTTGTGACCCTTTTGTATTTAGGGTGCGATATTTATATGGGTAAATTTCTTATTTTATAACTTAATTAAATTATTTAAGAACAAATGTTTTTTGACAGCCAAATTACTTATTAAGTCGCCACCACACGTGTAATTTTTGTTTCTGAAACTTTTTTAAATTCTCTTTTGTAGTTGCATTCGTGTCTATATCGTGTCGTCATCAAGTGCAAAAGAGCGAACAACAACAACACTAGAGAAACATAGTACCCGCTGCCATTCCTCTGTCCTCTACAAACTCATGTATTGCAGAACAAGAGTTTCAATGTGTGGATGGGGACTAACCTCAAATTTGCTTAACTTTTAGAACAACGTAATTATTCATATTTTCATTATTTCTGATTACAGAACTACTGTGTCTTTAAATCAAGAACAACATTATTATTTTGTGAAATATATTTTGTTGTTACCAAATTGTAAATACCTAATAATAAAAGGCAGTTCTAATTTAAATTTACAAAAACTTTTCAACAATCCCTGCCACTTATAATTTTTGCTGCAAAAACTCTCGGTGAAATTGTAAGATTTATTATGTATTTTTGATACTGATGTATTAAAAATTTATATAAATTACAAAAAAAAAATAAAATTGTTATTTTCTGTAAATGCATTGTTTCTACATGTAGATGTAATTTGTAAATATTAAAATGTATGTGTAAAGTAAATATCAATGTTATTTGATAAATATACATACATACATACAATAAAAACATTTTCGATTTTCCATCAACGTAAATATTCTTTTAATAACAAATAAATGTCAGAGATAAATATTTTAAAGTCTCATGTTCTTATTCATAAAAAAGTAAAGTTTACTTTAAGCATACCTTATGACAAATTTTCATACAAAATTTGTCAGAAAGAATACTTTAAGTAAACTTTAATTTTTAGAAAAACATCGGTTGAAAACGCTTAATTTTTATGACAATTTTTCATACAATATTTGTTAAAAAGATATTTCAAGTAAACTTTAATTTTTATGAATTTGGGCATAAAAGTTTCTACGCTACACCTTTAGAAAAATGCCAATTTTTTATTATTATTTAGGTCGAATAACGATGCACACTATAGCGATTTAAGATTATCGACCTGTTAACATTCGTCTAAGGCAGTGTTTCTTCACCTTCTTGGTCTATATAATGAACAAATTTTAAAGTTTTTAAAAAGTCAAGGGCAAGTCAAGGAAGGCAAAAAGCATCAATTATAACAAAACATTTAATTTTATTATTTTAATATTATACAAAAATTTTTAAATTAAAATTTTTAATATGAAAATTGTTGTGGCTTTTCCTTACTGGATGTCCACACGTGATGCATTTTCATCATAACTGGACTCCCTGTCAACATATAGAGAAAGATCGGTTGAAAAATGCCAATTTTTTTAATGTAGGGGGAATAACGATGCAGGCCACTATCTGTATTGTATCTAAGGCAGTGTTTCTTAACCTTTTTGATGTAGTAGATCCCTTTAAAGTTTTTTAGGAAGTCACGGACCAACCTGTAAAAAAACAAGACATCAATTATAACAAAAAATTTAATTTTATTATTTTAATATCATACAAAATTTGTATGAAAAAGTCGTGACAAAATGTTGCAGAAGTAGTACTCTGGTTTTGCTGTGGAAAAACATTGAAATGTTTCTGGCAACATATTATCAAAACTGTGAAATAAAGCAAATGGGCATTATTCCATGTGGAATTTTTTGTTGATAATTTTTTAAAACAATGTGATATACTTAAAAGCAATAAAATCGTAAAATTCTTCCAAATCGCGAGATAGACACCACATTTTAAATGTCAAATTTTCCTTGTGAAATAATAAATGCTGCTAAACATTTTTCACAAATTCGAACAGAGTACTAGGCTTAAGCCTAGTACCAGCAACTCGCATATCATTTTCAATATTTAATCGATTTGTTTTGATCGAAATTCATTTGTAGCAAGGACTTTGTTCTAAGATCAGTAAGCTCTGTGTGAAAAACAATGGGTAACAAGGACATTAGGAGCCTCTTTTTTACCAACAGGGCAAGATTTATTACCAAGCATTGCAGGTGCTGTACAAAGTGAATGAAGTTTATCAACTTTCTTTGTAGAAAATAAGTATTTCTTACCGGAAGTCCATACCTGATAAATTTATATCGTGATGAATGTCAAACTTCATATAAAAAAAAACATTATTTTTAATACTGGGTTTTTTATATGAAGTTTGGCATTCATCACGATATAAATTCATCATCATTTTTTTAAATTACGTAATTTTACTACAAAAATGAAAAAAGAACACTTCAAACTATTTATTCCAGCAAACTAAATCACAAATACTTTCCTAACCGATTAAAATCGCATGATTTCAAAAATTTTTGTGATTTAAGTGATTTCGAATCCCTTTGATAACAAGCCTGTATAACTCAAAAAGTGAAGTTTTAATTTTTTGTACATCTTATATTACTTGTGTTTTAGAACGTGATTAAGAAAAATGTTTTAAAAACGATAGGCCATGATTTACTATTATACTCAGTCATTCGATCTAAATAGCATCTGATTTAATAATCTTTTGAAAAAATTCATAAAATTATATTTTTCCATCCGATCAGAGTTGCAAAACCTTTTATTGTATAGTTTGACACAATTTTTTAAGTTGGACAGAATTCTGTCAGATTTTTTATGATGGTGTGGAATAATGATAGTGCCATAAACACAAAGATTCATATTGCTTTTGAAGCGTATAAGTTTGACGTTTTGCCAATTGTTTCAGTTTATCAGCTCTTTTATTACAAATAATTTAAACAAATTTTAAAATAGTTCAAAGAAATTTGAAATATTAAATAAATTGAAAATGAAATTAAACCAATACAAATCAATTCAATCAAAAAACTATTTTACTTAATGATGAAACTGTAGGTGGATTATTTGATATTGAAATAAGGGAATGTAAGAGAAGACGTTATCTTTTTGTTTTGTCCTTTTACATGTTTCTTTATTTTTATGAATCCTTAATAATAGCAATTCCACTTTGAAAATTTAAAGTGGTTTCATTCAAAAGAATTTTTTCGTTTTCTGAAGACTCTAATTTCGGAATTGAAACCATTTACGATGTCGAAAAGGGATCTATTAAGAAAGCTGTCTGCTTCGATACTCCCCCTACATTAATACAACCACTTGTTTACAACAAAATGTTATAGATTATTACCATAAAATTCTTAGAAAATACTTTTTTTATTTAAGGTATATTTAAATAAAACGGTATCAGAGGACCACATTTAAGAAAGATGTAAATAAAAACTGCTTTATCTGAAGATCTGCATTACCACATCAAAGGACGCTTTTTTGTGTAAAAGTGATGGAATGTATAAAGTACATGGTACTAAAAACTATCTAAATAAAAACAAATAAAATAATACTAACCTAGCCTTAGTCTTACTGAAATACATATTTAAATACATACATATGGCAATGATGTTTATTAACACTTATGTAAATTAACATTAAAAAGTACAATTTTTAATATTTTTAAAAGTACAATTTTAAAAGCACACATCACTGTTGCTGATAAGATTAGCAAGTTGTTAAAAAAAAAATATAGAATTAACACATGTTACGCCTTTCTACTAAACATTTTACACACTGCATAAACAAAAGCTTGTTTAAACGTACGCTTACAAAAACACGTGTACTCCAATTGAGAAGATTATCAGCGGATTTTACAAAGATGTCACTGAATGAAGCTAAAAGAATTGCTGCATATCAAGCCGTAGACGAATGGGTCAACACTAATACAGCTGTGGGTATAGGTAGTGGTTCAACCGTTGTGTTCGCTGTTGATCGTTTAGCAGAACGCGTTAAAAATGAAGGTTTACAAGTGGTATGTGTGCCTACTAGTTTTCAAGCCCGCCAACTTATAGTTGAGAACAATTTAACTTTGGGCAGTTTAGATTGTAATCCCATGTTGGATGTGGCCATTGATGGGGCGGATGAAGTAGACAAGGATTTGGTATTGATTAAAGGAGGAGGTGGTTGTTTGCTGCAAGAGAAAATTGTTGCTTCTTGTGCTGAAAAATTCATAATTATTGCTGACTACACTAAAAACTCGGAAAAGTTAGGAGAGCAATACAAAAAAGGAATACCCATTGAAGTAATACCTATGGCCTATGTGCCCATCAAGGAAAAGTTGCAAAAAATGTTTGGTGGAGAGTTGAAATTACGCATGGCTATTGCTAAAGCTGGTCCCTGTGTCACTGATAATGGTAATTTCATTTTAGATTGGCATTTTCCTCAAGACCAACAATTTAATTGGTCAGATGTCAATAGAGATTTACTTTTGATACCGGGCGTTGTGGAGACAGGTATCTTTGTTAATATGGCTACGAAGGCATACTTCGGTTTGGCCAATGGTAAAGTTAAAACTCAAGAAAAATAAAATTTGTAAGAATAAGTGTGGTATAAGAATTAATATTGTGGCCTTATGGTCCTTATAGGAATTGCAGGATATATGTTAGTATATACATATGTACATATAGGTACCTATTAAGTTTTTTTTTTTTAACTTTCACAACTTTTTGTTATAAAATAGGTTTTGTTTTTGTGTATCGTATCATTTGTTAAGGTATAAAATTTGTTTTATCAATAAAAGTTACTTTTTTACTTAAATCATTCTTAACCTAAATAATACTCCAATAATAAATAAAGGATATTAAATGCAACCAATTCCAAAGTATACTTTTGCTTCATCACAGGTAAAAGGGAAAAGGAAATTGAACTACCTATGTAGGTATAATTTTAACGTATAGAATTTTATAGAAATTTTAAATGCCCTTTTCACGATGATTAGAAAGAAGTGTTAGCGTAAAATATGTTTTACGAGTATATTAAATTTTATATGGTTTTTTCTGAAATTATAGGTATGTTTGTTACAAAAATTTGTAAATTTTAACCTCTCCTGGAGTATAACTGCATTCCTATTACGATTCGAAAAAAATCATTAATTTTACTTACCAACATTATTAACCAATAAGAAAAATGATAATAAAGCTATTGTTGTATCCAGTAAAAACAATTACTTTCAACTACATATAGAATTGAAATAAACCAGCCAGTGTAGAAAATAAGTAAGAAAATATAAATTCACTGTTGGTTATTATTATTTTGTTTGAGCTTTGTTAAATTGTTTTGTCCTAATTATTATTTAATTAATTTCTCATCTGAAAGAGTAACTTTAGCTCATCTAAAATTTAGGATAAGGTTTTCTGAAGATGCTAAATTGAGAACTTAGCGAAATGGCCATCGAAACTAGCTTACCTCATAGTAATCAATTTCAGTAAACTTATAATTTGGGTTAATAGCACGATATTAATAAAAAATTGTTAATAAATAAAATGTTCAAAAATTAATGGCAATATTTAAATTTATATAGGTACAAGATACCTGTAACACATATGTGTTGTTCGCTGACGATGGTGGGAAAAAATTTTTAAAACATCCCTAAGTTAATTCTGAAATACGCATAAATCTAAAATACCTATTGTTTTAGAATTAAAATATTTAGCACATATGTAGATACATACATACATATATGATTAAAATTCATACATATATGAATTAAAAAAGACTGACATATGTTAATAGATATATATGGATAAAAGAGGGAGGTGGAATGTTGAAAAGCCAGCCAAAGGATTTTCACTTAAACACAATAAACATAATTTGTTGTATAATGCTACAATTTGTAGTACTAAAGCTACAGGTTCATAAACCCAACTTTTGAGTCTAGTTTTTAACTGATTGTTAAATTATTGTTAAAACTTAGTTATTGTTGTATTTGCATCTATTTTTTGTTGTTTTAAACAAATAATTACATACAATTTACTAATAAAAAAAACAAGCCTAAATAATTTACTAATTTTTATTTATACGATGTAAACAAATAATATAATGTCCTCAGCTGTTATATTATGAAGGGACTTTTATAGCAAGTAGCTTTTGTATATATGATACTTTGAACTAGTGTTGCTAATTTGATGAACTGGTAGATATTTCTACCTTTTAGGATTGCATTATCAATCGGAAATTTAACACCTCGTATGATCAAAAAATACAGATAAAAGCCTAGAAATCTGTTCATTTTTTCATGCGGAATGCTATCAAAAAATGTTGCAGAAGTAATACTCTGTTTTTAAGGTGGAAAAACATTGAAATGTTTCTGGAAACATTTTTTCAAAGCTATTAAATAAAGCAAATGGGCCTTTCATGTGAAATTTTTTGTGGAAAATTTTGTAAAACAAAATTTTTTCAAATCACGAGAGAGACACCACATTTTAATAATAAATAATAATAAATGTTTCTCAACAATTTTCACAAATTCGAACAGAGAACTAGGCTTTACGGATAATTCATATGAAAGATATTCGATTAAGCATGATAGTCTATCAGTCTGACGTTGTGGGCACAGATTACTAACTAGCACTTTGTGTCGTGGACTCAATTTCAACGAAAGACTCTGACTAACAACAACGGGTGAAAGTCTTTATTAGGTTAGAAAATGATTTTATTTCATTGTAAAATTGAAATAAAACAGAGTAAGGTAAAAAAGTAAATATTTCAAATCTTTTCCAGTTTTATATTTTATGTATGCAAAAACAACACAAGACTTACCATACTTGACGTATGCGGAAAATATCTTAAACCTAATGTGTTTTGTTCATTTTTACTAAAAGAAAACACAAAGAAAAATTTGAACTAAAAAATAAAAAGTAATTAAAATAAAAGCAGAAAAGAAGCATCTGACCCAAGGCACATTAATGAGGTAGCCTTACTATGGAGGGGAAATATTAAGGCAAAAATTATCAATTTTTTATATGGATTTTGACAATTTTTCGCCAAAAAAAATGAAGTAGAACTATCATACTCCATATAAAAAACTTTAAAAATTGTCGCCTTAATATTTACACTTCGTAGTGATGAATATGTCTTGATCTGGCCCCACCGCAGCAAATTTAGTAATTTCGAGCTGAAATTACGAACGAAATCTAAAGTGTTCATACTGGGATTTTTGACATTTGAGTTAATTTCCCAAACAGCTGATCATACTTAGTTGCATTTGTATAATTTAATTCTTTTGCAAAAAGCTTTCGCACAACACTTTCGAATTAATTAAAAATATATACTGATGACGGACGTAGCTGTCTAGATAATGCATTCTGCTTTGCTGGTATCTAATTTTTCTTTATCTCTTTATAATTAAGAACTTAAGCCTAAATAATTAATTTATTAATTCAAAAATAGTTCAAATAAAATTCATATAATTATATACACGAATATTAAAAACAACACAACAACAAAATTAATGTACAATTATGTACATTTCCATTATTTCATTTGGCTTTTAAATTTTTTTTTAAACAAACCGGACTTTCTAAGTTGTAAATATGGTCATGGTAACAAAAAAGTAGTAAAATTGTGACGGCTTTTTAAATGATTTTTTTTTTTCATTTAAATTTTATGTTTGTTTTTATTATTGATTCTATATCAAGGCGAATTCATACCAGGTGGAGTCGATAGCCCAGCTGATTGTTTTTTGCTCTCGTTTTTTTTCTAATGTCTTGTCAAAAATACATTGTTTCATATTTGCTAATCTAATGTCAAAGTTGTTGTTTTGTTGTAGTTGTTGCTCTACTGCCTACACCTGGTATGAATTCGCCTTGTTCTATATACACAAATTTTTAAAAAAAACGTAAACAATAAAACTTCAGCTGGGCTATCAAATGTAAACGCAGTGTAAATAAAAATGCTAGATTGAACGAAAAAACGCTGTATTTTTATCACTGACAACTTAAAAAATCTTCGATTGCCGAATGAATTGATGCAAAAAAGAAGCGCGTGCGTTTGGTACCCAAACTAGACACATTTGTAATAAAAAAAGGAAAATTGTCCTATTAATTTTTAAACAGTTATAAAAACACTGAAAATTATATTTTTTGTATTATTTGTAGTTTCCGCAAAGTGTTGTAACAAAAAAAGAGTGATAACAATTTGCGAAATAAACAACAACGGAAATATTACAGCGGAAAATTTGGGAAACGCAAAAAAATCATCTAAAACGTGTCTACTCTAAAGTGAAGAAGAAAACTATCTCTTATAAAGAATTTTATATAATTTAAATGAATTTTTAAATAAAATTTTAGAAAAGCTTGTTGTGAGAGAACAGTAAAATTTATTAAATTGTTAAAATTTTAATAACTAACAAAAACGCAAGAAAAAGAAGGGTGAAAATTTTTCAATACCAGAGTTAGGTTAGGAACGAATATCAAAGAGGAATTGAAATTAAAGTGTTAAGTATTAAATAAAAATTATAACAACAAAAACAATGACAAACAATATAGAGGAATTGCCAATACAACAAAATAACAATGGGCAATTACTAGCCGTACAGCAGCAACAACAAGGAGAACAACAACAGTTATCAAATCATGTGGAACAGCAACAAGAAGAGGGAATTAATATGGAAGTTGATGGACAGCAGCAGCAAGACCGACCAGCCGATAATTGTTGGAATTTAAGCTTACCTCAATTTGAATCAACAGACATTCTTCCGCCCAGGGAAGGAAATTCCACAACGCCAGACTCATTACAACAAGCTGCCGATAATAATGAAAATCAAAATGCATCTGCTGAGAATAATGAACATGCTGATGGACAACAACAACCTGCCGATAACAATGAAAATCGTGATGCCGCGGATGAGAATAATGAAGAACAAGCCGACGGAGCTGATGGTGAAAATCACAACTCCGATGCAGAAGATGAGAATGGTCCAGCAGCTGCCGACCCATTTTATGGCTTTGAAGATTCTGAACCCAATCTTGAGGAAAAAGATATGGTTCAAGTTTTACAGTTTTGGGAATCAAAACATACTACATCTGGTTTCGATCCAGTCCCAATATTAAAAAGGTAATTAATCTGTTGGAGGTGTAGTTAGGTATACCTATTATTTTTAAATACTTTTTGTGTTCTTAGTTTTTGTTAAGCATGTAAAGAAAGTATGAAATATTTTTAAATTTTTTAAGATAATATAGAGCATTGTTAGGAGCAGTATTTTTGTTTTAATTACAAATATGTATGTAATAGAATTAATAATTAGTGTATTAATTATATAGAATGAATAGAAATGACTCTAAAGATGAGTAAATTTTTTTGATTTATTACCATGAATTGTGATTTCAAATTATATACTTAATTCTAAAATAATTCTGGAGTGGCCTACACTCAACTTTACCATACCCAATGGAAACAGAAAGTATATTCGAATCGAAAAATTAATTATTTTCGGTTTGGGGTGTTAAGTAAACTTCCCCTTGCCCCTTCCCAAAAATGTATACATCACTTTATCTTCATAAACCAAAGGCACATAATGAATTTCATTTTGATATATCATACGGTATTACCTGTAAAACGTGTACAAAATTGGGGAGTAAGTAAACTATCCGTTGCCCTTTACCGATTATTCCCGAAATTTACACAACTCTTCATCTCCATATACCAAACACGTACTAAATTTCTTTTTACTGATTAATGAACTCTACTCTTCCCAACGATGTCAAAAGCTGGGTTGCCAACTGTTTTAGTGGGAGACAAGAGTTTGTTGCGTTCAGAGGCCAGAAGCCAAATTATCGTAAGATTAAAATGGGTGTGGAAGAGTACTGTCACCTATACTTTTCAATATTTATCTTGTACAACTTCCTTCCCCGCTACAAGATGTTAAGGCGATGTATTTTCATATAATTGCACTATCTATTCATCTGGTCTTAAAATTTAGCACATAAGTGCTAAACCATCTCAAAATATCAACCTCAAAGTTATAGGTGCCCCTTTTCACTTACCTGACTAAAGAAGTAATTAGAAATTAGACATCTCTATCAAATGCCGACGATACAAAACCAAAAATTTTGGGCGTTGTGTTTTCTTCGACAGTCTCCTTCACTTCGCTTCGCACGCCACCTACATCAACCAGGAACAAAGTCTTAAAAGCTCTTGCAGGCACCTCTTGGCGTAGGACAAAAGAGACAATAATAACAATTTTCAAAGCAATTGGTCGCTTTCTCTTTAGTGGTGCTGCCCAAACCTCGTTCCTCAGCGACACTAAATGGCGAGTTTTACAAAATAATACACTCAGAATCGCTACCGGATGTATCGGAATTACTAATATAGGTCACCTTCATGAGAAGACCAGGATACTGCCGGTCAGACAGCACAATGAGCTACTGACTATGAAATTCCTGCTGGCATATCAGCTGCCCAACCTAATCATGAAGTGTTTAAACCGCCACCTCGTCACATCCGGCAGGACTTTCGATGCTATCGCAATGACATTCGGGATATCATTCCATCTCTCATAGACCGCGAGTAGCCATTGCGGACGCCCAATGCTATTACATCAGCAGGCGATTTTAAGAGCGATGAATGGCTATAGTTGTAATGAATACCCCCAGAGATTGCGGACAATACCCTAGCACAATTAAGAGCCGTATGGTACAGTATTCTTAACTGCTACCGTGAGCGTATAGTTTTCTTCACTTTAAATCGCTGCCCAGCTTTTCTACAAAACTCTCATAACATCGTGCATTTATTTCAATTTTCTAACAGGCCTATGGATCTGCTCCCCATAGAGTTATCGTTAAGACCGATTGAAGTTGCTTTTCTCCAGCTCCAAGTTCCACCAACGTCACACTTTTAACAATAGATAATATATTGTATGAATTTTTTTAATTTTATTTGGACTATTTTTAAATTTTTTAATTAAATTAACATTTTCAAAAAAAATATCTCATATCCTATTTGTTTGATAAGTTAGAAAATTAATCGAAAACACCTTGTAGATAGATACGAAAAATGCTGACGACGCACAGTGGCTGAAAATCGTTTTTCGTTGGCCAAAATTGTGTAACTTTTGAACCGATCAAAATATTGAAATAATTTTTTTTTTAATGGATAGATATTTAGCTCAGCTTGATTCAGTTTTAATTACATTAAAATTGATTGAGGACTTTTTAAGGAATTCGAGGTCAAAGTTGAACATTTTAATTTTTTTAACTTTCAGAGTGAAATATGGGTTTATGCTGTGTGTAACATAGTAAAATATCCCTCTAAGATCCAAAAAAGTATATATATTCTTGATCAGTGAGGAAATCTAAGACGATATAGCTATGTCCGTCTGTCCATACGTCCGTCTGTCCATCCGGCCGTCCGTCCATTCGCCTGTCTGTATGAACACGATTCAGTCTAAACAAAAAGAGCTAGACCCTTGAAATTTGGTACATATATATCTTGAAGGATAGGGCAGGCTAAGTTCGTAAATGGGCCAAATCGGACCAGGGGGAAAAAAATTCCCCTAAGAAGAACTAAACCAACCCACATTTTTACAAGTTTTTTTGTAAATTTGTTAAGCAAATGAAACATTTTTATGTCAAAGAAGGTTCAAGGTCTTTACCCTGGAGCCAGAAAATCATAAAAATTTATTTTTGGACCCCGCCCCCGTCTTGTGGGCGTTTATATAGCATATTATATGAAAAATAGTGTCAATAATTAACAAATTGTATTACCTAAGCCTAGATTTCATAAAAAATTAATTTTTAAGCTTTCATGACGAATGGAAAATGTACTCGGATCTTCTGCGCTACCTTCACCTCACCCCCCCCCCCCCCCAAAAAAAAAAAAATTTTTTTTTTTGGTTAAGCAACAAGAAAATATAATTTTTATTCATTTGACTTAAATATTAATTGCAAATATTCCATATTTTGCTCTGTGCTATTTCTGTTCTTTAGTAGTTTTTTGGCTTCCTCATCTAAATCCCGATGGTCCACTTTCCATTGATTTCGAATACTGGATATGAACGGATCTGACGTTGCCAATAATATATTAAATAGATCTTCATTTGTTGAATTCCGTGAAATTTTCCTAGTATTGTGCTCTCTATAAAATATGTAATCCTTGTTCCTTTTTTCCTGAGCCTCCTCTGATAGATCTCCAAGTGGCACCAAATGATATTTAATGACATCTTCACCATGATAAAGAATTTTGTGAACTGTTGCAGACATATTTCTCCATGGGTAGTTAGTTGTATATATTTTTGCAGTTTCCTTAGCATAACCTCCAAATTTTCTACAGTCAATTTCTTCATTGCACGCAAGTACTTCTAGTATTATTTTAAATCTGAAAATAAGGTTGAAATCCACTCCTGTTATTTCAGATGCTGTTTCTGGATCTGAAAAGAATCTTCTTGCGGTATTGCCATCATTTGTATTGCCTGACCCTTGTTTTGGCTGATCTATAATCAGTCCACGTTTGCGATATTCATCTTGAACATGTTTCTTTTTTGAACTTCTTAACTCTTTGTTGGTCACGTTGTTTCTTATTGATCCTGAAGACCCGAAATCCAAATCATAACTGATTTTTAGTATGTGTGGTATTATCTAATGATTTTGCTGGGACTTGGTTTAATTGGGTTGATGTTGCTTGGCATATAATGCAGCTAGATGCAGCCTTCGTGTTAGTCAAAGCCTGACCCACTTTTCCATCTATCATTGTCAGGACTAACTGGTAGCTTACTTCAATTTGCTGCCCATCTAACTGTAATTGTAATGGCTGTAGTGCTGTAATTTGGGCCTTGATATCACTAATTTCTTTATTAATAACATCATTTGTTTCTTTTTTGAATTGAAATTTGATTGGCCTGTAGTATTTCGTAGAAGATGGTGTCTCATTTTTCCAAATATTTATTGTTTGCGTTGTACTAGTCGAAGGCTCTGAATCTTCCAAAATCTTTTTCAATCGCAATGGTACAAATGATACCATGAACATATCTGAGTCAGAAATATTTTCACATACAGCTTGTTTATATTGTTTTGTCCCGAAGAACCATCACATCCCCATTTACAAAAAAAGAATTAACTTTGTGTTTCCGTATTTCTTCAACTCATTTCCTGTTATTGATTGCAGCAAGCGTGCGGCTGTGTGATCAAGTAGAGATTGTAGTTGTACCTCTGCCGAAATTGGTGTGATTGTAATAGTGTCCTTTGATGGCAAACAGTCCATTTTAGCAGCGGTTATGTGATGATATGCTGGATATATATTTGAGCCTTTTTCAATCGCACGCTGTCTGAGTTTAATATATTGCTGTTTTGTTAATTTCAAATCCAGAAATAATGCTAATGCCTCCTCATTTGTGTACTGTATTGCATCATTCGGAGTTGGTATACTTTTAAGAATCCGTTTTGTTCTCGGTGGACTAGCTTTAACAACTTTTTCAATGATATCCACTTTTGTAAATTGGTTCTGTGATCGTAATTGATGTAGGAAAGATTCTTTTATATTTGTAGAACCAAAGGCATCGTTAATATCTTTAAGCTTCCGCCTCTTAGATCTATCGCTGCAATTGTCCACTAATGATTTGCGTGGTCTTCCAGCCTTATCTTGCTTTGCTGTTTCTGCAGCGACAGTAAGTTGACCTTCTAACCACTTTGCACTTTTTATATAAAATTTTTGTTTACTGTACATAACTTCTTTGTAGCGTTTTTTTAGTGCTTTGACGAAATTATATAATTGCTCTTGAATTTCGGTGCTACACGAATTTAAGTTTAATTTTATTTTAACGTAACTAAGAACATCTTCCTGATTTTTGTTTCTAAAATACACTTCGGCCAGTTCTTTATAACTGAAGCTCTCCATTTTCTTTTGAATAATTTTATTTGCGTTTGTTATGTTTTATCCGTACACTTAAAGGATTAAATTATTACTGAGTAATCCCTTAACGAATCCGTACTTTTATAAATTTTTAGATACATGTTCTTCACACACTGATCTTTAATTTCATAGCAGGTAGCGCTTAAATTGAACAAAACTGCACTAATGCGTCAATATGGGGTTGTTTTTTAACTTTAGTGGTTTAATGTCGCAATTATTGTTATAAAATTGTTTATGACTTTGGTTGACCCTAACATTTGATAACAGGTAAATTTAGAAAGAGATCATATGCTTCCTGTAGAGCCCATTGTGATAATTTTATTACTTATTTTTTGCTGATCAAAACAAAGCCATTAAACCCTTTCGAAGGTATTATATATATTTTTTTTAGTTATACGTAGCCTAAACTAAAAAGAAATAAACTTTTAGGCAAAAAAGTGAAAATTTAATACACCATTGTATATGAATTTTTTTCGAGTAATTTCATTAAAATGAAAAAAGTGTTCTACAGGCGGCTCGTGGCGGGTGCAAAAGTATATATAGCCTTAAAGAGGACACTTTCACCTTTCTCGTGGTTGTATACGTTTCTTGTTCCCTTTTGTTCCCTAGAAGTTCTATTCCACTAAATTATAAATTTGAGGAAAATATAGTAGTTTCATAAATATTTCATAACGCCCCTAATATTAAACGCTAGAGCTGTGTCTACTTACAACAACTAAAGACAATAATCCTACCAACATTATAAAAAAAACCGCAGACCATTATCGATGATAGCTTGCGAGTAGTAACCATTTAATTTTGATAAAAAACCAAAGAAAAACACCTTTTTCTGAAATTAAAAAAAAAGTTGAGTTTGACAGCATGCCACGCCCACAATTATCAATATTTTAACATAATTTTTTGGCTACCTTAATTTGGATATATTAACTACAAAATGACGTAAAAATTTTAAAAATCGGTGACAAAAAAAAATTTACTTTTGGCCAACGAAAAACGATTTTCAGCCACTGTGCGACGGATGTAGCGATGCAGAAAATTGCATAACAATCTTGGTGGTGTCTAATTTTTCTTTATCTCTTTATAATAAAGAACTTAAGCCTAAATTATTAATTTAATTTAATAATATATAATAAATATATAAAGGCGAAAAAATAGAAGAGAATCACAGTGGACCAGTAGTACTAACTATTACTGGCGATGTATTGAAATATTAGTGGTGGAAGCGAATATTTGATTATTGTTTTGAGTACTCAATACAAAAAAGTAGATAAACAATACATTTATGCTGATGTCAGAGTGCGCGCTACAACCAAGGCTATAATACTACGCTACAAAATGCTATAAACCACTGGATGCGTTTTTCTAATGTGTTCGTTTAAAACATGTCAGAGTGAGAGCGAAGCTTAATTCATTTTTAATACGGTTTTCGACATTTTTAAATTAAAATTTTGTTTGTAAAAAAGAAATTCAAACTTAAAGTTAATATTTATTGAGCCTTTCTTTACAGTAAAAGAATTTATTTTTAAAAATAATAAAAAGATAAAAAAGTATTCTTAAGACTATAATGTAAGTTTCGCTTGCAGCGCGCACTCTGACATCAGCCTTAGGTTAATATTTTTCGAAATAATTTTAATAGAATATTTGATGACTGCAACATTAAATTTCCGTTGCTGTTACGTAAACGGATGTATAGAGTACGTAATTGAAATGTATTGAATAGTAACGAGTAATTGAAAGTAGTAAAAGTTGCCAGTATTATTACTACTACCCCGACCTTCTACCTAAATGGAAATTTTAGATCGATATCGAATGCGGTGATTTGGCCCCCGGTTAAAACGAAAATTTCACTCTTTCCCCCCTTAGCTTTTATATCTATTTTTGATTATTATTAAAATTTTTGGTTTTATATTAAGGTTTATTTGTTCTTTAATTCTAGACTGGCTGAAATTTTTGAAAAAGAAAAGGAAATTTACATGCGTAAAGATCCCGATCCATTCGATGAACGTCACCCTTATCGCACAGATCCTAGTTGCCAGTTTGGTTTTCTTTTAAAACAACTTTTTCGCAAAGACATTTTTATGAAAAAGGTTAGATCTGCTAAAAAAAAAAATTATAATTAGAATATTTTAATAAATGATTTATTTTTCAGTTGGTTAACGATTATTTGCGTGACAATTATTTCACCCGACAAAATATCCAAAAAAGTTCTTATGAATTAAATATATTGGCATTGCGTCTAATTTTAGTCATAATGCCAGGTCTTGAGACGACAGCTGTTTTTCAAGTAGAATTTGATCATCTAATAAATCGAATTTATGGTTGGGCCGAGGATAGTATTGAACCATTACAAAGTTATGCTACTGGTCTGCTGGCTGCTGCTATGGAAGTCACCGATATAGCCATAACTTTTCGTGATATGAATACACGTTTGGTGCCCAAAATGATAAAGCGTCTGCACATGCTCCAGGCTATTCATAAAATAGGTTAATAAAATTAAAGAATTAAGATTAACGCTTTTTATATGTATTGTTTCTATTTCAGCTATTTCACAGCCACCATCTGCTAATGAATCAGTTTTAGCTAATAATTCTATAGACAATTCTCTAGTCGGAAATTCAAGTGTAGAACGTATAATGCCATCTTGGATGGACGGTTCAGCACCTCAATCACCTCAGCGTTTAGATGATAGCACAGCCAATTCCCGTTGTCATAACAGCAGTGCTCTAGACACCTTAGTTAACAGTTCAAATATGTCGACACTATTGGAAAATAGTCGTGACGCTTTTCCCGGCAACAACGTTAGCCGTTTATATAAGAAAATGTATATTCCCATACATCCACCCTCGGCAGAGACCAGTCAAATGCTTATATTACGCTATTTAACAACTATGGGAGAATATCAGGAGTTTTTAGGTTTATTCTTCGAACATAATGCCATGCAATTGATATTTGGTTATATAGAAAATTTGGATAGACGTGATACATGTTTGGCGTTCGAGGCTCTTAAATATTTGGCTTCACTTTTATGTCATAAAAAATTTGCTCTAGAATTTATATTACACGGTGGCTTAGAGGTAAGGCAATCGTAATACTATATATAATATTATCTAGAGCTACTTAAGGCGCTGTGCTTGTATAGAACTAATTTTTCTTAAAATTATTTTCAGCCAATTTTAAAAGTTCCTCGCCCTAGTATTGCTGCTACCGGAGTTTCAATCACTTTATATTATTTGGCCTATTCAGAAGATGCAATGGAACGTATTTGTACCATGCCAAAAAATATAATTACTGAATTAGTGAAATATGCCCTTTGGATATTGGGTCATTCGTACGATTCTGGAAAATGTCATGCTACAATGTTTTTTGGTTTGAGTTTTCAGTTTAAAGTCATGTTGGACGAATTTGATGCTCAAGATGGTTTAAGAAAACTCTATAATGTGGTAAGTCCTCGGAAACAAAGAGAAACGGATACTAAAAATTATTTGATACTAAAAAAAAAAATATTAATTGTTTTACCTGGAAAATTATTTCAATCTTATTTTAGATTTCTGTTTTGAAAATCCTTAATCCCTCGAACAATGATGATGACGACAACAATGAACTCAATGAAGATGTTGAATGCGCTTCAAGACAAATGGTTCGTCATGTTTGTGTGGCACTTAAACGCTACATGGAATCGCATCTCTTCTACAAATACAACAATTTCATGTGTCAGCAGTATCCGGTGTCAAGTGAGTTTAATCGCAACATAACTAAGGCTGCCAAATCAACATTTGAACAAATAAATGAACAGATACGCACGCTGCAGGAAAATACATCGGTACGTGCTCACTGGGCACCTGTAGATCAACTTTTAAAGTTGGGCGGTATTACACTATTACTGAAGATTATTGCATTTTCATACGACTGGAATAATGGTGGTCGCTCAGAGACTGTGCGCACAGCTCTTGATGTTTTGTCAATTTGTTGTGTTATACCACGTGTGTATATTGCTTATTGCGATTTGCTGGAATTGCCAGATCATGCCACAACATCAGGTATTTACTCTATATTGGGAGCTGCTGCTGGTGATATTGTACCGGATGCAGATGTACAAAAATCAGCTTTGGCTGTATTATGCAATTGTGTATGCTCGCCAATAGCCCGGGTAAGTGTAGAATTAAACAATTTTTTATTTTTTATAATGAAAAAACTCTTAACTCTTATTTAAATCCTTTTTAGAAAGAACCCAATAGTATTATTAAATGCTTTGGTTCATCTAAGAAAAATAAACACAATAATAAATACAGCGAAGAGTTGGTGGAGAAAGTTTGGGAATCTGTTTGCTCCAACAATGGCATTATTGTTTTGCTATCGTTGATGCAAATAAAAACACCTATTACCGACGCCGATTGCATACGTGGTATGGCGTGTCGTGCTTTAGCCGGTCTAGCACGCTCGGAACGTGTTAAACAGATTGTGGGAAAATTGCCACTCTTTGCCAGCGGTCAGATTCAAACTTTGATGCGTGACCCCATACTGCAGGAAAAAAGAGCTGAACATGTTCTATTTCAAAAATATGCTTTAGAGCTGTTAGAGCAAGTGTCTGGCAAAACCAAACCATTCAGCCACCAGCTAGATCCCACTTTAGCCAATATACACAAGGCAAACATAATAGCACAAACGAAAATACAATATAATGAACAGCAATTGTATCAATTGATCTATGATCATTTGGAATCGAAAGGTCTCTCACAAACAGCTCAAATGTTGCAAAAAGAAGTCGGCCTCCAATTACCCTCAACCACAACGAAAAGTTTTCACCAATCACCATTTGACTATAAAGTGTTGCCAACAACATCTATTGCACGCAACCGCTTGAGAAACCGCATGCAAGATGTCAATCAAGCCATAACTAGTGCTTCAAACCAAATACCACATACTAACGCTGCAGTCCCGGGTAATGGGGAATTATTAAATGGTAGTTTTAATGAGGATCAGTCCATGACCACTGTAACTCCTATAAAACTTGTCAAGAAAATAGAGAAAACTAATCCGCCAACTAATGTTGCGTTAAGTGCAGCCACCAGTTCCGTTCCAAAGTGTGCATTAAACAATACTAGCCAACAGAGATCACTACAAAAACAAATTTCTGTTGTAGATCCAATCAGTCTTGTGGAAGAGGGGTCACCACCACCTTCGACAAGCATATCGCTGGGTACCATTGTCACAGAGTACTTAACGAATCAACATGCTCTTTGCAACAATCCCATGACAACATGTCCCCAATTTGATTTACTAACACCACATAAATGTCCAGATCCCAAACCTAATCGTGTGTTAGGTGATAATCTGAATGTAACTAACAGATTCTTCAGAGCTCAAGCCGGATACAATACGCGGAAAATGAATCGTCGTTTTGTGCACTCATATTTTGCGCCCTGGCGAACAATACGTTCTACAGATAGTAACGAAATAAACTTCTCCTCCTGTCACATTGTACAAAGTTCCGACCTTCTTTTGGTGGGCACTCATCAGGGCGAGGCTAAAGCATTCAACATTAATCATGGCACTGAGGAATTTTCATCACGCTGTCATAGTTATATTATTGATTCTATACAATCGAATCGTACCGGAGATTTGGTACTGACTTCTGCCAGTTGGCGTTCACCACTGAGTGTTTTGTGGTCGATAAAGGACATGGATTTTGTGTCGAAAATTCAGTTTAATGATGAGTTTTATTGCGAATTCAGTAAATTGTCACAGGACAAAGTTATAGGAACGCAAAACGATGTGAGTATATTTTATTTATTTATTTCTCTACCGTATTTAACAGTTGTTGATATCAAAAATGCCTTTAAAACAGTTATTTGAAGAATTATAACAAAAAAATCCATCTAAAACAGTTTAAAAGAGTTTTTTTTATTCCGTCATAAAACTCTTTTGAGGAATTTTATTTTTTCCGCCAGAAAATTTACTGAATCGTTATAAAAATAACACATGTGTGGGTTTTAATTTGTTATTGTTTGATATAGATCTGTATGATACATTAGATAACTCATAATTACATTGGAGTCTCACCATTTAGCTACTTACAATGTACAAATAAGCTAACATATGGGTGTTTTTTTTTTTTAGCTACATAAGAACAATCGATATCCATCCACAGTTTGACAGCTAAAAGTGTCAAACTGAGTTGACATTTCTGTTCAGTAAGGTTTGGCAAGTCATCATGAACGCCAAAACAACGCTTCCAAATTATGGAAATTTACTTTAAAAAAACTGTCCACTTCGTCCGTTTTACGGTCAATATAATCGGTCAAACGATCAACAAGACAAGGAAATGTGCGTACCAAAGATAATATTGTTGCTGTAGCTCGTAGTTTTGAAAATGGCGACGAAATGTCGATTCGTCGTCGTTCTCAACGTGTTGTTCTTTGTCATTCGACTACGTGGAAAATTTTACGGAACGATCTTCGTTCGTTCATCGTTTGTGTCGAATTTTTTGATTGGGCTCGTTTGAAACTGCGTTAGTGATAAAGCTAATTTCTGGTTAAATGGTTACGTTAATAAATAAAATTGCAGTATTTGGAGTAAAGACATTTCTTATGCCGTTAACGAATCACCATTGCATACATTAGAATTGACTGTTTGTTTGGTGCGGCTTACACGCTGATACCGATTCTTATTTCTTTCGAAATTAGCAAGAAACTGTCGTTACGGTGAATGGCGAGCGCTATCGAGTCAAGCTGCCTAAATTTTTGTTTTCAAAAATTAATCAGTTAAATAATAATGACATTTGGTTTCATTATTGGATTAGAAAAAGTAGTAAAAATGGGCTAATCGAATGGACCATATAACTCGTAGCCGTGTCGGATATATGCCGGAAATCATATTTAAAAAATAAATGCGATATCTAGCTGATTATAATAAAAAAGAATTACATTCCAACGATTTTTCTGTCTTGTTTTATCATTTAAGTTCTCATGCAGCTAAAAAAAAACATCCTTTACAAACAGGTCCATTTTTATACAAGGGGTGAAATTGAATGAAATCTTTTATTCAAAACTGTATTCCGTAATTTTAATTGTTAATAACAAACAATTTTTTTAATATTTTTTTAAAATAAAAATCTGAAATTACGGAACTCTATAATTTAAAAAAAGTTGTCGAAAAAAGATTCTATTGAATTGTCACCCACTGTATTATTACTAGGCTGAGAACTTCATTATTATTTCTATCAAAATTGGCTATTGACTATCTCCAAATTTCTGGACTTTGTAAGATTTAACTAAAACAAGTTTTTAATTTCATCATATTTGTCTTCGCAGCAAATTTTAGTTTAAAAATGACTTTAAATAATTCTTTTCAGTGTTGTACAATTTATGACATTGCCAAGGGCCAATTAATATCCACATTTACGCCAACTTTAGGCAATCAATACAGTAAAAATCGAGCTACGTTCTGTCCCACCGATGAACTGGTGTTATCAGGTTTGTCCTTGTTTAATACTGCCGAGTTTAAATTTTAAAGATTACATTATTTTAACAGATGGTGTTCTTTGGGATGTAAGATCTGGCAAAGAAATACATAAATTTGATAAGTTGAATCAATCCCTATCAGGTGTCTTCCATCCAAATGGTTTAGAGGTAAGAGAAAAAGGCCAGAAGGAAAAGAAAAATTACATGTGATGATGTCTTTTAGATTATTTCGAATACAGAAGTTTGGGATTTGCGCACATTCCATTTGCTGCAAACTGTGCCGGTCTTGGATCAATGTCTCCTAAAATTCTCTCCCATGCAAACTATTTATAGTATTCGTTTGGAAATGGAATATCGCAACGATTTTGACGATACGACCAATTACGATACGAGCTTTAAGGTCCTGGATGCTTACGACTATTCTTCGATATCGACAATAGATGTTAAACGCAGTCTTTTCGATTTAAGTGTCAACGGTAATGGCAGTCTGATTGCCTTGGTAGAAGATCAGCCGTCGTACGAAGCAAAATCGGAAACGTTTGTGAAAATATATTGCGTTGGCATGAAGAAAACGGAACATGATGAAGAGGTGCGTGACATGAATACAGAAAATGTTGTTAACAACAGTAGTTCTAACCAATTACCAAACTTGACGCGATTGTATGACAATCCGAGTACAAGTGATGGTGGTATGGGTAGGACAACTGGAAGAGAAGGGGCTAGTATTAGCCTTTTCGGAACGACGGCTGCCAGTGGCAATGGCGGCGTCGGTGGTCATGCTGCGCCGCGCCCCAGGGCTGCTGGTGGCGTTAACGATGTTGGCGTTGGAATCGGTGGCGGCGGCGGTGGTGGTGGTGCTGCTGCTGGTGTTGTGGGTAATGGTGGTGCGAATGCAATTGAAGCTAGAAATGCGAATCAGTTTGCTATAAGATGGCATGGCAACAATGTTGAAATATTGCCGCCGCATTTAGTCGGACAAAGACAACGCCAGTCACAAATACAACCCCAGCCACAGCCACGTAATCATCATCATCAACAAAACCGCACCATTAATAATAGTAATAACAACAATAACAATCGTGACGCTGGCCTTAGAGCAGTATTAGAGCCAGATCCCCTCGTGGGTCTTGGCGGTGGTGGCAATGAAGGCGCGGGCGCAGCACAGGCCGATGTTAATAATGATCTCATTGATGATTTGTTTGCTTTGGATGATTTAGCAATAAATTTATTGTCTCTGCTTGTAGGAAGATGAAGAGGAGTGTGAGTCCGACGAGGACAATTCAGACAGTGATGCCTCGGGCAATGGTACGTTAAAGTTTAATAAATAAGTAAACTAAAACCAAAAGGTAACTTCTAAATTATTTTTTAGTGTTTGGTTTACGATCTGATGATCAAATGCGCAATGGCAGACGACGTCGCAATGTAGAAGATGATGACGACGATGACGATGATGATGACGATGATGACGACGACGATGATGACGATGACGACGATGATGATGACAACGACGACGATGATGACGGTGGCTGGATAGATATTGATATGGATGATGATTTACCATTAAATAATTTTCGTTTTTTAGCTTAGAATTCCAAATTCGACATAAATCTGTAAATCAATGTAATATTCCTTTACTATTCTATTTCCTTACTTCCTCAAACCCCTCAAATGCAAAATGTCTGTCCCCAAAATTTCTTCTGCCATTTGTACAAAAAATCGAAATCAAAAGAGAAAATAAAATAAAATCTCTTTCTGTCACATTTGTTAAGTGTCAACAAAAGTATGAAAAAAATGTTTCTCCTCCCTTCCTAATTTATGAAATCTTTGTTCATTTATTGTTTGTTCTTATTTTAAAACAAAGCAACAAAAATTTTCCTTTAAATCATTTTAGTTTTAAGTATTCTTCTTTATACAATTTTCCTTTTTACATTTTTTGTTACATTATTTAATAATTAATAATTTTTATAAATTAATTTTAAATATTTAATAATTACATAATGTGTACAAAAGCAAAAGCCAGGCAAATTCATTATTTTATTTTTTGTATTTCCTTGCAAGTTTATTGTTAATAATCTGTTTAAAAACTGATGCAAATTATAAATGTTTATTATTTTGTATGTAAAAAAAGATCCAAAATATTTAGTATATTATTAAAAAACAATTTTAATACAAACTAAAAATCTATATTTAGTATTTTGTCTAACAAGAAAAAAATGATTTAAAATGGAAAAATTTTGAAACACAAACATTAAAACCTGTAGCAGTTGTATGTAATTTAAATCAATATTTGATAAACATATAAAACAAAGAAATTGTATAACAATTTACTTGCATTTTTATAAGCAAATTAAAATAATAAATATATTTAAAATAACAAATGCATTTGAGTTTGTTAAGTTGATTAAATTTATTTCGTAACTGAAAATCAATTTATGTATTTTGTTTCATAAATATTTCACACAGGTGACACAAATTCATATTTATCCGACCCAAAGCTGAGTTCACTACTCAAATGGAAAAAATGGATTTTACCAAATTTCAAATTTTTTTTGAGTATTTTTTACTTACTGTAAATATCATGACTTCCGGTGGGTAAGTGTTGATTGTTTTAAAACTAAATAATCTATAAATTATTTTAACTTTTTCAGGCCTTTTTTTTAAATAAACAAAAATATCCCAAATTTATTTTCGCTCCACAATCTCTCGTAGTGATGCTCTATGAACATAAGAAGTTAAAATCGTACCAAAGTTTGACTGGAAAATATCAAATTCAGGGCAAGAGAAAAAATCGCTTATTAACTAATTGTTATTCAAATAATTAAATGAATAAATCTTGAATTATCATATGAATAAAAATAAGATGAATCTGTAGTTGATTACGTATAGCTTTCGGGATCTTAAGTAAATTTTGCCTTTAAGATCAATGGTAGGGAGGATACCGAGGCACTCTAGTACGTCTAGGAGATAGAATTTTGTATAGATTTTTAATAAGGTGGATAAAACGAGTCACGATAATATCTTTTGCGATAAATCAACCTACCGTATTTTTAGGGTTCCGTACCCAAAGGGTAAAAACTTAACCCTATTGTTTTCGCTACAATATCTGTCCGTCTGTCAGCGTCTTTTATCTCTGGAACCATAATAGGTAGAGTCTTAAAATTTTCACAGAAGATGTATAACAGGGTGTTCCGATAGCGACGTGTTATTCACGTATATGTGTTTATTTCTTAAACTTAAAATTTACAAACATTAATTAAAACTTTGTTCGCTATACAAACAAGTATAAAAAAAAATCAACCTAAATATTAAAGGGTGTTCCCATAGTGACGTGATTTGCATGTATATGGCCTAAGATTTAAGCGATAATAGGTAAAATTTTTACAGGAGGTGTATTACTATGGCCACTACAACAGTATAAATTAAAGGGTCTAATTTGGCCTAATTTTTTAACTATAATAGGTAGAGTCTTGAAATTTTCACAGATGGGGTATTACTATTAAAGGGTTTTCCGGCAGTGACGTGATTTTCAGACGCCGTATTTCTTGAACCGTAATATGTAGACTCTTAAAATTTTATACAGAAGATGTGTTACCACGGCCTATGTGGCAATTACTAAAAATTAAACGGTGTTCTGACAGTGACATGGTTTTCACGTATAGTTACTTATTTTTTTTTTATCGTAATATGTAGACTCTTGATATATTTATAGAAAGGGAATTGCCATGGTCGCTATAACAAATAATAAAATTAAAGGGTGTTCTGAAAGTGATATAATTATTACGTAAATAACCTTATTTTATAAACCGTAATACGTAGACTCTTGAAAAGTTTACAGTCGATGTATTACTTCGGTCGCTATAACAAATACCATTAGTGACATGTTTTTCACGAATATTACCTTATTTTTGAACCGCAATGGGTAGGATCCTAATATTTTTATAGTAAGTGTATTACCATGGCCGCTATAATAACAATTAATAAAATGTAAATGGTGTTCCAATAATGATGAAATTTTCGCGAATATGACTTTAGTTTTAAAGTTAAAGGGTGTCCCATAAGACATAAAAAAATTAAGAACTTGAATTGAACACTACGTGTGTGAGACTAACTCGCATTTGACTGATTTATTTTTTATTTCTTTTTTCTGCATGTGCGATCGTAGGCAGAAAATTATTTAATGTTCATTTTTGAACATGTACATTTATGAAAAATAACATTAATGCGAAGAAGCTAGTTTATCACGGATCACGGATTTTTGTCCTTTTTTCGATTAGACGCTTATTTTATAAGATACAGCAAAAATAAGATTTTCATATAAAAAATAGATTTTTTTTTTGAAAAATATTGGGGATCACAAATTTTTGTCCTTTTTTCGATTAGATGCTTATTTAAGAAGATACAGGAAAAATAAGATTTTCGTATAAAAAATAGATTTTTTATTTAAGAAGATGCAGCAAAAATAAGATTTACATATAAAAAATGTATTTTTTTTTTTTTGAAAGATATAGGTGATCATAGCAAAAATAACATTTTCATATAAAAAATAGATTTTTTTTTGAAAAAGGGGATCACGTATTTTTGTTCTTTTTTCGATTAGATCCTTATTGAAGAAGATACAGCAAAATAAGATTTTCATATAAAAAATATATTTTTTTTTAAATATAGGGGATCACGGATTTTTGTCCTTTTTTCGATTAGACGCTTAATTAAGAAGATACAGCAAAAATAAGATTTTCATATAAAAAATGTATTTTTTTTTTTAAAGATATATGTGATCATGGATTTTTGTCCTTTTTTTTTATTAGACGCTTATTTAAAAAGAGACAGCAAAAATAACATTTTCATATAAAAACTAGATTTTTTTGTTGAAAAAGGGGATCACGTATTTTTGTTCTTTTTTCGATTAGATGCTTATTTAAGAAGATGCAGCAAAAATAAGATTTTCGTATAAAAAATAGATTTTTTATTTAAGAAGATACAGCAAAAATAACATTTTCATATAAAAAATGGATTTTTTTTTTAAATATAGGGGATAATGGATTTCTGTACTTTTTTCAATTAGACGGTTATTTAAGAAGATACAGCAAAAATAACATTTTCTTATAAAAAATATATATATTTTTTTTAAATATCGGTGATCATGGATTTTTATCCTTGTCCTTGTCTCGGGATCACGGATTTTTGTTCTTTTTTCGATTAGATATAAATCATGTAAAAATAAGATTTTAATATAAAAAACATTTTTTTTTTTTGAAAAATATAGGTGATCATGGATTTTTGTCCTTTTTTCGATTAGACGCTTATTTAAGAAAATAAAGCAAAAATAAGATTTTCATATAAAAAATGTATTTTTTTTTGAAAGATATAGGTGATCATAGCAAAAATAACATTTTCATATAAAAAATAGATTTTTTTTTGAAAAAGGGGATCACGTATTTTTGTTCTTTTTTCGATTAGATCCTTATTGAAGAAGATACAGCAAAATAAGATTTTCATATAAAAAATATATTTTTTTTTAAATATAGGGGATCACGGATTTTTGTCCTTTTTTCGATTAGACGCTTATTTAAAAAGAGACAGCAAAAATAACATTTTCATATAAAAACTAGATTTTTTTGTTGAAAAAGGGGATCACGTATTTTTGTTCTTTTTTCGATTAGATGCTTAGATGATGCAGCAAAAATAAGATTTTCGTATAAAAAATAGATTTTTTATTTAAGAAGATACAGCAAAAATAACATTTTCATATAAAAAATGGATTTTTTTTTAAATATAGGGGATAATGGATTTCTGTACTTTTTTCAATTAGACGGTTATTTAAGAAGATACAGCAAAAATAACATTTTCTTATAAAAAATACATATATATATTTTTTTTAAATATCGGTGATCATGGATTTTTATCCTTGTCCTTGTCTCGGGATCACGGATTTTTGTTCTTTTTTCGATTAGATATAAATCATGTAAAAATAAGATTTTAATATAAAAAATATTTTTTTTTTTTTGAAAAATATAGGTGATCATGGATTTTTGTCCTTTTTTCGATTAGACGCTTATTTAAGAAGATACGGCAAAAATAAGATTTTCATATAAAAAATATATATATATTTTTTTAAATATAGGTGATCATGGATTTTTGTCCTTTTTTCGATTAGACGATTTTTATATAAAAAATAGATTTTTTTGAAAAATAAAGGGGATCACGGATTTTTGTTCTTTTTTCGATTAGACCTTTATTGAAGAAGATACAGCAAAAATAAGATTTTAATATAAAAAATATTTTTTTTGAAAAATATAGGTGATCATTGATTTTTGTTCTTTTTTCGATTAGAAGATACAGCAAAAATAAAATTTTCATATAAAAAATAGATTTTTTTTTTTGAAAAATACAGGTGATCACGGATTTTTGTCCTTTTTCGATTAGACGCTTATTTAAGAAAATACAGCAAAAATAAGATTTTCTTATAATAAATATATATTTATTTACCTTATGATGCCAGGTGTCGAAATTTAGTTTTCGCTGTTTTTTAATAAAGCACAAAATTGATGAAGTTATGGCGTTTTGAAGTTTTTACTTTAAAAGTATAGTTTTCAGATAATGGAGGTTAAAGTTGGATAACTAATTTGTGCAAGTTTTTGGTCTTTAAGAGTGCCCAATTAAATATTTTCAACATAAAATAAAGTATATTTTGTAGTTGATCTCAAGATGTCGTTTGGTACAACAAAAAACATGAAATTTTGTTTTGTCTTGTACTGAAAATTTTACCCTGGCAAGATAAGATCCCTTTCGTCACATTATCTAGTCTACACTTTTGGCAATAAAAAATCACAGTTTAAGTGTATACCTACATAAATTTATGTATGTATATATGGCAAGTATTGTCGTTGACAATGCACCCAAAAAATAAAAACGTCGACAAATGTATTGACTCGAATACACTTGTACCCAGATTTCCTTCATGGGCGCACAAATTTAAAATAAGAGACTTAAACTACTGAGTTCAGTACTTAATTTATAACAAACAAATACTTATTGCAGATATTTAATGATTAACTGTTAATACTAATATGTACTGTCTCGCCGGTGTGAACACCATTTCAACAGATTTCAAAAATTTTAGTGTGGCAACCACATACTACGAGACATATACAACTATGGTTCTTGACCTCGCCTAAGAATCTGTCAAAGTTGACATAAGAATGACAAACAGCATATCCGGTCTTTTTGGTTGTAATCGTGAAACTGCGCAGACGTAGGATATAGACGCAATTAATTCGGCATAATTTTGCAAGGTAAGTGAATGAATTTAGAGTGAAACAAATAAAAGTGCACTGGAAAATAAATGATTTTAAAATTATAATAGAAAAAAAAAAAAACGTGGATAAAGAAAGCCGGGAGAGAAAAAAAAAAAAAACGAAGTGGAAACCAGGAAATATTTGATAGTTGTAGGGTAATAGTGGAAACAAAGAAAAAAACCTAACGTACGCAAAGAAAAACGTATCTGGGGAACCGAGGAAACTGCGTCGCAGTGTGTATAAGGTTCGAAAAGGCGAACTGACTGTGACTGAAAACGAGCTAAGGCCCGACAAAAGAAAATATTCCATCTGGGCAGGCGCATGATCAAATTTCGAGAAAATCATGAACGGTAGCCCCGAAAATCTGCTGAAGTTCCATACCACCAACCGCAACTAATCCACCACATTTCGTCACCCCGCTTCTTTATTCCACAGCCAACAATCAGTTTGGACATTTATAACACCAGCAGCCAAGCAAGCCGAAAACGCCATTTTGTTCTTCGCAAAGATGAAAAATAAAGCGTTGGCATAATCGCCACGCAGAAAACGCCATTTTGTGAAAAGGCTGAGTTCAGTTGCGACAATTGCAAAATTAGTGCAAAGTTCTGAACACATAACGCCAGCAGCCAAAAAGCGCGCCGAAGTCGCTATTTTGTTTTCGTAAAATAACAAAAATAAAAAAGTGTTGGCACAAACACAACCACGAAAACACCATTTTGTAAAGAAAAGCTAACGACAGGTGCGACAATTACAAATTTACAAAAAAACGCAATAAACATAGCACCAGTTTCCTCGTCTATAAAAACAACAATGGCGCGATTTCTTAATAGAGAGCGAAATTACAACAGCGTTGACACCAAAACCACGAGGTAACACCATTTTGCAAAATGGCGAACCTAACGTCTGTTGACACCAATGATAGCCCAAGACACCACTTTCATCATCACCAATGCTCGAAACAACCATAGTCATCAACAGCGCAAACGGTCATCATCATCACCATCTACAAATCATCATCACCATCTACAAATCGTCATCACCATCTACAAATCATCATCACCATCTACAAATCATCACCATCTACAAGTCATCATCATCACCATCTACAAATAACCAACATCATTAAAACCAACATCATTAAAACCAACAATAACGACAATCATCAGCATTAGGACCACAGTCATCATCACCATCTACATTTCATCATCATCCTCAATAACATCAGCATAACCACCATCACCTGAGACGTCAACATCCATAGGACAAAAAGATAAGTAATAGTAGTTATTTTGTGTGATAGTTTTATAAATTTGTTAGTTATAATTCGATTATTAACCGGTGTAGGCGTAAAAGAAAATTATCACGCGCAAAGTTCAAGTTTTCGATTGCAAGTTTTTATATAAGTTTCTTTTGTTGATGATTCTTTGCCTTTCAAAAAGAAAATCTCCAACGCAATTGACCACGTGTGTTTTGGGCACACAGCCAAAGCAGTCTATTCGAGGAGGCATTAAGCTCTTTGAGAAGGGGAGGACCTAACTCAAAGAGGTTCTTGGTGAATCGAATCAGAAGCGGCGGCAAACCCCGTTTAAGCGTAAAAGCTTAGCTCGATTTGGAGCAATCAATAGACCAGTTTTTCTTTATTTGGTATTCACGTTAACAGTTAAATTTTTATTGAATTTTTTTATTACAAACAGTTCACAAGCTGAATTGGTCAAAATTCTGTTCCACTTTAGATTTCATAGTCCGAGTTCATCTTTCGAAATTTTTACAGTTCTTGTCCAAATTTTAAATTTCCATTTCTTTTCGAAGATCGAATTTTATTTGCCAAATTCCAAAACTATTTTAGATTTCGAAGTTCAAGATAATTTTTCTCCATTGTGTTACTGAATTTAAAAAGGAATTGTTGTTTGTAGTCGAAACACATCTTAACTCAATATTCGAAATTATTCTTGCCAAAAGTACAAAGCTAAAGATCAAAAAGAAAACGATAAATTCATTCGTCTGAAAATATTTGTCAAATTTGTACTTACCTTGAAAACCTAATTCTTACCAGAAATTACATTTGTTAAACTAGAATTAAAAGAAATTAAATATTAATAAACTTGAAAATTATTTGAAAATTTTACTTACCTTTTAAACTCCATACTTACCTGCAAATTAAACTCGAATAAAATAAATTAAAAATTGACAAACCTGAAAATAAAGAGATTGAATATTTAAAGTCCGAATTTACTTACCTTTTAAAGTTCCCAATAATCATTCGTCCGGGTAAAAACTTTATTTAATTTGACTTAAGATTTGTTTTACTCATAGCACTTACAGTAATTATACAAACAATCAAAAGTACACTTGTCAAAATAAATTAGTTTTATCACAAAATACCATAGTTTGCTCTAGAGTTAATAGAAAAAAAAACAAAAACAAAAAAACCTGATGTAAACATAAAAATATATTTAAACGATAAGAAACCAAACAAAATGAAAAAAAAATAAAATTTGTTCTGTGACAATAAAGCACACAACAAAACGAAACCTTATATTGTAGATTCTAGTGTTAAAACAAAAAAAAAAAAAACAAAACTAAGATTAGTTTATTTGGAGAAAAGGACAGTGAAAAGAGTAATGAGAAATATTAAATAAAACCAAGATAAGGAACCTACCTCCAGATAAGCCTACCTTAGATATATCTTTATCAATATACAAATCTATATAATTTATATATATACTTATATACAAATGCAAACAATTAACACTTAAAACAATTATTTTAAGTAACAGTGCAAAGATTCTTGTAATTTTTAGTTAGTTTACCTACCTAAAGTATTGAAAATACATAATGTGATCAATTTCAATTTTCTATAATCAAGAATGATTTTTCTTTAACCAATAGAGATAAGCATGAGGTAAGTGTCAATTGGTGATGTGTGTTTTAGGGGTATTCCAGATATTTCACAAGTAGAGTACCACGGTTAGGGGAGGGAAACGTGAGGGCCATAACATCTAAGCCCAAGATGAGAAACTTGCCTTTTCGAATTGCACTGGCACAACTTTGATGTCACCCATTTTCTGAACTGCGACGAACCACCACCCAAGCCCGCGAGCCTTAGTCGTGCCATAGTGGCAAAGTTGCCAGTGTGCAGATCAGGAAAAAGGGGGAAGTTTTGGGAAATGATTCAGGGGAAGAAGTTTAAGCGCGTTTGTCCGAAGAAAGGCATGACACAATGGCGGTCTGAAAAGATCACTATAGTCACTAAGAATTCCTTGAGTTATTTCTGACTAATACTTCTTATTTGTTTGGAAATTTTTCTTGTTAAATTTAACCAAACCACAAATAAAAAAATATGACAGAAAATGGCGCCCAACGTGGGGCACGAAACTAAAATAAAACGTTAAGGTATCGAGCAAAATAAATATTTTTTTTAAGATCGGTTGGAAAAGTTTTGTTAGCTTTTACCAGTAATGGTCTAGGCTAGCATAATAAAAACAAACCATACGCGACAGCTCGTTACTAATTGAATGAATGCCAATTTAAAAGGAATAGTTTTGAAAGAATATAATATGGTTTAGAATGAGTGAGTCACGGGGGAACAATGAAGATATAGTCCGTCCGTCTGCCACTATTTTTTACTTGGAAACAAGCTTTACTAACGATATAGTGTAAGTCTTAGAGACTTTATGATAAAGTACTCCAATTGCGACACTGTTTGCTAGCATAGTTTAGCACAAGAAGGCTTAGTGAGTCCAGATAGTTTTGTTGGAAATTTTCTGTTGCCACTAATCCAAGACTGCATATATAAAAAAAAAAAAAAAAAAAAAAAGATATTTTTAATAATTAGCATTTCGAAAAAAAAAAAAACGTTTGAGTGTGGCTCGTAGAATAGATAAGTTCTCATCTACATTTATCACCACTTGATACACCTCTTGATTATTTTGTTTTTATTACAGTTTTATTAATACCATCGATTTAAACAGACATTTTGATAATTCAAAATTAGCCTGATTATTTTGATTTTCTTTTAGTTTATATACAGGTAATAATTTTTGGATAAAAGTAAACAAACACATTTTTCTTGTTTTTGATTATTCTTACATAAAGTTTTAACAATTTAAGTTTCAGGTTTGAATTGTGTAAGTTTGAAAGATTTCAAAATATTTTGCATTTTAAATTTTCCATTAACATTTCGGGTTCAGGTTTGTCGGTAAGCAAACTTGAGTATTTCAGAGTAAGTCGTCTGTTGTATGGAGTACAGATAGAGTCCATCGGCAGCCACTTCATTCTTAATAATTTTACTTAATCATTATTTTATTGATAATTTTCGGGAATTCGCGTAATTCACAGCCAGCGTTCGGAATCCGGTTTTTAATTGTTATTCTCATAGGGGTACAGGTTTTAGTTAGTTTTGAGTAAGATTTTTCGGGGATTGGAATTCAGTAGGGTTCGAAGAAAGTTTTCGTCATGTTCGGAACGAGATCCAAGAGTAAAGCGGAAGAAGATAACCCGGTAGCCACAGTGCCGACATCAGCTACAACCGTTACCACCGAGACCACAACCACAGCACCAACAAGTACAGGAGCAATTCCGAAGCGGATAGATTTTGATACCACAACCACAGAGAGACAAATGGAAGATATTTTAGAAACCAGCGGAGAAAGTGCATCAGGACATAGCTCAGCTATTACGCCACCTTATAGTAGCATTAGTGCTAGAGGAGTAATTGACGCCTTTCGACAAGGTAACGCACCACTTAGACCACCCGCTAATCGTTACACTCGACCAAACGAAAGACCTTTAACTCATGGAGATTTACAGAACTTCGAAGATAGACTTCTCAATCTTGTACCACAAATTATACAGCAGAGCTTAAGTGCTCAAGGGCAGCAACCAAATGTAGCACCTCCACCAAGCGTGAATTTATCTTTGCCAGATCTAAGTCAACCACCACCAAGTAGACCACCAAGTGCTCACATCCAGCATTTACAAATGCAGCCTTGGGTGAACTATTCGTTCGATCCGGCGAGCAACAACAACTATAGGAATGAAAATTTTAGAGCGGAAATTCCAGTATCTCCGGGATCTAATCGTCATATTCAACATGGAAACCATAGCACAGGAACACGGATTGATAAATGGGGAATCATTTTTGACGGGACCAGTAAAACCACAAGTATTGAGGATTTTGTATTTAGAGTCGAAACACTACAAGCAGATTTCGGTTGTCAATGGAAGGACGTGTTAAAATCTTTTCACCATTTATTGAGTGGACCAGCTAGGGAATGGTTCTGGGATCATCGCCGATTTAACAATATTTCTAGATGGAGAGATTTAAAGGCAGCGCTTATAACACAATTTCATCGTTTTGATAGTGACTTCGACATACAAAGGAAAATTCTAGATCGACGACAAAATATGCACGAATCGTTTGATGATTTTTATAATTCAGTAATAAAGTTAAGAAACCAATTACATAGTCCGTTGGGGGAGAGGGATTTAGTTACGGTGATGCGAGGAAATCTGAAAGCACCAATGGCTCAGTTACTTTTTTCAGTTCAAGTCAATAGTTTAGCACAATTTGCAAAGGAATGTAGGCGCGCAGAAAACTTAATCAATAGTCAGCGACAATTCAGTGGAAGATATGTACCTCGACCAGTTCATGAGATCGAATATGAACCCATAGTGAGCGAAGACCTTGAAGAAGTCGAAGCGATTGGCCCAGCACGAAAACTACAATGCTGGAATTGCAAGGCCGAAGGCCACATGTTTGTCGACTGTCCCGAAGAAAAAAGATCTTTATTTTGTTTTAAGTGTGGTTTGGAAGGAACCGTAACACCAAGGTGTCCTAATTGCCAGGGAAACCGAGGAGTGAACGTGTCTCGACAAGGGATGGAGGCTCGTTCAAAGAACTATTATCCCAATCAACTCAAACAATAGAAAGTCAGGATAGAGTAACAACACCAACAATTTCGATGAAAATTATGAGAAGAACTAACAATTTGGAGAAAACAAGCATTGAGAAATGTAGCCCATGGGAACAATCAAGAAGAACGCGAAATATAATACCACTAGAACTGCGACAACAGGAATACGAAGCAGCAAAGGATATAATTTTTGGACCATCTAATAAAATTATAAAAACTCGGGAAAGATATGCGAAGAGGAAAAAGTTACGATTTGAAATTTCAGCAGCCAGTTTATATGAAGGACCCGATTCAAGGATTTATACAACGATAGAAATAAATGGTCAGCCTATTCAAGGACTATTGGATAGTGGGGCAAGTGTAACCTGTCTGGGAAAAGACTGCTTAGATTTAATTGAGAAAACGATGTTGGTAATCTACCCTTATAATTCAGCGATAAGTACAGCGGATGGACGCTTAAATAAGATTATAGGGAGAGTAAGAACAGAAATTGAATTCAACGGTATGAAAAAACATATTGATTTTTATCTGGTGCCAACTTTAAAGCAAAAACTGTTTTTGGGAGCTGATTTTATGAAAACATTTAATTTGATTCGGTTTGAAATTAACGGATTACAGCAGGGTGAAAAGGAGGAGAAAACTGAGGAGACATTTCCAAGAATGCATGTCCTGAATAAAAACCAACAAGATTGCTTGGATAGTGTAATTAGATTATTCCCTTGTTTTTCGCAAAAAGGCCTTGGTAAAACTACTCTAGAAGAGCACACAATTGATACAGGAAGTGCGGTACCCATTAAAGAAAAGCACTACCCAGTGTCACCAGCGGTACAGAGCCTGATGTATGGGGAGCTGGACCGGATGCTTTCATTAGGAGTCATTGAGCCGAGCGAAAGCCCTTGGAATAATCGCGTAACTATGGTACTAAAGGGAGAAAAAGTTAGGATTTGTTTAGACGCTCGTCGGCTTAATGAGCTAACAGTGAAAGACGCCTATCCACTTCCTCATATAGAAGGACTTCTGAGTCGCCTGGGTGACACCCATTTCATATCGAGTATAGATCTGAAAGATGCATTCTGGCAGATACCCCTAGCAAACCAAAGCCGAGAAAAGACTGCTTTTACCGTGCCTGGGAGACCTTTGTATCATTTTACGGTCATGCCTTTTGGGTTGTGCAACGCGGCCCAAAGGTTATGCCGTTTAATGGACAAGGTGATTCCAGCACGCCTAAGGGAAAAAGTTTTCGTTTATTTGGATGATTTGCTGGTGGTATCTTCAGAATTTGCCGAACACATTTTATTATTGAAAGAAATTGCAACTTGCTTAGAGACAGCCGGTCTGACAATAAACGTGGGGAAATCTAAATTTTGTTGTAGAGAATTACGATACCTGGGATATATTGTAGGCGAAGGTATTCTGAAACCAGATCCCGATAAAATACAAGCGATATTGAAATTTGCATACCCGAAGACTGTAAAACATGTGCGAAGCTTCTTAGGAACCACAGGTTGGTACCGGAGGTTCATCCATGAATACGCCACCGTTACTGCACCAATATGCGAAACACTCAAGAAAGGAAAAAAATTTACTTTTACAGATGAAGCCAAGAAAGCTTTTGATAAGCTCAAAGCATGTTTAACAGCAAGTCCCGTGTTAACTCACCCAGACTTTAATAGAGTATTTTTCATACAATGCGACGCTTCAGATGTTGGTATGGGAGCTGTATTGTTCCAAGAAGATGACAATGGAGGGGAACACCCAATTGCTTATTACTCAAAAAAATTTACAGCAGCACAGAAAAACTATTCGGTGACCGAGAGAGAATGTTTAGCGGTAGTGTCGGCAGTAAAACGCTTTAGACCATATGTTGAGCTGATGAATTTCGTGGTGATCACAGATCATTCAAGTTTGAAGTGGCTGATGTCACAACGAGATCTAAGCGGACGTCTTGCAAGGTGGAGTCTACAATTGCAAACCTATTCATTTGAAATTAAGCACCGGAAGGGAACACAGAACATCGTTCCAGATACTTTGTCGAGATATGACATGGATGCAATAGAAACAGCCCCAACTATTAATCTAGATGCACCTGATTTTAAGACCAACGATTATCAAGACCTAATCAAGAATATAGAAAACAATAAAGATAGCCTACCGGACCTAAAAATTGTGGAAGGACTAGTGTACAAGCGCACAAAACCCTTTGATGGAAACGAGATTCGTGAGGAACACTCATGGAAGTTGTGGATACCAACCAGTCTTACCCAGGAGCTAATCAAGAAAGCGCATGAACCACCTACGGCTGCACATGGCGGGATTGGCAAAACGATAAATAGACTCCGGGAATACTTTTACTGGCCACATCTAAATGTACAAGTTCGGAGCTACATTAATCAATGTGACACATGTAAGGAAAGCAAACCTACGAATATGATCCTGAAACCAGCAATGGGTAGAGAAACTGACGCCAGCCGTTCATTCCAACGTATTTATATAGACTTTTTAGGCCCGTATGTGCGTTCCAAAAGAGGAAACAGCTTTATATTCATAGTGCTCGATTATTTTTCAAAATATGTTCTTTTAAAAGCCATGCCGAAAGCTAACTCGAAAAAAGTTATTGAGTTCCTAGTAAATGAAGTGTTCTATAAATTTGGTTGCCCAGAAACCCTAGTTTCAGATAACGGTAAACAGTTTATAAGCAAAGAATTTGAGGAATTGATGACCAGTTTTGGAATTAAACATGTAAGGACTGCCAACTACGCCCCGCAGGCAAACGCATCTGAAAGAGTGAATCAGTCCGTATTGGCAGCCATCAGATCATATTTGGACAAAAATCAAACCGACTGGGACCAGTACCTATGCGAAATAGAATGCGCTCTCAGGTCGTCAGTGCACAGCGCGACAGGAACCACACCATACTTCATATTATTCGGCACAAACATGATAACACACGCTTCAGCATATAATTTAGCAAGAAAGTTAGATCTAATGGAGGACTCTGAAAACTGCATAATAAGTCGCAGCGGATTCTTGGAAGTAGTCAGAGATAACGTGAGAAAACACTTACATAAAAGTTATAAAGAGAATGCAAAAAGATACAATGTTAGATGTCGAGAAACGAAATTTCAGATTGGACAAGAAGTTTATCGTAGAAACTTTCAGCTGTCGGACTTCTCGAAGCAGGTGTCGGCTAAACTTTGTAAAAAGTTCATAAAGTGCAGAATAGTAAAGCCAGTTGGAAATAACTTGTATGAAGTTGAGAACCTGCAAGGAAAAAGTCAAGGAGTATTCCACGCGAAAGATTTAAAGGCTTAAGGGACGATCTATTCAACAAACAGAAGAGGGAGACCAAGCGGTTGAACTTTATCATATTAGCAAATATGATTTGCTAATATGATAAAGTAACCACGGCCACCAAAGGAGGTGTGTACTGTCTCGCCGGTGTGAACACCATTTCAACAGATTTCAAAAATTTTAGTGTGGCAACCACATACTACGAGACATATACAACTATGGTTCTTGACCTCGCCTAAGAATCTGTCAAAGTTGACATAAGAATGACAAACAGCATATCCGGTCTTTTTGGTTGTAATCGTGAAACTGCGCAGACGTAGGATATAGACGCAATTAATTCGGCATAATTTTGCAAGGTAAGTGAATGAATTTAGAGTGAAACAAATAAAAGTGCACTGGAAAATAAATGATTTTAAAATTATAATAGAAAAAAAAAAAAACGTGGATAAAGAAAGCCGGGAGAGAAAAAAAAAAAAAACGAAGTGGAAACCAGGAAATATTTGATAGTTGTAGGGTAATAGTGGAAACAAAGAAAAAAACCTAACGTACGCAAAGAAAAACGTATCTGGGGAACCGAGGAAACTGCGTCGCAGTGTGTATAAGGTTCGAAAAGGCGAACTGACTGTGACTGAAAACGAGCTAAGGCCCGACAAAAGAAAATATTCCATCTGGGCAGGCGCATGATCAAATTTCGAGAAAATCATGAACGGTAGCCCCGAAAATCTGCTGAAGTTCCATACCACCAACCGCAACTAATCCACCACATTTCGTCACCCCGCTTCTTTATTCCACAGCCAACAATCAGTTTGGACATTTATAACACCAGCAGCCAAGCAAGCCGAAAACGCCATTTTGTTCTTCGCAAAGATGAAAAATAAAGCGTTGGCATAATCGCCACGCAGAAAACGCCATTTTGTGAAAAGGCTGAGTTCAGTTGCGACAATTGCAAAATTAGTGCAAAGTTCTGAACACATAACGCCAGCAGCCAAAAAGCGCGCCGAAGTCGCTATTTTGTTTTCGTAAAATAACAAAAATAAAAAAGTGTTGGCACAAACACAACCACGAAAACACCATTTTGTAAAGAAAAGCTAACGACAGGTGCGACAATTACAAATTTACAAAAAAACGCAATAAACATAGCACCAGTTTCCTCGTCTATAAAAACAACAATGGCGCGATTTCTTAATAGAGAGCGAAATTACAACAGCGTTGACACCAAAACCACGAGGTAACACCATTTTGCAAAATGGCGAACCTAACGTCTGTTGACACCAATGATAGCCCAAGACACCACTTTCATCATCACCAATGCTCGAAACAACCATAGTCATCAACAGCGCAAACGGTCATCATCATCACCATCTACAAATCATCATCACCATCTACAAATCGTCATCACCATCTACAAATCATCATCACCATCTACAAATCATCACCATCTACAAGTCATCATCATCACCATCTACAAATAACCAACATCATTAAAACCAACATCATTAAAACCAACAATAACGACAATCATCAGCATTAGGACCACAGTCATCATCACCATCTACATTTCATCATCATCCTCAATAACATCAGCATAACCACCATCACCTGAGACGTCAACATCCATAGGACAAAAAGATAAGTAATAGTAGTTATTTTGTGTGATAGTTTTATAAATTTGTTAGTTATAATTCGATTATTAACCGGTGTAGGCGTAAAAGAAAATTATCACGCGCAAAGTTCAAGTTTTCGATTGCAAGTTTTTATATAAGTTTCTTTTGTTGATGATTCTTTGCCTTTCAAAAAGAAAATCTCCAACGCAATTGACCACGTGTGTTTTGGGCACACAGCCAAAGCAGTCTATTCGAGGAGGCATTAAGCTCTTTGAGAAGGGGAGGACCTAACTCAAAGAGGTTCTTGGTGAATCGAATCAGAAGCGGCGGCAAACCCCGTTTAAGCGTAAAAGCTTAGCTCGATTTGGAGCAATCAATAGACCAGTTTTTCTTTATTTGGTATTCACGTTAACAGTTAAATTTTTATTGAATTTTTTTATTACAAACAGTTCACAAGCTGAATTGGTCAAAATTCTGTTCCACTTTAGATTTCATAGTCCGAGTTCATCTTTCGAAATTTTTACAGTTCTTGTCCAAATTTTAAATTTCCATTTCTTTTCGAAGATCGAATTTTATTTGCCAAATTCCAAAACTATTTTAGATTTCGAAGTTCAAGATAATTTTTCTCCATTGTGTTACTGAATTTAAAAAGGAATTGTTGTTTGTAGTCGAAACACATCTTAACTCAATATTCGAAATTATTCTTGCCAAAAGTACAAAGCTAAAGATCAAAAAGAAAACGATAAATTCATTCGTCTGAAAATATTTGTCAAATTTGTACTTACCTTGAAAACCTAATTCTTACCAGAAATTACATTTGTTAAACTAGAATTAAAAGAAATTAAATATTAATAAACTTGAAAATTATTTGAAAATTTTACTTACCTTTTAAACTCCATACTTACCTGCAAATTAAACTCGAATAAAATAAATTAAAAATTGACAAACCTGAAAATAAAGAGATTGAATATTTAAAGTCCGAATTTACTTACCTTTTAAAGTTCCCAATAATCATTCGTCCGGGTAAAAACTTTATTTAATTTGACTTAAGATTTGTTTTACTCATAGCACTTACAGTAATTATACAAACAATCAAAAGTACACTTGTCAAAATAAATTAGTTTTATCACAAAATACCATAGTTTGCTCTAGAGTTAATAGAAAAAAAAACAAAAACAAAAAAACCTGATGTAAACATAAAAATATATTTAAACGATAAGAAACCAAACAAAATGAAAAAAAAATAAAATTTGTTCTGTGACAATAAAGCACACAACAAAACGAAACCTTATATTGTAGATTCTAGTGTTAAAACAAAAAAAAAAAAAACAAAACTAAGATTAGTTTATTTGGAGAAAAGGACAGTGAAAAGAGTAATGAGAAATATTAAATAAAACCAAGATAAGGAACCTACCTCCAGATAAGCCTACCTTAGATATATCTTTATCAATATACAAATCTATATAATTTATATATATACTTATATACAAATGCAAACAATTAACACTTAAAACAATTATTTTAAGTAACAGTGCAAAGATTCTTGTAATTTTTAGTTAGTTTACCTACCTAAAGTATTGAAAATACATAATGTGATCAATTTCAATTTTCTATAATCAAGAATGATTTTTCTTTAACCAATAGAGATAAGCATGAGGTAAGTGTCAATTGGTGATGTGTGTTTTAGGGGTATTCCAGATATTTCACAAGTAGAGTACCACGGTTAGGGGAGGGAAACGTGAGGGCCATAACATCTAAGCCCAAGATGAGAAACTTGCCTTTTCGAATTGCACTGGCACAACTTTGATGTCACCCATTTTCTGAACTGCGACGAACCACCACCCAAGCCCGCGAGCCTTAGTCGTGCCATAGTGGCAAAGTTGCCAGTGTGCAGATCAGGAAAAAGGGGGAAGTTTTGGGAAATGATTCAGGGGAAGAAGTTTAAGCGCGTTTGTCCGAAGAAAGGCATGACACAATGGCGGTCTGAAAAGATCACTATAGTCACTAAGAATTCCTTGAGTTATTTCTGACTAATACTTCTTATTTGTTTGGAAATTTTTCTTGTTAAATTTAACCAAACCACAAATAAAAAAATATGACAAATATTTAGTCGTTATTTGTGTTTTTTTTTTATGTTTTACTAAAACCATGAATTTGTAAATACTGTTTTGGTAAATAAAGATATTTTCTTTAAGAGCTGTTTTTCCCGGGAATGCGAATATTTCATTCCCGTTTCCCGGGAAATGAAGTCCGGGAAATCCCAAACCCTATTTATGACCGAATTATTTAAAAAATAAACTGCCCATTTGCTTTATTTCACAGTTTTGATAAAATGTTGCCAGAAACATTTCAATGTTTTTCACAGTAAAATCAGCAACATTTTTTCATGACTTCATACTTAATATGAAATAAATTTTTTATGTACATACATACATATGTACATATGTAGCATCCCGCATGAAAATCTGATCAGAATACTGAGCATAAGTTGGCTTCAATCTATCAATTTTCCTGATTTTAAACAACAAAGTTTTAAAAATGTTTGTAACAGTGCGGTATTCTAAAAGTTTCCATTGTTAAATCGACTATCCTGGTATGAAGTTAATTCACCTCCCGTTGAAGACCATCGTCAGTGGCTGTTTGTTTGGTTCGGTTGGCGAGCGCTACCTGTAAAATACGTACTCTGTTCAGTTTTTCATGCGGCATGCTGTCAAATTACATATGTACATAAAAAATGTCTATGAAAAAATAATGAAAAAATGTTACAGAAGTAGTACTCTGTTTTTGCTATGGAAAAACATTGAAATGTTTCTGGCAACATTTTATCTAAGCTGTGAAATAAAGCAAAGGAGCATTATTTCATGTACAATTTTTCAAACAACAGCTGATCGCTTCTTCTTCTTTAATTATGCCGTTCAACCTAGAACGGCAGAGACAATAAGTCCATAGTGAAGCCTTTACTTAATTTATGTTATATTTATTTATATTTTATAGTTTTCGTTAGTTTTTAAAATTTTCTTTTATTTCTTTTAAATTAGTTTATATGTATTTATTTATTATTTTCATTATATATTTTAAGTTTATTTTCATTTATTAATTTTTCTTGTATTATTGAGGTTATACACGATAACCAGAACGATTGCACATGGCTGCTTAATGCAACCACCAATTAACTGTACTAAAGTACAGCTAATCGTCGAAGCCAATCACCCAGTGCGAGAGTGAGACCTAGCAACAAGAACGGCCTGATTGACTTTAAACGATAACGACAATGACGCGCTCACGTGTTCCTCCACCCAGAGCTACTTTACGAATCAGCTGATCGCTTGGCTTTTGTTAACATTTCTAAAACCATGTGGTATATTTAAAAGCAATAAAATCATAAAATTCTTCCAAATTGCGAGTTAGACAACACATTTTAAATGTCAAATTTTCCTTGTGAAATAATAAATGTTGCTCAATATTTTTCACAAATTCGAACAGAGTACTAGGCTTTATTAGGAAGAAGAATAAAAATCTTTAAGAACACACAAGTCGAGATAGCCTTTGTTGCTGGTACTTTATAATTGAAGATGTATTATAATTTTAATTGTAATAATATCTAAATAAATAACAACACAAAAAATCTAAAATATTGCTCCAAAAAAATATTTTGAATAAAAAATTATTTTTCTCTCTTGCGTGGAGGGTATAAAATATTCGGCACAAACAAATATAGCGCTTTTAATTTTTTAATTATGTTTTCAATAATGAAATCACAAACTAGTTTTAATAAATTGTTGCCAAAAAAAATGTTTTTTTTTTGCCGATTTTCTTTGTTGAAATAAGATAGGCTTTTTATTGTTATTTTTATTTTTTGTTTTTGTTTTAAATTTAGTTTTCTGTTTTTTTGTTGAAATCAATATCAACATCTTACAATATGCTACGTTGGCTTTGAATAAAATCAATTTTAGTGTGAAATAAATCAATTCAGTTGTTAACAATTCTTGCAACGTAACACACGGTTTTTAAAGTTTAACGGATTTATACGAGTTGCGTCGATAAACTATAATTCAAAAGCAATAACAAATACAATGTTTAAATATTTATTTGTTGTGGTTTTTGCAATTTCGTGTTGTCTCTCGTGGCGAGTTCAAACATTCGAGGAGAATGCAAAATTTTGCATACGCACGGAACCCATGCTATTGTCGGATATTGAAAATCATATAAAACCCATTGATGACAATAATAATTGTGAAGTCTTGGCTACAACATTGACAGTTAACGAAAAGGTAGACTTAAAAATTATGCTGATATTTTAATACTGCTTTGGAAGATTGAAAGGTTAAGAATAAAAAAAAATCTAAATTTTAAGCATTCTTAAAGCATGCAAATCAATTGAATTAAGTTTGTAATAATAAATACATAATTAAATTATCCCACCCACCTGCCTATAATAAAATCGGTGAAAATTTCAGTTTAAAAAAATTTTAAATTTTTGAATAGATTAAACTGTCATTTATATAAAGGGTGGTTAAATTTAAAAGGGTCGATGTTGATTTTAAATAAAACACATTTTTATTTATTTAGGAAATTATTGTCATTTCTTTTTATTTTGATAATATTTGTATGGTTCAATTATGTATGGAACAAAATATCGCCCAAATGGCCGCCTCGACCTCGGCGGCACACCGCCATCCGATGCTCCAAACTTTTCATGACGCTGAGACATAATTGAGGTTCTATGTGCCGAATTATCTCATCCTTTAGCTCTTGAATTGTTGCTGGCTTGTCGACCTACGCCTTTTCTTTCAAATAACCCCAAAGAAAGAAGTCCAACGGTGTCAAATCACATGATCTTGGAGGCCACGTGAGATAACACGGCCATTGAATTAGTCGCGCAAAAGAGCCATTGTTTCGTTTACTGTGTGGCAAGTGGCACTGTCCTCTTAAAACCATATATCGTCCACATCCATATCTTCGAATTCGGGCCATAAAAAATTTGTTATCATCTCACGATAGCGAACACCATTCACAGTAACTGCCTGACCGTCCTCATTTTGGAAAAAATACGGACCGATGATGCCGCCAGCCCATAATCCGTAACTGCCTGACCATCCTCATTTTGGAAAAAATACGACCCGATGATGCCGCCAGCCCATAATCCGTCACTCTTTGTGGTTGCATTGGTTTTTCGACAATAACTCTTGGATTATCATTCGCCCAAATGCGGCAATTCTGATTGTCGACAAATCCACTAAGGTGAAAATGTGTCTCATCACTAAAGATGATTTTCTTCGAAAATTGATCATACACTGTTGCAATATTGTGTATCTTTACATGGCTCAAATTGCGCTAGTCTGAAATTAAGAAATGTCAATTTAAGTGCAGAAAAGAACTAGACGTTTAGGTGTGGTTCAGATTCAACCTCCCGATATGTTCTTCGAAAACTTAATATTAAATTCGAATTTTCATACTAGAAAAGTTGTTTAAACTGCAATTTTAATAAAAATATTTTGAACGAATATGTCATTTTATGTATAAAAATGGCTTTTAAACTAATTTCGAAATAAAATGAAATTTTCGAATATAATAAATTGTACAAAATTTGTACTTTTTGCATGAAATATTATTTTCTTTTAAATCTCAGCTTTAAATCTAATATCTATATACATAAATGTAAAAATACAAAATTAAGTTCGAAATTTTGAACATAAATTCAAATTAATTTTCTTAGCAATATGTTAATTTTTTATATGATATAGGCTTTAAAATAATGTAATTTTTTACAAAAGTTCGAAAATAAACAATTAAATAAGAATTTCTTAGCAAATGTGTTGTATTTCATATTTAAAAAAAAAAAAACATGGTCGAAATTACCTTTTCAGTGCCAAATTAGGCATGTTTTACATTTGTACCTTTGTATGTGTATTTAAACAATGGATCTCAAAACAATGTTTGTTCAAAAATGTTGCATCCGTTTGCAAAACTGCAAAAGTCAGGGGTCAAATCACTGCATTCGATATCGAGTAAAATCTCTCGTAATTTTTTACTTTGGTATCATGGCACTCGATATCGAATAAAAAGTATCGTAATTTCTTTCGAAAGGAAATGTTTTTAAACCGTGATTTCTTGTTCACTTGTTGACTTAAATAAACGATTCGATAGATGTCGAATGGCATAATTAGCTTATTCGAATCGTATCGAATTTGTTATTAGACACGATAGTTTACTCGATATCGAATGCGGTGATTAGGCCCGAGATGTTGTTCTTAAATGCGTCACTTAGGCGTGGAACATGCATTAGGGAAATCGCTGATGCATTGACAAGGCAAAGTATTGATTAGTGGGTAACGAGTATTCGATACTCGACCATTTTGTTTTTTGGTACTCAATACACAAAATTAGTTAATCGATACTTTTACGGTAGTATTTTTAGAAATAAATTTATGAAAATATTTGACAGCTACGGAATAAATTTCCTCTGCTAGTATGTAAACGGAAGTATTGAGTACCCAATTAAAAAGTATTGAGTTGTATCGAGTAATTGAAAGTAATAGAAAAAATCTGGCATGGCAACAGCGAGTCTGATGCACCCCCCTGAATGGCCTTTCTACGCCAATGACCAAATTACTAGATGTGGCGGCCACATTGTTTTCGTAGCTTATTTTATATCTTTCAGTTACTGATGGCAAATAACCATGTCTAGTCTAACGACTGCGCAACATTTCCAAGAGAATAAACTTGATTAGCAACCAAAGTTTTTGTTAATAAAATAATATTTAGTAAATATTCGCCTTTTTATGAATGGCATATTTGCCGTTTATGAGACAAAGCCAATCCACATGAGACTCACCAGTTGACAAGGCCTCCACAAAAAGTAAGTGAGTGGTAACAATTTCACGGCATTTGTTCTTTATTTTTCGAAATCGAAGCTGATAAGGCCATTACCATCAAAGTGGACGCGCTACAGATCAATGACAATCAATATATGTTGATCCAGAAAGGACAATATTAACGAGGATGACATACAAATCAGAAATATGGTTCTATGTGCCACACAGTAAACGTCACAATAGACAATATGCATGAACGATTTAAGGGAATAGTTATCTCTCGCACAACTAAGATGAATATCGTGTTTTCTGAAGTCGCATATATGCTTATAAGGGGTAATTGATTAATGTTCTAAAAATTAACAAATCTCAGGCTATTTATAAAATTATGCTGGATCTATGACAACGAGTCGTTGAAAATTGTATCTTAGGGATCCGTGTTACCGTCCGAAGACGGTGTGGTATTTTGTACAATGTCTTTTTCCATATATGACGACAAAAAAATATTTTTGTTAATACCTTACGCTCAGCTTCTTGTCTTCCATTTCCACATCGACCCGTCCGTTTTGAAAAACCATTTATATTGTCAATGTCAAGGTAATTTGATACTGGAAATTGGTACAAATAAACAAGAGTTTATTATTGTGGTTTTTTGCAAATATGTATTTATTTTTATTCAACTATTTATTCTATGCAATATTATTTAGTTAATTGAATCATTATTTTTTAAGTTTCTCATCTGTCTAGTAGTATTATTATCGAATACATGAATTTAATACCATATTTGTTTAAATTCATTAGAGGTTACTTTGACATAATAGTCAGACGATATAACCAGAACCGAAATGAATAACACAAATGACATAAGTATGTACCAAAAATGATTACATATGTTTCAATACAAATGAATGTAGGTATGTATGAACATATGTATGTAGTTGGACGACAGGTTGACTTTGAAATTTACTTTATGGAGACGACAAAATTTAGTTTACATAATACAGTGATCGATACAAGTTTATATACGAACGCTATTTTCGCAACTTGACGAGTTTAAAACCGTTATGAATTGCTCATCTAATGTAATATTTGTAATGTTCGAAGTTCCATTTTGTTTTAAAAGTAATCCACACCAAATTTTAAAACTGTTGCATGTATATATGTATGTAATGTAGGAGGAATATCGAAGCATGGGTCCCTTTTCGACCTCCTTCCGTCCTCTATGATTACAGGCAACCGAAATGTTATTTACGACAACCTACTTACATTGAGTCATGTGATACAACCAGCCCTTAATCTTGACTTTAGTGCTTTGAGACTGTCGACTGGTAACTGCCGGCCTTCTTTCTCATCACGCAGTCTCTAGTAATTGCTAGCATTTATTCAAGGCTCAGGTCCCCCATGGAATCCACCAGTGGTCCTGAGTCTTAAGCTATCCAGTGCTGGACACAATGTGCGCTGCCGTCTCAGTTTCTTTCCTTTCGCCGTCTCCTCTTCAGCCTCTGCCACTCACTTTAGGCATGAGCTATAGAGACTCCGACTCGACGTTGAAGGAACGTTTTGAGGTGCCTGCTTCCGAAAAGGATTTGCCTAAGCCCACAGGGACAGGTGCGTCCAATTCATCCACATTTACCTCCATAGCCGCAGAAGTATATTCATAGACTGACCAGTCCACCCCTTGCGAGGTTTCTTTGTCATTCTATTTCGATATCCTCCCCTGGCCAGTGGCAACCGGAGTGCCTAAAGGGATTAACCTCTCCACCTCTAACGAGGCTTCCTTGTCCATCCCTATCGAAATATCCCGGTTCAACGCCATAGGAGAACCTTTAGAGATTAACCTGTTCACACCTTGCGAGGCGTTCCTGTCCATCCTTTCTGAATTCTTCCTAGGCCATTATTGGAGAAAACATTGTCCACCCACACAGAGCTCCTTATGCATGGGTAAGTCTACAGTTTAACTGGAGGTCGACTGGTATCCAGAGTTCGCATATAAACGGCCAAGCACCCTCTTCACCACGCATCCCTGGCGTATGCTGTTCCACCGCGGATTAGGGTGGGGTTCTTCTAGATTAAGGTTCAAGGAACATTGGCGTTTGGTGCCCCCATTTTTCCCGATAGCACTGCGTCAAAACTTTGAGAATAAACCGCAATGACAAAACTGTTGCATAGTGCTGCAGATATAGTTTATATATTTTCTTTGCATAGAAGTACCCGTCTTTGGGAAATTATCCAGGAAGTTTCAACATATATTTTATATAAAATTCTATTTTTGTCTAGTTTTCTAGAAAGTGTCTTAAATTTCCCGTTTACAAAATAAGCAACTCTGCTTCTCAGATTTGCGGATTTCTCTGCATATTGCAGATTTTTCATTGTAAAAATTATTAGATGAGTTTTGTCAATTTTCCTTTTAAAATTGCAGATATCTGGAAATGAAATAAAATAAATTGTCATTCAACCATTAGAAGTGTATAGAAGTATTTGAAATTAGAAAAAAAAAACTTCTAAAGATATTGCATTCCTGCCAAACTTGCTGGCTTCCATTCTATGATTTATTTTGCCTTTGTGCTAAATATAGACAAAATTGACGCAGCTAAAATAATAATAAATAATTTTTGCAAAAAACAACCGACTTCAAAACAGATAGAAGGGCACCAATTCTAAAATAAAAATGTAAGAAGTAATCTGCAAGAATTAGATTTAAACCAAATAAAAGATGCGCCAAAATTAGAGGGGAAAAAATAAAGACTATTTAAATGTCAAGCCTCTCCCTATTACTGTTCAAAAGTTAAGCTATTTTCACCAGCATCCGTCTTTTATGGGGGCACCACTCAAGCCTCTGTCTATAACGGTTTTAAAGATAGGGTCACATAGATCAAATAACATCACCTATTCGGACACCATTTAATTTACAATTTTAAATTAAAGACCTGTTGTTATAGAGGATTTGGCCACAAATATTCTTTGTAAATTTCAACTATTTGTCTATAACGGTTAAAAAGTTTAACCATATATATCAAATTACATGAACTATTGGGACACCCTTTACATTATAATTCTAAATATTTATACTTGTCCTGAGAAAGTAGTGGATATTCTGCCTAATTTTCAAGTGTTTGTGTTTAACGGTTCAAAAGATAGGGCCATATAGATCAAATTACATAATTTATGGGGACACCCTTTAGTTTCTAAATTCAAATTGTATACTTGTTAAAGTGGATTTTGCAATATAGGTTCCTTGTAAATTTCAGCTGTCTGCCAGCTGAAATTTAGCCACATACATAGAATTACATTAACTATTGGGACACCCTTTTATTTCCAAACTCAAATTTTATACTTTTTGTTATAGCTGAATAGCAATACAGGTTCTTTGTAAATTTTAGCCGTCTGTGTACAACTGTTAAAAAATATGGCCACATACATCAAATTAAATGAACTATTGGAGCACCCTTTAATTTAAAATTTTCAATATTTATACATTTTATTATAACGGTCATAGTAATCGAGATTTTGTGAAATTTTCAAGTTTTTGTCTATATTGTTTCAAAAGATAGGCCCAAATAGGTCAAATTACGTCACCTATGGGGACACCCTTTAAATTTTAAATTTATTTTTTTATTAATTTCTGCTGTTGGGAGCTATAACGACACGCAATTTTTTAAAATTTTAATTTGGTGCCCTTTACGGTTCTTAATACACATAAAAACATGTATGTTGTATGGGGACACCCTTTAGTTTTTAATATAATGAACTGTGTTTAAAATGGGACCAACCTGAAAGCATAACCTTTCAAAAGATTCAGTACCATTTTAAACGCGGCTTGAAAATGATGTCTTTACATCGAAAGCGCTCGCCAAACGTACCAAAACAACAGCCAGTGACGACGGTCTTTACCGAAAGGTATGACAACAGTATTTTATTTACTGGCGGAACAAATCCAATCAATTTAAAGAAAACAATTTTAAAATCGGTTCAGAAATGGCTGAGTTCTGCGGTTACATACATAAAAAAAGCAACATTCAGACGAATTGATAACCTCCTTCTTTTTTGAAGTCGGTTAATAAATAAGCTGTGTCACTGTATACATATATGCTAACAATTTAATTAAGAAATTGTTAACAACTGTATAAACTGCTATACTGAATTTGGAGGGAGGGTCAAATTTCCAAAAAGTTTGATTTTGATGATAAATTTAATTAAATCTTTAAGAGAAAGAAATCTAAATTTTGAATTAACTGCCAACTTAATTAAATTGTTGAAATTATAAAACCAGTTTAGATTTAATGTTCAAACAATTTACTCCGGAATTAGAGACCCTTAATTACTTTCATTTAAAATTTTATTAACGATTGAAGGCTCGACAAATACTATGGGGACTCGCATTATCAATTTCAATGGTGAAAAATAGTTAGTGAGTTCCGTAGTGGTCGTACCAGCCAGCATGGCCTTTAACGTCTAGGTCGCCTAAAAAGTTCGTCGCACCAGTAAGAGTTGATAAAATCGACGATCGGAGAATAAAAGTGACGTGGCTGTGATGTGGGCTTATCAACGAAAAAACTAACTGATCAATGGGTGCTGCAATCAAGACACTACACGGGGGAATATATGTGTAGTTTCTTTGGATCTATCTAGGGCTTTTGACCTAGCACTGATCGTGGCACTGAGTTCAGGTTTTAGCGGACGGCATGCTTACTTGCATACTTACTTAAGAGACCGTGAGCAATTTATTTCATTAGATGGTAGGAAATCAAATGTGCAAAGAGTAAACTTGGGAGTAGCTCAAGAGTCCGTTCTTAGGTCTTCATTTTTTTCAATGTACCTAAGTAATTTATTTAGTGTTATTGACTCACTGGCTTATATGGTATATGCGTTTGCGGATGATATACAACTTTTAATTCGTCAACAGCAATTATTAAGGGATTTTCAAATTGAAATTAATTGTAAGTTAAATGAGGTCAAATAATTTTTTAATAAACTTAACTAAAACAAGGGTAATGAGATTCGGCCGCCATCGCTCGAGGTGATTAAGGTTTCGGTATGTAATACTGAAGTAAAATATGAAACAAAATGAAGGTTTAAGATGTTATATTGGATGATAGATAGATAGATAAACTTTGCTATTCCGTTCATATAAATAGTTTCCTCGAAAATAAATTTTAGTCTCCGACAGCTGCCTATGTTTTTTTAGAGTATTCGCAAGGATATGAGGGTAGATTTTATGCATTTGCACGGAGTTACTTATGCAAGGCTTCAAGGCGCCATCTATTGTAGTTCGCCAGGAACACGATAATAATTTTTCACTTTGTATAGGAGGCACCACGCCCAATTCAGCTTAGCTAACCTATGAACGTTAATATGATGGTTACTGGTGAGAAATTTCAAGGCGCTACCTCTTGCAGTTCCCTAGATACAGCATAATAATTTTTCACTTTGTATGGGAGATATCACGGCCACTACTCCAATTAATTTTTTATTTTGGTATACTATGCTCATGGGCATAGGAGTTTCTCGTGCAAAGCTTCAAGATTCTTTCTATTGTAGTTTACCAGGAACACAATAATAATTGTTCAATTTGTATAGGAGGTACTCCAATTTAGCCCGTGTTTAGCTTGACTATGTACGTTAATATGGGGGTTACTGGTGAGAAATTCCAAGGTGCTACCTAATTCAGTTCTCTAGATACAGGATAATATTTTTTCACTTTGTATAAAAATTCGATTTTTTTTTATAAAAATCCATTTTTATGAATTTTATAAGTGATCACAGATTTTTGTCCTTTTAGCTGTAGGACGCTTAGTTTAGCTAGAAAATGAGTTTTTAGTTTTTCATATAAAAAATCGAATTTTTTTTTAAAGAAATCCATTTTTATGAATTTTGTAAGTGATCACAAATTTTTGTCCTTTTAGTGTAGGACGCTTAGTTTAACTAGAAAATGAGCTTTTAGTTTTTCATATAAAAAATCGATTTTTTTTAATAAAAATCCATTTTTACTAATTTTGTAAGTGATCACAGATTTTTGTCCTTTTAGCTGTAGGACGCTTAGTTTAACTAGAAAATGAGTTTTTAGTTTTTCATATAAAAATTAGATTTTTTTTGTTATAAAAATCCTTTTTTATGAATTTTATAAGTGATTAAAGATTTTTGTCCTTTTAGCTGTAGGACGCTTAGTTTAGCTAGAAAATCAGTTTTTAGTTTTTCATATAAAAATTCGAATTTTTTTTTATAAAAATCCATTTTTATGAATTTTGTAAGTGATCACAAATTTTTGTCCTCTTAGCTGTAGGACGCCTAGTTTAGTTTTTCATATAAAAATTCGATTTTTTTAAATAAAAACCCATTTTTATGAATTTTATAAGTGATCACAGATTTTTGTTCTTTTAGCTGTAGGAGGCTTAGTTTAGCCAGAAAATGAGTTTTTAGTTTTTCATATAAAAATTCGATTTTCTTTTATAAAAATCCTTTTTTATGAATTTTATGTGATTACAGATTTTTGTCCTGTTAGCTGTAGGAAGCTTAGTTTAGCTAGAAAATGAGTTTTTACTATTCTAATCCAGTCTGTATTTCTGTTGCGCAATAGTTTTTAAAATATCCCTCTTTCGAAAATAAAAAGGTGAGTTTAAAAAATAACCGTGTTGAAAATATCCCAGTTTTAAACCGAAAATTTAAGCACCCTTAAACCGGAAATTGCGTTTTGCACTGCCTTTTCTCAGTATCATTAATGGGGACCGGGTTACTATAGTACCTCCTCACAAAATTTTGTTAAAATCCATCCATTAGTTTTTACGTGATGCGAACACAAATGAATAGCAGACTGATAGACGGAAATGAGTTACCATTTTGTTATATGTATGTATATAATACTATTGTAATGTTTTTTTTTTGGCCATATGATAGCTTTTGTTATTACAAAATTTAAATAAATAAATAATTAAAACCTTACATTACATCCATTGAACAATTTCATGCGCGCACTTGAAAATGTCTGGTGAAGACCATACATCGTTCAAACAGCATTGATAGAACTTTGTTCGCACAACGATGTCTGCCATCAAATGTTGTTTTAATTTGATTTCAAACAACACCGTCTGTTGCTTAAACTAACAATTACCCTCTCCTCAGAGTAACATCGACACGTGTTCCCCATACAGAAGAAATTAAACAAATTTATGTACCCTATTCTGCCGACGCTCATAGGGGTATTTTGCCAATCTAGCCGGACATTACTTTTTTTAGCTTATATTAGCTCTAAAAATGTACTGAGTGCGCCTAGGTTAATGAAACTTTGCAGAAAAATCTGTTATGCTCACAGGTTGTCAATGCTAATAAAAAATAATAGGAAAAATCGGATTAAGGAGAAAAAAGTTTCCCTTGGAAGAACTAATCCTACCTCTGAAAAATTCATGTTTTTTTTTGATTTTCCCATCATTTTGTTTAGCAATTACAACTTTTAAGGTCAAAGAATGTTCAATAACTTAAAGTTGGACTCAAGAGATTCTTAAATTCCATTTTTAGCCCCGCCCCCTTTTGTGGGCGGTGAAATAAAAAATTATTTGAAAAAATAATGCAATTATTAAAAGAAATAGATTACATCGTTTTTAAAACCATAAAAATTTATTTTTATGGGCACGGGGAGGTATTCCTACAATCCCACCCCCAAAACGTCCCTGTGAAAAAAAAATATTTTTGTTTTTTGCAATTTCCTAAAAATATTCATTTTTAAACTTTCCAATGCCTACCCAATCCCCGCCTCCCAAGAATATTATTAAAAGTATATTTTTGTAATTTTTTACTTTATAGTATTTTATTTATCTGAAAATAATTAATTTATTCATAGTAATAACTTATTTATGATTGTAACGATAAATTTTATTTAAAATTATAACAATTAATTTATTTAAAACAACTTCTTCTTTGCACTAAGATGATGATGAGTGCCATGGTTCTTCTTCGTCGGATTCTTCAAAGACCTCTTCCGAATCTGAATCCTTTTCAGCGTTAAGTACAGGTAGAAGCATGAAAGAAATTGCTTCTTTCGTAAAAGTTAATGACCTTTTTTTGGAGTGGGTTTAGTAAAGAGTGGTTCAGAACTTAGGATGCCACTCATATAGCGAAAAGTAAAGTTTTGCAGTATCTAAGCAATAATCGGCAAACTCGTGCATTTGGATTTTGTGACCACTTTATATTACTTCAATAATAACCTTGATTCGGTATATGAAATCAAACTCAATTCCAGTTATTTCTGCAGCTAATTCAGGATTGGAAAAAATCTTTTGCTAGTGTTACCATCGTTGGTGTTTCCAAATCCAGCTTTCGGTACACCCACTATTAGCCCTAATTCATTTCTAAATTTTTCTTGGGTATTTTTTTCCCTCGTGTTAACAATGGCTTTGTCCGCATCAGATTTTATTTGCCATTTTTTCACTGACAGTTTATATGACAGGTGTAATATGCTCTCAAATAGGCGAATTCTGGCGTGTAAAGTAGATAGTCCGAAAGAAAGGGCATCTACGTGTATATCTCTTTTGATATTTAAATTGTTTTTTGTAGAGGTAATAACAGTGTTAGATGTAATGATTTAAATAAAAAACATCTACCTTCAACAACGTTTTTTTTCACATCGTAAATTTTGTAGTGCTATATATCATTTTTAGGATCGCGATAGAGATCACTCTTAAAAAGCTTTTCACTTTTTTTTTTACCAAATATTTTACAAAAACACTTTTTTTTAATTTTTTATCATTAAAAATTAAAAAAAAAATTTCTAAAAATTAACATAAGTAGCTACTAATAAACCCTTTCACAGAAAAAAAATCAATAAAAAATCTTTATTCGCTTAGCCACAAAAAAATATATTGCAAACCTCTCAAAATTGTTTAAAGTCAATAAAAACGTATGCGATTTACTCAACTTTTCTGACTTTAACGACAAATCCAAAACGACAAATCTCAAGAAAAAGCCTTGAAAATTCACTATACGATGCAGAATCGATGTTGTCTGTTGAGCTGCTTACTTAAATTTTTACATTTCTCAAAATAATGTTTGGCCTAATGTCCGGCTAGATTGGTAAAATACCCCTCTGTGCGTCTGTTGCTTAAACTTACAATTACCCTCTTCTCAGAGGAACATGGACACGTGTGTTTATGTGCAAACAAATCAATAGCTCGTCAAGACGGTGTGTTATATATCCAGACAATTGAACTGAAATGAGGGATAATTAGATAATTCAGCTTTATATTTTTAGTTATAAACCATATGAGTTTTTGCGACATGACATGTATTTATATTTTTTTCTTTTTTTTTAGGAAAGTTTTATTAACACGATGTGCAAAGATCATGGCGGTTCTCATAAAGATATATTTTATTATTTTAAATTACACAACGGAGATTTGGCAGGGCGAAGCGAGTATCATGAAATATGCAATAGTAAGACAAATCCATTACTGGCCTGGATATCATATGAACAAATGCAAAAGCGTTATGCTCAAGAATTAAATCCAAAAGAAGTAAGTTTGAAATAAGTTTTTAAATAAAAATGATTTTCTACTTTTCCTTTTAAAATTTGAACAGCGCCAAAATTATATTGCAAAAGCCACCGATGTTCAACGTGAAAAAACGGAATTATGTCACTTTCGTCATACCGATTTGGTGTATAATATTTCTGATAATCTTTTTACCTGTGTCGTCATGATATTCGAAGATAATTTTGTAAGTATTCTGTAAGTTTATTAAAAGCAAATAAAAAATATTATCATATACATATGTATTTCTAGTATGGTTTGGATTCCAATATAAACGTTTTGGTGGAAATCAAACCCTTAATGTATGAACTTCGCAACATAACCTTTATGCCTTGGGTAAATTCAACACTTAGCTATAAAACTTTACTGGGCAAAAAGGAATTGAAAAACTCCAGTCGTGAAAAGAAGCAAATTTTTGGTAATTTAAATTATGCCTATGTGGAAAAAATCGAATTGAATCTGAGTTCGGTTTATAGTGAAGATATGACCAAATTACCCTTGCTATTTGAACATAAAAATGCCGTTTTAGAATTGGATGGCAATGGTATAGGAGGTCTGGATGTCAAAGAGGTAGGTGGAATGAAATTAAATAAAAAGTAACCATGGTAATTAGTAGGGAAACATGCGGTACGTATACCTATATATCGGCGATGTTTCGGGTTTGCCGCTATATCGATATTAAAAATATTTTATTGACAATACAATGATACTTTACCAATTTCGAAGTATTGCATTAATAAGCGAATACACTGTTTGGTTATTAGATGCCATTCCGTTTGTGAATAGTTTTCGAAAATCGGAATTGCAAAAATTGCAGCAGCCTTAGTAGTGGCTGGTAATTAAAGAGTTAATGGTTTAGAAAATAACGACACATATTGTTTATATACAACACTTAGAGCGGGTTTTAAATACTAGTTTAAACTCAAGATTCTATTTTAATTGGCTAACAACCCAAAAATTCTAGGGGTGGTCTTCGATAACTTCCTTCTTTTTTCCTCGCACGCCACTTTATCAGCCAAAAAGTGAAATCTAGAAATGAGGTTCTTAAAGCTCTCGCTGGCACCTCTTGGGGCATGACAAAAGAAATAATTACACCGACGTATAAGGCGATTTGCCACACCGATTTAAATTACGCTGCCCCTATATGGACCTCTTTTCTAAGCGACACACAATGGCGAGTCTTACAAACGACCCAAAATAATGCACTCCGAATTGCAACTGGGTGTGTCAAGATGACCAATGTGGATCATCTCCATGAGGAGACCAAGATACTGCCAGCCAGACAACACAGTAAGTTGTTGACCAGGCAATTCTTGCTGGCATGTCACCTGCCATGTCATCCTAATCATCGGTTATTTTCCGAAGATCCCCGACAGGACTTTCGTCACTATCTCGATGACATCCGTGATGTTATTCCACCCTACCGTTGACCGGATGTCAATAGTGCCGGCCCAGAAACTCTTGCATCAACAGACAGTCACTACTACCCTGACCGGGTATAGATGCAATAAATTCCTCAATGAAAATCCCCCTGAAATCTCGGATCATGAACAACTCTTACCCAGGAAAACAAGATCAACCCTGGCACAATTAAGAGCAGGATGGTGCATGTACTTAACTGCTACCGGGAGCTAATAGTTCCTGGTACTTTGAACCGTTGTCCATCTTGTTCGCAGAGCCCTCATGATACTGTGCATTTATTTAATTGTCCTAACGGGCCAACGGATTACCTATGGCTAAGACATTCTGTGGTGGCAAAATTTCTCCAGCTTCAAGTTCCACACATGTGATCAATATTTACAATAATGATTATATATGTAAATTAAATATCAGGAAAGAACTTCCGACAGCAGCAGAGCTGTTACAACAACCAAACTGAATTGACAAAATTTTTTTTATAAATGTCATCATTTTATCAAAAAAACACTGTGTTGTCTCGTGAAGAAGAAAAAATTGCTAGTATTTAATATAATTTATAGAAATTTTTTTTTTAAGTTGAAAATTAATAAAAAATGTTTTATCCATTTTTTATGTTTTCTAAAAAATAATTTTCCTTTCTGTATTTTTTTTAATGCTTATATTTGGATATATAAGTATGTAGGCAAGGTATATTTATCTTACTAGGTAGTGTCGTCCGCCCAGCTGATTTAGTAGTTCGACATGTCAAAAGTTGTATGTGTTCAGAAATTTTATAGTGTAGAAGTGAAAAGGCAATAAAACACATACAGGCCTTCTCAATTTTCTCCTATGTTTTTTGACATTTCGAACTACAAAGCAACAACAAAATGCCATGTTGTTCTTGTATTGTTGTATTTGTTGTAGGGACGCCACTACCTAGTAAAATAAATATACCTTGTATGTAGGTACCCACCAAACCAAATTTTTCGATTTTTTCTGAAGTCAGACCTGTCGTAAGTAATTCGTTAAGACATTTCGGTTGTTCGTCTGAACAAAAACAAATATAAAACTTTGATTCATACGTAAGTAAATAAAAGCCAAAATTGTATTAAATAAAAAAGAATTAAAATAAAAGAAATATAAAAAAATTAAATTAAACACATGCAAGATGGACAATTAAACTTGAATTGATTACGGTAAAGTATTTTCTTAAATACTAAATCGTTAAATAATCATTATATTCACTTAACTTTCAGAGAACAAAGCTTATAGGGAGGTACCGACAGAAAACATGTTTCGATTTTGAACCTACATGTCGTTGGAATTTCATACCTACATTTCGTTACGATTTCGTAATTACATATCGTTACGATTTCGTAACTACATACCTTTACGAAGTCGTGTCAACCCTTTTATATAAAAATCGTTACGATTTCGGTAATATTTCGGTTCCGAAATCGGAAGATTTTTTCGAACAGTCGTTACGAATTCTTTACGAAATCGGAACATTTGGTTTGCTGGGTATGCATGTGTGTGTGTGTTTTTATTTCATGTATGTAAGTTTAAACCTCCAACGTTGGCCGCTTAAACTAGCAAATAAAAATAGTTAATTATTATCTTAAAAACTAAATATAAAGTTTAAGGATGGCTAAATCTCTGATCTCCATCTTAAAAACCCGCTCTTAATCTACCATACAAATCTCGAATATTTCAAAGACAGTCATTCTACTTCTATAGAAAAAAGTCCCTTTCTTGACCTTAATTATGAAACCCTGCAGAATACCTCTAATAAACCTAGAGACTCAAGTCCGCTTGCTTTGTGGAACAAAGCCGTCTTATACCAAAGGTTGGAAAAAAATTGTTTCAAAAGAGTTCTGGATTGGCTATTTTCCACTGTAGGCCTATTCAAACACACTTGCGAAATCGTGATTCTTCGCAAATGTACAAAAATCTTATATTGCAATTTTTATATTAATAACAAAAATTGTGTTGTATTTATTCTACCTTTTATTTTAATTTACAAGGCGTTGGGATATCGCTGATAATTTTATTTAAATGTCGTTGTGATGTTGTAGCAGTTGATTTTTTTTAAGTTATGTACTTAGACAATTTGTTCTTATTTACAGAAAGCCTATTTTGGTCGCAAAATGGAACCAAAGACTAAAATCAAAGTCGATGTCATTGGCCAGTGGGCCGAACATTTTCAGAAATTTACAGCCGATATTTACGAATATTTCGGCTATGGCATCAAACGTTTTCGCAACGAAATGAAAGATGGAGAAGTAACATTTGTACGTATCGAAAGTACCGAGCCGGTCTACGAAATGCCTGAAAAAGATGATATTGTTATATCGAAAATACATTCACTGGATGGTAAAAAATTTGAACGCCTCACCGCCGAAGAAGATAGTTTTAGTCCAGATAATAATGACACATTGATTGAGAATGAGTTGGAAGAAACTTGGGAAGAGGAAGAATATAATAATGATACTTCTACTAATAAGAATTTTTATAATTGGTTTATTGTGGCCGTGCTGGTAGTGGCAGGTATTCTATTGGCGACAATTTATGCTGTAGTGCGTAAATGTAGCAAGAATACAGAAAGACAAAGTTATAAATTTACTGGTATTTAAGAAGAAATGATTTTTAATTTACTATAAAATTTTGATGTATTGAAATTATGACTTAAATTTTATTAAAATTTTGTATTTGTATGTATGCATATCCCGCTTTCATTTTTATAATATTAATAATTTGCAAAATAAAATACAAAATTATCTGTGTTCTTATTAATACAAATACCCGTCTTGTCCCTTAAAATATGGAAATAACTTAAGAACCATATTGTTTAAGACTAAGGAAAATGGAGTTAGAAATTTAGACCCTTATGAGTTGCATTCGATTTTCAATCTTTGCTGGCTAACGAACCTCGAATGTAAAATTCGTATTATGACATGGTAGCACTGTTGAAAATTTCGTTGTATAACGAATTTTCAACGAGCACAATTTTGCTTTACAGTAGCAGGGAACGATTGAATTTCAAAAAAAGCCTACGAATGGCAGTAGAACGCAGTCATTATTGAGCGAATAAAATTATTTAAATATGTAAAATTATATATTAAATAAATATTTATAAACTAATTTTAAAATGTATTTCAATAAATATAAAAATATTGAATCTGTTTCTGCACAATTTAGCTTAGTCAGCTGTGAGGGGTTTATTTATCTAGTTTGAGTAGTCATCGTTGATTTATTTTTACAGCATAGTTGATTAGTAAACAGCAGTAGAATGAGCAGTACAGAGATATGCTCATTAGTCCAAAGAGTTAATAAGTTCGAGAGAGATGAAAAATCACACGTACACAAATGTCTCCCTCATTTTTATAACATGCCCTTAATAACGTGATGGTAGCTCTGTTCTACGCAATGAGAAAAAATGTCTCATCAGTGACACTCAAATGATTGCTCAATTGATGGTCACTGTTCTTGCAGAGACACTTAACATAAAACTAAACATAACTGTATTTTTTCAGTTAAAAAGATAGTGATGTGATAGAAATTTTTGCAGTAGTTAGAGATATGTAATCTGACATACGCAGACATCGTTGTGCGAACAAATGTTCGCAAACTGCTGTTGAAACAACGACGGTCTTCACGAGAGGTTTTGATGTGCGCACATGAATTTGTTCAATGGTTGAACAAATCAATGGCTCGTCAAGACTGCGTTTTACTTCTTTTGGGTTTTTTCCGTTAAACGTTAACAATAGTGTTTTTATTCGAAATTTTCTGTTAACCGTAAACTTAAAACTGAGTCTTGACGAGCCATTGTTTTGTTTGGACATTAACAAAGCGTCGGTAGAATAGGGAACAATAATTTGTTTATTTTTTCTGTGTGGGGGAAACGTATTGATGTATCTAGTATCTAGAGAACTGCAATAGGTAGCGTCTGGGAATTTTCAATCAGTAACCCCTATACGAAGATACATTGCTTAGAGAATTACAGACTGAATTCGAATGGTGGGTGTGGTACTTCCTATACATAGTGAGAAATTATAATCGTGTACCTAGAAAACTGCAGGTAGAGCCTTGAGACTTTGCACGATTAGCCCCTACGCTAATGCACATAGGCTAAGAGGTAATTTTAAACGTCATGTGAAAAGGGTAATAGGTAAATGTGGTTGCAAAAAATCTGTTAAAATACACAAATTTGGGAATGTTAAAAAAGGTAAGATTTTAAATTGAACATTGAAAGTGTGTTTTAAAAAAACAGTAAAATATACATAAATAGTAATTGAACACTAAAAATTAAAATGTTTTAATTAAACGCTCTTTTCTATGTAAATTTCTATTTAAAATCTTAAAAATTTAGTAAATCCAAGGAGAAATTATTTTGATTTAATAGTTAATTTGATTAAACTCAACTATTGTTTAATTAGCTTTAGTGCGCTTTATTTAAATAAGGGGTGATCCATTTCGAGGTTCCCTACTTTTTTAAAGAAAAAAAAAAAACAGAAAATTCAAATTTAATGGAGAATATTTATTATCATTTGAAAGAACATTCTTTGGCATTTATTTTTTGAAGATTGTGTCTATTAAATGTTGGCCGTTGCTACGTCGCAGATGGTCCATCCGTTGAGTCCAATTTTCGATGACTCGTTCGAGCATTTCGACTGGTAACTGGCGAATGACACGCGTGAATTTTTACTCCAAGGCCTGAATTGAAGAGGGTTTGTTCGCATAAAGTTTAGACTTTACATATCTCCACAGAAAAAAGTCGTTAGACTTTTTTCTTGTAAAAATGTGTAGTTTTTCAGGGGTTGGTTTAGTTCTTCTTAGGGGAATTTTTTCCCCCTGGTCCGATTTGGCCCATTTACGAACTTAGCCTGCCCTATCCTTCAAGATATATATGTACCAAATTTCAAGGGTTTAGCTCTTTTCGTTTAGACTGAATCGTGTTCATACAGACAGGCGAATGGACGGACGGCCGGATGGACAGACGGACGTATGGACAGACGGACATAGCTATATCGTCTTAGATTTCATCACTGATCAAGAATATATATACTTTTTTGGATCTTAGAGGGATATTTTACTATGTTACACACATAATAAACCCATATTTCACTCTGAAAGTTTAAAAAATTAAAATGTTCAACTTTGACCTCGAATTCCTTAAAAAGTCCTCAATCAATTTTAATGTAATTAAAACTGAATCAAGCTGAGCTAAATATCTATCCATTAAAAAAAAAAATTATTTCAATATTTTGATCGGTTCAAAAGTTACAGAATTTTGGCCAACGAAAAACGATTTTCAGCCACTGTGCGGCGTGAAAAATTATTTATTTTTAATAACTTTATTGTATTGACCTGCACAAAGCATCCAACCGAGATACACACATAACAACAATAACAGAAGCATTTAAAAAGAAACAAATTACAAGTGAAGAATATGGTCTTCAGTTGTATTTTTTCCAATACTTGGAGTGTTTGCTCTTTACTTTTAATGACACACAAGGCTTTATTACGAACAAATACTGTCTTGACAGTATTTACAAATAATCACATACAGTTTGTAAAAAAAATCTTTGCACATAGAGAAAAATAAAAAAAACTTCAATGTATGCATTGATTTCCTATAAAAATAAACATTTTTTTTATTTTTTTTCGAACAGTATTTTATAAACATATGTTTTGCTAATATAATAAATAAAAAACTTTTATAACAATGAAAAAATTCTAATGTAGAATATTAAAAAATAAAAATAGTTCAATTTCTATACTGTAAAAAAAATGTTTGCACACTTGATGAAACATTAAGTCTGATGTAAATTTTTTGAACTTTTGTTTCTAATATTTTGTGTGTCTACCCCGAGCATCCATTACCGCTTGCAGACGTCTTCGCATCGATTGAATTAGCTTCGGAATATCATATTCTAACGGTATTTTTTCCCACTCTTCTTTAATGAACCGTATCAAATCGTTTTTGTTCCTTGGCGATCTTTTTCCTACCTTTTTCTTTAGATGGACCCACAAATTTTCTATAGGGTTTATATCCGGACTTTGGGCAGGAGTATCAATAACTTTGGTAGAGTTGTATAGTAACCAGGACCTACATAAATAAGATTTATGCTTGGGATCATTGTCTTGATAGTATTTGTATCTTAATTTATTCGGATTATCCGGGTCTATAAAACCAAATTTTTTAACGCTGACCGTCAGTTCATTTTTCAAAATATCAAGGTATACTTCTGTAGTCATTATTTCATCTAAAATCCTGATTACACCAACTCCTTTGCTGGATATACAGCCCCATACCATTACGGACAGTTTTCCAAACTTTACTGTAGGAATAAGATTTTTATTTTCTAGTGCTGTTAGGGGCTTACGCCAAACTCTTTGCGGTCCATCACGATAATAAAGCATAATTTTTGTTTCATCGGAGAAAATAACATCGTCCCAGTACTCTGGAGAGAATGAAACGTGTTCGGTGGCAAATCTTAATCTCTTTTCAATATTTTATGCGGAGAGCAGGGGTTTTTTCCCCGCCACTCTTGATGAGTATTTGTGCTTTTGAAGAACATTTCTGATGGTTGAATGGGAAACACGTAGCCCAGTCTTTTTCCACTTGAAGAGCTAAACTTCTCGTGCTGGATTGGGGGTTATCATAAACAGTTCTAATTATTTTTCTTTCAATTCGCTGCGTCACCTTTTTTGGCCTGCATGTGGATCCTTTTAAGTCTAGTCGTCCTTCTTTTTCAGCACGGGATATGATATTATATACAGTTCTGATTTTCAGGGAAAACATATCGGCGATTTCCTTGGCAGATTTGCCTTTGTAGAGATTGAAATAGACCAATTGTATAATATTTTTTGAAACTCGTTTTCCTGGCATTTTTTATATTCAAATATGCACTCACTTGTTACATTAAGAACGATCACTTTATTATTAAATCTTTGTTTACCTCTTTCACATTCCATTCCATTTATGAAAAAACCCAAATTCACAAAATTTTTGCAAAATAACGGCATTTTTGTTCTTTTTTTAATTGTCTTCATTCAATATCCAAAGATTTTTTTTACAGTTTTAATACTGAGTAAACTTCTTTTTTTGGTGTTGTTGTTGTAATGTGTATGTCTATTTGCAAAGTATTGGTACCTAATAGTCGCAAACAGGTACCGTAATGGGATGTGTGCAAAAAAAAACAGTATGTAAATGTTTTTTGTTGAAATTCTTGAATGAATATAAATTTTACATGTTTTTTTTCTCTGTGCAAAAATATTTTTTACAAACTGTACACGAACTTCTCCATTTACTTCGTGCTACGAACAGTATACGACAGTATTTCATGTTGTTGTAATGCAAGAAATATGTGTGAAAAACATTTTAAACATGAGGGTGTGTTTGATGTTTAAATGAATTTGTGCAGGCCTCTAATTGACACTCCGTCAAACCGCTTTCAATACGTTCTGGAACAGATTTCAGATAAACAAAATGCAACATGCGAAAGTCTGCTTCTTATTTTTAATTGTGGTCGTTCGAATTTCAATGCTTAAATTGATGACGAGAGAGAAGAAATGTTTTATGTCGTTACTATCTTCGTTTCAAATTGGAGAATACGGATATATTTTCGACGAATGTCGATAACGCCAACGGTAAACCAAATTATCGTTTTTATTTAGTTTTCAAACTACAACGCCAACGGGAATAGGACCGATTGTGTAGCAGTATGAAAATGATCTTGTTTGAATCCTACCCGCACTAGTGCTAGTCCGATTTATTAATTAAAAATATGCTGTTTTTTAAGTTATATTTTTTTTTATTTTTTAGCAGAGCTTTAATTTTTTTTGTCTTCTTTATATGTGAATAATATTTAATGCTTAAGTATTTTTTTTTAAGAGAAGTATCTCTTTTATTTAATATTATATTTGAAAAAATGTAGTTTCGTAGTTTTAAGTTTAAAATTAATATTAGCTTAAATTTTGAAAATAAGGAATTTATGTTTAATATACTTTAAAAGGAAACAAAAGGGAAGGAGGAGGGGGATAGGAGGGATAGATAAAAAACTTACAAGAAGTAAAATAAGAAAAAAAAGTAAAACTAATTAAACAAGTTTTCAGTGTTAATAATTTCGTTTTCGAATATTTTCCATTAAACAAATTGATTACTACATGTAGCATATTTCATATTTCGGGTGGTTTCTTCAAATAAAATTACTTCATAACACTTAAATAATGTATATATGTATATGTACGTACATAAATAATTATATGAATCATACAATTATGTATGTAGAATGTTTATGCTAAATATTTTTATATAAACACGTTAAAACAAAATTCCGAATTTAAATATAAGAAAAAAAATAAATTGCAAATTTCATTTTGTCAATTTCAATTTTTTAAGTAAAAAATATTGTATATTAAAAAAATTCTTTTGCAAAAACTACCAAAGAAAATCAAATAAAACCTTTAAAATTATTAACTTTTCAATATGTGTTTTGTTTTGCTGTGTTTTATATTTAAATTATCATACATTTTAAATCTCTTTTTCTTTCTGTTGGAGAATTTTTCTTTTGTTAATAATAAATTGTTCTATTTGTTGTTGTTAAAATTGTTGCCATGGCACTGATGAGGCAAGGGACTTTTGCCAATTTTTAAGCCTCAGCAGCAGTATCAGCAGCAACGTTTGGAACTGTAACATTTTCAGTTTTGCTGTCATCAGCAGCAGGTACACTTACCACCGCCGCCTCATTGCTACTTAGTGCAACAAATTCATTTGCCTTATTGCTGGTATTGGCCAATGGCTGTTCAAACGTCTGAGCTGGTGCCTCTGGTGTAGTCTCTATAGCCACTGGCTTGAAGGTTTCTGTAGCTACGTTTAATGCTGTGTTAATGGCTGCAGGTGGTGCCGTCGTTTCGTTATCCGGCTTACTTGTTGAATCAGCTACAACACTGGCCTTTGGTGGCGGTAGTTCATCATAAAGCGGTGTGGCAGATTTTGTATATTTATCACTATCATCTACTGTTGCGGTATCTGCAGTGTTTGGTTTTGATGTTTTCGAATCATAGCCTTCTGTTAATTCTTTAGTATCGGGTTTTTCAGCTTTATCAACCTCAACACATGTTGGTTTGCTATTATCATCAATATTTTTCGCATTACTACTTAAGCTTTCGCTTAATTTTTCTGATTTTTCTGCTTGCATTTGTTCCTTCTTATCGCTTTTGCCATCATAATCTGCCAGTTCACGATCCCAATCTTCTTCCGTATCGCAAAAACGTGGCTTCTTTTTATTGTTATCATCTCGTGACACACGACGGTCCATTCCACCGCCCACCGCACCTTGTGGTCCTCTTCCACCACGAATGTCACGTTCATTGTCATTGCGTTCACGTGATGAACCACCAGGGCCACGACGACCACCTCTGTTATTGTTATCGCGCATGTTAAAGCGTTCAGCACTATCGTCGCGTTCTCGAAAACGGTTGCCGCCACGTCTTTTAAAACCGCCATCGTCGCCTTCTTCATCACTCCAATTGCCAATATGCGGATTACCGCCTGACATGTTATCACGGCCACCACCAAATCCTCCTCCCCTACCGCCGCGACCACCTCCTCGGCCACCACCGCGTCCTCTACCTCGTCCACCAAAACCATCGCTAATGTCTCGATCAAAGGGATTGTTTCTGTTAAAGAACCCTGCAAAAAAATAAGTTGCTCATATTTTAAGGGGAAAAACAAACTAAAAAAGGCCACTTTTATTGTTTTTCAACTTACCAGGTCCTTGTTGACGACCACCACCGCCGCCAGGACCGCCTTGACCGCCACGCATAAACATTGGTGGTCCACCACCAGGTCCTCCTCTTTGATTAAACGCATTTGGTGGGGGTATACGCATTTGCATTAAATTTGTAGGTTGATTGAAACGATTTTGCATATTGGGATGAAAATCATTGCCGCCGCCATTGAAATTAGGACCCCGGGGTCCTGGTCCTCCTCGCTTATCGAAATCTGTAAGAAAATATTAATAATACTAAAAAGTCGTTTTTGCAAAATATACAACAAACTTTTACCATTCATAAAATCAGGTCTGTGGGGTGGACCGCCTGCATTCCGCGGTCCTGTATCTGAGAAATTGTGTGGCCCGCCTTGTGGTGGTGGACCACCATTTTCTCGCCATCTACCTTCATTGTGATTAACATCATCATCTGGACCAGCGCTGGCACCGCGACCACCCCATCTCGAACCAGCTCCATTGCCACCGCGATTACGATCACGTGAAAAGGGTTCCCCAGTAGCTGCTGCAGATTTATCACTGCTGCCAGCACTACCACCAGCAAAAGATGGTGGAGGCTGTGAGAAATTCATAGTGCTTCCACTGCCACCAGCTGGGGTATTTGCAGAAGGTAATGTAGCTCCCTCTTCGTCTTCCATTTCAATATCCATTTGGTCGTCACTGGACACATTGGAAGGCATCGCTGAAGCCGGAGGGCCTCCGGGTGGTGGTGGAAATTGCGCTGGATGAGCACCATGTGGTCCACCCATAGGGGGCATATGTGGTGGACCCATAGGCGGCCCTCCACCTGGACCGGCCATACCAAAGCCAGGCATCATCATCATTGCATGAGGAGGCACTATATTAGGCGGCATATGTATACCCGATATAGGCATGCCCATGTGAGGAGGTCCCAGCATTCTTGGAGGTCCACCCATGGGAGGAGCCATTGAAAACTGACCTGGTACAATGGGTAATATTGGCGGTGGACCGCCTGTGGGTGGTGGGCCGGGTGGAGGCTGCGTTGTGTCTATGCCAAACATCATACCTGGATTTCCACTTGGCGGCAAACTTGGTGGAGGGCCCGAAATGCCACCACCTCCTCCACCACTCACCACATGCGAATTATCACTTGCGCTTTCTTTCAAACTCTTCAACTTGTTAATCTTCTCCTTCATCCAGCTCGGCATGGAGTCCTCATCAAACATGCCACCCTCTTCGAGTGCATCGAAATCAGTACTCTCATCAAGTTTATTCCATGGTATATAAGTAACACCGAGCTCCAAGTCCCAGAAATCTTTCCATTCCTTACTCTTTACACCCTTACCGGCGGCCCATGATATGGTTATAGCTCTGCCTTGTAATTTGTGATTCTTTAAGCCTTGCATAGCCTTGTAGGCATCCTGGCGGCGATTCATAACAATAAAAGCACAACCACGCGGTACAATTTGATCAATGCTCACAATATCGCCATATTCACCGAAAGTATCGGATAATTCCTCCTGATAGACAAGTTTGGATAAATGACCAACCCATAGTGTTGTACTGCAAACTAAAACAAACACAAGATATTTCAAAGTTTAATTGGCGAGCAAAACTGATGAGAAAAAGTGGGATGTTAAAATACAAATTATGAAAAAATAATGTTAAGAAAACAGAATAATTTCTCTTTTGAGTTGACGTGCAGTTGTTGGATGTTGGTAAAAATAAATATGGTTTATTAGACCTAATGCGTTAAAGGCAGTGACCTAAGGCACACATTCTTCAATACTTTGATTATTTTCCAATTGTCTAAAATTTACTTTGAAAATAATAGTCATTTTTGTTCGGCAAAAACTTAATACCTAAATTCATGTTCTATGAGAAAATAATTTTCGCGCATATTCCCGATTTACACACCGCAAGAAAAGAGAGAGAAAGAAGAGATAAAAAAGAACTGGGTTCATTTAAGGAATTAAATAAAAAATAGGTTCGGGAAATGTCGACCATAAGAAGGTTATCTATCGCAGAAATTTAACCAATAGTGTTGGATATCCAATATACCGACGCGTATAACGGATGGTGCATGTATTTTGTAATGTTAACCGTGATTTGTCCATCCTTTATAGTTTTCGAGTAATTGAGAAATTATATAATTTGATTTCATTGAAGTTTACGCAAGCACAAAAACAATTCGATTATAAACTAAGGCCGTTCAACGGTTTTAAATTTTCGGTAATTGTAGGATGAACTACCATCAATCTTCCCTATCACTCTGACATGTTTTAAGCGAATATATAAGAAAAATACATGCAGTGATTTATAGCGTATTACAGCGTGGTAATATAGCTTCACTTGTAGCGAGCACTCTGACATCAGCATTAGTTTTTGCATAGCAGACGATATTCGAAAGACCTTCTGGAACGCTGGCCGCAATGACAACCTGTTTAAAAAAAGATATGAGCATAGAATGCGACTAGAAAGCTTTATGCCTACTAAAAAAGGAGGGCTCTTCTCTTTACAACTGGGCACTAATACATGCACACTTTTTCAATTGTCAGAATGGTTGTCTTGAATATATCCCGTAAATTTTTCTTATTGCTGCATCTCGAAATACATTTTGCTGAAAATAAATTGTGGTGACATTTTCGACATTTTGCTGAAAATAAATTGTGGTGACTTTTTTATGGACGCCTAGACTACGGAGACATTTATCAGCGTTTATGATAACTAAAACGTGTTCTGTTTATTGTCATTGACAGAAGTAAAGATAGGGTTAGTTAGTAATTTCCCCCTATTTGGATGCAGTGAGTTGGTAACGTAGTATGACTTGTCTATGTCAATGCCAATAAGCCAACGCTAAGCTGCCTCTATAGAATGATTGATAGGAGGCTAGTCTGTAAGTCTGGGTGGCTAAGGTATCCTAACAAAGACTCTGGGTGTTTTTTTTTTTAAATAAAAAAGGTTTTATCACAAGCCAATCGGAGATTTGCGCGACCGAAAAATTTCTCATGGAACAAGTTAATTGTTAGAATTGAAAACCAAAGATTATTGATGTCAACATTAGCCAATTGTGTCAACAAATATATTAGTTATCATGGTTTTATTCCGCACAGACTTCACAGAGTTGGAGTTCCTTGCTTGATTTTCGAAAATAAATAAATACGGTTCGATTGCGCTGCCTCACTATGGCCACTACGAGCATATTGTTTTCGTTTTCCGTTAGTTACCGTTAGTACCTTGAGTATCGAATTGAACGATTAAATTAGGGTCAGCATTATCCCAAGGAGCCTGCTTAGGTGGAAAAAGTTAGTCATATTATCACCATTTTCATAATAATAAATTTTCAGAATTTAAATTCACGTTGTTCACAAATAAGAGTAAAAGAATGGCAGCTAATGTTATCAATTTACTTTCTAACCTCAAGTTTAACCAAAAAAGAGCAATGAGAGCCAAATCTAAAGAATTTTATCGAATTTTATTTCGTGTGTTTTATAGCTCACAGCTGTGCTAGTGCATACCCGACTGTTATAACGAGGGAATATAACTTTAGTTTTCATTTTCTTTTTTCACTCAGGCATAAGCTGTTTGCGATAATAATTCGGATTTTATTTCCTGTAAGTTTGTACTCGAGCATTATATTGATGGAAGATCACTTTTTTGAATGGACCCGTTTTTCAGGATTTTTTGTAGAATGGTCTAATATTTATGAATTTAAGTTTAAGAAGGTCATCAAAATAGGCTTCTGTAGCAGAAAATACTTCCTTCTTTATTCGACTCGGAATGCGAATTTGATATCGTGTATTTTAAACATCGCAGTTGTACAAGTGTGTACCCGAGCATTGTGTGAATGGAAGATAACTTTCTTTTTAGAAAAATGGCCCCATTTTTCAGGATTTTTTCGTTGAATTGGTCCAATATTTCCAAATTAAGGTTTCAGAAGTTCATAATAGGCTTTTGCAGCAGAGAAGACTTCCTTTTTCATTCGACTCTGAATTCAAAGTTTATTTCGAGTAGTTGAAACATTGATGGGAGATCACTTTCTTTTTGGAAAAGTTGCCCCAATTTTTTCAGGTTCTTTTCGTTGAATTGGTTCAATATTTATAACTTGAGGCTTCACAGGGTCATCAGTAGCACAGAAGATTTCCTTCCTCATTTGACTCGGAATTAGAATTTCATTTCGAGTATTTGAAAAATTAGCATGTATTATCTTGATGGCAGATCACTTTTATTTTAGAAAAATGGCCCCGTTTTTTTCAGAATTTTTTCTTTGAATTGGTTCAATGTTTATGTAGTCAATATTCATAGTTGCATGTCAAAAAGTATGAATAAAAGTGTTTAATCAATTTTGCTGTCTTTGTTATCTTCGGGGCGGATTCAACTAGTAAAATCCATTGCATTAACTGTTTCCTAATTTTTAGTGTTTAGTGGTGTTTTTTGATAAGTTATGATCAGCAGCAAAAATCTCTAAGCAAGCTACTGCTTCTATATTACGTTTATTCTCGATTGTGAGCCAAAGCCGAAATCATTTTTTAAGTAGAATATTAAGCAAGGCTCTTTGTGATATGACGTAATCTCAACTTGTTTGCACACTTTAACACGCCCGTCATTCAATCGTAGTCATATCATAAACTTGTCGGTATAGTAATAGCCTCTAGTGGATGTTCTGAAGAAGGCTCATCATTTGTGGATGTACGACCAATATAGATAATCTTTAGCGTTAGCTTGAGAGCTATAGCAATTTATTTCTTGTGATTTTCTTTCCGTTCCGGTTCTCAAAGAAGTGTTTCAAAACAATATGAAATTCATTTGTTTTACATTTTTTCAAAAATTATAAATGAATAAATGGTTATAAAAATATGCCATCCGTCCATCTACCACTCGTCCTTAAAGATTTAAGATTTTTCAGACAAATTTCTATTTTAACTTTTAAGTGCTTCTTATGTACATACATATATATAATATTGTAATGACATATTGATTTACTCATGTATTAAATTTATAAAAATAAATTGTTATTGGAAAATTTGCTCAATTATTATAAAAATCTTGAATCATTTGCATTCTTCCGCGAACAATGAAACTGTTGCAATTATTAAAAATATTTTTAGGAAAATAGGAAGTTTTTAAATAATTGTTTGGTTAAAAAAACTGTAAACATTATTAAAAAAAATGAGATAGACAAATTGGTAGTGCGCTACTCTTATCATTTTGGGGTTCCGGGTTCGTTTCCCTTCAAAGACTGTTGGTGTTATCTGCACACAAGCCGTAAGATTCGCAGATAGTTTTGTCTTTTAAGAAAAAAATATAAATATTCTAGGACCCTTAAAAAATGTCCATGATTAATTTGACAAAATTGAAGAATTATCCAAACTTATTATAAAAATAGGCGTTCGAGAAAAAATTCACATCATGCGTTACAAGAAGTCTTTGGTATTGACAATCGACACAATTAGTGAACAATTGGAATTTATCATAAAGTTCGAACAAATGTGGTCAGTATGAGACTGTCCGAAAGTGCATCACTACACTGCATCTGATGCGCAGCGACTTCGAAAAGGCACAAGTTAGCAACACTGCAAAAATCAGATGTTCTAAAATGCAGCACTTAAGTAGATAATGTGCTACAATTGTCAAAAACACATTACAAAAATGACAGATGCATTGAATAAATAGGTATTTGTTTTTTTTATAAATTATTTTATCACAATACACATTTATTATTAATTATTCCATTTTCGAAAGCGAAACAGTATCAGTATTAGCCGATTTGCAACAGCATCGCAAACTAATCCCATATAGGCTGACTTCCGAAACGTATCAATACAAATTTTATATACAGCTGTGCTACCGTATATAAATCATGCACACATGTAAAGTTCCGAAACAATGCTTCAACTTTAAAACTAAAGCCGTGATTGCTTGTTTTCTGCGTTACTAATATTTGGCGACGACGTTTTGAAAGGGTATACATTGTCACAGTTTTGTACTGCGGCTTAATCAAACACTATACTTTGTTAGAAGACAAAGGAATTGACGTTTTGGAAGTCAGCCATACGCTTTAGATGCAACGCAGTGTGATGCATTTCCGATCTGAAACAATACTCTGCCAGATCGTTTGGACGACAATACTGACAGAGTTCGTAAGTGTGACCGGAAGAACCATGAACATGATTCGCCGTCAATTGCTGCAACTAACTGGAGATTTCTTATTTCTTTACGCAGAAAATTTTCGCAATTGATACGCATACAAGATTCAAGAATTAAACTCCAATATCCTACGAAAAAAAATGTTAAAGGCCGGTATTATTACTTTTGAATAAAATGCCACCCTGAACTAATCGCTTTTTAAAATATTTCAAAAAACAATAACAACTCATCATATCAAAGTCTCACTTTCCTCAAAAGTATTTTAATACTTGTATTATTTGTGAATTTGCCTTAAGGAATGAGGCACATTTTTAACTCAATAGTTTTGTAAGCATGCAAAATTGTTGCATTTGGGGATCCCAAAAGGAAATGTATCCTCAAGGTTGATATATATGGTGAGATTTGTGATCTTAATTTGGTCCGATGATGGATGATGTAGACACCAACGGCATGTGGTTTCAACCGGGACGGCGATACGTGTCACACAGCTAATACCATATTGGATATTCTACACGATCATCTCACATAGAGGAGATGTGAATGGCCACCGAGATCGTTCGATTTGACCCAGTGAAACTTTATGCGAATTAGTAACAGACTACAGCGACCCGCAAAGCCAACATTGTCGATGCCGTGGAAAATTGGATTTTCCGATGATCGTCATCCAGCGAAGCCACACATATTCCACACATAATGGGATCGATAGATCTTGCAAACGAATAAAAAATTACGATGATATCTCAAACAAACAAACACACACACGCACTTTGTTTTATTTTAATTTAATGATAGAAAGCACTTAATGAAAGACCCTTTATATGTATAGTTTAAGTGATTGTTTGTTGTAGACACCACAAACGGAATGACAAATATAAAAATACCCTTTGTACGTTTTTTGAAGGGGTAATGAAAAGAGCCGATGTTTTTTTTTTTTTTAAACCAAAATTAAAAAAGCGCGGTATAATTTAAACGCAAAACATGGCAGATAATTCATTCGAAATAAAACATATATTTAAATATAGTAGGTGTTTTAATAATTAATCTATATTTTGTTTTATATACGAGTAACTAATACTTCGCCTTTCAATCAAAGATTATAGGAAGATTTTTGCATTAAAATTTCATGTGAAGTTTTTTAAAAGGAAAACGTTTCACTAAAACAGTATAATAGTGTTCATAGCGACACATCTTCAGATAATATCATGCGCCTGTTTGGGATAACTTTTTTTAGGTTATTGGCAACAGAAATAACAATTAAAATAAATTGTTCCACATAAATACAAATGTAACCGCGAACAGAGAAAGGGACTTAGGTTGACAGATTTTTTAAATTGGCGTAAAATTTTAGTGCAGAATCAAAGGGTAGTAGTCCCGACCCCCAGCAGCCGAATTCGTGCCAAAAAGTCGATTACAGTAAAAATTATTCATTTTTGTTTGGAAACTTTAAACTCTTTCTTTCAGTAAGCCATTTTAAAGGATCAACCACTTCATTTTTAATTGGGGTATAATTTAGTGAGAAATCGAAGGAAATATCCCCAAACACACCCCCTCCCCCGAAGTGTTTCTGAGGTGGAAAAGTAAATTTTCAGTGTATAATTTAGGTGTCGGGAAAAACATAAAATTTATCATAATCGGTAAATTTTCAGTCATTAACAGCATTTACAGTCGTAAAAAACGTTGACAAAAGGATATACTTAAAAGGGCTCTCCTTTAAAACTTACTTTTTATACCCAGGTCATTTTCATTTGCGCGGTCACAAATGAGAAGACTACTTTGGGAAAGAAGTTATGAATATATTCTATTTCGCCTTTTGGGATTAACATTCGGGTATGTTCTGTAATCCGAAACCGAGGGAAATTGAAATCGAATAAATTTTTAAAGAAAAATATAACTTAGTTGCGCCTAATATTTTAAAACATTAGCAATCAAGGAAGTTATGTGAATGGTCTTTAATGAAATGTATAAAAAATAATATCAAAATGTTGTACGATTTAAAAGTTATGACAATTTAAAATTTCATTCGGATTCAATTTCCTTTGGTTTCGGATTACAGAACATACCCGATTATTATTACAATCGCTAGAACATATGAAACCAGCTTTTAGAAGACGGAAGAAAAAGAATTTTTTTGCTAAAATGTTATTGTTTTTTTGTTTGAGAACCACAGTATATGCTTTCAACAAGTTTTTTCTTAATATTTATACAAAAACTTTTTTCGGACTTTGAGAATATCCGTTAAAATGTGTAAGTGTAGTTTTCTAAATTCGCATTTGCTCATTTACTAGAAAGACCAAAATGGCAACAATTCTCTGAACAATCACAATAAATATTAATCACAACATTAAACAGATATACGCGACCGTTCCTAACCTATCGATTATATTTTTTACAAGATCCTTGTAATTTTTAAACAAGTTTCTAAACACAAATGGATCTGACTTAACTTCCTATAAAGTTATTGAAAGATTTCTTTTAGCCGATTAAAAAACTTAAAAAAATGGGGTTACATAATCGCCAAAATCGAACAATTCCATTTTTGCAATGGAGAGAGGTGAAATTTGAAATATTTTCTTTAATATTCTATCAAAATCTGTAACGTATGCAAATTAATAATAAGTTTGGTTAAGTAGAAACCTCTATTATACATAAGAGAAAATGTAATACTGATTTACATCAGTGAATAGCTTATCGCCTTAATCTGACGGTGGTCTTACCACTGGATTAAAATGACACGTCTAACAACAGCCTTGTTGAGCACACAAATACAACAAGTAGCAATTTTAGAATATGGCTGACAGGGCCATAGTCATAGCCCTTGTTCAGAAGTTGGATAGCTTCTGTTGAAGTTCACACCGGACTAAAAATTATTTTGCCTGCGATTTAGATTCAAATAATAGCCGCCACATTAGTCCCTGAAGACCCTTACCAATAAACGTTCACAGGGTTGTGTAGTCCCTATGGGGTTACTGGTTCACGTGGTCTAAATTATTATCTTCCAGTCTCAGGATCCGAAGCCTAGTGCTACATATACACTCCGAAAGTATTAGCATCAAAGTATTAGAAGTTGCCAAGACAATATGCCCTTGAGGAGAATATATAAGTGCAGCTGAAAGTCAGCTGCTTACAGTATTATATCGCCAAATCGAATACTTCAATCATTATATAGAAGATAGCCAAAATCATAAAACATTTTATTGATTTAAAATATGTATGTAGTTAAGATTGATTACTAAAAACTTGGGGTAAGTAGAAACCCATTAATTTTTTTTTTGTTTTGTTTATATAAAAGCAGTCAGAAAACGGAAATAAGCGGAAGCTTAAACGTTATTTAGCAAAACCTGTACTAACAGTGTTATACTTGCAGCTAGAAGGCTGCTAAATGCGGTATATTTTACATGAAAACAAACTAATGTCTAGTAGAATTTCAACACAACCGCACATCTACTTAGTTAGACACTAGAAGAATTGTTGTTTTTTATATACAACACTAGCAGAATGTTTTTTTATATACAACACTGCCTGCGAATCTTTTTGCATGTCTGTAGAAAACAATCAGAGATTTTGACGGGGATCGAAACCACAACTCGCAGACTAATAGCCAGCGCACTACCAATCAGTATATCGAGAAACTCTGATATAACTTTTGATATATACATATATGCTAAACTTGGAGAAAATAGCTGCGCAGTAGTGCGTTTCTACCTCGTAAAGGCAGGCCATAAACAATTGAGGTTTTTACAGATACCTTCACCACATTATTATAAATGTTACCTCGAAAAGGCAGGCCATAGACCAATTGAGTTTTTTCTTATCATATACCTTCACCTTATTATTAAAAATTTTAACGCAATCATTGTGTGTAATTTTCTCTATCTTCGTATGCCTTTTGACTAATTGGTCTCACTAGAATTTAATAATTCCTGCTGAATTAAATCTTTAATTGGCATTAAATTGGCAACACGACTGACTAGTCGGTTATGCTTCATGTCATTCACATGACATTCTTATACAAAAAAGCAAATTTTTAAATTTTTGATATTATTGCATCACACGTTAACAATTTGTCCAGAAATTAAATATGAAACGGAGATTGACCTAGTTCTATATATGTAACCTTTACTGTTACTGCTAAAGACGCAATTGTATAAGATTTAAAGAAATAACTTGTCTAAAAAAGCTGCAGGTATTTGACGAACAAATCTAACGATTCGCGAGTAGCAAAAAAGCACAACCACATCAACAACAACACACACGTCATTCCAAAGAGTCACTTTCTGTAAAAGAAGAAAAAAATATTTATTATTAAAATGTTTAAATGAAATTAGGAGTTTATATAATGCAATTGGTCAAATCCTATCAGTTAACATTTCACTATTCAACTATTCTAAAATATCGTTGCAATGTTTTCTTTAATGTTTCTTGAGTTTTAGAAGCTTTTGAGTTATTCGAATTTTCTAACCCCTTTTCCTTTAATTATAAACAATGGCTTATAAATGTTCTTAGTCCCAAATAACTGTGGGTTGCCAATTATGAAATGGCCTGTTTGTACCCAGCAGACAGACATTATGCCTAGTTTTTGAAGATATAGAAACTTTGAAGTTATTTGAATCAAATAATATGAATAATTATATTCTAAAGGTCTAATTTTTTTTAGTAATTCAAGAGAACACGAGTGTTATCAACACAACTTTTACTGTTTTCAAAGTCACTTCAGACCATCCATTTAACTTATAATCGAAAAGTTTTAATTAATGGAGTCTTGGATTTTTGACAAATGATGGATGAACTTGTTTTTCCTATAATAACATATTTTTAAGTATAACAATTTCGAACAAAGTAAAATTTGAACTTGAAATAAATCGAAATAAGGACCGTAAAAGAAAAATATAATTTCCTTGCACGGCAATTTTACTGTAAATGCAAGAATGTTGCTTGCACCAAAATTTTGTGCTAAAAGAAATATTTGAAAGTAGGAATTTCTAAAATAGAAAAAATTACATTTCAAACAATTTGAGTTCTTTCAAACTCTACAAGATTTCTTAATAGAAAATAATTCGAAATTAAAAATTCAAATATGGAAAATTTCGAATATTGAAAATTTTTCTTAAGAAATGAAAAACAAGTGAAATTTAAATGAAGCGGCATTCGAATCCAATTTTAAAACAGTTTCAATATTGTTTTGATGTGATTTTACTAGCACGAAAAATTTGTTGAAAAATTACATTTTCGAAAATAGAAAAATTTCAAATTTACCAAATTTACTAAGACACATTCATAAGGTAGCCTCACTACGGAGGGGAAATATTAAGGCAAAAATGATAAATTTTTTATGGATTTTGACAGTTAAACTTACAATTTTTCCCCTTGAATGGAAGTTGAACTATCAAACTTCATATAAAAAATTTAAAAATTTTCGCCTTCGTAGTGATGAATTTGCCTTGAATTTTAAGCAAGGTACAGACGATACAATCTGTTGTACAACCAATTCTAGGAAAGAGAGGTGGTACGCGAGTTGTACCGTCTATAGGCTGATTGTATTAAAGTTATGTGTCGGTTGTACGTAAGATAAAAAAATTTTGATTTTTTGTCGAGTTGTACCAACACGTCACGTTTTATGCAGTATTTGCAAGTAACATTGAATGTTAAGTATTATTTGCGGACCATGTCAAATATAGCATATTGAACGCCATCTTACTTTGAGAGAGCTGGTTTGTTAAATGAAGTTGTACATGAAATCGCACACTAAATTGTATCGTTTGTGGACATGCATACAACCGATTCCTAGAATACAGATTGTATCGTCTGTACCTGGCTTTACGGAACAGACGTTTTTTTTTTTTTATACAAAAAAAATCGATATTAAAATTTTGAATTATTTTGGAAAATGGAAAAATTAAGTGAAATTTAATTCAAGTGTGCTGACATTTAATTGAGGCGGCATTATAATAGGTGCGATCCCATACTTTTTGGGAAAAGTTCGGTAAAATGAGAGTAAAGAAAAATAAACTCTCTAAGAGACAAAAATGCTCAAAAGTTTGGGAACACTAAAAACCAACTTTATATCCCAAAATGTGATGTCAAAGTGCTTTGCATGAATTGCAGGCTCCCAATGTTAAGTACGGGATCGCACTTAATGTTTGATAAGTTTTTAAGCAAGTTTGAAATTCGAAATCGATATTAATTAAAAAATTTCAATAATATTTTTTAATGTGATTTTACAAGCAAACATTTTTTTGTATAAGAATTAAAAAAATAGAAAATAAATTGATCAATCAATCAATTTCAGTTCATTTAAGCTCTGCAAGATTTTATTCTTTATAGAAAAGAAATCGATATTAACATTCGAACAGTGAATTTTTTTTTTCTAGTTAAATTAAAAAATTGAAAATAAATGAAAATAAATTGATAAATCAACTTGAATACAGCTGGTTTTAAATTCGAAAACGATATTAATTATCATCAGTTTCAATTTTGACATGTCTGATGTTTCGACCTCAATGTCGAAGATAAACAGTAAAAACATACTGCTCTTTCATATACAGTTTTGACAATTGCTAACAAAAAAATTGCGGGGGGTGTTAAGTAGAAGTTTTTTTTAGACCAAACATAATTTTTGGAAAAAATTTGAAATAATTATCTTTTTTTGAAAAAAAAAAATAAATAAATCTGAAATATAGAAAATTTAAGATTAACAAAGTTACAGACAGGAAAAAAACAAGGAGAACTATAAATTGTATTATCCTCCTGGTTTTTTTTTTCTTTAATTTTTCTATAAACAACTTTACCACTTAAGTGATCCTTTTTTATATCTGGAAGACCTTTTTTGCGACGTTCACGTTCATGCTCACGATCCCTTTCCTTGTCGCGGTTGCTACGCTCACGTTCCCTTGAGTTGCGACGTCGATTGGAGCGTGGTGAACGACTGCGAGAACGAGAGCGGCTACGTCCTCGACGGTTGCGACCGCCACGATCTCTTGAACGGGAACGACTACGGCTGCGACGTCTCTTATAACGGTCACGTCCTGGGGTCGGACTACGAGAATCGTTGCCATCCAAATTGATAACCTACATGTTTTTAAAAAGAAATTTAAAATAGATTGCGAAAAAAAGAAAATATAAAAAATAAAATAAAAACTTTTTTCTTTTTAAGATGAGACTAATAACAGGAAAAAAGGAGGAAAACAGGAAATAAGAAGGTAGAAGGAAACAAATGGAAGAAAACTTAAAGGGAAAAAACAAGTAGGAGAGGAAATGAGGAAATGACAGCATTATATTAATGATATTTTTTTTGTTAGGATTTAATGATTTAATGTGTTTAGATAAATATTTTTTAGGAAAATATTTCTTAAACATTTAGGCTACAAACGCAAAACAAACAGAGTAGTTATGCTCTTTGAAAGACGTTGAAGAGGTGTTGACGTGTGTGTGCTTTCTTTCTTAAAATCAATTACAAAAAACATCTAACTCATTGATAAAATTTTGTCAATTGTGGCGGTGACTTCGATTTTTATCCCACTTTAGAACGCATTTTTTGGATTTATATTTTTATAATAATTTGAGCAAATTTTCTTCGTTTAATGGTTATTTGAATGAATGTCTCCTTGTTGTTCAGTTATTTGAGCAAAAATATTTTTAACAATTTAAAACAATTACTAATTTAAAACTTACCAGCTGTCTACTCAAACGTTGTTATACCTTCAGATCCGTATGGAATTTATTTTTTCTTTAACCTTACCTTTTGTGGTTGATTTTGTTTTTTTTTTTTTTTTATTTAAATATTTTTTATTGATAAGGGATTTATTTTTACGCCATTTTCCTTATTTTTATATATTTTTTTAAATTTTTAAATACTGATTTTTATTTAAGGCAGTAATTATGCTAATTTTTAGTTGCGAAGCTATTTTCGTTGGGGTATTTTCTAGGCTAAGGTTTTATTAAATGTTCAACTTATGTTCGACTTCATTCAAATTGGAATAAAATTGTTTTTCTTTTTTGTTTCTTTAAAATTCTTTTTGTTTTTAAAATTTTTTGGATTATACCGAGTTAATTAATTAATAGTTCAGTTAAGTATAATTAATTAATTGGTCAGTTAAGTTTAAAAATAGAAAATTCAAATCGGACAAATCTTAAGTTAGTTCGAAATTAAATTCGAATTTTCGAACACCACAAAATTATGTCGATACGTAGCCAATAAAATTTTCTTGCTTTTTGCGAATTTTGTAATTTAAGCTCGGATCATATACACCGGTTTGAGAAGTTGCGTGTTTTTAAAATTTCTGTGATTTTGAAGTAGCGTACATTCGATTTGCATTGTTATTATGAAAATGTTTGTAAAACAGATAAAGGGGATTTCTAACGCGCTGGACAATGAGACTTTTTCGCCTGAGGCGAAGTAGAAGAAAAAAACTTACTTCTGCAAAATTTCTGATTGACACGGACGAGGATTAAAAATGAAAATCAATAAAAATGTATGGAAAATAGTACTTCGGTTTGCGTCGCGTTATTCTGGTCCCAATTAGCGACGCAAAAAGTGGTTTTAGTATACAGGGTAGACTTAATGTGATACAAATTAGCTTGTCATCTACCAACGGCCTTGTTGCTTGTAGCGACACAACACGACGTTGATGCCTCTAATAAAGTGCAAGAGCACACCAAACTAAATCGCTCTCCTGCTATTTATGTCCAAACCACAGCCAACACGTTAATTTCCGAAGGATCTGAGCACTAACCAGTCACATAGAGTGGATAGTCCCCGTGGTGCTACCGGTTCCAGTAAGGTACCAGGCGTTTGGACATTGTCAGACCTTGAACTCAAAACAAATTTAACCTTGCAAACATATTTTCAAATTGAGGATATCAAAAATCATAATTTCTGACGAGGCATATTTCCAACTCGGCGGTTTTGACAAGAAACAAAGGTGCCGCCTCGGAAAACCCACACGTCATTGTCGAGAAGTCAATGCAGTGAGACATCATTTGCCCATTTTTTGTTTAGAAAACTCTGGTGGAAACTCCATTTCACTCATTTTCAAATTATATGCCACTGCTCCGTATTGCATTTAGTTTCGCTATCTGAAGGGTATCACATATGCCCCCTTTGAGTCTCTGGGTGGAGATGCCATTACATGGACACAACCCTTCTCAAACTAACCTAACAGATTCCTTTTGACTCAAACAAAACGATATGAGACATGTAAGACAGCAAATTCCATACCAGTCATTCTACATAAAAGATTTGATATTGATATTGTACTATTTTGCAGAGGTGCAGGATCTTGAATTGTTTACTTAAGTCCATTTCAAAATCGACCCGCCTTTATTCGCAAAAATCTAAAGTTAATAATTAAATAAAATTCAATCAGTATAGTTGTTTACATCACAGGATTAAAACATCAAATTCGAATGAAATCTTGACACAAGAAAAACATTTAACATTTCCTATCTAATCTTAAAATGACGGCGCTTTTAATTTGTGTTTATATTATATTATTTTGTTAATAAGATCTCTTCACAATATGATTATTCATTCGTTCATTCATTGATTTGAATGCAAGTTAAACTTTTCATAGGGGTTGTAGTCATTTTATTTTCATTTTATAATTAAGGTTGGGTATTTTCTTTCTTTCTACTTTTAGTATTTTCTTTTTTTTTTTAATTAATGAAGGATATTTGTTGTTTGAATTTAAACGTATAACAACATAGGGTATTAATGCTGATCTACTAATTTTTTAATTTGTATTTCTTTTGATTTAACAACTGCACGTCAGCACAAATAAATAGAAATTATAAAGTTTTAATTTTTTTCACATTTGAAAACTTTTCTAATATTGCCTATAGTTTCTTTATATTAGCGGAGTTTAGTGTTCGATGCAAATGGTCTTGCAAAAGTGGAAGTGCGTAATATTATAGATTTTTTGGAAAATCCAGCAACAAAATAAATTTTGTTTTTGTTAAATTTGAATGATATAACGCATTTGCACTTTAGCAATACCATTTACATCAAATACTGAATACTACTATTGTAGTTATAAATTTTTAAAATTGTTTTTTTTTTTGTAATTATTCATCCCTGTTCTGTATTCCGATTGGAATGAAAACGTGTGGAATTAATTCGAAATTTTGCTGTTTTACATTCTACATAAATATTTGTTATTACGAAATCTTTATTTTTTTAGAAACATATAAAGAAAAGCAAATATTCTACATTTTATTTTTATTTGCATTGTTGCGACACTTAATAAATTTTTGTTTAAAAAAATGTTTCTTCTTCTTCATTCCACAAAAATTTTTTATTCGAAATAAAAAAAAAAAAATTCGGAAGTGAAATATATAACAAGTAAAATAATCATAATATTTCACTGTCGAAGTAAAAAAGTTTTCGGTTTCCAATTACCAAACAGGGTTGATTAATATAAACTTATTGTAAAAATAGCATAAAAAGTTTTAAAAGCGACTATTTTAATTTTTTTTTTATTTAAATATTATATTAATTTTTCTAACCCAATTCAACAATTCTTAAATGATATAAAAAGTTAAAAAGTAAATTTTAAAGTTGCGCTATAGAATTCGAAGATACTTTTGTATCTGTTTAAGCAAAATTCAGTGATGCATGATACCTTTACCTGGCACCTGGTGACGGCAACGTCAATTATCATTTAAAAAATCATTCATCATTATTCATTAAATAAAAATTGATGCTATTTCCGCTTGTATGTCCAGCTTTGTTTGGCATCAAAGAACGACAACGTGTGATTGTAAAAACGTTTATACGTAAAAGTCCTTTAAAATTGAAAATCTTCTAAAAATGGTTTTACACGACGTGTATTTGTCATATGACTTGTCAGTTTGATAACCCATATGTAATTTCATGTGTTTGTCAAAATAGCAATTTTACATACGGTGTTAATTTTTGCTTTCAAACGTACATGTGTAATTACATGTGACATAACCTACAATATATAATTTTGCCGCCACACAGTTTTTTATTTGCAAACACAGCTGATGCAAAGATGCAAACCATAGATGGGGATAGTGCACTAAATTTTGATTAAAATCAGCATTGCACTACCACTAAATCATATTGCAAAAGAAATTATTGCACTATTTTTTTGCAGCTTAGTGATAAACTGCAAAGCTTCACTAGCAATCAAAAGAATTTAGTGGTAGTGCAAATGTTTGCAGTACCACTCAACGCAGATTTAGTGCAAGAATTCTTCACTCACTCAATTGATTGCAAAATTTTTACTTGCAATCAAAAAAAATCAATTGATTGCAAAATTTTTACTTGCAATCAATAAAAAGCTGCATTTATTCATACTCTCAATCAACTTTAAAAAATGATTGGTCATGAGAATTTCGAAATAAATTCGTTTTTTTTAATATTTTACACGCAAAATATAAAAAAGTGATGTGACGTAATGACGTAATTCCTAGATTTTAGTGCAATTGACGAAGTAAATAAAACGATTGTCGCGAGTCTTCTAATATCTTTGATATTAGATAATTCAACAGTAGAACAAAATGATAGCATATGAATAGAATTAAATACTTCTCTACTGGATTTTGAGACTGAATTGGGTTGTCTTAACAAATTTCCAGTAATTAGGCAAATGTTTTTAAAATTCTACACGCATTTGCCTTCTTTTGCACCTGTGAAGCCTTTATTTTTCTTTAGAGGAATGATAGACACTCATAGAAGATAAAAAAAATTTGGTGGTAACAGTTTTGAAAAGTTTGAGGCAAATAATTTATTGAATTTTACTTTTTTTATGTATCCATTTTGTTTATTGAAATAAAAAAAAGTTTGTTAAACTAAAAATTAATTAAATTAATTTTTGAAGGTCTAGATGCTCATACTCGTATATTTATGTTACATATATAAATTAATTTACTGTTTTATATAATCATTAATAAATATAAAATAAATTGAATTATATTTTAATGAAGTATTAGTGTTCACTTTTGAATTAGTGAACAAAAATAACAATAAATCAAATTGACCCTCAAATTGAATGCAAAATTTCTTCTTGCAATCAACTTGAGTGAAAAAAAAAGTTGCAATATATTGCTGATTGCATTTTTTGAAATCAAAATAATTAAATTTTAGTGCAAAGATTTTTTAACTCACTATCACTAATGTTGATTGGAGCTGCAAATTTTGCTATCACCATTAGAAATCAAAAAAATGAATGTAATAATTTTGCAATATCAATCAGTGTGAGTGAAGATTGCAGAATTAGTGCACTACCCCCAACTATGATGCAAACCTAGTGCTTTTACCACATTATTAGCGCTTTTGGTACCACAAAAAGCATGAAATAACAAAATATCAAGTTGGCATTACAGGATGTCAGATGCTTTGTCACATCAAAATAGAACACATTCTAAATGAAAAATGTCATATGTATTGTACACATGGAAAATACACATGTTATGTTTGAAATGGTTCACACGACGTGTATAGAATTTACACATGGAAAAGTGACAATTCATATGACAAATACACGTCGTGTAAAACCACTTTAAGTAAAATGTTATTAATCTATGCGGCATACTTGGGATTTTTCACTGGCATTGAATTTTCATTGGCATTATTTCAAATAGTTACAATGAAAAAAATTTTAACTACCATTCAATGCTACTGATTTATTTTTAATTACAATTGCTTTTACCAATGGTAATGAAAATGTAATGAAATCGTATAATTATTAATTTTAATTGATGAAAAAATCATTGTTTTTATTAAACAAAATTTATGATCGCAGTAGGTTTTAATAACTGCTAATAAAGTATCAATTTCATGCCAGGTTATGTTTTGTTTAAATCTGTAACTTTTTACTAAATCTAGTCAGGCAGCATCATTGCATTCACTCTAGTTTTGAAAATATATACTACGCAATCTCCAAAAGGTTAAAAATTAGTCATACAAATTTAATTTTCATAAATTTTTTTATATATTTTTTCGGATTTTTGTTTGTTTTCATATAAAAAAGAAAATGCTCATAATAGAAGAGCAGAAAATAGAGGTGTGACGACTTCTTTAAAAACATCATTATATAAAAAAGCTGATTGCAAATGTGGCCAATAATGATAATGCTTTTTTATAATTTAATCATTGATTAATGGTAATGATTTTGTTTTTCAAATAATTACTAATGGAACTTTTTCATTAAAAATCATTATCATTAATGAAAATAATGGTAATGGAAACAAATTTGTTAGCATTGTTTATAATTCAATGCTAATGATATTGTCAATTATTTATTCAATCTAATTAATTAGTCCCTGGTTCTTGCGAGTTTATAAAATAATGTTGACCCATGCAAGCAAAGGTATCTTGTATTTTTGCATAAACAGATAAGTGGTCTTATTGTTATTTTCATACGAACTTTTTTTGGGATAAACAAATTTTAAAATATAATTTTAAAATTTATTATTAAAAGATCATTATTATACTCGTTGTTATATTAATAGGTAAATATAATAATATTACAAATTATTTTTATAAATATTAAAATATGACTTGACTTTCTTAACTTTTTATGCTTTTTTTAATTGGATTTTCTAACAAATATAGGATAAACGTATGTAATTTTTCGGTTTTTAATAAATAATAAAAAGTAAAAAACAATTGTATAAAATTTGATACCTCAATTTTTTGTTCCTCCGAAACAAATTCAACTTCTTTATTAAAATCACTAGCATCTTGATTGCCAGAACCAGAGGCTGAATTCTAAAAGAAACATAATTAAAGAGAAGGCAAAAAAGAAATATGCCAAAGAAAAAATTCAAAGACAGTTTTAGTTTTAAATTACCATTTACAAAAAAAAAAAAATAATAAAAAAACACTCCTGCAATCAAAGAAAAGAAAAAAATATTAAGTCGACATTTATTACCTTTAAAACATTTTGTAAATGTTTTTCGAAAGCCTCTTCCTGTAAACGTAAATTGTGTTGTTTATCCTCCTGTTTGAATTTTGTAAAATTCTGCAATGTTTGCAATTGTCTTAGAACATTCGGATCGTTTAATAATTGCTTAAGATTGTTGTTCTAGAAAAGAAAAAAAAAAGAAACAATATATAATTCAAATCAAAGGTGAGAAAAACAAAACAAAACCATAAAAAAGGATAACATAAAAATAATCTAAAAACTATTTCTGAGAGCTGAATTGGTTTTAACTCTTTTAGTTTAGAACTTCAAAAGTATGTTCAAGAATAAAGATCTACTTAGTTGTAGCACCATCGTGTCCAATTTTAAATTTATTTATTATATGCACATTTTCAAATTTACAACTATCTACGATAATCGCCCATGTGCAAACAAACGCTGATCGCACAAATTTTTGATTACGATTTGTAATCGTAAAACAGTCGCAATCACCAGAAATGTAATTTTTGTTGATTGGCGACTTGGGCATGCGCAGCTGTTTTTGTTTATGTTCGAAAGAATAAATGTAACCATATTTTTATATCGGGATTATTACTAAGGGTACCCTAAAAAAATCAAGCTTAGTGAAGATATAGTTCGTTAGTACAGGGATTAATAAAAACAATACATAGAGCCTGACATCGCACACGATTTTTGTGTGTCCTATATTACACGACCTCACTAACCTTGATTCAAAAAGCCTGAATAAACTTGATGTCATTCACAAGGCTCTCCATGCTGCCTGAGGTGTACACCTGTGATGCCAACAGAAGCACGCCTCTGAACCTTGTCAAGAGTTTTCCTATCAAGCTCCCACAAGCCAGCACATTCATACGTAATAATGAGACGCACAACTGAAGTGGAAATCCAATTTACTACTCTTGGTCGTAGTCCCCAATTTTTACCTATTAAGTTCCTGCAGACGTAGTATGCATTAAGACTCTTTTTGAGTCTCCCGAATTTTTGCAAAGAATTTAGTCATATTTTTGTCGAATGAACGGGTGAACAAAATAAGTTGGGTGGGAATAAAATCCTCCATTTTTATAATTTAATAGTATATATAGTATAAAAAGTATTTTTTATTTATATAATTTCGACTAATTTACAGCATTAGATTAAATTACCATCAGCCTTTACTCTTGACTTTAGTGTAATCAGACTGACGACTGGTAACTGTCTTAAACAAGGAGTCTCTAGTAATTGCTAGCATTTGCTTAAATCTTAGATCCCCCATGTTATTTACATTAACCAAGTTTCATCCAAAAGTAAATAAAGTAAATAATTTGATTAAAAAAAATTGTTTTAACGCTCTTCAGTCATAAAGCAGCTAATAGTGCTGACAAAGTATTGAGTATTGGGTACAGAGTACTCGATACTCGATCATTTTTTTTTTTTTGGTACTCAATACACAAAAGTAGTTAATCGATACTTTTGCGGTAGTATTTATAGAAATAAATTTATAAAAATATTTGACAACTACGACGATAAATTTTCTCTGCTAGTATACAAACGGAAGTATTGAGTACTATTGAGTACCGAATTTAAAAGTATTGAGTTGTATCGAGTAATTGAAAGTAGTAGAAATTGCCAGCACTAGCAGCTAAAGCCTGTTTCTGCTTCTCTTCTTTCAAAAGTTTTGCAGCCTTGCTCACACATTGGTATAATCCACAAGGATAACCTCAAATAAATAGTGTCACTTTTTTTTGTTTAGTTAACTACACTCAATTTTTATCTGATATCTGGTGGAGTACCATTTAAACTCAAAAGAAAAATTGCGCATTTAGTTGTTGTTGTAACAGCACTGCTGCTGTCGGAAGTTCTTTCCTGAAAAAAAAAAACTTCCGGTTGACACAGCTGTTGCTGAGTTGACAATCTTTGGCCGAGTGTGACTCGGGTCGTTCCGGAGCGAACATCCAATTGTCGTGGGAACGTGCGCATTTGGTTGATTAACCTGGTGAATACTACACAACTCAGATAAATATTAACCTATTTTAACTAAAGCCTATTTGTTTTACCTAATATATGGTGTAGTACCATGGAAACTCAAAGGAATAATTACGCATTTGGTTGATTAACCTGGTGAATTACCAAAAAATATACTCTTATTAGACATCAATATATCTTGCTTTGATTATTTATTATAGTAAGTATGAAAAAAAAAACAAGTTTGCTTTTAGTGAAGACAAATAAGACTACCAGAGACTATTTCGATAGTATCTTCTATATGATTTCGTTGAAGGGCAATCATATATGCTTGATCAAGCTGTGTATATAACCTCATAAGTCACAGTTGTGATTTCATATATGTCAATGATTGCAATCGACAACATATTAGAAAGAAAGATTAAAACCCAACTGAATTATTGCGTGGAACATTTCCTTATTTGTTGCGGTGATCAGAATTCATCCCTAAAACGAATCGATGATACACCAAGAAATAATTTTTTCTTTAAGTTTTGTGTATAAATTCTGACGCTAGATAAGACCTTAAAAGAGGCACGAATTACCTTCCAGGAAAGCTAAAAAAATTTGCAATAATTTGTTGTCGTTCATAATTGCATTTCTTCATTAACTTTTACCAAAAAGTGATTAAAATGTATTTTCACATGGTTGGTTGTTCATCATGTGAGATAAGTTTGGAAAAAATATGAAATGAAATTAAGGGAAGGAAAGGGTTAAATAACAAAAAAGTATTAATAAAATCATGTTAATTACATCCAAAAGATTATTGGAATTTTTAGGCGAACCACCACATTCATCACTGCTGGCATCATTATCGGCCACATGATGGCCACCACCATCATCGTAGTCATAATCATGGGAGCTACGTTGATATTTACTATACGTTTCGGGATGATGAATTTTAATCGATTCCAATGTTGATTTTGAAGAATGATCACGTGCTTTTGAAGTTGAGGCCATATTGGAGGCATTATTATTTGAACGTTTACCATGTTGTTGCTTATATTCTAATTGTCTCATAGAGTTGTTAGTATTGCGTGATCTTTCGTGAGGACTTACAGACTATAATTTGATCATGTGTTTAAACATGCAAGTAAGTGTAACAAATATAAAATAAACATAATTTTTTTTTAATAAGAAGGGCCACATATAAATTCCGTAGGCATTGGTAAAGCAGAGAAAAAGATAAGAAACACAAAAGTGCACGATTGTTGTTAGATATTATAATAAAATAACAAAACGAGTGGAAATTAAATATATATAAATTTTGAATTTACTTACTGATAAGTCGGCCAAGCTACTTGCCGGACTTGTCATCTTGTTGTGGAGCTCCGCCACCACCACCACCACCACTACCACCTAAACTTATATCCAAAGAACCACCTGAGCTATTTAAACCACCATTTGCTTGAGAAGCTGACATATCTCCTATATTGAGATTAGTAGAACCGCTGGGACCTGCTGAGCTTGCTGCGGCACCTGGTGGCGGCATTGAGTAAATTGGATGATTAGGATCGGCTAAATCAAAAATTGGTTGTATAACTTCTGGAGCAAAAACATTATTCTTTTGCCATAGATTTAGCACACGTATGATGCGACTTTTATCTTCGGGAGCACAACGAAATAAATTTGCAAATGTTTCTTTCATATTGCGGGCGAAACGTGGTGCAAATACATCCTTTTCGGGACCATATTGATGACGAGACTGTCGCACGATCGAGTCGATAACATAAAGACCTGGTACTTTGTATTCGGGTTTACATTTAAGTATAAATTTCTCAACACTTTGTACAACATGTTTATAAAATTTAATGGCTCTCATGGCTGCTCTGGTTATGGCTGCCATTTTGGCCTTGGAAATAGGAGGTTTACTTTCGTAAAGTCCGGAAAGCTAGAAAGGCAAAAAAAAAATTAATATAATAATTTTTTTTAAATTAAGAACAAATAAATTTAAAAAGTGTAGCATATTTTAAGGATCCACACAATTAAAGCTTTTTTCCCAGCGAACAATCGAATCATAAAGTTCTAAATGGTTACAAGTGGTTCTTACAAACCTAAATTATTCCGACAAAAATCTTTAAGTTTTTCGGCCTTGTTTGGACACCTCAAAATATAATCTCTGGTTACACTGAGTGACACAAATTTGTTGTGCTTAAAAATATAAAATCTTTTACTACAACTAGTAAAAGTTGTTATATTCAAAAAACTATGTATGTATGCCTGACTATAAAAATACCGGATTAATGGGAAACCAGTTGTTGTCTTTTTTTTAGTTCATATTAAAAATTAGCATCGGATTTCTTTTAGAAAATTGGAAATATTACGAAATAGATTAAAATAATAGCACGTGTTAGATCGTAGCAATAAAATAAGTTTGCTGCGTGAAAGAAACAGACATTGGTCCATAATTTTTAGTGTGTTGATGGAAAAACTTGGAAACCTTAGTAGTAAAATCAATGGATTTTTTTTTATATTTTAAAAACAAGCCTAGTATTTCATAACTAAAACGAATGCAACTGGAAATCTTAAGGCCCAACTATATTATGCATAAGCTGGCTTAAGCCAATCATATGTAGCAAACTATAATGTACTTAACAAAACTTTGCGTTAAGATTCGTCAAATTTCATTTGGTTAGTCCCCTTTTACAATAGACAGAAACAGGGCAGACATTTTTTAATTCTCTTTTGCTCTGTTTTAAAGCTTTTACATTTGGACATAAACAAGACAGACAGATTTTTGCACATTATATTTTCAACTCAACTTAAGTAACTGTGCCAATACATATAAATCATATGTTGCAAACTATAATGTACTTAACCAAACTTTTCATTAAGTTTCGTCAAATTTCATTTGCTTGAGCAAAGTACACAACCGATCGAAAAGTACAAAAACAATTCCGTACTGAAACAGCTTTTTTTGCTTTGTGTTATACATATGTATTTACATTCATAAAAAATTGCAATGGAGCACGAAAGTGAAGAAATTATTTCCAAATTTAATATAGAATGTTTAAAAAAAGGTGCTATAAGAAAGATCATTTTATTATTTATGAGTTGTGTGATGCGTACCCCTGTTGTTTTAGTACTTTTGGCCAAAATTACACTAATTTTTCTTTCGAAATTTTCTTTAAAGCAATAAAAATAATTATTAATTTGTATACGAATGGTATTTATATAAAATACTAGCTATAACCGGTGCGCTTCGCAACACCCATCCACAATAAACACTTGGAAGAGAAGTATGACCAAATTTGAACGCGAAAACGCACGCTATTCTCAAGTCAAAAATGTCCCCATCCAACCTGTTTTTTTCTGGACTATGCGTATTAACACGATAACAATTTTTTACTTTTAATGGGAAGTGCCGTTCCAGTATTCTTATCCAGTCTGTATTTTGCTAGACTATATACATTAGTGCAGTGCTCTCCAATACACAAACGACCAAAATGTATTCAATACTAATGAATGCTGTATGCGGTACAAAAAATGCCTGCGGCAAAAACACACTCACTTCACATACGCACCGCACACACATGCGTTATCGGATTTCAACCAAACTTCATATAAACCATATATGGGCCACTGCCTACGTAGTGTATAAGTTCGCACGAAGCGTTTATGATTAGTTCGGCGACGTACATATACGGACTTATTTTTATATACATATATAGATTAATATTAAATTAATATTAAACTTGTTAACATATTTCGTTTATTCAGAAATTATTTTGTAAAAGTACGAATAAAACAAATGTGCAACTGTGCCATGTAAGTACAGTGTAGCCATCTAAAAGTCTTCAATAAGTTGCTTAAGCATTTGACAGACTTTTGGTTCATTTTTTGTTATTCGCTTAAGCCAGCTTAGGCACATTATAGTTGAACCTTAAAAGTATACAGTCGACAGAAATACAATTTTTTAAAGTATGCACACGAATGCAACTTTAAAAGAGAATTTAAAAAATGTTTCAGAAACAAAAATTGCAAGTGTGGAACGGGACTAGAAGCCGACTTGAGAAATATAATGTGAAGCAAAAAAGAAAAAATCAGAAAAGAGAAACGAATAAATGTCTAGTATGATAGTCATGGAATACACATTCTACCTCTTCAACCCCTTGCCTACAAATTTCGTCTGTCTGTACTGTTTCTGACCAATTGTGAAAGGGGACATTCCGTACGGAAACATCTGTTTGTGCTTTGTGTTATACATAGATATGTATCACACTCAAAAAGGGACGCGTTGTATTATAATCGTAACCCAAAAGAAAGACCTTTTTTTGTTTGTGAATTGAGTGATGAACACAGTTACCATTTTTAGTACCTTTGGCCTAAATTATACAAACAACAACAAATTTATAATATTTTTTTTTTTTTTGACATTTTCTAAAAACTAATAACAAATTATTATTTTCTATATGAATGGTATTAAGTAAATAAAATATGATTATTCAACACCTTTATGTTTACAAATTTTATTTGTTCAGGAGATTATTGTCTTATCCAAAAGCACGAATAAAACAAATGTGCAACTTTGGCACAATAGATTCAAAATTCATGTAAATACATTGTAGCCACCTAAAAGTCTTCAATAAGTTGCTTATGTATTTGACAGGCTTTTTGTTCATTTTTTTGACATTAGTTTAAGCCAGCTTCTGCACATTATAGTTGGTCCTTTAGGCGAACTTAAAATAATGTATATATAGATAGATTATAAAACAGTATTAATTAATATCGACTAAGAAATATCGATATTTAAATATATAAATATTATTCAATTGGGACAATTTATACATAATTCCATAAATTCGGGGACAAAACAGAGAAAAGGTTTTTTTTTCTAAAAAAAAAGTAGTAATTTGTGTATGCCACTATTTTTGTGGAGTTTGTACAGGTTATACCGTTCGACATATCAAAATGAAATTTAGTATGTGCCTTTGGTATATGGAGATGAAGAGTTGTGTAAATTTTGGGCATAATCGGGAAGAGGAAAGGGGTAGTTTACATACTCCCAAATTTTGTAAACGCTCTATAGGTCATACCGTATGAAATATCAAAATTAAATTCAGTATGTGCCTTTGGTTTATAGAGATGAAGAGCTGTATAAATTTTGGGCATAATCGAGAAAGGGAAAGGGGTAGTTTACATACTCCCAAATTTTTAAAACGCTCTATAGGTCATATCGTATACATATCAAAATTAAATTCAGTATGTGCCTTTGGTTTATGGAGATGAAGAGCTGTGTAAATTTTAGGCATAATCGGGAAGGGCAAGGGGTAGTTTACTTAACACCCCAAACCAAAAATAATCAATTTTTCGATTCGAATATACTTTGAACTTTTATTATTTATGTAATATATCCATAAAAATATCTGTTTCCATTGGGTATGGTAAAGTTGAGTGTAGGACACTCCAGTTTTATTTCACTTTAAATTACTTCTTTGTTGGTTATTTATTAAAAACTGTTTAGTTTATTTCTAGTTACTCGACTGTCGAAATATCATTATCGATGCCGTATCTAAGAAATACGCAAATTAAGGTCTGTTGTAAAATCATTGGCGTCTTATCATTTTAATGGGAATGTTTAAAAAATTCTTAAATGAGGTGAAAATGTTTACTGGGTTCATTATTTTTATAATATACGGCCCCCTAGTGTATGCTATAATAAATAATAGAACACTACTCAACCAAACAAAATGTGTAATTAGAGAATGCAAATAAAACGGTAAACGAAGAACAAAACACAAAATTGGAGTTTAAATGTTTGAATAGTAATTTATTATCATTTATTTAATAAAAATCATTGTATTTTGATACAAAAAAACAAAGCAAACTGAAGGGAAAACCACTAAGAGATTCACCGAGATTATAAGACCAATGAACGACACCCACTGACAAACGTGGCCTGGTTATACTTAAATTTTAACAAACGCCGACTATTTCTCTTTTTTGCAATAATATTTATATAATAATCGGTATTACATTATAATTAATACAGAAAATTATCAATATGAAAATATAAAAATTTAACTCACCTCATTATTAAACGCCACTACGTTTTCCATTTTTTTGCTTTAAATTTTTTTCTTGTTTTGTCTACCGTCAAGAAATGTCATGCAAGTAGCCTCAATTAAGCAAATTTTTCTTTCTACACTATAAAAGCAGTCTATATTTTTTGCACTTATTTTCTTATATGTTTGAAAATATGCATCATAATTTAATATATTTTCATTAAATACACACTTGAAGTGTGTTTTTTTGTTAAAATTTACAAGTTCTGTCTTATTTTAAACACTTTTTTTAAGAAAAACTTTCCACAAAAGAATTTTATCTTTCAACCGTGTGAATTTTTTCATTTAAAGCACTCACAAAAAGGAAGAGTAAAAGAATTAGGCAAAATGGCGATTTTTACCAGCGTTGCAATTATTCTAACAATATATTACACGGTTGCATTAAAAAGAAATTATAATTAACATTTTATACATTTGAGCTGGTAACAACTGGTTTTACTGAACAAAAATTTTTAATATTATGTTAAATGTACATAAATGAAAACTTTTAGCTCTGTCTAATCCAAGGCGAATTCATACCAGGTGTAGGCAGTAGAGCAACAACTACAACAAAACCACGACTTTGACATTAGATTAGCAGATATGAAACAATGTATTTTTGACATGACATTAGCAAAAAAACGAGAGCAAAAAACAATCAGCTGGGCTATCAACACCACCTGGTATGAATTCGCCTTGGTCTAATCAAAGCATTTAAGTAGGCTATTGCTTGGCGAGCTCACTCAAGGGTACCCTACCCAAAGTAAGATATATATAATGGAAAATAATATGAACTAAAACCCGTCAATGTTTTTTTGGTAGGTGGCAGCATTAAAAAATGAAAATAAAGCCATTTTTCTGATGGAATGACGTAAATTTCTCATTCTATAAATTTTAATACGTAAATAAACCATACGACACGTAAAAAAGTACTGTTTTATTAAAAAAAGTTTGAAAATTTTTCAAAACAAACATGACAGCCAACCATAGGCCCTTGGAGGAAGGTGATATTGAGCTAATTGATCTGGTGCGCGCTTCACCCTGCCTGTATGATACAAAGGATCCCAATTTTCGTTTGGTCTACAAAAAAGAGCAAGAGTGGCAATCTATTGCCGATGGTCTAGCCATGTCACACTGGGAAGCACGAAAACGTTGGACGGTGTTAAGAGATCGATATGCTCGTGAATTGAAGCAGTTAATATTGCATCCCGATAGCACAGAGTATGGTAAAAATGATTTTTTCCTTCGTATGGATTTTATTAGAAATTTTGTTAAAAAACGTGAAGTGAAACGAAAGCGATGCTATTCCCAGGGCAGAGAAGGCAGAAATCAGGAAAAGGCTAGACCTTTAAAGTTAATTAAAATTGATAGTGATGGAAGTAATTGTGGGTTGGAAGACAATCAATCCCATCAACAAGAAAAATCTTACATAATTGTTGATAGTCAGGATTCGTCGACAGGAAAATTTAGTTATGTTGAACAAATGTCACAGGATCCCATTGAGCAAGGCGTCAGGAACTTAGAACCATCATGTGGCGACCAAGAATATAATGATTTTGTAGAAGGTAAACAAAGTTTGTTTATAGATGCCAAAGTCTTTGGCGCACAGATTGAAGTTTTTACCATTTCTTTCATTTAAAAATTCACAGAAACTTCTGCAACTTATGAAGCTGTTGAACAGGATCATACACCTCTTACACCAGATAATTCCGATAATTATATGTTGTCATCTTCTGTAAACAATAGTAGAAATATAATGATTAAACCTGAGAGCACTAAAGTAGCCGATAATTTTAGCATTACTACTGTGGAAGAACAAAAATTATCCTGTTTACCACAATTACAACAGCGTCCGATAATAACACATGTTTGCACAAAGTCTGAAACACCCATCCTGCCGGTCGACACAGAAGGGTATTTCTCCAAGACAATAGCGTCATATTTAAGACAGCTCTCGCCACGTTTTAAAATCAAAGCTAAGGTAGAAATTATGCAGATAATTGAAAAATATATAGATTTAGAAGAAAGTAACTCATAAGCGATATGTTAAAATTGTTTAAGTTTTTTAATTAGTTTTAAGGATGTAAATAAAAAAAGAATACTTCTATTCTCAAATCAATACTTATGTGTATAAAAATGCTCGTATTTTAAATTAACAAAAGTCTTCATTTATTATATCAGTATTAACAGCTAAACCACGTTCTTTTAAAGCTTTAGATATTAAACGATGCTTTTCTTGACGCTGTTCCTGTTCTCTTCGCTGAGCATCCAAAATTTCATCTACTGAAATTTCTTTTAAAGGTAATTTTGATTCCTTTTCACAATCCTGTCAAAATAGAATTATTTTTAAATTGAACGAAATTTAATTGAAACAAAAAAATTACTATTTCTCCCAGCAATACGACATTTTCTCCACGTATTATGAACACCCCACGGGGTATGTCACCATATTCATTGCCAACATGTATACGTTCTATGGTGCGATGTAATACGAGATTAGCAAATTGATCCACTGAGCGCAAGTAGCCAATTAAAGTACGACCATCTCTTAATAATACCATTAATTTTTCTGTTAAATAAAATTAAAATTATAGGTATATTGTTAAATTGTACTTGACTACACTTACTGTCCACTTCTTCTAAGAGATGAGCTGTACCAGCTAAAGGATTTAAATCATCCATATTTTTCTGCTAAACTTTCTGCGGAAACTTAACTAAAAATGTATGCGATTAATTTTTGTTTAGTATAAAAGATATTTTAAATATATTTTCTTTTAATGTTTTAACATTTTACATATAAACAATAACCACCGTACGAAAAATCTTGTCAAAACAAAAATACAAAAAAAAAAAACGGAAACAGGGTTGCATTTAAAGATACAAGTGATGATATATTTGTATAATTTTAATTGGGGCAAAATTTAAGTCCTATATGTTTAATAATTGCACAAATTTAGATTTTCTGCTACCCGAATCTCATTCCTCATACTTTAAGGTTGCTTTCGCAAAATGACAATGGTTTTCTCATCTGTTATTTAATTCGGTTTCAAGTCTTAGAAAAGCCGTATTTAAAATAATGTTTGTTTTATATGAAATTTGACTTTTGTTAAGGCATGATAATGTCTAATGGTGCCGGGGAGTTACCGAATGTTTGAAGCCTTAGATCTCATGGTTTGCTAGATAAACTATAAGTATTCTCCATATCTTCTGTTTTTAGCAAAGATACTTATATTAATTACAATCCAATTACTATATACTTTAAAGGCCGTATCTTATATCTTTGTGGAATGGCCAAACATTTTTTCCGATAGTTTAGCTTTACAACCTAAGACAGACTATTACGAACAGAACACAAAAAAAATTAAGAAATCATTTCAATAAAATTTTTAATGTGATTATTGTTTTTCATTTCTAGACATATTGAATCTGAAGCTAAACCACATTGCAAGACAAAATTTTGTATCCACTACAATTTTTTATCTTCGCAATGTATTTTTCCTTCATTACTAAAATATTCTTCGAACCCTCGTCGAATAGATTGTGCTTCTGATTTTAGAAAATATTTTTCCCCTATAGTTAATGAAGCCGTAGTAGCTGTTACATGTAGCGTTGGGTCATTTAAATAATTTTCATTTTTATAACTTAGTAAATTGTGTAAAATGCAACAAGTTTTGGTAATCAACTCTATCTTTTTAACCGGTAAATTCATTCTCTTTTGAAAAATTCTGAAACGGCTGGACAAAATTCCAAATGCTCTATCCACAACATATCTAGCTCGCTCAAGGCGATCGTTAAATATGAGTCTTTCCTTTCTTTTTGTGTTGTGCGTGTATGGCTTCATAATATGCTTTTGAAGCGGAAAATCACTATCACCAATTATAACATAAGGTAGTCGCCTTTCATTTCCAATGATTTTATCGGCTGGAAAGTTTTCATCGGCATTATCAATAGTTTGTTGTAGGGCACTTTGTAATAAAACCCCTGCATCTTGGGTGCGCCCATTGCATCCTACGTCTATATATGTAAAGCGGCAATCTGCATCTACTAGAGCCAACAACGCAATACTATTAGTCCCCTTATAGTTATAATATAGTGAACTGTCTTTGCGGAGTGGTTGAAACTCAATGTGTTTAACATCCAAGGCGCCCAAGCAATGAGGAAACTGCCATTTTTTTGCGAAATTATCTGCAATAGTTTCCCATTCATTTTTATTCGACGGAAACTGTCGATATAAAACAAAATAAATTTAGTTATTCACTTAATGGGAAAAATTTTACAAAATAGATAACAACCTTTAAATATTCATCCGTAAAATATTTACATATAGCCGCACATACTGCAGGAATTGCGGCACAAAGAAATGAATCGGATATTTTTGTTTGAAAGTTTGTGCTCTTGTATGATTCCCCAGTAGCTAGATATAGAAGTGTGGCAGCTAATTTTTCTGCAGGTGCTATTGATTTCCTCATTACAGTATCTTTTTTCTTAATGTCATTTTCAATTTTTGATAGAATATATTTAAAAGTTTCTGGTTGCATTCCCAATTGATTTAAAAATGTCGTTGTATCACTTGGAAGCTCATTCATAAGGAAAGAAAATGTGCCTCGTTCGACTCGATCTTCGCGCCATCTCTTTACCCACTCCCTCTTTCTTCTCTTAAATGAGAAATAATTTGTACTTTCAGAACATTCTAACAAACCCAAAATGATTTTGATGTCTTCTTTATCGTCCAAATCAAATGTTGCAGCAGCCAGTTCAGTTACATCCAAAAGGTATTCAATTGTATCTTCATCATTCATTCTTAATTAATTTTGGGATTTTTTTTTTTTAAGATATACAATGTTATTTTATTTTGCAATTGTCCAATAACATTGTTATTATTACGAATAAGCATTTAAAGTAGACTAACTGATTACACGTAAAAAAATTATTTGTTAAAAATGTCAAAAGTTATATTTAGTCATATCTGGCAGAGTAAATTCTTTTCTACAATATAAACTATTTCGGTGAATTAATGGGACACATATAAATATATTTTTTATTTTGATGTACTTAATTTGAGAATTTTTAATTAGCTCGTGCAACCACCTATTTTAATTCGCCTTCCTAGCATGGCAATTTTAAATGATCAGATGACTAGAATTAATAATTTAAATACATATATGATACCAGAAGCAGGAGATAAGGCAATAAAGTTTCTGAGCAGTTTTGCTCAGTTATTTAAATAACTCTAAAAAATAGAGGGCAGACAGTTTAAGTACAAGTAGCAAGTACAGACTAAGGCGAATTTGCTCTATCATGTGATAACTTGATAGGACATTGGCACATATGTATGTGTACATTTAGTTTTTTTTTTTAATTAAATTATTTTAAGAAGAAATAGCAAACAGTTTTATCACCGGATTGTATTCCAATTTTGCACTATATCAATTTCGAATTGTTGCTTTCTTTTAAAATATTATAAAGAAAAAATAAGTAAATAAGTTTAAAGCCTCATTGGCCAGCTCACTAATACAGATAGGTAAACGTAACAAAAAACGAAATATACCCTGTACAATTTCTGAACTATCTAAAAAGTCGAAAACAAGATTAAAGTTATTCCAGAAATTAGACTAGGCACAAAAAATTCGTCCCTGAAGAGGTTAAACAAAACCAAAACACAATTTTTTTTTCAGAACTATTGGAAAAACTTTCAGAACATTAAATGATACAAGGAGAGGCGGACAGAAAAGTGCAATGACCTGTGGCCGAAGTTTTCTTAAAATTTGATCAGTAAAAACACTATTTCAAACAAATTAGATAATTTAAATTTAAAAAATTCTTTTCACTTTTTGTTTTGTTTATTTCTTTAAAAAATGTAAACAGTATAAAAATAAACATAAAACCAATTAGGAATAAGGCGTATGTAATTTAGACACTGAAGAAAAACCATATTCCACATTGAGTTTGCCTGGTATGAATGTGCCTTGGTGAGACTTATAGCTAAATTACACGATTACATTTTTCATGAAACCGGCTTTGTCCTGGCAAGAGGTGTAGAGAGGCAAGGAAAACAAGAAAGTTGAAAAGAGAATTGAAGAAAATTCATGAAACGATTTCATGGTGTAAGACCGAACTTATATATTTTATGAAAAAATTATTTATATAGGCTTAAGTTCTTAATTATAAGGAGATAAAGAAAAATTAGACACCAGCAGAGCAGAATGCAATTTCTAAATTTTCCTTTTTACAAATGTATATTTTTGATTATTAACACAATAGTGTTGAAGTTAACAATGTCAAAGCCGTGCCTGCTCTGTGAAATTATATGATTTTTATTTGAACTATTTTTAAATGAATAAAAATCATATAGTACCACAGAGCGGGCACGGCTTTGACATTGTTAACTTCAACACTATTGTGTAAATAATCAAAAATATACGTTTGTAAAATAAAAAATATTTAATTGTTGTTAATTGCTAACCAAAGGTTAGCTAATAGTAAGAGATATATACCATTTTCAAATAAAAGAAAATATATAAAGAGAATAAAAATAAAGAAAAATGTTTGCTTGGAAGTATAATATAAAAAGAAATAGTGTTTAAAAGTGTAAAACAATTTCAAAAAGCTCTATCTCCTATGATATATAATGTAAAAATTTAAATTTCTCATATTCTATTTCTTTGATAAGTTTGTTTAAATAGAAAATTAATAACAATTGATACAACCACGTAGATAGATACGAACAGTACTGCTGACGGACGAAGATGTCTAGAAAATGCATTCTGCTCAACTGGTGTCTAATTTTTCTTTATCTCTTTATAATTAAGAACTTAAGCCTAAAGAAATAATTTATTCATTTAAAAATAGTTCAAATAAAAATCATATAATTAGATATTTTAATATATTAATTAGTTATACTTAAGTTCTTAATTATAAAGAGATAAAGAAAAATTAGATAGCAGCAAAGAGCAGAATGCATTTTCTAGACAGCTACGTCCGTCATCAGTACGCTACGTATCGATCTACCCGGTAGTTTCATTTGTTATTAATTTTCTATTTAAACAAACTTAACAAAGAAATAGAATCTGAGAATTTTTAATTTTACATTATATTTCATAGAAGATAGAGCTTTTTGAAATTGTTTTACACTTGTAAACTCTATTTCTTTTTTATATTATACTACCAAACAAACATTTTTATTTATTTTTATTCTCTTAATATATTTTCTTTTATTTGAAAATGGTATATATCTGTCTTGCTATTAGCTATCCTTTGGTTAGCAATTAACAACAATTAGATATTTTATTTTACAAATGTATATTTTTGATTATTAACACAATAGTGTTGAATAAGCAATGTTAAAGCCGTGCCCGCTCTGTGAAATTATATGAATTTTTATTTGAACTATTTTTGAATTAATAAATTAATTAGTTATACTTAAGTTCTTAATTATAAATAGATAAAGAAAAATTAGATACCAGCAAAGCAGAATGCATTTTCTAGACAGCTACGTCCGTCATCAGTACGCTTCGTATCGATCTACTCGGTAGTTTCAATTGTTATTAATTTTCTATTTACACAAACTTATCAAAGAAATAGAATATGAGAATTTTTTTTTTTAAATAGAAAATTAATAACAATTGAAACTACCGGGTAGATCGATACGAAGCGTACTGATGACGGACGTAGCTGTCTAGAAAATGCATTCTGCTTTGCTGGTATCTAATTTTTCTTTATCTCTTTATAATTAAGAACTTAAGTTTAACTAATTAATTTATTAATTCAAAAATAGTTCAAATAAAATTCATATAATTACATATTTTAATTTTAAATCCCCCTGTTGCTTTTTATTTCAAAGTCTGGCAACATTTTTTCTAAACATTTGACATTTTATGCGCAAAAAGAAATGGGAAGAAAAATAAAATATAAAAAAACGTCGGATAGTCAGAAAAAGATTTTATCAATCCATTTTTTATTCGGACGAACGTTTTTAAAAAACCAACTTCTCTCCAGAGGGCAAACAATAGAAAATCACGAAATTTCAGCAAAAACAACGTTTTAAAATTAAAAAAATAGAATAGTGCTAACGAAAAATAATTAGAGTAAAATATAAATTATAAAATTAATAAAAAGGTAAAAAAACGAAGAAAATTAAAAACTTCTCTAGGAGGACAGAGATAATAAGCAATAGAAAGAAAATACAGGGTGTAAGAACAAAAATCAGTCAAAATATATCGCACAGACTAGTCATGCTTTCGCAAATTTTATGCATGATTGTGTAATAATAATAAATAAATAGAAACCAGTGAAGTGAGAAGAAAATACTTAACGTTTTAAATATTATACCTAATACTGTTTATATCTTTAACAAGTTAAAAAAAAGTGTTTTATCTCATACATATACATATATGTATGTACAACAAAAAGACTAATGTTTTTGTAAAAGGTTTTCTTCATTTTGTGCTTAAAATATTTTTTTTCTTTAAAGGGTTGGAGGAGAAAAAATAATTTTGCATTTGTCAACATTTTATTTTTATTTAATTGTACCTGGTGTGCTTTAGCTAATATTTAATTGTTAATCAATCATTATAAACAACTTTTAAAAAATTGCAACTACGAAGGGTGTTTAAACAAAATTAAGAAAATACATCAATAAACCTGGCAAAATGAATACTTTTTTAAAGAACAATCGAAAAGGAGGAATTACTTCATACATTGCTTTACAATCAAAGAAATGTAAGTACAAATAATTTGTTTTAATTTGTTATTGTATTGAATATATTTGTTATTGTGTTTCTAAAATGTTTAGAAAACTTTCCATTACAAAAAGAGAATAAATTATTGCCATATGTATTCTTTTTTACCCGTCTTCTCCACCCACAATTGTCAAAGTCAATGTCAAAAATCGCCAGAAACAACAAATGTATTTTTATTAGTTTTTAATAAAAAGGAAAGGTTTTTTTTTAGTAATGGGAAACTTTAATTTGAAATAAAAACGCAAAACGTTTCTAATATTTTTTCAATATGCTTTAATTAAATAATATAATGGCGTTAGTACTTAGGCCAAGGCGAATTAATACTAGGTGATGCAAATTCAGGCATACCTCCTTTGTAATTTTCCATTCCCGTATATAAACAAAATGCTTATAATCTTTTTTCTATAGATTAGGTTAAGCAGGCAGCCGTGCTTATGAAGCTCACTTGGGTCCATATATTGGTCTCTTTGTGTTACCTGAAAAAACAAAAAAGGAAAAAGAAACAACAAAGAAAGAAGAAAGGTGGTAAGAAGTAGCGATAGAGAAGAGTCCAGGACGGATACAGTTAGGCAAACAGGCGCGAAAAGGAGATATGGTTGCCATATTGGTCAAGACAAGCAATCTGTGAATTATTTATGCCTCGCCAAGTGGGAGTGGGTGGGAGAACCAACCGCAACTCTTCAGAAAAGAATTAATCCTGTTTGATCCCAATAGTTAAACGCAAGAAAGACAGTTGTACAATGTATTGAAGAAGTTGGTATTCCAGTGCAGGAGATATGTAAATTTGTTCTATCATTTCACCCTCTTCCTTAAATTGGCAACTTCTGGAAAAGTCGTTGTAGGGGACGCCCATTCTTCTTGCATGGGCTCCAAATAAACAATGCCCAGTGACCGTTGCTATCATGTCACGTAACTGAATTTTCTGCATCCGAAGTAGCAAAGCCGTTTTTTCCGATCTAGCAAGGGCCAGATCGTCCTTGCTGTTGAACAAGTCGACTCATTGGACCATCTGACCTGAGCCAGTTCATAAAGAGCACGTCTTATTCGATGCCCGCAAGCAGAGAGGGGAATGTCACAATAGACATCAATGATGCTATCATGGAGTTTAACTTTTCACTTTCATACATATTTATGATGAGATTTTTTAACAACGCAATCACTTGTTAACACTAAGGTGGTCCCTTTGTGTTAAAGGAATGAGGTGATGTTGGTATCTGTAGAATTTGGAAAGGCATCAGATGTATGGAGGCAATTTTAATCTGATAATTGTATGGCATTAATATTCAGGCTGTATTTGGGTAATAATATGTCGAATATTTGTTTTAAAGTAAGTTTCCTGTTTATTGGCAGAGACCTGTAATTTTTTATATTCATGTTAAAACTTATAGAAGTTACAACAGGTCGGCCAATTAACGGAGGCTAAAGAAAGGTTAAGGTAAGTTTGGAAACGTTTTATCTTGACACAAAGAAATTATTTAGAAATCACAATGACAATAACAAAAACAACAAATATGACGTTCCCACGACAATTGGATCTTCGCTCCGGAACGACCCGAGTATCACTCGGCCAAAGCTTGTCAACTCAGCAACAGCTGTACCATCCGAAAGTTTTTTCCTCAGGAAATAACAACAACAGCAGAGCTGTTACAACAACAAATAGGACAATTTTGAATGCAGCTGAGTTGAACAAGATAATGGTGCGCCAAACCCTTATTTTCCCTTTCTCTAAATGTATTTTTTACTTTAAAAATCTAAGGAGATTTTATACCTACATCCTTAACATTTATTGTGTTTGGTGCCATTGTAGAAAGTCTGTTTTACTTTTAATTGAATTTAGACTTTTTATTATTTGGTTTTATTCTTGGTGCTCCGCGGTTAGAGCTACCAAGTGACTTTTTATTATTGCTTGTTATTTTTACAAAAGTCTTCTGCTTATATACTATTTGGTTGAGTGTTTTTACAAATCACACTCAACCTCGTAATTCTATTCTTATCCTAATTAGTCTATACCTTAACATAATAAAATACCAGGCAATCATGAATTTTGAGTGATTTCCAAAATTCATGATTGAGTGAAACTTTAAAATTTAAAGTGTTTAAATCTATGGGAACCATATGGGAAATATGATCTATTTATTAACAGTTTTTATTTTAATAATTTTTTATTTAAAACTGACATTTTTTGGGGTGTAATATGAAGCGTGCTGATCGGCGTGTGCGGACAACAAAGTCAAGGGCATTTTAGTGGTGCATTAATTTGAAGGCCACTTGACTGTTGTTTACTTAAACTGTGTGTGGGAATTTATTATTGTTAATGCAATGCAACAACAACAACAATGTATTCTTTGTTTGTTTCTCCACTTGAACATTAATATTTATTTACCATACCAAATGTGTTGGTAATTAAGACTGTTTGTTACAGTACATGTGTGATGGTTATACTAACCGATCAGTCACACTACACCATTTCTGATAAAAAATTAACTGGTAAGAAATTTTGGTCTCGAAAGTGGGCTCAAGTAATCCCTAGACCCATTGGTATACTCTACAAAAACATAGGCTGAATTATGACAGTGAGCATGGTACCCTCCTACAAAGTAAAAAAATATTGTCGTCCTCCTGGAGAACTACAATAGGTAGTCTTGAAACTTTTCACAACTAACCCTCGTACAAAAATGTTCATAATCTAGCAAAATACAGATTGCTTTCAAAGAAAAATCGAACAAAATATTGCAAAGTCGCTGACGAAGTGGCGGGAACAGCTAGTATTTAAATAACAATGTAATTCCACACTTCACTGTTTTTTCTCCGCTTTCTCTTGGAAATGAGATTTTTTTGGCGAAAAAAAAGTATTCTATATTGGATCAGGATGCTGAGGAACATCCTCACAAAATTTTGTTAAAATTCATCCAGTAGTTTTTACGTGATGCGAACACAAATGAAAAGCAGACAGACAGACGAAAATGAGATACTATTTTATTACAGCAGAGTTGTCAGGTAGTATTTCGTTAAAAATTTATGTTCAACAAGGTAATCCCAATTACACAACTAACATTTTCGTTAATCTCAATAAAATCATGAAATAAATTGTAGTAAATGCATATTGCGAATATTATTTTTCTAATGCTATTTTCCTTTAATACTGGAAAATTCACGATGACATGATGTTTTGAGAAAAAATTAGAATTTCAATTGATTCAATTTCTGAACGGACTGAGATATCCCCACAAAATTTAAAGGGAGAACTGTTTATGATCCAATTTTTGTTTTGTTCGCATTGGCTGTAGGTGCTTTAACAGTTAACAAACAGTTCAAAAACATTTACTAGTACAGAAGCGAGTTTAGTTTATATAAGCAAAGAAACTATACATATTTTTTGAGGAAACCCCTGAAACAGCTGTTGTTTTAACATTTTCCCAATTCTGAGGCATGTAACTTTTTAACATAACGAGCTATATCTATATTCTATTCCAAATTTTATCAAGCAAATCGACAATAAATAAATCCTCTACGTCAAAAATATGAATTTGTTGACGGCAAAAAATTTCAAATATAAATTTCTCAAGTCATTATTCTCCTAAACAGAAAGAAATAAATTTAGAAAATCTTAAAGTTTGATTTATAATAAATGTATGCCATAAGTATCCTACTTTGGAGGCTTACCAACTCCCCTTCGCCCTAGGGATCGTTGTGTTTAAATAAATTCTCTCAAACATCAAGGCAAATCTAACAATGTAATCGCTTGCATTTCTGATTGTCAAACACTAAATATAGAGTATAGACTCTCGGCGCTCCGTCTATAACGCCTTTGTCAGGCGTTGTTGATACCATTGTAAAAATCAATGCCAAAATGACTGGTGAATTGTGTAAAGAAATTATGCTTATGATTTATCCTAACAAAGAATAGTTGTCTGAACAGGGTTGTCAGATGTGGCGATTTCTCGCCAAACGTGGCGATTTTGAATCTTATTTGGCGATCAAATTTTGGATTTGACGACATGGCGATTTTTAAAATATTTGGCGTTATTTTTGGCGATTTTTCATTGACTTTTGGCAAACATTAGAAGCTGAGTTAAGGAATATCAAAATGGATAACAAAGAAATTTAAGTTTTAAAAGAAAATTGTTTTTCATTTTTAAATATGTTTTTACTTCTGGAAACAAACCGGAAACTTTCGAACATATACATAAATTTATTGAAAGTTCACGAATATCCTTCCATTTCTTTTAAAAATGTTTTTCGTATCTAAATATGATTTTATTTTGGAAACTGGAAACTTTATTTAAAGTTTACAAACATCTCTCGATTTTAAAATGTTGCATTTTCACAAACATCAAACATTTTTATAAATCCTAACATACTTTTGGGTACTTGTTGACTATAATAGAAAATATTTACTTTTGTTTTTGAAAGATTATAAAATATTAGTTTTGTACTTGATGTGCTAGTAATTGCAATGAATTTTTTATGCTTATTTTTTATATAAAAAGGAAGTTTTGAGGTTAGGATTAAGTTCGTTTAACTCTCTCTAAGTTTTTTTTTCAAATAAGGTGATTAATTTGAAAGAAAAATTGGATTTTTTAAAATTTATATGCTGCTAATTACTGGATAGAAATATCGATTTCAATAAAAAATTCCACCAAAACTCGACTGCGAAACACATGCTATAAATATTATGAATTGAAATGTTAAAAAAATTTAATTCATATAAAACATATTCTAAATTAGAACACGGTGACAAATACATTAAGGATGGGTACGTTCAGGTCTTCATTTATTATAATAACCATTATTTTTCATGGTTTTAAGTAAAAATTGTACCTTTATCGTGTTCAGTAATCATTTTAAATAAAAAACAAAATATTTATATATTTTGGCGACTTTTTTTCCATTTTTAGTATTTTTGGCGAATTTTATCTATATCGATTAAATTTATTTTTTGTGATTTGTTAAAAATATTTTTAAAATTTAAAAAAAATGTTGTATATATTATTTTTACAAATAACTGTTTTGGCGATTTTGGCGATTTTTTACATCGATTTTGGCGAAATAGGTGAAAATAAATCTGACAACCCTGGCTCTGAACGCAAATAATTTTTGAGAATTTTAAACCTAAAATTGTTTGTTTGTTCATTTTATTTTTTGGCAAGTGCATTCGTTTTATTCTTGTTGTTTCTTTTTTAAATTTTATAAAATAATTAGCATAAACTTGAACTAATTAGAGGCGATTTTTTATTTTTTATTTTAGGTCAATGCACTACATCACGTTCACAACGTACATAGATAGAGAAAAAAAATCATGATTACCTAATACTTATTTTAATTAATAGATTTTTTAATTATTTTTTCTATAGATTGATTTTGCACCGATCCTCCAATTTTATTTTTAGCTCTTTGCAAAACAAGATTTTCGATAATTTGCATGAGACTGTTGATTATTTAATATTATACTAATTACCCATAACATTTTAAAATATAATTCTTGCAAAAAAAAACCGACTTCAAAACAGACACCCTGTAATTTTCGAATTCAAATTTTATACTAGTTGTAGCGGTCGTAGCAATACAGGTTCATTGTAAATTTCAACCGTCTGTCTGTAACGGTTTAAAATTACGTTAACTATTGCGACACCCTGTAATTTATAATTTTAAATATTTATACTTATTATAACGGATATAGTAATAGACATTCTGTCTAATTGTTAAGTGTTTATCAATAACTGCTTAAAAGATAGGGTCATATATATCAAATGACGTCACCTATTGGGTCACCCTTTAAATTCAAATTTTAATATAAATTCTTTTTAAAGAGGATTTTGTCATATAGATTCTTTTTAAATTTTAACTTTGTGTCCATATACATCAAATTACATCAACTATTGGGACACCCTTTAATTTCCAATTTTAAATATTTATACTTATTATAACATACATAGTAACGAACATTCTGTGCAACTTTGAAGTGTTTGTCTATAACGGTTCAAAAGATAGGAGAATAAAGGTGAAATTAAGTCACCTATGGGGTCACCCTTTAATTTTTAATTTTATTTTTTAATTACTTTTTGTTATTGGGTGCTACAGTGATACGCACTTTTTTTAATTTTAAATTGGTGACCTATAAACTTCATAATACACGTAAAAAACATGTATGTTGTATGGGGACACCCTTTAATTTTTAAAATTTTGAACTTCTTTTAAAATGGGACCAATCTGTAGTCATAACCTTTCTAATAATGCAAAAATTATTAAAATCGGTTCAGAAATGACCGAGTTCTGAAGGCACAAACATACAAAAAAAAAAGCAACACACAGACGAATTGATAACCTTCTTTTTTTGAAGTCGGTTAAAAAGTGAATTTTTTTTGTTGGGGGAGAAACTAGTTCCTATACATATTTCACTGATAGCTTAGGCCAGATCATCAGGAAACCATTTTTACTGAATTTAGAAAAGCCAAAAATATTATATAAGTAATAAAATTATACAAACCGAATGAGAATTCTGTTAATAGAAGCGTATTACAAATTATTGAAGCATTAACAAAACACAACAAATAAACTACGTTTTTATTTTTCTTACTGGTCTTCTGCAATATAATGGTTTATGCATTATGTCTCAATAATAATAAATGGTATACTCCATTTATTGTTTATTCTTTCTTCAAACAGTCAATGTAGAAGATTCAATATAAATCTCACAAAACCGTTTTCACTGTCATCCGTCTGTCTAACTTTGCTTTTTTCGAAGAGGATTTGTGTAGTTTTGACAAAACAACCTGAGTCGAGATAAGAAAATTTTAACCCTTTTTTTCTAAAATTAAAATTAAAAAGAGCGTATTTTAGACCAATTCGTTATAAAATAATATTTTTTTTTTAAATTTCAGTTTTATTCAGTATTTAAAAATCGTTTATGCTTTTGTAAAAAATTTAAAAAAATTAGACTAAATAAACATGCTTTGTAAAAAGTGTATAGATACGAATTTTTTTATTTATAAAAAAAATTCATACATGATGAATTTATGCACTATATATATGTATGTATGTATATATATGTACATTCACATTGATCATAGTATAAAAATAGTTGGGAGTATTTTTTTAATCGGATTATTTCAAGACCGTTGTAGACAAATTGACGTCTCATTTTGTTTTGTTTTAATGGGAATTGTAATTGTTGTTGTTCAATATTGACAAATATTTAAAAAATAAGTGATTATTTTTATTTATTAAAAGTAAATAAATTTATTAATTAATAATTACAATTACAGGAATTTATAGGCTGCAGCGGCGTTCGTCATTTATTTTTTATTATTATTATTATTTTTTTTTTTTTTTTTTTTTTTTTTTTATTCTTCATTTAATGTAACTGAGCCTTGTAGGCCATATATAGTTATTAAAAGCTACTAACAAATAACTTTACTACATTTTAATATAATTTAAACATTTATAAAAATTAATAGTATTTATATAATTAATAAGTAAAATAAATATATAAGAAAACACTATATAATACATTAATAAAAATAATCAATGATTATCCTCATTTTATAGCAGCAGCAATAAAGTGACAAAGTACAAATTAAAAGAGAAATCGGTAATCAAAAATGTAACATTCGAAGATCATGCTCTATAACATACTTTTCAAGATTTCTTTTAAAATCTCGAGGTGAAACAGAAAACAATTTTAACTCTCTAGGCAGGTCATTCCACATCCTTGACATTCTTATTTGAAAAGATTTATCATATATATCTAAATGAAATCGGGGATATTCTAATAGTGGGTTTCTGTTACAATGTATAAAATGAAAATTATTAACAATATACTCTGGGTGGCCATTTACCACAGTTTTGTAGAAAAAAAGTAAAACTCTTATATTAACATAATTTTGAAACGAACATCCTAGAAACTGTATGACATAAGGTGTAATATGAGTTCGTAGTTTTAGACCATACACAAATCTAACAATTCTATTGAAAAATTTCTGAAATCTTTTGAATTCGCTACTTGTATTTTATATTATAATAATTATATTGTTATAACAGTTATATTATAATTATTATTATTATTATTAGTACCCATAGGGTATAAACGTAACTCCATTGTCTTTGCTACAACTTCTGTCCGTCTGTCACAGCCTTCCAATACCTGAAACGTTAGAGGTAGACTCTTACATTTTTTTAAGGAGAAGTAACACTCAGGCGATTTTGCCCAAGACTGATAGTAAACTAGATTAAATTACACCATCTCGCAAATAAAATTAAAATTTTCTGCACATGAAGGGCAAATAACGTCACGAAACTATCTTCCTGTTAGCTTATTATTCTGATTGACTTATAATTGAGATTATGTATAAATATAAATTATGAGAGATTAATTGCAGGGTTGGCAAATTTCTTACATTCATTTGTACGTAATGATTTGAAGTAATTTGTTGATTACAGAATTGGCAAGCCTTAAATGGGCGAATTACGCCATCTAACGGGAAAACATACACAACGCATACTTCTTCTTCTTCTTTAATTATGTCGTTCAACCTAGAACGGCAGTATGATGAAAAAAAGGCTTCTGGAGACAATAAGTCCATAGTGAAGCCTTTAATTAATTTATGTTATATTTATTTATATTTTATAGTTTTTCGTTATTTCAGTTTTCGTTAGTTTGTAAAATTTTCTTGTTTTTTCTTTTAAATTATTTTATATGTATATTATTTATTATTTTCATTATATATTTTAAGATTCTTTTCATTTATTAATTTTCCTTGTAATATTGAGGTTATACACGATAACCAGAACGATTGCACATGGCTGATTAATGCAACCACCAATTAACTGTACTAAAGTACAGCTAATCGTGGAAGCCAATCACGTAAACCCCGCAACGCATTTCTGTACATGAAATATTTTATGAAAATTTTGTTGCTGGTGCAGATAGCAATCAAAATAGAATACAAAACTTGACACCACCTTATAATATTTGATGTGGATTACTTTAAAAGCAAAATCGAACAAAATTGTGTCAGAACTCCTAAGAGGGGGCGAGGACAGCAAGTTTAATATATTTTTACCGTATGTTGAGGTTTTAAATTATCTTATGACAGGTTTTTAACTAAATTAGTAAATTATTTAAATGAGTTTTTAAGCAGATAATAACTTAATGTTTATATAGTCTACTCATTTATTTATTTATCTTATAATAAATAAATTAACACTTGTAGTTATTTTTTTTTCATATCAGACTAAAAATATACATATTTTTTTTTTTTATTCTAAGCAGAATACTATCAAGATTGTGAGAACAAATAAATAAATAACAACAAAGATTAGTAATCAAATTCAATAAAAATTTATTCGCTAGGGGGCTGACAAAAGTAATTTGCAAGGCATATTAAAGCCCGTTTCACACTATAATACTGAATATTAATATTTTTTAAGAAAATAAAGTGTGATAGTGTGAAAACAATATGTCTTATCGCCTCAATATGTACTTTGTATCTGTATTGTCTAGAAATTGTTGAATATTGAGAGTTGAGTATTTTTATTAACCGAAAACGAACGGCCAAACATATCTTAGATCTGGCACCTCTGCCGCCCACATGAAATTGCTCAGCCGCCGGCGCTTTTCAATGTCTCGTCTCGGCTTTTTCCTTTCTCGTATGAAAACAAAATATTATGTTTCATTAGATTTTTTGGCAATCACAACAATTCTCAATTGATTTCTTTCTTACAAAATCCAATGAAAATCTTAATACTCAGTATTATAGTGTGAAATGGGTGAAACTAAGGCGGTCTCAGTTGGGAGAGGAAATTGTTGAGGGAAACATTTTTATTTATTTTATTTTATAATCATGAATGCTAACTTATCAAAGACCAAACACGTCGATCCAGCGGTAAAAAGAGATTTTTTTTTCAGTTGTTTTTATTGTTCTATTTATACTTTAACGTCCGTCACATATCGTATACACTTGGGATGAGATCTCGGATATTTTTTTCTCAAAAAACGTCAAATTCAATCCCAGAGAGAATTTTGTTACATGTAGACCAATGTTGGGATCTGACAATGTTTAAATTGTACCGCCCCCATTAAAAAATTGTACCAAATCAGCAACAATTGTACCAAAATTCGGAAATTAAAAAAAGAAACATAATATACAGCATATACAGCAGCTCGACATTGAAAAATAAAAACTTATATTTCAATGTCGAGCTACTTATAAAACCTAATAATAGGATATTTTAAAATAATAATTGACCTTAATTCCTTGAATTTCTAACAATTATTTTACCTAAACCCTTATGTGTGTACTATTTCAGAAATCTTTTAGGACCCCTTGGTCTACCTTTTGTATACGGTGTACTACGTGTGCACTTCCATATTTGTCCACAAATGGTCATGAAGCTTCCAAAAAAAACCGACATTATGTGTTGTTTTTTAAACCCGATTTTTTATGTCTCCAAAGTAGTTTTAGATATTCCAGTGTTATAGTACCATAAAGCATGTTTTGGAGCAACATTCCCATTCGTTTTTTTAGTTGGACCTGGTCATCTTTGCTTGGTATAAGGTCCTAAATATGGAAAGTCCAAAAAAGACGACTGCTAAAAGCGTGTTTACATTGCGTGTACAAGTCATATGGAATGTCAAATTTTCCATATGTAAAACTATACATATAGTGTAAACCTCTTGAAACATAAAATATGTTATTTACCTATGTGCAATAACATGTGTTAGTTTTTTATTTAAAGCACGCTCTATTTGATGTGTAAAACTATATGACAACAGATGTTTTCAGTGATGTTCACTTTTAGTTTCAAAAATGCCGTTTATTTATTTTTATCATGAGTTTAAGGAGTTTAAAATTAACCAATATCTTTATTCTAAATTTTGTTAGTAATTTCATGTTCGCAGATTTATATCGATACCTCACAGGTGATATTAATAATAAAGTTACATATGTAATCTAATATACATATGTATATTATATATCTATTTGCAAGTTTGTTTAATTGTACGTCAATCACGGCTAAATCGAATTTAATGATATTTAAAACAGACAGATCTTTATTTTTTGTGGGTCCAATGGGATATATCTATTTTCAAAACTAGGGCCAGGAGGGTATATGGGACATTTTTATACGAATGACTCAATTATTATTTTTGTGTTTATCTATTTTACCGGTACTAAGAAACACTGAATTAAATTAAAAATTTACTTTACTATAGTGCATGATTTTTAAATATTTTTAAGACGGCAAGAAAACTGTAATATCACCTAATTAACAACTTTGGACCGCAGGATAACACTTTGAGCCGTTACTTTTGAAAATAAGAGAACTCCATTTTGTGAAAAAAAATGAATAAAACCTAAGTCTTATTACAAATTAAATAATTTTATGTTTTTAATCCATGTTGAATAGTACTATTTTTTATATTGCAATATATTAAGAAGCATTATCAAAATTGAGCAATCATACTGGAACTATGGTGAAAAATCTTCGCTGTTTCTTTCTTTTTCCACTTTTTACCCTTAAAATTAAATATAATTTAAGTTTTTTTTTGGTTTTTTGTTTAACTGTACCAAGAAGAATGAAATGGTATTGAAATAAAATATGTATGTATGTAAATAAAGTATTAAATTTTTTGGTATTATAAATACATTCCAGTAAAAGAAAATCAACAACTATTGGCGCATACCAAAACCTTTTTTTGCAGCTAAAATGGATAACTATTATTGCATATTAAACTTACATGCAATAAGACCACAAAAAATATAAAATAAGTCTATTCCGGCTTGTGACTTTTTTAACGCCATTCCAATGCAAATCATTAAATAAAATAAATTGGAGTTCTCGCATTTTCAAAGCATTTTCACTAGCGGGTGTCTAATAAAATGAAATGGCGACAAAAATATACAAAATTGCCTAATAAATTATTACAGCAAGTCCAAATAAAGCTAATATTATTAGTTTTATTATACAGTCTAATAATTTAAATAAATAATCCATCTATACCACACTTTGAAGACCAGTTGTTTTAAATATTTGATTTTTGTTTTCAACAACAGGAGGTTATGTCATATGTACGTAACATGGGTACGTTTGAACACAAAAATTATAAACCATATGTAAAACACTGATTTTGACATACACATGAAATTCCATATGGATAGCAATTTTGACAGTACATATGACTTGTATACTCAATGTAAACACACCTTAAGTGATTACAACCTTTATTTCATCTAAAAGAGGCTTAAAATGAATACAAAAGGATTAACTTTTTAAAATTAATAAATAATTTTAACTTTTTAAAATTAATACATAATTTTAAAAAGTTAATCCTAAGGTTTCATCCTTAGATGAAAAATGAAGGACAACATATTTCCGGGATATTGCTAATTGATTTGTCGGTGGCAATCAACGGTACGGTCTTTGTTTTTGGCAAGCTCATTAAGGTTTTTATTGTACAAGTACATATATTTTGCTTAGAATGCAAGTGAAAGCAGACAAACAAAATTTGAAATACAGCCAATAACATTAGGGTCAATCAATAGTGGTGCTCCAAATGCAATTATTTTTTAAAAATTTATATAAAATAAACTAAACTTAATTTACTTGGGCTTTTTTTATAAATAAAAAAATTTTCGTATTATTTATGGCAGATGAATACATACCTGTGACAGGATGGCTTCGTCGTAGCTATCCTGACAGTCAAATTTTCCAAGACTTCGCTGACGGTTATTTTTACTTATAATTTAGTTCCATTAAATTTTCCAAATGTTTTTTTTATGTGGACCTGCTCTTTATTCCTGGTTGTAGTCTTCAGAATAAGTGAAGCGACATCTACAGTGCATGCTAAATGAACAACAGAGCTCTGTTGAATGCAAAATGAGCTCTGCTTAAAAATTTGGTTTTTGTCTCTGCTAGTTAAATTTAAATTTATTTTCAAACAAGTGTAGTTAATTAATGATTAACAAATGGGTTCCATCTTAATGCTTTGTTCTCCACATTGTCAATATTTCTACGCAAAGTATGACCAATCCTGTACCACTCTTGTCTTTCATAAGCTATTTGATCTATGTTAGACAGCGGATCTGTATTTGAAATGGTGTCAGGCTAGAAAAAATGAAGCATTATTCTGATGCAGCAGTTGATGAAACTCTTAGATCTCAGATCGCTAAAAATTTATATAAATTAAATTTAAAAAATTTATATAAATTAAATTTAAAAAATTTATATAAATAAATTTATATAAATAAATTAAAAAGAGGCGTATCTAACAAGTAATCGCGATTCTACAACTTAACAATATGATCTAAAAAGGAATATAAACTAATGAGTTGAATTGAACTAAGGAGCTGATTGACCTAGTAACCTGATGTGAACTAATAAGCTGAAGTGGAATAATGAACTGGTGGGTTACTGCGTATATCGATTTGATAAGGAAATCATTCGAACTTTTACGACATTTAACATTCGAATCAAAATACGCAGTAGCCCCCCTGAACTGAACTAAGGAGCAGCACTGAACTGAACAAAGGAGCTGAACTAAATTGAGGAGCTGAACTAAGGATCTGAACTGAACTAAGATGCTGAACTAAACTAAGAAGCTGAATTGAATTAAGGAGGTAAACTGAACTAAGGAATTGAATTGAATTAAGGAATTGAATTGAACTAAGAATTGATAAGCTTATTGTGGTGATCAGCTCATTTAGATCAGTTCATGAACTACACAACTCTAGTGGGTAATACTCATACTGGCTTTTCAGGTTGTTTACCCGTAGAGAAGTGCAGACATGACGTTTGATTCTAATATTCGTGGTTTAGTGTGTAATTTGCTTTTTTACTTTGGCATATTGGGGCTAGTGTATCCAATGGCAATCTTGTCTTAATAATTCTTTTATCAACATCTAAATCAGCTAAACAAACAGAAATTGGAAACATTTTTGGTACCCTAAACTCAAAACCTCTAGTGTATCGTCTATTATTATTAGAATTTTTTTTTTACTGGAATTTATTTTGAGTCCCGTATATTACATATTTCCATAAAGTTTCAGTGGTGTTTGCTTAGGACCACAAATAGAGAGAGAGAGAAGGAGAGAGAGAGAGAGAGGGAGAGAGAGAGAGGGAGAGAGAGAGAGAGGGAGAGAGAGAGAGCGAACTAAATAGTTAAGATATTGAGAGAGGTTAGTGCATACAACTCCGAAGAACTCCAGTTTATACCAGAAAAGGATCAGAATTCTTGTAGATAAGAAATTTTCTGGCTTGGTTATAGCTTTCTTTGATTAAATTTGTAACATATATTACATATCTATCATCTTTGATTGATACTGATAAAGGATCACTTGCATTGACCTTGATCCTAATATACATATACACATATGTATTTAAAAACTCCATAAATATATTTAAAATCAAAATTGCTAAAATTAATTTTTCAATAATTTTTAGATTCATCAGCACATTATCGGCCACATTTTACTTTAAAATATCCGTTAGAATCGCGGGTATCTAGGGTATATGCCCGTCGAACGACATTACTATCAAATTACCAATACCTATCGGCTGCCACAGTAGCTGCTCAACATGATTATCACACTCTCCAACAAAATCCCAATTATGTGCCACTGATGTCTCCCTATAATAGTTACATTGTCTGGCGACATTTTCGCTTAGGGCAAGGTCTGTGTGAACAAGCCTCCTCTAAAGTCGAAGAGACTGTACAAAATATGAAAAATAAACAGAAAGAAAAAGTGGAAGAAATTATAAAAGAAGCTGCCACAGGAACAACTAAAAACCAAAACATTGTGGAAGCAATACAGAAACAGGTCGTTGTTAAGAAGCCTTTAAAAAACCGTATTTGGGACGAGATCGTACATTATTATCATGGTTTTCGTCTACTCTTTCATGACATAAACATTAGTCGTAAGTTGCTGTGGCGTGTCCTAAATGGCAAAACTTTGACCAGGCGAGAAAATAAACTTTTGATTCGCACCACTTCGGATCTTTTTCGTTTGATACCCTTCTCGGTGTTTATAATAGTTCCATTTATGGAATTGGCGTTGCCTTTATTTATAAAATTTTTCCCCGGCATGCTGCCATCCACATTCCAAACAAGTAAAGATAGGGAGGACAAACTGAAACAAGCCTTACAAGTGCGCTTGGAAATGGCTAGGTTCTTGCAAAAGACTTTGGATGAAATGAATGTAGAACACAAAGATCACAAGAGTGAGGAGGCCAAACAATTTGAATTGTTCTTTCAAAAGATAAAGGATCCTAAAGAGAATGTTTCCAATGAAGACATAATAAAGTTTGCCAAACGTTTTGAAGATGAAATAACTTTGGATTCTTTGAGCGGACAGCAATTGTCGGCCTTGTGCAGGGTCCTAGAACTAAATACGATGGGCACTACGAATATGCTAAGGTTTCAGTTACGCTTAAAGTTGCGTTCTTTGGCGGCTGATGACCGTGTTATTGAGCGCGAAGGTGTTAGCTCCTTGGACTTGTGGGAATTGCAGCAGGCATGTAAGGCTCGTGGCATGCGCGCCTATGGTCTGACTAAGGAACGTATGCAATTACAACTCCAAGAATGGATAGATTTGTCCTTAAACGAAAAAGTTCCTCCAACTCTACTTTTGCTTTCGAGAGCTTTATCGATTTCGCATGATTCCATTACCACCGACAAGCTTAAGGAAACCCTTAGAGTATTACCCGATTCATTGGCCAATCAAACTAAGGCGGCAATTGGTGAACGGGAAGGTAAAATCGATAACAAAGTTAAACTAGAAATTATCAAAGAAGAAGTTCGCAAAATCAAAGAGGAACAAGAAGAGGAGAAGCTAGTTGCTAAGGCTGAGGCTCGAAAAGAGGATTTGCTGAAAGAAGTTAGCCCTGAAATTTCTGATATTATAACTGATCAATCAGCTTATTTCCAAAGGCCTATGCTATCTACGGTGCTTAATGAAGCTGAAACGGCCAAGGAGATTGAAACCGCAATGGCCAAAGATGCTGAAGAAAAGACTATTTCCTCCAAGGATGTGGAACTGCTATCGGAAGCCTTAAAATCTCTATCAAACGAAAAGAAAAAAATGGTGGTCGAAAAGGAAACTATCAAAGATATTAAAACCGAATTGGAGGAATACAAAGAAGATGTTGAAGAACTGCGTGAAGTACGCCAAGTTGTTAAGGAGCCCGTCCGTGAAAGTCGTGCCGCCAAAATGCTTTTTAAAACTGTTAATGGTATGATTTCCCAACTGGATAAACACTTAAAGGATTTAGAAAAGAAACATCACTTAGTTAAGGAGCAAATCACCAAAGAGCAACAGGAAGCCAAGCAGCATCAAGAAGATATTGTTCAAATCGAGGAATTGGTGGATACTATTAAGAAGGTATATTGAATTATTTTTAATTCGTCTTTATCATTAAATAAGAAAGGAAACCCACTTGGTAACGTTATGGTTATCTTTTCTTTACAGTTGAAACAAACCTCCAAGGAGTCGAGACTTAAACAGATAGAAAACATTTTAAGTAAATTGGATGCTGACAAAGATGGTGCAATATCGGTGGATGAAGTACTTAAGGTGAGTGAGAAATTCTGTTTTCTGTTATTGTAAACCTCATTGGACGTATGTAGGTAACCCATAGATTTTGACATGTTTTTAAAATCATTTCAATTTTGTCGATTAATTAAGAAGAGAATTTAGTCAGTTTTTTCTCTCATTTGATGATTTTGATTAATTGCTGCAAGACCGAAGTGATCTTTAGCTGAGAAAACCAAACGCGGTAGTTTAAACGTTACCTTACGAAAATTATAAAAATGTTAATCTCTAGGTAGTGCTGGCAAAGTATTGAGAAATAGGTACCGACTATTCGATCCGTTTTTTGAGTACTAAATACTCAAAGTAGGTACTCGATACATTTAGCGTTATATTATACAGATACAGTGCATTTCCATTATGTAAACGAAAGTATTGAGTGCTACTTAGTACCCAATTGATAAGTATTGCTTAGTATCGAATAATTAGAAGTATTAGAAATTGCCATCACTAATTTCTAGGGTTTCGTAGCGTAAGGATGCCAACGGGATAGGATGTCTGTCTGTCACATGCCTGTATCTCTTGAACTGTACTAGTTAGTCACCTGAAAGTGATATCATCCAGATTGAAAGGAAAAAGGAAGAAGAGAGACCCATATGCCTACTGCTACCTAACACTTAACCATACGATTTCCTTGCTGAAGTAGATAACATCTTCCAGTTTGGACCGCGCGAGAAATCTTTGGTGGGAATCGAAACCGCAACCCCCTGAAATAATAGACTAGCACACTACCTGTTGGCGAACCAGGGCACTGTATTATGATTTAACGAAGTGAAACATCAATCGAGAAATCTTAGATGGGAATCAAAACTACAACCCCCAATTTGCTAGACTAGCACACTACCTACAAACATACCGGGGCACTCTATTAATATTTAAATTCTTTATTTGTTTTCAATGTTAAAAGTCATTCCTGATATAAAGAATGTAGTCAGTATTCTGGCCAAGAGCTGGCTAATGTTTTTGATATAATTTTTTTTATATAAAATCTTTTTCTCTTCTTTTTTCTAAGGTCATCGAAGCTATTGGCCGCGAAAATGTGAAATTGAGTGAAAAGCAATTGGAAGAACTCATCACTCTACTTGACAAAGAACAAATCATTGAAGCTGAGGTAAAAATTGAAAAAGCCATTGCTAAAAGCCTAAAACAAGCCGATGGAATCAAGAAGGTGGCGGAAAAAATGCAACTGAATGAGACCAGCAACAATAAACAACAAACACAAAAAGCATGTAACAAATATGAAGATGAATTTGAAGACACTGCTAAAGTTATTAAGGATAAAGCACTGAATCTAGATGAGGCCGACAAGAAGAATGTGTTTAAAACAGACGTATGTACATGTGATGATTGAAGAAAAATATTTTTTTTAATAAATAAATTTTATCTTTTTAGAGCAAATCGGAAAGTGGTCTTTTAGAGGCAGTCGAAAAGCAAAAGGATAAAGATAAACTTTTATCGAAAAGTGATATCATGCCTACACCACCAGCCCCCACTTTACCACCTACTACTACCAAAACAAATCAGGGCAATGCTAAAGACAAAATGATATGATTTGATGATGCTTTTAAAAAAAATAATCAAAAGAATTAAATCTTCTGCTTGTTAAGAAAGAAATTTTGACAATAATTGCAAGATATATTCGCAATACACGGCAGCAAAAAGCCACAAACTAAACTATTAGTTTTATTGTTTGTAAAGTTATACCTTAAGTTTGTGGGTTTTTGTTTAACAGTTAACAGTTTGCTGCAAGTCTGTTCATCTCTCAACGAGATGTTTAAGAAGATTTACTTTTTTTTGATTTTTTTTTTTTTTGAAATTTAATTAAAAGTAAAATAATCCTCGTAGCACACACAGTTCACATCAATTACTTTAACTGTCCATTTTTATTTTTTTATAATTTATGTTTTTACTCTTTAAATAATATTGTCTTGTTAAGTTTGTATATATTTTTTTAAACTTCCTCTTATTATTTTGTTTATGTAGATATAAATACAACTTGCTAATTGCATCTTGAAAAATTATAATAATTTAATAAAAAAGGAAAATAATTTAAAATAAATCGATTTCATAGAAATTCGATTTCTCTGATGTTGGTTTATTTGGCAAATAAACTTGATTGTTCGTTCTAATCCTATCCCTAATGTTCTAATGTCATGCTATCTTTGTAAAATTAACGAATGCAACTGAGGCTGTTTAAAAAAATATAATTTTTTTCATTTTAATTTTAAATTGCTTTAATTAAAAAAAAAAAAAAAATAAATAAATAACTAAAAATTTTTTTTTAATATTTCTATACCTTGTTTATTTATACTACATTTTAATTGGTATTGCCTCATAACATAAACAAATTAAACCCAAGTTTAAAACCATTTTGGAATCGTTTTAAAATCTTGATATAATTCCAAATTGGTTTTATACTTGAGTACGTTGTGAAGAGATATGATTAAAAATTAAGTATAAACAATGCATACAACTTCTTTAGCTTTGTTTCTGGAATTGAATTACCTTAAAAATAAATTATCTATAACTAATCTTAAAACTTATGATTTCAAAATCCATATAAAGAATTTGCACAAAAATAATTTGTAAAAATAAAAATATTTTTATATTTAAATAAAAGAAGCCCTTAAAAAATAAATAAACAGAATTATTTTTAATTAAATATTAAATAATTAAATAATTAAAGATTAAATAATGTTGAAAAAAAAAATTTATTTAAATAATATATTTAATGAAACTATTTAATGTATAAATAAAAAACAAAACATGAAAATATACGAGTATTTGGCAAATAATGATTGTGGTAAAATAAAAAAAATTGTTTTGTTTTAATTTTTTTCTTTTTTGGCAACTAAAATTATAAATTTATGGAGGAACATACATGGGTTAGGCTAGGTTGTACAGGTCGACGGTTTTGCAAATTCAATAGCGACTCACTTGGGTCCTTATGATCCCTTTGTGACGCCTGAAAGAGGAATGAATGAGATAAATGAGTTTATCCTAGATATATCGAAAGCCTAGTTTGCAAGGTCCTTGGACTGTCAAGAAACACCTTCTTGACAATGAAAGATGAGCTACTTTATCATCTCCTCCTTTTTTTTTTTTGAAAAGAGAAGTAACATTTAGGCAATTAATGCCTATATTAAATGTGTTACTTCCTTCGGAAAGGGATAGTGGTAGATAAGACAGATGGTTAGTGTTGTCCTGACAACTACAGAAGTCATTTTTTTATTTAGATTTTAGACACCTTTTTTTAATTTTATCGAAAATTTTGTGTAAAAATTTTATTGAAAATTTTGTGTAAAAATTTTATTGAATATTTTGTGTAAAAATTTTATCGAAAATTTTGTGTAAAAATTTGATCGAAAATTTTGAGTAAAAATTTTATCGAAAATTTTGTGTAAAAATTTTATCGAAAATTTTGTGTAAAAATTTTATTGAAAATTTTGTGTAAAAATTTTATCGAAAATTTTGTGTAAAAATTTTATCGAAAATTTTGTGTAAAAATTTTATCGAAAATTTTGTGTAAAAATTTTATCGAAAATTTTGTGTAAAAATTTTATCGAAAATTTTGTGTAAAAATTTTATCGAAAATTTTGTGTAAAAATTTTATCGAAAATTTTGTGTAAAAATTTTATCGAAAATTTTGTGTAAAAATTTTATCGAAAATTTTGTGTAAAAATTTTATCGAAAATTTTGTGTAAAAATATTATCGAAAATTTTGTGTAAAAATTTTTTAGCAAAAATTTTCTGTAAAAGTTAGGATTTCTCAACCTTGAAAAAATCTAGCTATACCTGGTTGCTTCTACATTACGGTCATCGAATGAAGCACAACGAATAAAAACAAAAAATTAATAACATTTGTTATTCATAATTGGGCTGTTAAGCTCTTATCGTGGACACCATTGACGCACTGCCATGTCAGCACAATCACTAGTGTGTCCTGTCCTTGAGGCGTTCTCAGCATACTGAGGATAGTGGTAGATAAGACAGATGGTTAGTGTTGTCCTGACAACTACAGAAGTCATTTTTTTATTTAGATTTTAGACACCTTTTTTTAATTTTCTGGAAATTTTTTTGTAAAATTTTATCGAAAAATTTATTGAAGTTTTTTTTTTTAATTTTATCGAAAATTTTGTGTAAAAATTTTATTGAAAATTTTGTGTAAAAATTTTATTGAATATTTTGTGTAAAAATTTTATCGAAAATTTTGTGTAAAAATTTTATCGAAAATTTTGAGTAAAAATTTTATCGAAAATTTTGTGTAAAAATTTTATTGAAAATTTTGTGTAAAAATTTTATCGAAAATTTTGTGTAAAAATTTTATCGAAAATTTTGTGTAAAAATTTTATCGAAAATTTTGTGTAAAAATTTTATCGAAAATTTTGTGTAAAAATTTTATCGAAAATTTTGTGTAAAAATTTTATCGAAAATTTTGTGTAAAAATTTTATCGAAAATTTTGTGTAAAAATTTTATCGAAAATTTTGTGTAAAAATTTTATCGAAAATTTTGTGTAAAAATTTTATCGAAAATTTTGCGTAAAAATTTTATCGAAAATTTTGTGTAAAAATTTTATCGAAAATTTTGTGTAAAAATTTTATCGAAAATTTTGTGTAAAAATTTTATCGAAAATTTTGTGTAAACATTTTATCGAAAATTTTGTGTAAAAATTTTATCGAAAATTTTGTGTAAAAATTTTATCGAAAATTTTGTGTAAAAATTTTATCGAAAATTTTGTGTAAAAATTTTATCGAAAGTTTTTAGCAAAAATTTTCTGTAAAAGTTAGGATTTCTCAACTTTGAAAAAATCTAGCTATACCTGGTTGCTTCTACATTACGGTCATCGAATGAAGCACAACGAATAAAAACAAAAAAATAATAACATTTGTTATTCATAATTGGGCTGTTAAGCTCTTATCGTGGATACCATTGACGCACTGCCCTGTCAGTACAATCACTAGTGTGCCCATCTGTCCTTGAGGCGTTCTCAGCACACTGAGGCCATAGAAACCTAGAAATCGTGCTGGTTACCTCGTTAGACCATCTGTTCTGTGCGGCCCCCAATACCTCCTGCTGAAAAGTTTTTTTACAGCAGCTTAGCGGGACCCGGACAAATTGATCTATCTCTTGATTTGTTGATTGTTTATATTTATTTCCAGTTCCTAGATTGTCAAAATAGCATTATCGATAACTTTATGGCAACTGAAAAAATTTATTTCATGGTAGCACGGCGAAGTTAATTAAGCTGTCAAAAATTGGTTTATTTTTTTAAAACTTGAAAAAAGAATTAAAATTCTATTACCAATTCTCCTAATTGGTAATAGATTTGTAATCTTAAAATTTGTCTGTCATAAAATAGCTCTGGGTTGAGAAACAAAGTGCGTGCGTCATTGTCGTTATCGCTTCGCTTCAAGTCAATCAAGGCGTCCATGTTGCTCGGTTTGCGTCTCACTCTCGCACTGGCTGATTGGTTTCCTCGAATAGCTGTACTGCGGTACTGTTATTGGTGTTTGCATTAATCAGCCACGTGTAATTGTTTTGGTTATCGTGTATAACCTAAAAAAATACAATAAGATTGTATGAAATAATCTAGTGGAGACCAAGTAAAAACTCAAAATGATTTGATATAAAGTGACATAAGTATCTACACAATTGGAGGATAAAACCTGGTGGGGAACCAAATTAAAACTCACAAGTTGGGATTGTAACCTCACTTTTTTGACGAGGTTCAGTACCAGAAAAAATAACTAAGATTGCTACTGGTGGAGGCCAATAATACTTTAGAAGTGGACTTTGGTTAGCCTACTTTCTGTGCAAGGGTACAGGTCGGCTGAATTTTCCGGAAGAAAGCTTCTATATGTTGATAGACCCTGGCTAGTATTGGCCATTTATTAACCGACTTCCAAAAAGAAGGAGGTTATCAATTCGTCTGAATGTTGCTTTTTTTATGTATGTAACCGCAGAACTCAGCCATTTCTGAACCGAATTAAAGTTTTTTTCTTTATTTGAAAGTTTATGCTTTCAGTTTGGTCCCGTTTTAAAAACAGTTCATTATATTAAAAACTAAAGGGTGTCCCCATACAACATACATGTTTTTTACGTGTATTAAGAACCGTAAAGGGCACCAAATTAAAATTTAAAAAAACTGCGTGTCGCTATAGCTCCCAACAGCAGAAATTAATAAAAAAAATAAATTTAAAATTTAAATGGTGTCCCCATAAGTGACGATATTTGACATATATGGGCCTATCTTTTGAACCGTTATAGACAAAACCTTGAAAATTTGACAGAATGTCGATTACTATGATCGTTATAATAAAATGTATAAATATTTAATTATATAAAATTAAAGGGTGCTCCAATAGTTCATTTAATTTTATCTATATGGCCATACTTTTGAACAGTTGTACACAGACCGCTGAAATTTACAAATAACCAGTATTGCTAAGTCCGCTATAACAAAATTATAAAATTTGAATTTATAAAAGGGTGTCCCAATAGATAATGTAATTCTATGTATGTGTCCAAACTTTTAAACTGTTATATTGTATTACAAAGTCCACTATAGCAAGTATACAATTTAAATTTAGAAATTAAAGGGTGGCCCCATAAATTATGTAATTTGATCTATATGGCCCTATCTTTTGAACCGTTAAACACAAACACTTGAAAATTAGGCAGAATGTCCACTACTTTCTCTGGTAAAATAACAAGTATAAATATTTCGAATTATAATGTAAAGTGTGTCCCAATAGTTCATGTAATTTGATATATATGGCCAAACTTTTGAACCGTTATAGACAGATAGTTGAAATTTACAAAGAATCTTTGTGGCCAAGTCCTCTATAACAACAGCTCTTTAATTTAAAATTGTAAATTAAAGGATGTCCCAATATGTGACCCTATCTTTGAAACCGTTCTAGACAGAGGCTTGAATGGTGTCACCATAAAAGACGGATGCTGGTGAAAATAGCTTAGCTTTTGAACAGTAATAGTGAGAGGCTTGACATTCACATAGTCTTTACCTTTTTTCCCTCTAATTTTGACGCATCTTTTATTTGGTTTAAATCTAATTTTTACTGATTACTTCTTACATTTTGAGTTTAGAATTGGTGCCCTTCTATCTGTTTTGAAGTCGGTTTTTTTTGCAAGAATTATACATCAAAACCAAAAAAAAAAAATAATTTTATCATATTCTCTTTGTTGTTGTATAAAATAAAATTGTCGCATACATTTAGAAATTAGCTAGTTGGCTACATCCACAATGGTGGTCGTGTAGTAATGCAGTTATCATGGCGTCAAAATAGTCGTCTTCATATTTACTTGTGTATTTTAGTTTTGACAACTTGTAGTCGGTAGCCTGTTGTAGTCTATGTGTTTAATGTATACATTTTTTGAAAATTAAAATATTAAGGTTTTGGTCCTATAAATTTATGTCGGGCCCCTAAGTTGCCTAAACAGTCCGCCTCCTAATTACCAATATAACTGTCATGGTTAGGTACCCAATTTTCAAGGTTTTGGTCCCATAATTCTATGTCGGGCCCCTAAGTTGCCTAAACAGTCCACCCCCTACTTACCAACGTGGCCGTCATGGTTAGGTACCCAACTATTGTAGGAACCGAGTTCATTTAGAGATGTCGCACAATTCATGACCACCCCAGACCTTAGTTCAAATGAGGTTAAGGCCTTTAGCTCAGCTTGGCTGTCCGACATTAGATAGATTTTTTATCTTAAGAAAATAAAGATAATGGATGTGACGTAAAAGTTTCTATACTGGGAACCTGGTTATAGGCCCTTATTACTGTTTTCCCCCCTGGTTTTCAAATTTCATTAAAAATTTGCTCAGCCATGATCGAAGCACGAACAAACAACCAGAAAAAAGGGTCCATTGCAATTTGTTTTCCGAAAACTCTTTTATTATAAAATTTAAACTTACAATAGTTCGTAAAATAATTATTGATTTTGCTGCAACCAACCAATGCGCCAGGATGTGGCCTCAGGATAATTGTATTTAACCACTGGAGAATGTTCATATCTTTGCATTAAGTATTCCTTTCTTTGACCACTATTAAGGATTTGGCGTTCAGATTCTGGGGCTGGTTTCATGGCGGCACGAAATCGCCCAGCAAATTTAAGTTCATCTCGTGACAGATCATAAGAAAATTCTAAAGATTGGCCATTCTGCAGATGGCCATTCTGCAAACGAGTACGTGCACCTTTTGTTGTGAAGGAGTTAAAAGGTGATTTCCAGTTTGTGGAGGAAGCTGAACGTGTCAGTTGTTTTTTCCTTAAATATTTTGACGCATCAACGGAAGTAAAGCGGTTCTTGTTTGAACCGTTTAAAATTGGAGTAGATTTGCCGGACTGCATATTTTTTACAGATGAGTTGGTTTTTATTGCCTTCTCCACCTTCTCCACCATCTCCACTTTTTCAGCCATCTCTTGTTTTTTATTGCCTTTGCTGTCAGTTGGAGTTTCAGTGAGAGTTTTCCGTAAATCTTCTTCTTGAATATTAAATGTTATGAGTGAAATGTTCTCACTTGATGTCTGTTGACATGCATCCGTTTGATTTGTTTGTTCTGATAACTTTTCATTTTTGGTCGGCGGCGGCTTCTCCACAGCTTCACGGTTCTCTTCTACGGCTTTTTCCTTTTTAATATTAAAACATTTCTCCATAATTCTTTCATTTTTTTCTCTTAAATATTTTTGAAATTTTGTCTCCTTGTGATCAACAGCATTTGTTTGGAATTTGCTATAATTTTGGAATAATTTGGAAGACATGTTGAGGACAGAAAAAAAAAATCAAAATAAGTTTCTTTAGACAAATTATAAATATAAAATTTACATATGCATACATACATATTTTTGTTTGTATTCTAAACAAAAATTAAATAATGGCAGTGGTACAAAACTAAAGCGCCAGGGTATGATATCCTTAGCTTCGTCCAAAATATGCAGCGCGACCTATACCTTCGTATACAAAGTGAGATTCTAAGTTGAATGGTGCTCCCCCAGTCAAAACTTGAGTTTAATGGTTCTTCTCCAATGAAAAAGTTGAGAAAAATTAGTTAAAAATGGTGCTCCGCCAATATACGACTTATTGAATAAAAACTACTAGGTTATACGAAAATTTAAATATAAAATAAATAATCAGAAAAAATATCCTGGCCTAATTCAAAATATAGGGGTACCTATTTTAAAATTCTGATGGCGGCCCTAAATAATTTTTATTCTTTATACTGCGATTTGAAAACATGGTGTCATATTCGCAGATTGTCCACTTAAAATGATCAACGACATCGTGATTTTTAAACTAATAATACTAAAGTCAATATATACAAAGTCATTATCGGTTAAGCGCAGTCATGTCGTCCTTGTTTCTCGTCTCAATCTAGTATTGGCTGATTAGTCTGCCAGCCAATGCAATTAATCAGCATGTGCATTTGCTTTATTTTCGACTATAACCTAAGAAAGGAAAAAATTATAAGCCGTATAATGGTGGAGAACCATACAAAACTCAAATTGTTATAAAGAAGTCTACGAAGGTCTAGATCAGTCAGGCTGCAGATCCTGCAGGAGGCATACAACGATATTCATAAATTTTCGTATGAATTTGTCAGTTCTGACTTTCTATACAAAATTATAAGGAGGAGGCGAATAATAATTTTATAATCAAAAGACATAAGGCGAATTAATATAAGGTGGCATCGCCGCGACAACAAATACAATACGAAAAAACACCCACATGCATCTTGTTGTTGATTACATGTACGACAGATGCCAATAGCACTAATTAAAATATCACACCCAACAACTTAAAACACTTCTTCCTTACCATTTCTGGTAGTATTTTGTAATTTTTTTAATCTTAAACTATTTTTTTTATAATTACATTTTTATTTCTATTTTCTGAGTTAAAAAAAATAAGCGAATTTTTGATAGCTGCCGCGCACAAAAAAGTAAAGCAAGGCACATTCATCAGGTAGCCTCACTAAGAAGGGGAAATATTAAAGCGAAAATTTTAAATTTTTTTATATGGAGTTTGATAGTTCAACTTCCATTTAAAGGGAAAAATTGTAAGTTTAACTGTCAAAACCCATATAAAAGAAATTTCAAATTTTCGCCCTAATATTTCCCCTTCTTAGTGAGGCTACCTGATGAATGTGCCTTGAAGGAAAGCAAACAATAATTAACTTCGCCGTGCTGCCACCTAGTAAAATGGATTCGCCTTGGTCTTTACCTATGCGCTATTGCTACTATTCAAGGCGAATTAATACTGGTATTTGCACGGGCGAATTAAGGCTTTTTCGCCCCCTTTGCACTTGTCAAATTTCATATAGAAAAAATTTGTTTATAATTTTTTTTATATGGAGTTTGACTTTTCGATTTCATGCATATCAAGGCATATTCATCAGGTAACCTCACTAGGAAGGGGAAATATTAAGGCGAAAATTTAAAATTTTTTTTTATATGTAGTTTGATAGTTCAACTTCCATTTAAGGGGAAAAATTGTAAGTGTAATTGTCAAAATCCATATAAAAAAATTGATTATTTTCGCCTCAATATTTCTCCTCAGTAGTGAGGCTACCTGATTAATATGCCTTGATGCATATGATGAGCTTTTTCGCCATTGCAATCATTCGCCTTGCTACTATTGAAATTTATTAAATCAATATTTCATGAAAGAATCATGAAAATATTTACCACTGTCATGTCAGCCATTTTATTTCATTCTAAATTCTTTTCTGTTCCTTAACTCATCTACGATTGCTGCACATTAGCATAAAATCACTATTATTTTGGTAAATTATAATGCTTATCACTCAATATTTCCAATACCAGCACGAGAAACAATTCTTAATGATGATAATCAAGATTTTGTGCACATGCTCATAAACAGAATATGGACGTGTTGGCTACAAAATGTATTCACATAATGTAAATGGCTGTATCAGCATTTGTAAATCTTCTATTTTCCATATTTAAATGTGATGTTTTTTTATGTCACCAATGTACCAGAAATGTGTGAGAGTGGGTGATGGAAGCAAGAAAAAGAAAGACTAAACCAAAAATAAATTTCCTTTTAACCCAACTATTTTTAGGGTGTCCATACGGTTCTAACTTTGATGGTATAGTGATACTTCTTAAATTTGAAAATAAAGACAGACATTGAGTACTTAGTTAAGTGGGTTCTATTGGACTTACCTCAAGATTTTTCAAGTTTGGAAATTTTTACAAGCTGCTATTCTGAAAAACAAAAACTTTATTATGCTTAATAGGCTTTCGGCGATTTGTCGGTCCAATCATGGCTCTTTACCTATCGAGTAGTATAAATATTAAATATCCATTGACCGAGTAGGAACTACAAACATGTATAGATTTTAAAATATTACGAAGATACATATATCACTGTTTTAAATATATTTTTAGTATTTCCTCGAGGGCACTTGAAACCAATAAGACCTTATTTCCCTGAAAGAACAATTATGGTTTCTGATTGTGGATTTTCTAATTGTGGATGTTTGGTTTCTAATTGTGGATTAATTTCGGGAAAATATTTCTTTCGGATTGCTAGACAGCTGCTGTATCCTATTTGCGAACGGCGACAAACTATTGGCTAATAAAAGATATTTGTATGTATTCCGACATCAATGTCACCATTTTATATCCTTGTTAATTAACGTATTTCCAAATAAGATAGCGAGACATTTAAGGATAATATTAATTTAGGTTCCCGTACACTTATTGCTCTGACTTTGCTAGACATGGTATTCCAATATAAGTTGCTGATTCGCCTAGAATACTCCAGGTTGGCTCAGTAAAAATGTAGGAATGATTTAACCGCCCCATTGGTTAGATTCATATACGATTCATACAGAATACAATAGTCTTTAGATATAGGCCAACTTCGACTACTAGAAATGCGAAGATATGGATCTAAACTTTTAGACAGGTATGCAGTATCCCCTTTGCTATAAAATGGATGGCAAATTAGTTGAGGTGCTATTTGACAACGGAAGATATTTTGCTAGACAAATAATTCCAGTATAAGTTGCTGATACGCCCAGAATTCTACAGGTTGGCTCAGTAAAAATGGAAGAATGGGGTAAGATGCCTCCGTTCTTCCATTCATATAAGAATAATGCAGAATACAATATTTATAGATGAGATATAAGCTGAGTTCCACTACTGGAAATGCGAGAAAATGGGTCTAAACTTTCAGCAAAACTTGATTAAATACTCCTTACAAAGGCGGCAATTGAGCTTTTGAAAATGGAATCTCTAAATAAAATAGCGAGTCATTTGAGGATGATGCAAGCTTGATTTTTGTAGTACTAGTATCGATGGACTGGCTAAACGAAGTATTATTTTTATAGATTAAAATAAGTGATTTGAACTTCGCGTTCATGGTGTTAGCCATCGGCAGGTAGACTGTCCCAAATTACACTATGCAACTTTCGTCGTTGCAATCTTTCTCGTTTCTTCTTTAATATTGCATTTGTGTTTATATCGTGCAATTTTTATTGCGGCAATTTGTATGGTTGTATACATTTGTTTACATTTTAAACTTCCAAATTAAAACTACGAATGAGAGTACAAAACGAATTTCAAGAGTACATGTATATGTGTAGATTTTTCAATTCCTCTCTCCCCTCTCGCCTACTAATGAGGAATTGCAGAGACACAAGTTGCATAATGTAACTCATCACTTATTCTATCAGGTTAGGTAACACAGATTTTTTTTCAAATCTAAGCTGACTTTAACTAATGGAAATGCTATGAATAGCGATGAATCTAAACTACAGTGAATACTCTAGGAGAAGGAAGATATGATGTTTTAAATTTCAATTATCCGGAGACATTAAGATATTCCTGTTTGTTATAAAGAAAAGAAAGTTTGCTTCTGCTGTGACACAGCAGTGTGCGTTCTGATACATGTTCATGGTTTTAAGATACGTCTTCTAAGTATTTGTAATATTGATTTTTGTCTTTTGGCTTTCCAGTTGTTATTTTCGCTACCGCCAATGCCCTTACAACATACAAGTAGCAAACGTACAATTAAAAAATTTCCGCTTAATTTTGAGTTGAGACCATCTTAGGTACACTTCAAGCTGCCTTTATTGTCATGCTACAGCACATCGTATACATTAGGTTTATTCCTTGAGATTTAGGTTTAAACCACACCCACTTAGTTATTTTGCGAAGAATCTCGCCAAATACCCAAACGGACGGGGACCCAGTTTTCATAGTATTGACTTTCTTGTCAGATCTCGCAGATCCTTATTTCAGGTCGATAAAAAGCCTCGGAAACCGGTGTACTCATCACAGGCTTGGAAAACGTATTCTTCTTCTTCTTAAAGCGTTACAGCTCGGGGTCAGCTTTATCTTGTTTTTTTCATTCTTCCCTTTTTTGAGGTTCTTATTGCCAGTTACGGATACCCATTATTCATAGTCTTCTTCAACGTAGTCTTAGCATCTTGCTCTTGACCGTCTTTTTCATGTAGACTATCTGATATGGTAGTTTAGCCTCGTCTTCTGTGGTCTGCTGTCTTCCATGCGCGCAACATGCCCTTACGAATTTAACTATGTCCTCTCCTTCTCACAGTTCGAGCAGTTCCTCATGGCCTCTTTGTAGATAGTCGCCATTCGGGTCTCGCACTAAGCCGAACATTTTGCAAAGAGTTTTTCGTATTACATGAATTACAATTAACTGTTGGTCCCAGCGGCTTCTCATGAACAAAACAATACTGGTTGGTATCTTGCCAATAACATGGCACAGAGGATATTCTTTAAATCCAAAAAAAGAATAGTTTAAAGCTGCTAAATCTTACAATCTACGCAATCAGCAAATATATTATTTTTCTTCTATATTATATTTCTTCTAGGTATGTAAAGATTGCGCTGGCAGAAATTCTTTTCCCTATACTCGCGAGTATAGGAAATCGGAAAACACGCACCGCTGCCTAAGATAATACAAGATAAAGATTTTTTAAAAATTACGTCCCAGTCGTAAGGACAGGGCACGAGCCAGCAGGTTACACATTTGTTACGACTTGTTATTTTTAAATCTGGCAACTTCTAATGACTCGCTACGAGAGGTTGAAAACAAAAACAAAAAAAAAATGTATAACATAAATTTAGAAAAACCAAGTTTTAAAAAATTAAAGTGGGACATCCTTTTAAAACTCCATTGTGATGATGATGTCTCTTGTTGTTTATTTGAATTTTTTCTGATTTTATTATTTTTTGCTTTTATATTTCATACATTTTATATGATTTGAATTTGGATATTTGAATTCAACATATGGATAACATAAAATACTCGTATCATACATAAAACTAAAATCAGTTACACAACAAGTAGCAATTTTAGAACATGGCTGGCAGGACCATACTTACACCCCTTGTCTAGGGGTTGGAGACCATCCCACAACCCAACTTAAACTCGCCCTTCCTCAGGAACTAGTTCCCCATATACCCCGAAAGGATTGGCATCAACATGTTAAAAGTCTCCGGGGCAGATAATGTGATACAGAATTATGTCAATGGCAGGCATGTTATCTTATCCTGACGGTGGTTCTACCACTGTTGGAGGTTATCTAAAGTCCTCACAATTGGTGCACCAGCACCGTTTTGCCCTTCGGGGCCCATAATAAAACAGACCTTTTCTCTCAGATTAAGGTTCCAGGAACCATTGCGTCTGATGCCCAAAGCCAATTTATATGTAATTATTTTACTTCGCCGGCGATTTAGTACTATGTGGTAATACCGGCGAAGGAGGGCGCTTTGGATATGAACTATTATAAAGATAATTAGTAGCATAATCACGTGACATTATGACTGTAAAACATGGCGCGCAATTCAAATCTTGCGCTCTTATTGAAACATCCTTTATATATATTTTTTATTCTTTTGAAATGGTATCGATACCAATATAATGGTATCGATAGGCCTGTTGACGTACAACAGTCAAAGTTTGGAAATCACAGCTGGAAGACCCTTTATCTTTACTGAGTCTGAAATATTGACTGTCAGTCAGCATAATATCTCTGCGGACCCAAAAGTGTTACTTTACGCTTGAATAGCCTTAGGAATTATTGCAAACTTATCGGCAACCGAATTGAACCGAATTTGTGGAATAAGATTAACGTGAGTACCTGCCTAGTTGGCCTAATCTCACGGTGGTCTTACCACCGAGTTAAATGTAAGCGTAGACCAGCGCCCCCATTGTGTAGTATAACAACACTTTACGATTGCCACCAATCGCAATTTGTGTGTGATACAGTCACAATGAGTAGCAATTTATATAATATGGCAAGCCTTATCCAAGGCAAGCCTAGATCCATATTATAGCCTCTTGCTTAGGGGTTTGGAGACTATCCAAACTCCGTCTGTTGAGAGTGCAACAGCACACTTGATCGATCGTACACCATACCTACATAAATCGATCTTAAACCACAACCACCACGTGTACCCCCGAAGGGGACCTCACCAATAACCGGTCACAGAGAGGATAGGCTCTCTGTGGGGCCTCGAAGAGGACCCGCGATTTTTATCACAGACCTTTTCTTCCAGATTTAGGCTCTAGGAACCCTAGCGTCTGGTGCCTCTATTTTCCCCGAATGAACCGCGTCAAAGCATTTGCCATTCCAGCAGTGACAATTGGAACCTCCGTGGGGAATTGAACCGAAAAAATCATTTTTGCTGATTAGACGTAATTTCATCTCCGCGGCTATGTCGAAACACAAAATTGCCGCATATGGGGATCAGAATCAGAATGATCGCTGGTCATTGTAAAGAAGCCACGGGCAATGCCAATGGCGTGCAGTGGCATCATTGATCCATTTTTTCGAGAATTCTGCTGAAAACGCTATTGCAGTCAACAGCATATGAACTTCAATAATATTTGATTGCAGCAGTATGTTGCACCATGTCGCACAACTCATTTCGGAAATCGTGTTATAAGAGATGTTTTAGAAATGTCAATTAGTCGCCTTGGAACGCAGCTCCTTTGACTTCCTTTAGACTTTTTCTTGCGAGGCATCTTTTAAGATAGATTCTATGCTAATAATCAAGATTAACATTCTAAGGCTTAATTCGTTCGAGCCCTTCATGAGAGATAGAAACGGAAGCCGGAAACCAGAAACCATCAACAAAGTCCTGCTAAATTGGACTGGTAGGATAAGCTACTGGAAAGTCAGCCGCGGAACCAACATGAATTAAGTCGTGTTCCGTAAATAATGGGAATATTTGTTATTTGGAATAAAGCCTTAATATATCAAAAGAAATTAAATTTAGTTTATTTAGTTTTTACAAAAAAATACTCCTGGTTGGAGAACCTTGTATATTTTTTATTCTATTTTTTCTTCCTTTAACAAAATAATTTAATATTTCTTGTTTTTTTAGTCACTCTAAAACTTAATAATAATTGTCTACTCCTAAGCCAAGCAGCACATAATATTCCAGACGGTAAGTCAATTACCTAGTTAATTGAATAGAAAAAAAATACACTCTTTTATTATAAATAACAAGATAAATTCTCAACATGTCAACGAACTTTAAATTGTCTTAAAATTAAATTTCTTTGACGAATAATAAAAAAAAAAAAATACTTAAAACCATGAGGAGTGTATTCGATAGTGTCGTATTTAAGGAGCCCAAAATCTCTAATTTTGAAAGAAAGTCTTTTTTAAAGGGAACACTAGCTGTAAAGCTTCGTTGCTTGTGTGCAGAAAAAACCCAGACTCGAACCCTCAACCCCCAAACTGATAGACTAGCGCACTATCCATCACTCTATCGAGGCACTCGTCTCACAACCGTCTCGATTACATAAGTCTTCGCATTAACTTTTTGTTATGAACCCAGGTGCTTAATATTGTATTGCTTAAGACGACAGAAAGTCTTAGAAAGGAAAGCAAAGGCCTTGTATTTTTTCCGCTTTGTTGGTTTTATAATGAAAATGTGCGCTTGAAGTTAAAATTGATGTATAAGACTCCTACAAAAAACACACATATCTATGTATATGAGGCTTTCCATGCAAAGTTTGAAAGTTTGAAAAATCTTTCTTTATAACTTTCTCTGTTTTTCGGCATTTCGAACTTAGCTTGAACAATTTTGAGATTTTTCTGAAATGAAAGAAATCAAAGAAAAAAAATTTTAAACTGTTAGATTTTGCATGGAATGCCTCACATGTAGATATGTGCTCGTTTGTAAAAACATCTTATATGAATTGAATTGAATTAAATTAAATAAAATGAAGTAATAATATTTGTTTAGTAATATTGTGTGTGTATGTGTGTGTGTAATTTACTAATGACAGGAGACAATTTCATTTTGAAAATAATTAAATAACTTGAGAAAATTTACCCACTGGTTGTATAACGGTTGCGTGTGTAAAGGGGTAAACAGTTAGGTTTAAAAACAATTGCATATTTTAAAATATAAATAATAGTGTGTCAAAAAATAGAATGAATTGAAACAGTGGTCGTGGTACCTCCCATGCAAAGTGAAAAACTATTGTCGTGTATATAAAGAACTATCGGGTGGTTAATTTTTAAGGACCGATATTGAATCTGAACCACACCTAAATGTCAAGTTTTTTTATGCATTTAATTTGACATTTCTCAATTTTAGACTAACTCAATTTGAACCACGGAAAGATTCACAATCGAGCAATGCGTTAAAGCTATTCAGGCTTATTATGAAAATGGGCATTCAAATCAAAATGCATATCGTGCACTTCGTGAGATTTTTTCCGTCAATTTAATCGCCCAAATGTGCGTATAATCGGAAAAATCGTGCAAAAATTTGAGCAAACCGGGTCTGTAGGAGATGTGAAAGCTCCAGTGCATGCTCGTACAGCTCATACTGCAGAAAATTTTACTGCTGTTCGCGATAGTATGGCTGAGGAGCCATCCACCTCAACTCGTCGTCGTGCCCAACAATTGCACCTCTCACGCTCGTCGTTGATGAACATTATGCATAAAAACTTGCATTTACACGCTTTCAAGGTGCAATTGACTCAAGAACTAAAGCCTGTTGATCATTCCAAACGTCGCCAATGGTAAGAATGGTGGCAAGAAATGGCAACAGTGGATGATCAATTTTCGAAGAAAATCATCTTCAGTGGTGAGGCACATTTTCACCTCAAAACAGAATTGCCGCATTTATGCGAATAATAATGCAAGAGTGATTGTCGAAAAACTAATGCACCCACAAAGAGTGACTGTTTAGTGCGATTTATGGACTGGCAGCATCATCGGGCCGTATTTTTTCCAAAATGAGGAGTTACTGTGAATGGTGTTCGCATTCGTGAGATGATAATGAACTTTTTATGGCCCGAATTGAAAGATATGGATGTCCACGATATGTGGTTTCAACAGGACGGTGGCACTTGCCACGCAGCTAACGAAGCAATGGCTCTTTCGCGCGACAAATTCAATGGCCGTGTTATCTCACGGGGTGGCGATGTCAATTGGCCGCTAAGATCATGTGATTAGACACCGTTGGACTTCTTTCTTTGCGGTTATTTGCAAGAAAAGATGTACGTCGATAAGACAGCAACAATTCATGAGATAAATGATTGTGGAACAAGATTAACGTGAGTACCTGCCTAGTTGGCATAATCTCACAGTGGTCTTAGCACCGAGTGAAATGTAAACGTAGAATAGCGCCCCCATTGTGTAGTATAACAACACTTTACGAGTGCCACCAATCGCAATTTGTGTGTGATACAGTCACAATGAGTAGCAATTTATATAATATGGCAAGCCTTATCCAAGGCATGTTAGCCTCTTGCTTAGGGTTTTGGAGACTATCCAAACTCCGTCTGTTGAGAGTGCAACAGCACACTTGATCGACCTTGCACCTTACCTACATAAATCGATCTTAAACCACAACCACCACGTGTACCCTCGAAGGGGACCTCACCAATAACCGGTCACAGAGAGGAAAGGCTCTCTGTGGGGCTACCGATTCCCGTAGTACCAATCCTTTGGGCACTGGTCGGGCCTCGAAGAGAACCCGTAAGTTTTAACACACAGACCTTTTCTTCCAGATTTAAGTTCTAAGAACCCTTCTGAAATGCCCGCGTCAAGGCATTTGAGAATGTACTGCAATGACAATTGGAACCCCTGGGGGTAGAGATAAATGATGAGATAATTCGGCACATTAACCGCATAGACCCTCAACTATGCTCAGCGTCATCGAAAATTTGGAGCATCGGATGGAGGTGTGCCGCGACTTCGGCGGCATATACGAGATACGCGCTGCTGACCTTATTTGATTCAATTACGACTTATCATGTTTGATGCCTGATCGTTATTTTTTCGTTTTACAAACACGCGAGTGTACATAAATATAAAAACATTTGACGTGATTGGAAGTATGTAAGAAAAATTATACTTTTAAAAATTCCTTAAAATAATAGCGAATTGATCACGATTAGCTTTTTCGAGTCACATGAGTGTACTGACTTTATGCTGGAGAACCTGCTCCATTAGTTGCTAAACAAACGCAATTATTTTGTATTAATTTCTTTGCTAAATTTTTAGTCTCCACTGCTAAACTTTTCTTAACTTTTCCTTCCATTTATTTAAGTGTTCAATTTCATTAGAACCAACAATGGATCAATTTTAATTTAATAATGTTATACATTTATTTAATTATAATTACATTATTATCGAAAAATTGTATATAAGTCGTTTACAACTCATTTGCGTTTAATTCCCAAACACATTTATATGCAAATTATATTCATTAAATTGATTCATTAGGAAAAGTTAGAATTTTTTCCATAATAATTATAATTAAATAATTATTTTAAGTTATTAAAACATAAGTGTTTTAATAAAATTAAATACCAATTTTTTCTATTTATAGTTAGCAGAGATTAGGGGTGCTACTCCTTAGAAGGAGCTTTTAGCGGTACAATCGTATAAACTATTTACATTGGGTAAACAGAATAATAATTTGACTCTAGATCTGTGATGAAATAAAGATGAAGACAATAATATTCATAAAGTTGTGTTTGGGCTCTGAGTGCACGAGGGCTCTCCACCGAGTTCTGTCTTGAGCCTTTTGTTGGATTTGTGGTCACGTTGGACCACGTTGGCGATACTCCGTGTCTACCGATCTTCTCCATGTTGTTCGTTGTAGTCTCTCATTTTATCTTCCTTGTGGTTTCAGTTATAAGATGGTCTTTGCTATGTAACAGAAGTTTGGCTGCTAATTGACAACAGCTCGGCGCTTTTGATGCGATTAGACCAAAATATTGTAACGTTTTTATAATAATTCTTTCTTAGAGAGAATAAAAACGAACTTAAGCTTGACTATAAATTTCATTGTATGTTTTGAAAGAACAATTGAAAAAAATACCCCGATTTTAATTTTACTGTAAGTCAATTTAATTATTCTGCTTTCAATGATTTCCGTGGACACCACTGTTAAAAACACACAAACTGTTTAACAATTTCTTAAAAACACGACAACTGAACTCTTCAAATAATAATGCCATGCCGCTCAAAACAATGAATTCTATTTATGGCGAGCAAAAAAGCCTAGAATGTTCTATACTAGAAATATCTGGCAGGTTCCGTTTTATTCTTATATTTATGTATATAAGTATGTGTGTGTATCTTTGCTGTGTTCCGGAGTTACGTATATATGTACGTGTGTACATTTCTGCTGAAGAGAGGGTGAATTTCTTATATACTTTTATAACAACAACAACAAGTAATACATGCTTAGCGATGTTTTTTGTTGTTTGTTTCTTATATTCATTATTGCAAGAAAATAGACCATTGATCTTGTTGTTGTTTCGTACAAAATTATTGCGTATTTCCTTTCAGAGCTTTTAAAGAATAAATTCTTCTTTTGCAACAATATTTTATTTATTTTACGCAGGCATTTATTTATAAATATTCGCAGTTTTGATATTATGGACTCACTGATTTTCCACGTTCCACATCAATAAAGAAGGATTTAAAGATGTTGACTTTGTGATGCTTAGAAATTTGTGAAGTGGCCTCACTCGTGCATCTTTTCGATTTTACCCTGGAATATTAAATACCGGTGGAACACATGAGTAGAAGAAAGATAGACGAAAGATTGCATCGGGCACTCATTGAAGGCGTTATAAACAATGAGTGTATGGAGAACGACATAAGCATTTTTACTGATAGTTTTCTTATGGACGGTAGAACTGGTGTATACTCAGCTGAGTTGAACTTGTCCTGTAGTGTGCGTTTGGGGAAGTACGTCTTCGTTTACCGGGCAGAATTGTATGCGTTGGATCAACTGCTGGAATGTCGGGTTCAGGGGAGTAAGGTTCTCATTTCACTTGACAACCATTCAGTTATAAAACGTATGAGGCAGGTGAACGTGTATTCCAAACTGGTGCTGGCATGTGTTTTAAAACTTAACGGATGTGCCTTGGTTAATGAGGTAACATTGAAGAGGGTTAAAGGACACATAGGCACAGCTGGAAATAAAGCAGCAGACTAACTAGCAAAGGCGGGATCTGCTGTGAATTTCTGTGGACCAGAACCCAGAGTAGCGCTGGACCATGGCATAATGCGAGCTAAGGTCCTACAATGGGTAAACTCCTTGAATCTGAAATGGTGGAGGGAGAACACTACGTGTAGGCAGGCTCGAATGTTGCTCAAAGAGCCTGTGGGTAGGAATGTCAGTAAGGTACTCAGATACAATAGAAGTACTCTAAGCTGGATAAGTGCATTGGTGACAGGTTATGCAAACTTTAAGTATCATCTCGCGAAGATGGAAATTGAAAAAGATGATACTTGCAGTATGTGCCTGAAAGAGGCTGCGACGGCAGCGCACATTGTGTGTGAATGTCCGGCACTGGCTAGCATAAGACTTAGGACCACTAAATTTGGATGCTATGGTGGACCTGAGCCTTTAACAAATGCTAGCAATTACTAGAGACTGCGTGACGAGAAAGAAGGCCGTCATTTACCAGTCGACAGTCTGAAATCACTAAAGTAAAGATGAAAGACTGGTTGTAGCACGTGACTCAATAAAAGTAGGTGGCCGTAAATTACATTTCGATTGCCTATAATCATAGAGGATGGAACGGGGTCGAAAAGAAACCCAATAAGGTAGTGGTAGGGTAGTCTAGATACTAACCACGATATAGGGTTAATCGAGGCATTGCAGCCGTTTAATTCCGTTTGTTGCATCAATGCTAAAGAACTGTGTCGATAACAATCTTGTCTCAAGCCGGTATTTATATCGAAGGCCTTGCCTACTTGGCCTCTATAGCGTGCTTTACATAAAGGTTCTAGGTATAGTTCTTTAATGACGGATATGAGGGGATCTGGAATTCCAACATTTTCCATTGCGGGTTATATTGATGGCATCGAACGCTCTTTCAAACTCTACGAAAACTAAGCAGAGTGGCAAATTGTGGCAGTATTATACGCAATGTGTTGATTTGGTTCAATCTTAAACCACTATATTCGGTTATATCGCGCTATAGTGGTGAAATACAAGGACAATTTGACGATTCCGCGAGTTTTTGTATAATAGATATATTTTTCGGCGAAAAATCTTTATATTTCTCAACAAAATATCCTTTGGACTCATAAGAATTCTCAGGGACCTTCAAATAGGTGATTGTTTTATTAACTCTTCGTTCTCTTCTCCAAACCTTAAACCATCCAGCCATTTTTTTTTTAGATTTGGAGCTACATCTGGGATTACTTTGAAATCTTTTTTAATAACCTTTTGTTCAACTAAAATCGTCACTGGTTCAATTAAGTATTACTTGGTTTCTATTTAAATTTTTTCGTTGAAATCACAAAATTAACTTCCAACCGTAACGAACAAATACAGTGACTATTAAATAGCAGGAGTAAAATTGAACAGGTTAATATAAAAAATAAAAATTAAAGTGTAAATGTGTGTATGTGAGTGTTTTAACCTCAAAATTATATTGAAACAAACTCCCACCTGTTTCCCATGTTGTTTTGTAGTCATTCGTTTGTAAAATTGACGGCCTAATAGCAATTCGTGTGTAAGACAGTGTTAACGGATGCACGAATATGTGTTAAATTTTGTGTTCCAGCTGTTCCAATGATGTTTATGTGACTGCTTCATTTATGTTCAGTTGTATGGGTGTTTTCAATTTTTACATTAGAGTGTAACTTTTTAATTCGATTGAAAAATTGTGTGACTTCTTTTTTCAATTTGATATTTTATAGTTTTTGAGTTGGGCTAGGTAAGGCTAGGTAAGTGGACCGCTTGAGTTCATTTGCAGTTCATTAAGCCCATTGTGATGCTCCAGAGACCATCTAAACTGCAGTACCATTAGTAACACCAGTATATCCAGAGTGCAAGATCGACCTGGATTTTTTCGCAATACTTTCCAGTCTAGTAAGACACTTAACCTAAGACACTTAGGACCTAAGACACGTAGGACCTAAGACACTTAGGACCTAAGACACGTAGGACGTAAGACACTTAGGACCTAAGACACTTAGGACCTAAGACTCTTAGGACCTAAGGGATTTAGTTCCCAAATGTTGAAAACATTGTTTCTGCAATGCTTTTATGTTGTAGAGAAGGTTTTTAGCAAAAATATCCACCATATCTAAACAGTGGAGTGCTGGGCATTATTGAATGCGCTGGCGTAAAATTTAACAGTCACATTTAAATGGGACTATCCTTAGCAATTGTTTTGTGAGGATTGGTCAAGAAGGGGAGAATGCTACATGGTAGTGCCGCTGACATCTATTGTAGCATTTCCATTTCGGCTTGGGGTCAACGCATAAATGATAATCTCGCCCTTGATCTGGCTCAGGTCCGATGGTCCAATAAGCCGACTTGAATGGGACAATGTTTTATGATAGTGGCATTGATATATATTGTGGCATTCCCCTCTCGACCTGCGGCAATGCATAAACGATGCTCTCAATAATCTGAACAAGGTCAGATGGTCCAATGAGCCGACTTGAATGTGACAATGTTTCATGATAGTGCCATTGATATCTATTGTGACATTCCCCTCTAGACCTGCGGCAACGCATACGCGATGCACTCAATGATCTGAACAAGGTCAGCTGATGCAATAAACCGACTTGCTTGATTGCAGGGACAAACTGGTCATAATTAGATCAGAAGAAATCGTGTTTATTACTTCGGATGCCTAAAATGCACCTACGCGACGTGGAAGCTACAGTCTTACTGGGCATTGTTTGTTTTAAACCCATGCAAAAAGGATAGGTCTCCCATACAATGACTAATGCAGAAGCTGCCAAAATGAGGAAGAGGATGAAACGATCGAACTTGTCCGCTGCTTATGCTCTGCACTGGAATGCCGACGTCTTCGGCACCTTGGGCTAAGGTATTTTGAGTGATGTCTCATCACCGGAACTAAATAAGATTAAATAAGATTAATTCTTTTTAGAAGAGTTGGGGTTAGTTGGTCATCCATGTTGCGCCAACTTGGAGACATAGCTATTTCACTGTTTGTACTTCCCGACCCGTGAAAATTTTACGGCAGCTCCTCCCCTTTCAATTACTGATGCATCCTTCTCTCTTCTCTGTTTTCTTTCATTTGAATTTTCTCTCTTTAAGCTTAACTCTTCTCTCCAATTCTTCTCTGTATCTCATTACTCCTTTAGTCTTCAGGTAAGACAACAGGACCAGCATATTGGGCCCTCATACCCTACCACTCCAAATGTGCTAATAATGTTGCTCTTTACATTTTGGTCTTTGTGTTTTTGAATTTTATTGTCAATTATGCTGTTGGTTGCCGACTTTTTCATAAAATTTTAATCATAGTCGTCGTCGCCGTCGTTGTTGTTTTTGTTGCTAAAGCTGATGTTACACAGAATTTTCGTTTTGGTCTGTTTTTTTTCCAACATGCATTTGCTATTCAGTCAAATTACATTTTGTAAAAGTGTAAAAGCGCGTATGAGTGTTCAGAAAGAGAGAGAGTGAGAGTGGGAGCGAGAGACCGGAGGAAAGAGCAAGTATTTAAAAATGGGGTTGGAGGAAAATTAACTTTATGCCTGAGTGCTTTTTACATGCAATAATGAAAATCTGGTTTCTGCCTCTGCTGTTTTGGTTAAATTTATAAAAATAGCTGGGATTTTGTGTTGAGTGAATTTTTTTCTGCGAAATTGTCGTGTCTGTCTTTCATTTCATTTATTGTAATTGTTAAAAGGATAACGCGATTTTAACATACATATATAATTTTTCGATTACAGTATTGTTGTGGCGTTTTCTTATTGTTGGTGGGTGATTTGAATTTTGTGCGCTTTTCGTTGAATTGTTGGTTGGTCGGTCGGTCTGTCTGTTTTGGGATAAGTGGGAGAAGTGCGTGTAATGGATTGCAATAAAATGTATTTTTCAAACAAGATATAATTGAAATCACAGAAGCAGGATCATTTAATTTGAATTTGCTGATTGGGTAAATTTTTGTTGTTGTTAATATGCAAAAATAAAAAATAAAACTTTTGTAATGTTGCAATTGGATTGTTAACTTTTAGTTCTTTTTATTACAAATAAAAAGAAAACGGGAAAAATATTAAATAAATCTGGCAAGTGTAAGTCAGATTCATAGACGTGGAGTTCCGTATTAAGTTTAACATATAAATTTAAAAGTTTAAAAATTTTAATGGGACACCCTTTAATTTTTAGTTTTATATTTTTATTATATGCTTTTATGCTCAAACGGTCCAAATAGGGACATTCTTTAACTTGTAATTATTGATACTTAATACTGATTTGTAATAGGGAGCAGATTACTAAATTGCCTGGGTAAATGTCATGTGCCTACCTATGTAATACGGGAAAAGGGTCAGAGTAGAGATAGGCAGACAGGTGGCGGAATAAGGGAATAGAGAAAAGATTTGCTCTTGGCAACTCTGTAATCGAATCATATTTATTTTTAGAGCAGTGTTAAAGCGCCTCTGGCGTCAAGTAGACACATTGATTTTGAAGCTGCATAGCCATTTTATTAATATTTTACAGTGCTACAAGAGGAGTATAGAGGAGTAGAAGGAGGTTGATTTTGTTACAGTAAACATTGTAAAACATACTTTGTGTAGATTTATAGTGTCTGCCTATTACGGTATAAGGTCATAAACATAACATCGGGTTGCTATTGAAACACCCTTTAATTATTAATTTTATAAAGGGTGATCCATTTCGAGGTTCCCGAATTTTTTAAAGAAAAAAGCACAGAAAATTCAAATTTAATGGAGAATAGTTATTATCATTTGAAAGAACATTCTTTGGCATTTATTTTTTGAAGATTATGTCTACAAATGTTGGCCGTTGCTACGTCGCAGATGGTCCATCCGTTGAGTCCAATTTTTAATGACCCGTTCGAGCATTTCGACTGGTAACTGGGGAATGGCACACGCGATGTTTTCCTCCAAGGCCTAAATCGAAGCCGGTTTGTCCGCATAAACTTTAGACTTTACATATGTATCCCCACAGGAAAATGTCTAACGGTGTGATATCATGATGACCGGCCCAAAACATGAAATTATGTGCTCACCGAAATGTTCTCTCAATAAATCCATTGATTGATGCGATGTGTGGGAAGTGGCGCCGTCTTGCTGAAACCAAATGTCGCCGAGTTCACGAGCTTCAATTTCAGGCATCAATTATTCAGTAATAATGGCACGATAACGGTCGCCATTGACGGTTACGTTTGCACCGGCATCATTTTTAAAGAAATATGGACCGATGATTTCACCGGCCCACAAACCACACCACACCACACCGTTGTTTTTTCTGGATGAAATGGCAGCCCTTGAATCTCTTCAGGTTGCTCTTCGTCACGAATGCGGCAATTTTGTTTGTTTACATACCCATTGAGCCAGAAATGGGCCTCATCGCTAAACAAAATTTGCCTCGAAAACGTCGGATCTTCTTGAAACTTTTCAAGAGCCCATAGAGCGTAGCGATTCAGGCGTAAGTCTTTCCCTTATGAAATGCCAAACAATACTAAACAAAAATAACATGACAACATGACACAACTCATACGTGATGTGTCAAAAAAGGCTATTGAAAAAAGTACCTTGAAATGGATCACCCTTTACTTGTTATAGCGGTTCAAAAATAAGGATATATACGTAAATTTTACTCACTTTCGCAACCCCTTTTAATTTTTATATTTATAGTTTTTGTTAAAGCGGATATATTTTACATACTCTGTGTAAATTTAAAAATAAGGCCATATGAGTAAAAAGCAAGTCACTGTCGGCATACCCATTAGTTTTAGTAATTGTTGTTCAAACGGCTATGGTAATATACCTTCAAGAGTCTATCTATTATTGAAATTACCAGGTCCCAATCGGAACATCCTATAATTCTCAGTATTTATTTTTCATAGCGGCTATAGCAATAGGACTACGGGAATTTTCAAGAGTATAGCTTTTACGGTTCCGTAGGTTGAATGCGCTGACAAACGGACATACATTGTTGCGAAAACAATAAGGTTATGTTTATCCTATGGGTAAGCAAACCTAAAACGACGACTGGAAATAAGAAATCGAAATTTTTGATTTTCTTTTGTGAAATTTCCATTCGGGTATTTTTGTGAATATTCGTTTTCTTCTTTAAGATTTTGTGTTGAATTTAGATTTTTCAGTAAATCTCCGATTTTGCGGTGATGTTTTCGATTTCCTTTTGAGTTGTGTTTTTTCTGGTTCTGGTGCTTCTACATTACTTGATGATTTTTTTTGTTTGTAAAGTTTTGTTTAATGGTAAATGTTAAATATTTTTATATGAATGTTAAATATTCTTTATACCTTTCATCACAGGTGGGAAGGGTATACATATATATGTTTGTCATTCCGTGTGTAATTTCCATAATATTCATTTTCGACCCCATAAAGTATTTATATTCTGGATCCTTATAAATAGAGAAGTTGATTAAGCGATGTCCGTCTGTCCGTGTTGGTGTTGAAATATCATTTACCAAGGCACCCGAGGAGGTACAAAAAATTTAAGCACATCAATCTGCCAGGCATAGTTCTGAAAATTTTAGTATTGCAATTCAGCAACATCAGACCATCCCATTGAAGGCTGCAAGAAAAAAAACCACGCTCACCTATATTTTTTCAGGGTGTTTTAATATGAGGAAATTTTTTAAAGATTTTTGGCTTTAGTCTGACCATTTTAAAGAAATATAGATTGCAGGAAGGTCCTAATTTAAAAAAAATAATTTTACAAAAGATTTAAAAAAAAATTAAAAAAAATTTACAAAAATGTTTTAGAAAAATTTAAAAAAAAAATTCACTTAAAATTTTTAAAACAGTTAAAAAAAATTTTATGTATAATTAAAAAAAAATTTTACTAAAAATTTTAAAAAAAAAAATTGGAAAAAAATCACAGAAAAACTCAAAAAAAATAAAGATTTTTGGCTTTAGTCTGACTATTTTAAAGAAATATAGATTGCAGGAAGGTCCTAATTTTAAAAAAATAATTTTACAAAAGATATAAAAAAAATTAAAAAAAAAATTTACAAAAATCTTTTAGAAAAAATTAAAAAAAAAAAATTCACTTAAAATTTTTAAAACAATTACAAAAAATTCTTACGTATAAAAAGTTTTACTAAAAATTTTCAAAAAAAATAAAAAAAAATCACAAAAAAACTCAAAAAAAAATTTACAAAAAAAAAATTTCCAAAAAAATTGTTTTTAATAATAATTAAAATAATAATTAAATTTTCAAAATTGTTTTTAATTTTATTTATTGAATCTTCAAATATAATTGAACTAAAAAAAATTCCAACCACTTTTCTAACAAATTATCAAAGAAACATAAGAGAGTAACACAATATCCGTGGTGAAGGGTATATAAGATAGAGCATTGCCGAATATAGCACTCTTACTCGTTTTATTTGATTTCGATTACTTTTCTGTTGGTTTTTTTATTTTTTTGTTTTAAAATTTTATTTTGTTTAAATAAATTTCGTTTAAAAGTGATAATAATTTTTAATGAAATTTTAATATACTAATGAATTTTTGTTGTCAAATCTCAATATTTCGGTGAAATCTCATTTTTAGCGATATTTAAATTTTTTTTTGCGAATTCTTATTAATATTTAAAGTTATTTATATTTAAAGTTATCTCCAGTTTTTAATTAAAATGTAAGATTTTTTGGGAAATTTCGATTTTATAGCGAAACTACGTTCTTTTGGCGGAAATTTCGATTTTAAGGTAAATTTTTTACTGAAGTTCGAATTTTTGCGGAATTTCTTTTGTATATTTTGATTTTTGCTGAAATTTAAATTTTATGGAATTTTGATTTTATTGTGAATTTTCGATAGTATAATTTTTTGTTTTAAAAATGTAGTTGGTAAAATTTTGATTTTATTTTTGAAATTTCAATATTTTGATTTAAATTTTTAATTTAAATTTTGATTTAAAGTTTATTAGTGAAATTTCTATTTTATGGTGAAAGGAAGAAATAAAATGTTTTATAAAATTTAAATTTTCTGATAAATTTTTTGTCGAAGTTTCAATTTTTGGTGATGTATATAATCTTTAGATAGAATTTCGATTTTTTGTAATTTTTTGTAATTTTTTGTTTTTTTATGTTTGTAAAAATTTCTTGATTTTGTTATAGAAATTTCATTATTTTGATTTAAATTTTTTTAGTAAAGTTTATTACTGAAATTTCGATTTTATGGCAAAATAACGTTTTTTTACGGAAATTTAGATTTTAATGCAAAAATAAAACATTACGAAATTTCGATTTTTTGGTGATTTTTTTTTCGATTTTTGTCGAAATTTCAATTTTAAGAAGAATTCTTGATTCTTAGATGGAATTTTGATTTTATTGTGATATTTTGATATTGTAATTTGGTTAATTTGAAAAGTCTCAATTTTAATATATTTAAATTTTTAGGTAAAATCTCGCTGCTGAATTTCGAGTTTTTTGGTAAGATTCCAAATTTTTATAGAAATTTATGACATTTGGCAGAATCTCAACGTTTTGGTGAATTTTCGTTTTATTTTTCAATTTTTTTTTTTTTTGAGAAATCATTTATGTAACGAGCTTGAACACATTAAAGCAGGTCATACTGGCATAATTTTATCGACCTTAATTTTATACCCTCAAATAAATTAATTTCACAAAATCAACCGTCAATGCACATTTAAACACTACTTTTGTCCCTCCCTATAAAAATGTTATAACTTTATTTAATTTAAAAAATAATAAAAATTATTTTTTAACCGACTTCAAAAAAGGAAGGATGTTATCAATTCGTCTGAATGTTGCTTTTTTTATGTTTTTGCCCGCAGAACTCAGTCATTTCTGAACCGATTTTAAAAATTTTTTTCTTTATTAGAAAGGAAATGCTTACAGATTGGTCTCATTTTAAAATAAGTTTAGAATTTTGAAAATTAACGGGTGTCCCCATACAACATACGTGTTTTTTACGTGTATTATGAACCGTAAAGAGCACCCTTTTAAAATTTTAAAAAACTGCATATCACTATAGCTGCTAATAACAGAAATTAATAAAAAAATAAACTTAAAAATTAAAGGGTGTCCCCATATGTGACGTCAATTTAAATATATGAACCATTTGAATCATTGTAGACAATCACTTGAAAATTGGATAGAATATCCAATATTTATAATCAGAAATTAAATATTTATAATTAGAAGTTAAAGGGTGTCCCAATAGTTGATGTAATTTGTTGTATATTGCAAAACTTTTGAACCGTAACGGTTGAAATTTACAAAGAACCTGTATATCTAAGTCCTTTATAACATCAAGTATATAATTTAAATTTGGAAACTAAAGGGTGTCCTCATACTTGATACAATTTTACCTATCTAGCCCTATCTTTAGAACCGTTATACACAAACACTTGAAAATTAGACAGAATCTCCACTACTATGTCCCGTATAATAACATTTATAAATATTTAAAGTTATAAAGGGTGTCTCAATAGTTGATGTAAATTGATGCATATGGCCAAACTTTTTAACCGTTTTAGACAGACATTTGAAATTTACAAAGAATCTGTCCTTTAAAATAAGTGTTTAATTTAAAATTTTACATTAAAGGGTGTCCCCTAGGTGATAATGTTTAAAATATATGGCCATATCTTTGGAACCGTTACTTTTTATTGCTGTGTCAGTAATAATAAGTGTAAAAAATAAAGGGTGTCCTCATATCTGAGGTAATTTGTCGTATATGGCTTTATCTGCTGAACCGTTATGGATAGACATTTGAATGTACAGAACGTATATTACTATGTCCGTTAGAGCAACAAGTATAAAATAATTTGATTTGAGTACTATTTCTTACAGATTACTTCCTTTTAAATCTTTAGTTAAGAACTGATGCACATATATTTGTTTTGTAGTCGGTTTTTTTTTGCAAGAATTATTTTAACTGCCCCTCGCATAACGTAAGAATAACTACAGACACCCTTTAGCATTGTAGCTGATTGCAAAAAATATTTGTACAAATTTATTCTTTGAAATAATTTACCTTACGAAATATGATGCAATTTCCACTACAAATACAAATACACACACACACACACACACATGCACACACACACGCACACACATATACACATTTTTATTACTTTTTTTTTGGTTCAATGGCTCAAATTTATAAAAATCACTGCGAGCCAAATAAAAGGGCAAAAAAAGGTTTGGATAAACAGGAATTACTGATTGTGTGTGTGAACAAGAATTTGTATGACAGACACATACTCGCATTTACGAAAAGTAACCGAAATAAAAAGGATGTGTTTTTGATTATACATAAGTGTATGTATGCTTGTGTAACTGTATAGGTGTTCATTAAATGGAAATGTTAACCTCAACTTACGTGAACCAGCAAAAAAAAAAGAAATAAAAATAAATAAAGAAAATAACACCTTTATACCCAAAACATGCTTTTACAGACGTGTTCGAATAAAAATGAATTTATCTTGAAATTCAGTAAGCTTTGCATGATTAGCAAGTCTTTGCAGCAGAACTAGCGAGGAATCGCAAAAGACAGTTTTAAGAAAAATTATGGCCAATTTTCTTGCTGCTGATACCCCAAAATTAGCGCACGATCTTTTTTATTATCGTTGCTTCAACATTCATTTTAATAGTATATTTCTTCTAAGGAATTTTAAATTTTTGTTTTTAAATTTTATCACTCTCTAACATGCGCTCCCCTAATATTTCACAGTATGTTTATTTTAAAATTTCTTTTCTTCTTTATTATTTTCGATCTACCTTTGTGCTATTATACAAACTTAACAAGTTGTTTTTCTATGCCCTGTAAGGTGTACATGTTTTTGTTGTTTTTGCAAGAAGCAGAAAAAACAGACACCTGATTGCTACATATTGAGTTGAATAAAATACAACAAATATAATAACAACATTATAATAAAAATCAGCAGTAACAAAAATAGAAAAAGTGTTACATATTCTGCACAATAAAAATACAATACAACACAATCTTTAGTGGAAATTCAACAAATACATAATACACATACGAGTACATCTATCTACATATGTACTCGTATATACAATGTATATTATACATGTATGTATATAAAGCACAAAATATGTACGTTTGTTTGTTTGTGTGTCGAAAAGCTATAGCTGCCTACACCAGTGCACCGATCTTCCTTAAAATTTTTACAAATAGGGCACTTATTTTTTTGATATTCAACGTGGGCATGGCACTTTACATACAATATAATTATTTATCATCGTGTTACTTGGTAACTGTAACAAGTAGAACCTTAAAATTGTGTTCAAATAACTCCCTTATTAATAACCATAAGTTTTTATACAACTATCTGGATTAGAATAGTGGGCGTGGTAACTCCCATAGAAAGTAAAAAATTATTACCGTGTAGCTAAAGAACTCTAATAGAAAGACTCTTGAAATTTTGTATCAGTAACCACAATATTAATATATGTACATAGTTTAGAGGAACACCGACTGGATTAAAAAGGTGGACGTGGTACCACCCCTACAAAGTGTTCCTCCATACAAAGTTCAAAATTGATATCGGGTTAATACCTATAGTCTAACAAAAAATAGATTGGATGAGAACGGTTGGTTGAAACTAGGAAACTCAAATAGATAAAGTATTGAATTTTGAATTGAGTGTTGAATCTTGTGATTAGGATGGGAGGACTGGGTACCTCCATACAAAATAATTATCTTATATCTAGAGAACTGCACTCTAAATTTAATACAGGAATAACGTGCGTTTTTTGAGTTAAAGCTTGGCCATTCTTTTATTTTCAAGTGTTATAAACACTTATATTTTGTGTAGCGAAGCATCCGGGGATAGGAGACTGGGGATCACGCTATAGAGTAAACTATAGAGTACACTCTAGAGTAGACTATACAGACTGTAGAGTAGACTATAGAGTAGACTATAGAGTAGAACATAGAGTAGACTATAGAGTAGACTATAGAGTAGACTTTAGAGTAGACTTTAGAGTATACTATAGAGTAGACTATAGTGTAGACTATAGAGTAGACCATAGAGTAGACCATAGAGTGGACTATGGACTACTATGGAGTAGTCTACTCTATATGAAAGGCTAGGACTATTCTATAATAGAACTTGCCGTAGCTGAGT